>OY728134.1:1523383399-1524081964 GCA_963277665.1 Viscum album
TTTTCCACCATCCCTTGGACATGTTTCTTTTGGGTTACTTCCCCTTTTCACGTTCCCCTAAAGGTTAAGTATCATTTCCATCCATAATAGTGTGATCCCTTTAGTAGGACTTTCTGAGATAAAGGTTGGTATACCTCTGAGAGGCCTAGAGTAAGATTCTCTATACATTATTAACCCAAGGTAGAGTCAGGTATAGACATGACCAATCCTGCAGGATGTCAATCATCCACTTAGCATGAGAAATATTGATGATTCATACTATCCTCCATGGCCTTGGAAGTGATCCTCATCTATGTATCATGATCATTTCCCACTCAAGAGTGTGTTCTCCCAGAATAAGTGTGTTTGTTCTGTCTCATCAAATCTATCAGTGCATCTATCACCCTCATCGGTATTATCTAGGAATAGTACTTATCTGACGAATGTCATCAGATTTATTACTCTCGTAGAGTGAGTTCTCTTGGATGATTTCTTCGTGGAATCATTGAACGGTATCCCTAGTGTGGGTATGTATCCATAAGAATTGTCTCTAGAATATGAGCCTGGTTTTCATGAAAATATGGATGTGTTTATCCAACTACATTTTCAGAAGACATATACTATTTGGAGTTGATTGTATGTTTATTTTTTTTATTTCTTTGTGGTTCTATGGGTCCCCTACCGCGTATTGTTATACTCAACCATGCATGGTATTTTCTCACACGTTTCATGTCTTGTGCATACGAGCAGTCTTCTAACAGAGTGTAGGCCATAGTAGGTCATACCAATCTTTATGAATTCCTTACAGGCCATGGTGTTCCTATGGATATGAGCATCATTCCCAGTACCCCCTTCTTACTTATAGGTTGTACTTTGTAGTTTGTAGACTCTTGTTTTTGATGGGCTTGTATTCTAACCCAATTTACTTTATGTACTTTACTTTTCATTGTACTATGTTGGTTGGGTTTAGTTGTATGCATCCATTTAGTTCCATAGTGGTTCTTACATTTCAACATTTATGGGATTTGAGATATTTGTGTGTGTACATTTACATAGGAAATGACTTCCATGTTAGTGATATTCCTACTCGGTGCTAGTCACTAGCACCTAGACTATTTGAGGGGTGCTTGGGGAGTCACAGAACACGCCCCACTAGGATGGTTCGTGAGTGTTGGTAAAAATACCAAAATAAGAGTATGATATAACTCGATGGTTGAGTCTATTAAAAAATATAATATCATTATAAGAGAATAATATTGAAATTATTTTGATTCTATTAATTTATTGAAAAATATTTTTATTGTTTATATAATTAATGAAATTCATGAAGAAAAAAAATCAAAAAATGTTACTTCGTGGAGGCGGAATTCCACACAACGAACATTTAACGTTTTCATTTTTAAAATAATTAGAGGGAATATAGGTTAATTATATATTTAAAGTTAATAAAAATTAAAATCCATATGTTTTAAAATTATTCTTCATTTCTGTCCATATAATTCATGAATATTGGAATTGTTGAAATACATAAGACGTCACTTCGTGGAGCCTGATGATTGTAAAATTAAGCAACTGACATTATATTATTTTTCTAAGTGGATGGGAAAGAATAAATAAGGGTTATAACAGTAATATAATAACTTATATTTATAATAATTATACAGAAATAATTATATTATTATTCTCATGTTATATTTTTAAGAGAAATATTAAGATAACAAAGTTAAGGATTAAGTGAAACTCACATTGGGTCCTTAAACTTTTTCTAGAATGTATCCTTCAATATAAAGGGCCTAAAAGAACCTATTGTGACTAGTGGAATTCAAAAGTAATAATGTATTATTTTAGAACACAATTGGAGGTTTTTTAATATAAAATTACAAGGAATAACAGTGGAAAAAATGGAGGATGTCTTATCCCTTTATTATTTTATAAAAAATATTTTTCTTAATAACCATTATTTTTCAATAATAGAATGAATAAATGAAAGGGTAAATTGACCAAAAACATTAAATAATAGATTTTTTGGTTCTATATGGCTAGTAAATCCACTAAAACTAAATTTTAATTTTGTTTTAAAAGTGTTTCAATCCTCTTAGTACTTTTTTTACATTTTATCATGTTTTGTTTTACCTTGCTAACTATTTTTTTCCTTTTAGTTTATTATTTATTAAAAAAATAAAATGAAACCATTTGAACCCCCTTATTAGGTTCAAAAGTGAAATTTATGATCTATATAGTATATTCAAATATCTAAATAATAGAATATTAACTTCTAAATTAACATAGGTAATATATAGAAAACCAAAATTTTAGAAGAAAAAAAAATTACTATTTTATTTTTTTATTATTATTGAGTATGATAAAAAAATTTAATAAGTGTCAGTTTATTTCTATAAAAATTTAAAAATTATATTTTAGTCATTTTTGAAAATATAATAATTGATTTTATCTAATTAAAAATTCACAATGATAATAAAACAATTCTATGAAAATAAATATTTAATTATTATCATTGTAACTATATTATTTCCATCTAATCATATTTCTATAACTAAAAAATAAATTGGGATTGTTTTATAATAAGAATATGTTTATCTAAAAAACAATATTTTTTATAGATTTAATTCTGCTATTTTTTAAAATAGATTTTTTATATAATCAAATAAAAATTGTTTTTAAAGTAAAATATTTATTGAGATTCCAAAATGGTAAACATATGTTTTATAAATGATTTTTAGGGGTTTAAAAAACTATAAATAGATATCATTTATATAAAATTATTTAAAATAACATCAATTCATCCTTGTTTTGTGATATTATCATAAAAGTGATGGTTTTAGTAAAATGTGTTTTTTTCACTCTTCACCAAAAAAATCAATCATTTTAAAACAATTTAAAAATTTAGCCACGATATTTTATCATGATGAATCGAAAAATGATTTTTATACAAATTTATATTATAAATTTTAAAAATTTATATTTTATTTTAAAATTCAATATATGTATGGAAAAAATGATTTTATTAGGGGATTCCTTTTTAAAATATTAAGTGTTCTTTAACAAATTTTTTATAAATTTATAATTGGTTACAAAATTATTAATTACAAGTTGTTTTTTTATTATATATTATTAATAATAATATTCATCTAATATGTTGGAGATCATTTTAGTTCATTGTTAATTGTGAAACAAGATATCAAACATAATATTTATTTTTTGAAATATATATATATATATATATATATATATATATATTCCAAAATCTCATGATGTTGTTGTTAGCAACTTCATGTCACATTAGAATTCATGATACACATGATATTTTCTCCCAAAATAAAATAATTTTATTATAGAAATTATGTAATTCATATTATGTGACTTCCCACAGTTATATAATTCATTATATTCTGTCATCTTCCCTCCATAAATTTTATTAGACTATCCATAAAACACTTTATTTCTATTCTTATTCCTTATACTATGATAATTATGAGAGACTCTAATCACTATATATATCATGATAGGACATCATAAAATATCATCATGGATAAAAATTTCCCTTATTAAAAATTATTTTAAAGACATTGTATTTTACCTCTAAAGAAAAAATATATTTTTATTCTATTGTCCTTCATAAAACTAGAAGTCTCCCTTTACTATATTATAATGTTCAAGTCATAGATTATAGTGGTGTTTCACCTCCCTTTTCTCCATTTCATGAATTATATCTTCATATTATAGTGAAGAGTTAGTGGAGAATATTTATTTAAAAATAAATTCATAGTCTCTTCTATTTATATAGAGTTAATTTCTTCCTCCTTCCCTAAAGTTTTTAAGAGAATACAACATTGATCACCGCTAAATTGAAACTAAAAAATGGATAAAAACTATTTTCCTCCTATGAACACAAATGAATAGAGAATATCATTTTTTGTTTTGATGAGCCACTTATGGATAATTTATGGATCAGAATATTAATTAATAGAGGGTGGATGTTGTCACATGAATGACATAACAATGACTTTTTCCAACATTTTCTTATTTTTTATTTTGTCATGATTGATGTTATTATCCACGCATTGAGAGAGTTATGTAATAATAATAATAAAGATATTTCTTTCTAAATCCCATTAAATATTTTTGATCATTGGGGTGTTCTTTAAACATTCCATTAAAATCATTGTTAACTTGATTCCTCCCAGTTCAAACCTCATCCTAATAAAAAATTTGTTTTGTTTGTTTCTAGATATAACCATAGTAACCAGTAATATGACAAATAAAATCATTCCAATGATTACATAAATTATAACACCTTCATTTAAACATATTAAATTATAATTTTATCTTACATATATTTTGGTTTTAAGATGATTTTCAAAGTACCATCCTATGATTATTTATATATTGACACTAAAAAGTAATTAAACCCCAATTTGACACCAATTGAGGTGTACCATCTATAAAATATATAAAAATTATATGTCCTATATGAATATTTCCTGCATCTCACAATAAATCACAACCCATAAACTATATAATTAGAGTATTTAGAGACTAAATTAAAAAAAACATATTAAAATCTTGCTTAACATCTCTAACAGTTGTATTTAATATAGGATACACATTTAAACATATAATACTTAATAATTATTATTATAAAATTGGGAACTGAAACATAAGAATGTGTGGTATAAAATTCATCATACGGGTAAATATAAAAGACAAAAAATAAAGATCATATTTGAGAAGAATATGAGCATGTGGGTTTGAGCACATATTCATGGTACATAGACATAACAAAATTGAATTACGCCTAGTTAAATATAGATCATGAAACATGACTCGTGTAATATGGATTTTGAAACAAGGTTTGTGACATAGTGGTGTGTAAATCAATATTAATAATCATGATATATGAGAATATAATATAGAATATTTCCTAACATAAACATTTGTTATAATATTTTGGAGCATTTATATACATAAGTAATAATTACATTTTTCAATGATCAATTACAAGATAATAATCACATAGTGAATATTTTTCAAAGGTGGATAATGTTCACTCTCAATTCCCTTTATACTTTCAAATCATGGTTCACTCCCCAGTTTTTTTATCATCATCTCTTGAGATATAAATATTTACCCAGAACAATTGAGGGTTGTTTATTTGGATCCCCAAAGTTCACATAATTAATACAATATATACTTGTTCCACATGAACCTAAAAAATTCATACTCCCATAATTACATTATTTACCAATGGGAATGAATATGGTTTTTTCAAAATATCCTTAATATGTTATTATATCAATACAACTAAATAATGTGTAAGGTATCATTAAACTGTATCCCTATTGAATCATAGGAAACATTAATGTTTGATGACACATATGGTAAAATACATTTATATTTCATAATAAATTAATAATTAAAAATAATAATAATTTCAAATTATAATAAAAATGACTTGTATAGAAAATATTAAAAGTTTATTCTTATTATTATTATAAAAAATTATTAATAAATAAAGTAAACAAACTTTTTTTATCAATGATGTATTGTGATTTTTGTTTATAAAACAAATTTATTATTATAACCATAGAGGATAATAATTCTTATCCAAAAATAATATACATATGTTTGAAACCACCTATGTGCATCCTTGTGATTGAATTGTGATCCCATGTGAAGTGAAATGGTATGAAGACATGTAAAACATTAATATATAAATATGTTTATATACTATATGGGTTTACATAAAAAAAATATATACTTCCAAAATTTGTATTTAATGAGAAAAAATCATTATTTATAGAGAGATTTGTAAAGAAACCCCTCCCTCAAACATCATCTAAATTTAACATGTTCTAAATTCTATTATAATAAATTTATGTATATTATTCATATATATAAGAACCAAACACATTATTTTTTACATGAGACCATTTATTTTTCATGAAATTTTCCCATAGGGAACCCCCTAGGACTATAATATAGATGGAAGTGACCTATAAGGCCCTCTTCTAATAGGCCTTGAGTTGGAGTCAAGAACCAATGGTATAAAGAATAAAAATGGATTTTGTTAACCTAAATAATCCCTATATAACTTAAATATACACTTATAAAAACTAGAATATAACTATAAGTCCCTGAACTCATATAATACGTAATCTTGAGTTATATTAATAAGTTGAATTTAATTCAAATTTAGAATCCTTTTAGGTTTATATTTTTAGATAATTATTCCATAACTATTACACAACAACTCAAAATTTACGAAGTTGACTCTTCCACTCAATATCAAATTTCTTCACTAAATAAAACTCCTTAAAAACAACGATAGTTTTTCTTGATAAAAATATTCTTCAATTCTTACTTTAACTTACCATTCCTTATACCCTATGAAAAATATTTCAAAAACATGGTATGAGCATAATAATATCAGTAAGGGATATAAAATAAGGTAACAAAACATTAGTCCATGAATACATAAAAATCGATGAAATCATACTTTTTAATCATAAAAAAAATATCTTCAACATACCTCATGAATTCATAACATTTATGAATAACACCTAGAAATCATAAATAATAATTTTATCTTGTTGAATCAATATTATACTTACATAGTAGCTTTCACATCTATATTGGGAGTAACCAGCATAGTTACATTTAAAATACCCATCACAGTATATTCCTTAAATATCTTATGAGAAACCTAAATGTTTACCTCTGTCACATTACCCAATGCATTGGAGAGAAATATCAGCCTCACCTGCCCTCATTTTATCACCGAACCACCCATATACATAAACAATTCCCAAGAACAATAACATAATCATAACACATAAAACAAGCATAAAGGAAAGATTACATTTCCACATTGCAATCACATGATATTAGTTAAAGATAATAAAATAATAAATTTATTCTCCAAAAAATTCAATACCAAAATAACCTAAAATTAATAAGGTATTTACTTTTCATTTCAAAAAACATTACGACTTGTAGAGGAATCCAAATATCAAATAATGCTCGTGGCGGCGGAAGTATTGTTGTCACCACATATGTTTAAAAGAAACATTCCTTTTTTCATTTCATAAAATGATATGTAGAAAATGATTATTTTTGAAATCCGTTTAATGAAATTAATATTCAATGGTTTTTTTTATATACCATATAAAATAATGTCATGTATAAATCAAAATATGCATCAATGATAGGAGATTGAGAAAAATTTCCTTACCTCGAATTCGAATTGCCTCATTCATTCTTTATATTCCTAAATAATAATCATAGGTTAATTTCTAATTGATTCAAAACCTTTTCAAGTTTATTATTCATTTTATATCAATTATTACCATGCTATAAAATTTATATAATTATATAAGTTCATATTGGGCGTTTTGTCGATATTAGGTACCTGAGTAGAAAATGAACTTCTTTGATATAAATTGACCATGAGGTCCAAATTCCACCATCTCCAAAATATTATTCATGATTGAAATATCATATATATCTAGTATATTTTTATTTAGAATTTTTCTTATCTTTTGGAGAAAATAAATGAAATGCACTATTCATAGAGACGGTAGGTCGTACGTACGCATGAACGTAAATTTCATTTCATTGTCATATTTAGCATATGAAAAATAAATTATATATAGGTATATTATAATTATTTAATAATATATATTTTATATATGTTACAAAACATCATTAATCCTATCATTTATATGTTCCATGTATGGCATGAATGAGTCATATCAGTTTGAGTGGGTGGTAGTCTGCACTTCCTCAAATGAAAATTATTGTATTTACCCATTATGGAATGAATAAAGGTATGTTTTAAATAAAATATAAATCATTGAAACTGATAAAATATAAATATAATATATATCATATATAAATACAGTTCAATCATAGTGGAAACCATGATTGGTGGTATGATAAAATTAAATAATCATCATAACTTGAGGTAGTAATTTGTCACACACAGAAATAGTATGTTCATATACAATAGATTTACGTGTGTATAATTGTAGTTAGAATCCTTCTAAAGACAACATCATTGAATATTTAGTATACTGGTGTTTAAGTGTAATCATATAATAATAAGAGCATAGGTATTGATGAAGGAAAATTAAAGAAAGGATCTTGAGAGAAGATGTTACCTCTAAATCAGAAAACTTCTTTTGAATTGAGCCAAAATGCTTTCTTTAATGGACTTATGCCCAAGATAAGGATTATATGAGTAGGGAGGTATTTTGATAGATTATTTTAGTAGAATTTAGATGATTCAAGGGTCTTTAGATATGTGAGTAATTGGGTAGACGTGGTATCCTTTTATAAGAGGGAGGAGTGGCATTTTAGGAAAGTCTTCAAATACAGTTTTATTATAAATTTATTTTCAAATTATAATAGTAAAAAAGTGATATTTTTTAAGAATAAGATGATAATGGGTATAAATCCTCCAAAAAATAGGTCTTAAGAATTTTTAGATCATAGAATTAACCTTAAATTTTGGCATTAACCCTTAGTTAAATAAGTTAACTCTTACCATGTCTTCTTTTATTTTGATAATATATGGTTATAACAGTTACTATAAAGTTAAAAGAGAACCAAAAGTGGATAAAGGATGAAATTTTAATAATTATATAAGTTAGTCTGATGAATTGTAAATTTTTAGGACCATTATATCATCTAATACAATATTTTTTTTTAAAAACTCATTTATGTCAATTTTGACACAATTTTGTATTTGTTTTTTAAGTCATAATCACTTGTTTACATCAAAACAAATGTATAAATTTAAATATAATATGTCATAATCATCCAAAACATTCGTGGATGGAATCAAAATGTTCAAATAAAATAAAATTTAATATTTACAAAATCATTTATTTGAATCATTAATTAATACGGTAATCACTACATCAACACTGTGTAATAAATAAATTTATTTATTTAATATCTAAAAATTATAAATAAAATACCATGATGTAGGAAATACATTTAGATTTTTAATTACTTTTTATAGTCAATTATATCATTTATTTACCATATATTAAAATATTTTTATTAAAAGATAAATGTTTATGTTATATTTCTCTTTACGTTAAATTAATTTGTATAACATGTCATTATCACAACCAAGTGGCTCTGTGGGGTCCTAAAATCGACCCAAGGATTCCCATGGTTATCCATATCTCATCCAATAGGATTATTACATGTGTTAGGGTAGTTTTATATTATTATTGTATTATTTTTTACACTTATTTATCAGATTTACCCTTTAACCATGGTAAATAAAAACACTACTAAAATTACTATTTTTAATGTCCAAAAATAAAAGGTTCTTATTTAAAAAATTTGGACCATCTTTTTAAAAACTTTGAATCCATTTTTTCAAATTTAAAACACATAATTTTTAGAAATTAATTCAAAATTAATTCTCATTGTCAAAACTGAAAAGCAAGATTTTAATAAATTAAAACTATCCAAGGACTGACATGAGTTTCTATCCAATATAAAAGTGAAATTACATAAAATTACCAAAATATGACGAAATTATAAAAAATAATCCAATTAAAATTCATACAAAATTAAATAAAAATCTAACTATATTAATAAATTATATGAAAATGGAGTTATCAATGAAAATGAAGCATTTTTCAATATTCTTTAAAAATTGAACATGATCATAAAGTTACCAAAAAAATAACCAAATAAAATTTTTATGTTATGCTTGTATATTATAATTTTATTTTATCAAATAAACATATAAATTTGTAACAAAAAAAATTAAAAAGGGTTCTCCATCAAAAGTGGGTAAAGCTGCATTTTTAGAAAAATAAACCTTTTAACTAAAAAATTAAATTTTTTCTTAGATAATATCTCGAAAAAATATAATATAAATTTAAAATATTACTGAATATATAACATATATTTTTAAGTAAATTTTAATCCATAAAGAGTGATATGATTTTCTAAACACAATTATTCTCTTTTAAAAAAACACATCCTTTATATTAAATTAGATTTCATTTCCATTTCTACTAAATTTGGTAACCAATAAATCATTATTTAAACATGTTTAGACAATAATTTCATAATTAAATTGATTCTATTTATTCCCAACATTCCAACAGCTACATTATAACTGTGTCATTTAAATAATAATATTTATTTGTTCGTTTAATCTTGACGTAACCTATTTGTATGCTATTGAACATAACGTATGTTTCATAAAACATTTGATGTTACATCATTACCCCCTTTTGTAAATTTCATCCCCAAAATATTATATTTTTTGGATAAAAACATCATTGAAAATACCACATTGGAAAAAGAGTCAATAAAACTATCCCTTCAAAAGAAATAAAGAGAGGTACAAATGTCTCAACAGATAACACATAATTGGATTACATGTAGTAAAGCATCTAAATGGAAGAGAAAATAAACATACTGTTATAATGGAGAGTGATAGAAATCATTATTAGAAGAAAATTTACAAATAAAAAACCATAAACCTTTGATAAGTTAAACATTCATTTATTTCCCAATTAGGAAAAGTAAACAGAAAAAAATTTTGTTAAAATGTATATTTCCAAAAGTTGTGAAAATTATTTATGAGACTGACTAAAAATATACGGAAATATACATACATGTCATGTAGAGTTTCATCCATTAATAAATATCTACCAAAAATTCATCTTTTCTCTAAACAATGAGTATTTGAGATGACTTGGTCACACCTGAAGTGCTAGATCGACTTCTAGAGAATCACATAATCCAAAAATGTTAAACCATAAATTTCCCATTTCTTGGGACATTAACCAAAACCAAAATGGTTAGTACAAGATCAGATAATCCCCCCAAATGAATAATCATTTATAAAAATAAATACTACATATAATATATAAAATTCAAAAAACAATACCCTAATGTAAAATTAATACCATTCAAAAAATAATTTTCCTCGTAATTGCTCAAAAATAATATTCCAAATTATGATTGAAACCCAATATTCAAAAATATTAGATCACATAGTCTTCCATTATATATCATAACATTTATATCCAAATAACATCGACTAATATTAACGTCTCATACATAAAAGTAATTTCCTAATCACATATTCTACAAAATAGGTTAATCACTTAAATAAATAACCCAAATCACCATTTTTTCCACAATAAAACATTGATTCTTCAAAAATAAAATTCAACCATTACTCCTCAAATGAAATCACATAGTATTCTATTTTCTATAGGCATAAATTGTCCCAAAAAGAGTGAACATCTTATAAAATAACATTTATCACTTAATCATAAAATCATTTTCATATACTAAGGATATACATTTTATAGACATTAGTTCCAAAAATAAACTTATTTTTGTCCATAAAATCATTGAAAAAAATAAAAAAAGTTATACTAACATGGGATTTCATGTAGGCCAATGGTAGGTGATGTGGCCTTGTCACCCTTCAGCTGTGGGTTTGGTTCTCTTAGCCTTGTCAAACGTGACGGGTTGTCACCCATAAAATGAGTTGTCCTTTTTTTAAAATTATATAAAACTCATAACACTCCCAATATGAGATAAAATATTCAAAATAACCATAACATAATTTATCCTCAAGTTTATCTCATGCCTTTTATTTTGTATCTCAAAAATGTAATAGCCCTTAATTGCCTCAAATTCAAGGATCATATAAATCCTTAAGATTCTTAATAACTATATCCCCAAAAGAAAAAATAATTCTTACTCATTTTTACATAACAAACATAAGGGTTAGACATAATAGAAGTCTTACAATGTATTCTAATTATTGATATATTTAAACATATCATCATTCATAGAACCCACATAACTCTTTAGTTGCAAAAATATAGACATCTTAATCATTGAACATTCATCATGATCCTTTATCGATGTTTTTTATTATTACTTATTTATACTACTTTCTTACAAAGAAAATTATTAATAATTTCCTAAGATAAAAAATCTCAAAACATGAGATATGAAATAATCCACAACATTCATAGGTCATTTTTTTTTCCTCATCTATAATTGGAATGACATTAGGTATTGGTAAACATATATTTTTATGTTCCTACTAATATCATTATCATACATTCATCGTAGAACATATATTTTCATAATGACCAAACTCCCCACATTTAAAACATTAAATTGATAACATGGAATGAACATCTTTCCCTTTCTTAGATTCCACTGATCACGTTCTTTTTTCTTCGTAGGATGTTTCTTTATACCATCAATACCACATCTATAACATCTTCCCATCCCTTTTAAACATTTTCCAATGTGTTTCCTTCAACATCATTGAAAAATTGGTTAGGGAATATACATACCTTTATGATTATTACTGGAACATGAATAGGTATTTGTTTCTCACACATATGATTCTTTATAAAACTCAATAAGGTTCAAGTGATAAATCATTACTCCAGATAATTGGTTTTCAATAACCAAAATATTTTTCGTTATAGCTCCTATTTCATTCATTTTTTTTTTCAGAAAACCACCACAGTTCCCTTCACATCCATTATTATTTTAGTTCCAACTTGATCCCACCATTTACTAAATCAAAAAATTCTAGTGTGAGAATATGAATAACATAATCATATACTATCATATAAGGAAGATAAACACTAAGATTGTAACGAACCAAAAATTTATTAATGAAAATTATTCTTAATATAATTAAATGTCTTATTATGTTAAATGGTTATATAAGACATATGCACTTCATTAGTTTTATATATTTTGGATTTTAAAATTCCATTAAGAATTTTATCGTTGCTAATATAGTTGTTGAATAGTGATAACAAGATTAGTATAAATATAGGGTTTTAACAAATCCAAATTACTCAGATAGAGGAAGTGATGGTCTCATCCATTAGAATTGCTCCATACGAACCCCTTTTTTCAGAGCTCTGAAATGAGGTGGCATCATTGGTATTTTCTCTAGACCAATCCCAAGATGAGCATCAACACGTTAAGCTCGAACATAACCGCCTATGAGAGAAGTGGAAGTTGATAGAGATTTCCACCCATGAAATGTTATCCAAACCAACCCAAGAGTTTGTCACCATCACACACCATACCCTTAGGTCATATGTGGGTGTTATAAGGGGTTTTGTAAGAAGACCATAACATTATGTTTAAGTGCATTATTTATGTTTATAATAATGAATATACATTCATTTTATTATTCTTACTTACTAAATAGTTTTTAAAGAAAAAATAGTAATTTTAGTTAATATTCAATTAAGAAATCTATTTTCATTAATTAATGGATTTTTTAATTAAAAAATATTTTAATAAACAATTGTTACTAAATTACATATTCTTAAATATAAATGATCATATAATTTTTATGAATACAATTGTGATTTTTATTAAGGTTTGAAAGCAGTTTTTGTCAAACCCTATGAATCTTAGATAAATGTCAGTTTTTATTTTAAAAGTAAAAATTCACATATTTAGAAAAATATTTATATTTAACGAATATTATTTTTTGAATCAGGATGCCAAAATTATCTAATGGTTAATTTTTCATAATTTTCTGAGATGGTCAAATTATAGGGTAAAAATTAATTACAGTTTAAATATATAAAGTGTTTGTTGACATCATAATGACCAAATAGTGATGTAAAAAATTACAATAAATTATATTTTCGGACAATATATGTTTTTTATTTTAAATAATATTATTTTATATTTATTTTATTAATTTTATTGAGCCTTAGTGTGCCCTTCAATACATATAAAACATTTTAGCTTTTTAAATTGATTTCCTTGAGAGTGTGAATCATATCCACATAAGCAAGCCTATTATTTTATTAATTTACACCATTTAAATTATAAAAAAATTCCAATCCCCTTTGGAAAAAACCATCGGCAAAAACCATGGATTGGTTTCGGGTTTTGAGTAGTTTAATGTGTTGTCACTACTAGAAAACAAAGTTATAGACACTTTTTAAAACCATGGCTATAGACACTGAAACCGTGGCTATAGGTAATATCCATGGTTTCATTGACCGAGGTTCATATTGGCATGAATATAGGAAAAATCCTATATCCACAGTTTTAACCATGGCAGTAGATCTAGAGCCACAGCTGCAACCATTGGAATAGACCTACAACCAAGGTTACAAACTGTGGCTATAGACCCTACCACATAGATTTATTTCCATGATTTATAACTGTGGACATAGCCCTATTTACATTGTTTATAACAGTGGAAATAACCCTATTACCACATTTCACAACCATGGCTACAACATGGAGTACACTGAAAATAACATTTATTACCACCAAACAAAAATCCAGTCGACAACAACCGTGTTTCCAGAAGAAAAAAAATGCTCATGCCCCCAACTCCCTCTGTGCCTCCTACCTCAATGCCTCAACTCCACTACCAATTCTCCATGCTCCCTACTTCCTCCCTCTCTTCATGCCTTTGGCCTAAATTCCTCAACCACTGCTCCCTGGTCCCTGCTCCCGGCCACCATGCCTCAACACTGCTCTTTGCCTCAATGCCTCAACGCCACTCCCTGCCTCATGGCCTCCTTCCCCTACCCATGCCCTTACCTCCCTTCTCCCTAGCTCAACCGTTGCTCCCTACTTCCTGCCTCTTTCCACCTGCTCCCTACTAAAACACAAAAAAAAATGGCATAAAAAAATAGAGGCCCTGCTCCCTGCAAAAACTCAAATTAATATATCACAAAACTATAAAAGAGCGCCTCTTGGAAACATTTGTAGACTTATTCATACATTATGATCATAGATAGTCCATAGTGTAAGTAATTTCAATATAAAAGGTCAAAATTAACAAAAATATAATTGGGTATAAGAAAATTAAGATGATAACAATTCAAAATGTATGAGGTCGGAAGAATGCAGGGATATAGAATGTATCTGATATAATTTGAAGCATCAAAATTACCTAAAATAGTTATAATGTTAGGTATTCCATATTTAAGCTAACATATATTTAAAACATATCATTGAACAATAAACATTTAACGAAAAAACGAATAATTAATATAAATATGGTATAATATATAACAATTATAAAATTCTCAAGTCTAATTGATTATAGACATTTGGAGATAATAATCTTCTGAAAATGGTGTCATTGTTTTGAATACCAAAAAAACATTCCTTTCCTTTTACACTATTTCTATTGTGTGTCCATTTTTATATAGAGTCTTAACAATTTATGCTTTCATTAAGATCTTAGAGGATGTACACTACTTCTTGGATGAAGAACTCAAGGTGAAAGATCAATCGTAGCTGAGATGTGACTTTGTTTGAGTGCATGCGATCATAGTGAAAAGGTTCTTTCTGGAAAAATGAAGATGAGGGCCACTTTTTCTATTGATCACACATGATCACTACTGAAAAAAATGGATTTGGACATGCATTCTACTACATTAAGTGATCAGAGACATCATTGTTAGACATCCATGTCAGTGCCAACTTACAAGAAGTTATATATTCTCTACAAAACATCTTCTATGTTGGCCAAATGTTGGAATAAAGTCATGACACCAAAAAATTTGTTGTGTGTTGTATCTTGAGTTCCAATATTTGAGAGGTAGTTTTGATAAATTTCAGTGATTTTTGTACGGCATAGAAAGAGGAAGAGGTGCTGATATGATTTATTGTGGGATTGTCCAAACAAATTTCATTGTTGTAGTGTAGCAGTTCAAGATGATTACCTCTGATTTTTTTTAATTGTTCCTACTAGAATGGTTTCTAGAGCTGCTATAGAGTAGTCATAGTTGGAGAAATGTTTCTGTGAATAGGGCGTCAATATTCAAGAACTACTAACATTTGTTAAATCCCTTTCTAGGGAGAATGAATAGTACCATTATCAGTAGAAGAACATACAAGAATATGTACGGTAGCTCGCTGAGTTATCTTATCAATGTTGAGTTATGTATGAGTTGGTTCTAGAGTTTAACATAGAATAACTTTCTAGATATGTGGGGATTCTAATCATTCTTTACAGTATACATGATTTTCGAGGATTGGAGGAACACATCTATCCTACTATTAACTATGACCATGTAGAATTCTTCTCCATTCTAAGAACAAGACATGATGAAAGTAGTGAGACAATGGATCATTTTCCTTGTGATAATTGACTCACAAAAGTTCATAAAATAGGATGAAAGAGATTCAAAGACTTGTAGAATTTCATAAAGTGAGGTCGGATCTACCATAAAAGATTCTAAAATTGGCTATGAGCATAGTGTGTTTTTTTGGAATCTACAATCTCATGTTTGGAATGCAACAAGTGTAACAAATTCTGAAGCTCTCTCAACTACTTCTTCAAAAAGAATTAACAGTTCCCCTTATCGTCAACTCAATAGGTGATCTACAATCTATAGGAAAATTTAAAGTATTACGTGGGATGAAACAAGCCTATCGGGGACAGAGATGGGGAACAATTGAATTTCCCTATCTAGGTTCACCATTCACCGGCTTCCTCAACAAGCGTATCTGGGAAAGATTCACAACTGTGGGCCATACAAGTGCATGATCTAGTGTCCACAAATTAGAAATATTATCCAGTGGGGAGGGAAGAAATACAACAAAACACAACATTCATTTTCAAATCCTAATAATTATTCTCAAACTCAACGAAAGAATTATAAACTATAGGCACAATGTTCAATTTATTATATAACCTATAATGGAACACCATTAGTTATCTATGTAACCCCTTAAAAGGAAGCAATATGACTCTTATCACATGGCCATCAATGTTATATTATGCCTTGTTAAATGAATGTAATCTCACACCCATTATTGGTGAAAAGATAATAAATCAACCCACTAGTGACAAGACAATAAGCTCATACCATTATTTGTTATTAAGAAATTAATCAAAATACTTTTGAAATGAATTTAAGTTCACACCCATGTTAGTGATGATTTAATAAGTGAACTCACTAGTGATGAGATAGTGAGGCCCTACCCATATTGGTATCGAGACAATAAATCAACACACTTGTGAAGAGTGAGTTAACCCATTCCCTTATTGGTGGTGATATAATAAATTAATCTGATTGTGATGATCCAGTAAACATTAAACCTCATATCTGATGAGATAAATGATTCAATCACCTTCCTAGATACAGGTATATTTACATGTTCCCTATTATATGGATTTAAACTATTAAGTCACTCAATAAACAAACCACTATGAAATTAACATGGATGGTGGTCACCCCACTGAGCCAGCATGTTATAAAAAACAAACTAGTATTGTTAATAAGAAGGATTGAATAAATATTTTTTTTTTAAACATAAAGTCTCAAAAAAATTTCTTGATCAATAAAATCATGCCTCAGAATAAAGGCAATATACCAATTCTTAACATGGGGAGACATGCAAAAAAAGGAATATCACAATCAACCAAGAACTACGAACAAAAGATTTTTTATTTCAGCCTAATTAGCATGGAATCAAAAAAAATACAATATTCACCTTTAATTCTTGTATATTATAATGGACCACATTATTCCCTGATTGGAAGGCTACTGGCCCATATCTACCATCACCTTATAGAAAGTCTCATGAGCAACTCTCAAAAACATCAGATTTAGGTGAAGTATCATCAAATAGATTAGAAGATCAGATAAAAACTCACATAGAAAGGGATTCCAGATCTGTTACCAGGGTCTAACTTCATAAAGGTATTGGAAATCATCTATTCTAGCATCTCATCAACACATTGTAATGGCAGATCATTCTTGAGAATGTAGTTAGCAATCTGAAAATCCAGATTAAATCTCATCATTCAGCATGTTGTTCCAACATCATCTGTATTGGGAGATCAAGAACTATAAGGTTATCCATGATGAATCATCAAATAATGTTTACATTTTTTATTATGACATAAAATGGATGAAATGAATGTGCTTGGTTCTAAAAAAATGAAATAATTCATGGTTTTGAAAAAAAATCATGACACCAAATAGGAATATTTAGTGGAAAAATAGATTAACAAAATAAAATAATACATGAAATTGAAATAGGTGTCATGTAGCAGTGGAATGAACTTAGGTATAATACCATTGGCATGTCAGGTATCTGATGGTGATGCAATCGAGTAGATGAATCTTATAGTTGGGAGTTCTTGTGGTTAGAATTAGGATTTATGTCTATTTTTCAAGGTTCCTTGGGATAGATTGATGTATTCAGCCTTATCTTGATATTTTGGGAGTGTTGTGTGGAAGAAACTCGGGTTTCAGTTGAGGTTGGTTAGTGTCATAACTAGAGACAACTCAGGAGCGAGCTATCATATGGTGGAGATGTTATAATGTCTCAGGTACTCAAGTGAGGTAATTCATGCCTAATCTTAAAAACAACATGTGTATTTGATCCTTTTTTAGGTTTTAGAGGTGTATTTGAACATTTTTTAAGTTTTAGAGGTGTTTTCGTAGACCAAGAGTCGATTTTTAAGAATTTTGATAGGTATTGAGGCTAACATTCTACCGAAATTCAATGGTAACACCATAACCAAGGGAACCAGAACATGATGTGTAGTTTCATAATAATAGATTTTTTAAGGCTGGTGAAGGGCCATGCTACAACCAAGGACCATACAGCATTGTGATTGTTTTCATAAGAATAAAATCTTCTAAAGTAAGGTTACATTATTGATCTGAAGGTGGATCACACCATGACCCATAGTGTTGCTCCATAATTCCCTAGCTTCAAATGGTTGTTGCACTATGAATGTAAGGATCATGTTGTAACATGGTCTTAGGTAATGGAGTTAGGTTCTTGGGTTTGCACTAGGGGATATGTGTCACAGCATGACTCGAAGGGCCCCATCACAAGGTGGGTTTTGCAGAGGCATTGTGTCATGAACCCTATGAGTCGCACCAGAATGTACTTCCTATCCAATTTTTAAATATTAATTAATATGTTTAATTAACTAATAAAATGAGGTTTTGACTTTATTTTCCTTTGAATAGTAGGGTAGCTATCCCTACATTCTATCTCTTTCCTTCTCCCCATCCCAAGTGGAATTTTGAAGTTAGATCAGGGGGTTGCTACACTTTTCAAGCCATTGAGTAAGAAGAACTCACTAAAAAACACACTATGGAATAAGGATCCCAAATCAGAGTGTTAGTGGAGTTAATAATAAGAAAATTAATATTAATAATCAAATTAGCCTTAAATGGGACAAACAATCTACTGATAATTGAGAAACAACCCTAGTGGTCATTTTTGTGGAGGTCTAAAACTCTTATGTCACTATTAGAACAGCCCCTAGGAAAAATCACCCAAAATAGATAGAAAGGGAAGTTATATCTCATTACAAACATGAATACTCTTTCAATACTCCACCCTCTAGCACAAAATATTTTTTAAGGATCGCCTGAGCCTATATAAACCACATCCAAACATATGATTGTTTCAACCTCAGTTGTACTAAAATAAAATTAGTCCAAGGAAAGAGACATCCCTTAAAAACTCTACACCAAAGGTATTTTGGTTCTTACAGAATACATTACTCTTGATTATCCAAAATAACTAGATTAAATTGATTAATATCTTTCAACCCATGTCTCCCATAATAGCTCCCATGACACATAACCTCCCACTTAACCTATTATAGTGGTCTTCTACCTGGTTCTCCTCCCCGCCAATAGATATAAATAAAATAATTAAAATAATCAAAAAAAATTGTAAAATATGAATTCATCTTATAATAAAAATAATAATTGACAGTTACACTATATTGATTAAAATTCAATTCCCCGCATTGGATAAAAATTTTCCCTTTGTATCTATAAATCTTATTAGCCACCCACTCCTTCAACCAGATAAAAGCTTCCACAAGTAACCAATATATAATAAGATGAAATACCGTATATGTTTCATGAAAAACATGAACAAAACCTCAACACACAAAACAAAACTGGAATAAAATAAGAAAATATAATACATACAGATATGATTCACTATTTAGTTACCCATTTTCTGCCCTCTTCCTATTGCTCACAATGATCTCCCCATTCACCACCCCAAGAATAAACAGATCCTTGTTATCCAATTTCAATAGATCTAGTTCAAGATTATCCAGGATCACTCTCTACATAGTAGTAGCAGTAAGATATTTCAGTAAAAGATGGCCATTATATATAAAGCGGACTTCATAGGATCCGAGCATACTTTTCTTTTCTCAGAGAATTCAAGTCATTGGTGAAAGAAATATTCAAGAACTGTAAGTAAAACCCTAGCATAAATACCTAAAAATCTTAATTGAAAAATGAAAATTGGGATTTGAGGGTGAGCATACTTTTCCCTGGTGTATCATATTTTGAAATGACACAATTTTAATTAAACAGGTGAATATATCTTGTGTTGATAATGGTTGTGAGTTTAAAATTTTTCAACAAACCCTCCTGCCTTGCCATGCCAAGGTCTCTTCGCACATGATGGCCTTCAAATGAATAGTGGTGTCATCATTATGCTCCTTGTAATCCTTTATTTTTAAGAAATTTTTATTATAGACACTGTGGAGAAGGAAATGAGCTATCTATGTTTGGGTCAGCCCACCTTAATTAATAGATCCTTGATTTTTTCATTCCCCATCATGATGGATTCCAAAAACTCCTTGTAATCTTGAGTCTACAAATGGATGGGCAACTCTATAATCCTCAGGGTCGTTTCATCCACTTATTCTATATTTCTAGTGACAGTGTAGGTTTACCCACCTTCATTGGTTGTTATTTTATCAATAGTTCCCTGAAATGCTTTGTACCATGGATCCATGGGCTCCATTATTTCTCAATCTAAAAGGCATCTCAAATTTCATAAAATGTCTCAGGGATCATAATTTGGGACATTGCAGCTCCACCCAGTGATGATCCCTTCACTCCCATTCACCAGAACTATTGGTATCACTGATATATACCTTAGGAGTACCACAAGAACGTTAGGAACAATCTTTATAACAGCACTATAATCACACACTTACCAAGTGGGTTCAATAGACTGTCCATCTTCATTCACGTAGTTGAGAAGAATATCCTCATCCTATGGGAATAAGAAATGAGTAATCAGAGATAGTCTATTGTTGACATATCTAGCACTAGCATGGTCTTTTCCTCCTTGGATAAAACTCACAAGTCTCAAAAAGTTATATTTTTGGTAGAATTAGTGCTCAAATAAAGTAAAATTGCAAAAATATCTTCCTGGTGTCTGGTACCAAATTGGCCATTTGGTTGAAACAGGTTAATGTTGTTACTCCCAACAAAATCTTGTGCCATTCCAATTATGGTACTAGAAAGTCTAGTCTCCCTATGGTGTTAAGATGAGTGTTCTGATACATACCAAGAGAATTGGGTAAACTTCAACTCCTTTACAAAATTCTTCTTTAAAGAGAAGAAGATAATCTCCCTTTTCCTGGATTCAAGACATCAACCATTGATGGAATTGACCGTTCAAGGTCTGCCATTGAAAACAGTATCAGATCTTTGTTCACAAAGTCATTGTACTTGATAAGCTTCTGCTTCTGATCGAGGTAAGTTTCAGTCTGCAAAAATAGATAATATAATAAGGTAAGACGCATACAACCCTAAAAATCACCTATCAATGTCAATTCTGAACCTCAAACTGTTGTATCCAATTATTTCTAGATTATATCTTTTTCTTGGTGAATGCAAGATCAATTGAATTTCAATATTCATCGTCAACCCATATAAATTTATTCTTGTGCTTATGGAGCTCACTGAAGTATTCTTTTCCTTCTTTGGATGTGCTTGGTACCCAACCCCTAGTACACAGAGAATAAATTTTAGAAAAAAATATTCAAAAACAAGGCTTGATTGTGTTATTATAGAAATGAATATTGATTATATAACATTTATGTGAATTGAATCCAAAGCACAAAATGCCTAAAACAACCAACCTATTTCCACAACACTTCAGCCTCTTTGGTATGACCATGAATATTTTCTCGATCAGATATTGCTATAGCTCAATTATAATAATCCTGAAAAAAAGATCATATTAGCATAGAAAGAAAGGAAGTTACAAATCTGCAATTATCACCCAGAACATCATTCAACTCGTCTATAATTATCAACATTTAAAAACAGTGACTAATTTATGTAATCATGTGAAACAAATCCTTCCAAACAACTCAATATTTTAATTATTAATATTTTAAAATATTTTTTCAATCATAACACCTGATAGATAAGAAATACAATATGAAAATTCAATGTAATGTAATTATAAAAGAGGCATACACATGATATATTCCAACATGACCAGTCGGTGTGATCATATCTACATGATAATCATGCATTCACATTATACTTTCATCATTTTCTATTGGAATATGGTTGTATCACGAAGTCACACAATAATATCATCACACAGATATCCTTATACTACTTCATTACATTGTTTAATCTCTACCATGTGGTTTAAACATATCAAGCAGTCTGTTATTATACATATTACTTATTTGGTTTCCTTATTCCATAATGGAAATTAATAGGATGCATCTTCCCTAAAACCAAGGGTTCTCTATGATGACCCATCTCTCCTTATTTACATGAGTATGACTTGTTAGAAGATAAATCAAAATATATATTGAGATCTAAGGAACCCAAAATAAAAGATAAAACCCTAAATTCCTTTTTTGGGTCAGCGAATTCACAAGGTTTGACCAGCTGAGATTGGCAAGGAAGAGGAGGATCACCGGGATGGGGTGGCCACGTCAGAGGAGTGCCAGAGGAGGAGGTGGGGTGGCAACCTAAGAGCAGCGTCGGTGGGGCGAGGTAAGGTGTCTGCATACAGTGGCAGCATCCAGGAAGGAGGGTCGGATATGAGAGCTCACGGTGGGGTTGCAATGAGGGGCAAGGTTGTAGCGAGGGGCAGCATCGTGAGGGACATTGTCATGAGGGCCACATCGCATGGGCAGCATCGCGAGGGCACCGCAGGTAGAGGAGGGTCAGGGGAGGAGAGATATCATGAAGCGCAATGTCGGGGAAGGAGTGTCGCGTAGAGGTGAGGGTAATATGAGGGGGTCACAAAGAGAAAAGGAAACGCCCAATAATCAAACCTTAATTCCAATAGGTTTTATGTTAGGCATGTCAATAAAAAACCTATAGTCACAGACTTATAAAACTGTGGATATAGGTCTGTGGATATAGGTCATTTTTCTAGTATTGTGTGTGAAAATTTTAAATAGTAAGGAATCTCCTCTCGTTTTCTATATAAACCCACCCAAGATCCCACTACCACTTCACTAAAAACATTGGGATCTTGTCCATCCTCTGAACTTATCTCTCTATAATCCTACCAAGGAGCCTCAATCTCCCAATAAGCCTCTCTAAATCCCCTCCCAATCCTCTTAGATCACACTTCGATGTAAGGTATTTCCACATCTCTCATTTTTTTCATGTTTTTTTATGTTTCTATACCATTTTATTTTCAATTAAAATGTTACGGCATGATTTTGAATCTCCCCTATACTTTCCTCCTTATGTTTTATTTATGAGATACCCCTTTCTCTCTCATTAGTTCTTCCCATGTACACCTGTTACCATGCCGAAATTCCGTAATAGATTTCTTCCCTTCCCATTTTTGTCCAATTTGTTTTTTATTTTATACACTTTTTTTCAATTAAAAATATTGGGGTATGATTTAGCACCTCCCCCATACTTCCCTTCTTGTGTATTAAGGACGAGAGACCTATTTATCTCTCATTAATTCCTCCCATGTACACCCATCACCATGCCAAGATTATCTAAGTAATTTCTCTTTTCTCATTTAAATTCAAGCAATTATTCTGTATTATGAATCTAAATTCCATAACATATGTTGGGACATATATCTATATGAACCCCTTACATTCCTTTTCATGTACATATGATTAGACACAACTTTCTCTTTAATCAATCATTTTTATGAATTCCTATGTCACGTCGTTATGTTGTCGAAATTGCACAGCGATTTTCCCAGCCCATGTCATTGTGTAGTGAATACCATGCTCATTTCTCTATCAATGGTATTAACCTTTATACAAATTAACATATTGATTATGGAGTTTTATGTATTAATTCCACATTCCATTATCGTGGAATAAATTATTATGTTTAATGAATCAATGTTATATGGTATATGTGTCATACTTATGCATGAAATAAAATGATTAAGAATGGTGTGCCTTGATAGTGATCCAAGGAATTGGGTGAAGAATAGAATCATTATAGGTCATATGATATGAGGTTTTTCCTATTCTAATTCAATTTCAATGGGGGGGTTACTCATGATCCATGTTCAATGAGCCTTGGTTAATTCTAATATCATGTTAAATGTTGATGCCACATTTCCATGTTATCATAATCATGATATGTCATGCCTTTATGTTCATGTTTCTATTATACTTTATTGATATTCCTATTTCCTAACATTTACTATATTCTTCATGTTATTCCTTGTATACTCCCTTACTGGGAAATATTTCTCACCTTTTTCTTATGCATATCCTCAGGTTATCTCAAGCAATTCTATGATAGGAGGAATGTGTGTCGTCATGTAAAAGATGTTTTAAATAAAAATGTGTATTTAATGTTTTAAATTGTTATGTAATATTCTTAATTTCCCAAGACACAAGATCTCTCAATCCTAAGAGTTATCTTATGTTCAATTTTATGTAATAAATCATTTTTAATTGTGTAATAAAGAGAAGAGTTGTTATAGTTGGTTTCAGAGGACATGTTTAGTTATTTTTGGTATTAGGATTAGAAACTCCTAGTGAAAGACATAGGGATAATACTATGTATAATAAAAACATCCCTAAATTTTTATGATTATTTAGTAAGCGTTTTATCAAGAAAATACATCCATGTCTTGATACGAGCAGGTAGAGGTGACTCTTGCATTGAAGTATTTATGGGTAAAACCCAAAAACACCGCTTTGAGATAGACTCAAATAGGAACTAGTGCATGACAATAGGCCTCACAGAACTCTTGGTTACGACACTCTCATGGGATATTCTTTTCTAAATTTTTAATCTTAGTATGAACCCTCAAAAAGGAAGTTAAAAAAATCCCTTATGAATATATGATGGGAATAAGATTAGGGATAACAAAGATTGAAGCCTATAAATTCATAAGTAAAGGAAATAAAATTATTTTACAAGTCACAAAATTTTTGTCATTGGATTCCCCTTTATGTGTTTAATAGTTGGTGATACTCATCCCTCTATCTATATTGGAAAAAGTAGAACCAGAATTAAAAAGTAGAAGGTATTGTTATCATACCAAGTTTACATATTCTTTTATATCCCGAAATTTTAGTTGTACAATCCCAACACTACCACAAATCCTGAAGGTAAAAATATTAGGGAGAATGGAAAATTAGGAAATCATTGCATCCCATGAATATAACTCCACCCCTGTATTAATTTTTTGAATGAAATTCCTAGAGAAACATTTCATACTCCCTCTAGTAGAATTTGATTCAATTATTGGCATGGATTGGATTTACATATATAGAGCCAACAAAAATTTCCATGAGAGATAAATCACTCTCCATATGGAGAATCGATGGCTGATTATGTACAAGTGAAAGGAGGAGGATGAATCTTCCTTAGCACCATCATCTCAAGTGTGGTTGTCACTTCCCTCTGAGAATGCGTATCTTTCTCAAATGATTGAGTGTAAGGAAGAAACCATCCTTAAATACATGCATATTTTGTGGGAATTCACTGAAGTGTTTCTTGAGGATTTATTATTCTTCCTCTTAGAAGAGATGTTGAATTCTCAATTGATCTTATACCTAGGAAATTGAAAATATCCAAGAGTATGTATATAATGGATGTTGTGGAGATTGAGTAGATGATGAAACAACTACCAGAGAACATGGAAAAAGGATTTATACATCCTAGTGATTCACCTTGGGGTTCACCAGTCCTCTTAATCAAAAATAAGGATGGGTCAATGCTCCTTTGCATTGATTATCCTGAGCACAACACAATCACAATAAAGAATGAGTATCCATTTCATCAAATTGATGACTTTTTCAATCAACTACATAGAGCACAATACTTCTCCAATATGTATTTTCGGTTAGGATATTATCATTTAAGGTTGAATAAGGAGGATATCCCCAATAATGATTTTCATAGGAGGTACGGGCACTATAAATTCATAATATTTCATTTTGGACTCACTTATGCTCTAAAAATCTTCATGGACATGATGAATAGTGTATTTAGATATTACGTTGAAAAATATGTGGTAGTATTTATCAATGATATTAAAATATACTCCAAAACCAAGGAGGAGCATGAGAAGCATCTAAGAACATTACTGGAGACCCTGTGGAAGGAGAAGCTCTATACAAAGCACAACATGTGTGAGTTCTGGTTGAAGGAGTTCTCATTCATGGGCCATATCATCACAAGCAATGAGATATCTGTGGATCCCTCTAAGATAGCTTCAATTGAGGGATTTCTAAGTCCAACATTAGTGACAAGTATTTGTTGCTTCCTAGGGTTAGCAAGATATTAACACTGATTTGTGAGATATTTATAATGATTGTCAAACCCTCTTACCATGTTATCTCAGAAGGGAGTCATGTTTTCTTAGAGTGATGAATGAAAAGGGAGCTTCAAGGAGTTGAAAAGGGGGATTATATCTGAAACCATTCTCTCACTAACCATAAGTGTAGATATTTTTGTGGTATCTAGTTATGCTTCGAAGAATGTAATGGGATGTGTGTTGATGAAAAATGAAAAAATCATTACATCTGCATCAAGGAAATTGAAAGTTCCTGAGAAAAAATATCCAACACATGATCTGGAGTTGGCTGCAGTAATCATTCCTTTGAAAATTTGGGGACATTTCCTATTTGGGTAGAAGTGTGAAATATATATGAATCGCAAAAGCCTAAAGTATATATTCACATAGAAGGAGTTGAATATGTCCCAAAGAAGATGGTTAGATATGATCAAAGACTATGAATGATAAATCCATTACCACCGTGAGAAAGTGAACAAGGTGTAATATGATCTTCTTAGAAATGACCCATCAATTATATCATTTATGAGAATTAAAAAGGATCCAATAATCTTATATTTGACCAAGATGGAAATGATAATCATAAAGAAGGATACATCATTAATATTTCACAAATGATTTCTCAACTGTCTCTTTTGGAATGGTTAAAGGATTCTCAAAAGAATGATGTGGTAATTCAAAAGAGAGTGGAAACATTAAAAAAGGGGAAATACTTGATGTTTAATGTTAATGAAGAAGGAATTGTGAGATTTGGGTCAACACTATGTGTTGCATCAAATCTGTAGTTAAAGAAAGAATTTTTGGATGATTCACATATATTGAATTTCTCCATTAAACTAGGAATCCCAAAGATGTTTCGAGATCTCCAAGATCTTTCTTGGTGGGATAACATGAATAAGGATATCACTAAGTATATATCATGTGGCACGGTGTGTTAGAATGTGAAGGTAGGGAAGAAAACACTATGTGGATGATGAAACCGAAACCTATACTAGTATGGAAATAGGATATATCACCATGGACTTTGTCACTGGATTTTTGAAGATATCCAAAACATAACGCTATCATGGTTGGTGTGGATCGTCCTACAAAGGCTGCACACTTCCATGCAATTCAAGAGGATTTTTCATTGGATCAACTGGGACAGATATATATTAGGGGAGTGGTAAGGATACATGTATTACCACTATCTAATGTATCTGATTGACATCCAAGACTCCCATATATGATTTGGAATATTCTTCAACATGCTCTAAATACTGAGCAGAACATTAATATGACAAAGCTTCCTCAAACATATGGCCAATCTGAGCGGACAATCCAAACACTTGAGTACATGTTGAGTGCATACTCAATGGACTTCAAATTAGGATGGGATCAACATCTTCCTCTAGTTGGGTTATCTTACAACAACAGTTTCCACTCAAGAATCCAAATGGCTTCTTTTGAAGCCATTTAGGGAAAGTGGTGTATGACACCAACATGTTGGGATGATGTTGGGGGGTGAAAACTCCTCAGTCCAGAAATGATCGAAGAAATAGTAGATAAGGTTAAGACCATCCAGTATCACATTAAAGCTACTTAGAGTCGAAAAAAGAGAAATGCGGATAAACATAGAAGAGACCTAGTATTTGATTTAGGAGACATGGTATTCCTATGCATATCACCATGGAAGAGTGTTTTGACATTTAGGAAGAAGGGAAAGCTTAGTTCAAGGTACATTGGACCTTTAGTGATCCTTGATCATGTTGGAGCATTGGCCTATCGACTAGAACTCTCACAGAACCTATCTCAAGTACATGATGTATTCCATGTATCACTCTTGAGGAAGTACTTACCTAGCCCATGGCATGTAATCAATCTAGAGGTGGTAACATTGGAGAATGGCCTCTCAATGAAGAGGAGTCGTTGAAAATCATAGATCGTAGGGAAAAAGTTATTTGAAATAATAAAATTTCCCTCGCCAACGTGTTGTGGTGTAACAACAAGTTTGAATAAGAAATGTGAGAATCATAGAAAGTGATGAAGCATTGTTACACACATCATTTTTAGTGTAGGAAAAGAAAATTTTGAGGCGAAAATTTCTTAAGGGGAAAGATTATAATGACCCAAACTTTTATTAATGAAAATTCTCTTGATTTATTAAATTTCTCATTATCTAAAATGGTTATATAAGACATATTCACTTCCTTGTTTTATGTCTTTTGAATTTTAAAATACTATTAATAATTTTTACCATTGCTAATACAGTTCTTGAAATGTGATCATGTGATTAGAATAAATATAGGGCTTTAACAAATCCAATTTACTCTGAAAAAGGAAGCGATGGCCTCATCCAGTAGAATTTATCCATACAAAGCTTGTTTTTTAGAGCTCAGAAAGGATGTGGCATAATTGTGATATTCTCTTGACCAATCCCAATACAGGCTTCAATATGTTAATCTCAAACAAAACCGACTATGTGAGAAGTGGAAGTTGATAGAGATTACCACCGAAGCAATGTTATCTGAGCCACCCCAAGAGTTTGTCACCATCACACACCATACCCTTAGGTCATGTGTGGGTGTTATAAGGGTTCATGTAACAATACCCTATAACTATGATTATGTGCATTAGTTTTTTAAAGAATAAATAATATACATTCTTTTTATTATTGTTACGTTGTAAATAGTTTTTAAGGATAAAATAGTACTTTTAATTTAAATTATATTAAGAAATATAATTTGATGAATTAATGGAATTTTGAATTAAATAATATTTTTATAAAATATTATTACTAAATTAATTTTTATTAAATATAAATTATTGTATAATTTTTATGAATACAATTGTGAATTTTATTAATGTTTGAAAGCAGTTTTTTTCAAAACCTATGAATCATCGAAAAATGTCAATTTTTATAATAAAATAAAAAATTCACATATATAGAGAATTATCCAGACAAAATGAATTTGATTTTTTTGAATCAAGACATAAAAAATTATCCAACGGTGATTTTTTCATAATTTTCCAAGATAGTCGAATTTTTGGGTTAAAATTAAATATCGTTTAAATATATAAGGTGTTTTATGACATCAAAATGACCCCATATTGATGTAATAAAATAAAATAAATGAAATTTTTGTCCAATATATGATTTATTTTTCAAATAATGTTATTTTAGATTTGTTTGATTAATTTTATGGTGCCTTAGTGGACCCTTAAATACTAAATAAAACATTTTATCTTTTTTAATTCATTTCCATTACTGTGTGACTCACCTTCAAAAAATAAAGCCTAGTATTTTAATAATTTAGCTCATTGACCATATTAAATAATTTTTTGCTTCTATTTAAAAATCACCATGGTCAAATCCATGGGTTGGTTTGTGGTTATGATTAGTTTAATGTGTAGTGTCCAAAACCTAAATAATAAAGAATTCCCTCTATTTTCCTATATAAACCCTCCCAAGATCCCACTTACTCTTCAATCAAAACCTTTTGAGCATGACCAATATTTTCCCTCATCTCTCTATAATCCTCCATAGGTTCCCCAATCTCTGAATAATCCTCCCTCAATCCCCTCCCAAGCCTTTTGGATCACACTTCCATGAAAGGGATTTCTTCCTCTCTCATTTAGCCCAGGTTGCTTTATCTTTCTATACCCTTGTATTTTCAATTAACAATGTTGGGGTATGATTTTTCACCTACATTATATTGTCCTTATTATGTTTTAATGATGATATACCCCTTTATATCTCATTAATGCCTCCCATGTACACCAATTACCATGCCAAAATTCCATAAGGGATTTCTTCCTTTCTTATTTTGTCCAAATTTCATTACATTGTTATACTATTTTATTCAATTAAAAATATTGTTGTATGATTTCACACCTCCCCCATAATACCCTCCTTACGTTTGAATGACTATATTCCTCTTTATCTCTCATTAATTCCTCCCATGTACACCTATTACCATGCCAAAATTCCGTAAGAAATTTCTCTCCTCCTATTTATATTCATGAAATTATTTTGTATTATAAATCTAAATTCCATTACATATGTTGGGAAACATATCTATAAGATCCTCATACTTTCCATTAATGTAAATATTATGAGAAACCCATTTATCTCTCATCAATAATTTATATGAATTATGATTTCATGTCGTTACGCTACCAAAATTGCACTGTGATTTTCCAAGCCCATGTCATTGTGTATGGAATACCATGCCTATTTCTTTATCAAAGGTATTAATAATTATTAACATTTACTTTTTGATTATGTAGTTTCATGTATGAATTACACATTATTTTATATTTTAATAAATGATGATTTTTAATGAATCTATGTTATATGATCCACGTGGCACACTTATGCATGAAATGAAATGATTAAGATGGGTGTGCCCTAATAGAGATCCAATGCATTGGGTAAAGATTAGAATCATGATATGTCATGTGAAATGATGGTTTAATCATGCTAATTCAAGTTCAATTAGGTTTTACTCATGCACCATGTGCAATGATCTTTTTCTCATTCAAATATCATGTCAAATATTGATGCCGCATTGCTATGTTATAGTAATCATGCTATGTAATTACATTATGTTCATGTTTCTATTATGCTCCATTGATAATCCTATTTCCTAACATGTACTATATTCTTCATTTTATTCCTTGTATACTCCCTTTCTGGGATTTATAGATCACCATTTTCTTAGTAATGTCGTCAGACTATCCTATGAAATGCTAAGTATGAAGGAATGTGTATGGTCGTGTAAAATATGTTTTTAATAAAGATGTGTATTTAATGTTTTAAATTGTTATGAAATGTTCCTAATTTTACAAGACACTAGACCTCTAAATCCATAGAGTTGTCTTAAGTGTAATTTTCTGTAATAAATCATGTTTATGTGGGTAATAAAGAGTTTTGTTGTTATATAGATATACACATCCATGTTATATCAAAATCATCCATTTTTTCTAAAATGACTATGATTTGTTCTCCTATTTTAACCATTGTGGTTATATTAAACATTTTATTATTGATTATATAACACACTAACCTCTAAAGTTATCTAAACTGACCTATGATACCATCTATAATTCCCCTGACTTAAACATTACTTAATCTTGAGTTATTTTAATAATTTCACTTTTATTCAAATGAAGGATCTTTTCATGTTTATAGTTTTAGATAATTAGGTCATAAATATTACATAACAACTCATAAATTAAATAGTTGACTCTTCCACTCACTATGATTTTCTCAGAAAATAAAACTCCATAAATAAAACAATAATTCTTTTCTTAATAAAAATAATATTGAATTCTTCCTTTCTCTTACCCTTCCTTATAACAAGTTAAAAATATTTCCAAAACATTGGATGAACTTAAAATGCTCAGTAAGGGATATAAAATATGGTAAGAAAACATTAGTCCACAAATACATACAAATCAATGAAATCATACATTTTTCTCCAAAGACATAAGATCTTTCACATACCTCATGAGATCATAATATTTATTAATAACACAAAGAAATCATAAATCATAATGGTAGCTTGTGGAATCCATAACATACGTACATTATATATTTCATATCCATAGAGGGAGTAAAGTTCATGATTATCTTTAGAATACCCATCATAGTATATTCCCTAAATATATTTCAAGAAACCTTAAAATTTACCTCTATCACATTACCCACTTCGTTGGAGAGTTATCTCAAGCTCACCCACCCTTGGATTATTATGGAACAACTTTTATATGTAAAAAATTACCATGAACCATAACATAACCCTAACATAACCCTAACATATAAAACAAACAAAAAGGAAAGATATAATTTCTACATTGTAATCACAATATATCAGCTGAAGATATTGACATAATAAATCTATTCTAAAATCCATTTTAAATAGAAAAATACCCTAAAAATAATGTGGTATTTACGTTTCTTTTTTAAAAACATTACGACTTTTAGAGGAATCAGAATATCAAATAATGATCGCGGCGGTGGAAAGGTCATTGTCGTCATGTATGTTAAAATGAAACATTCCTTTTTTCATTTCGGAAAATTCTTGGTAGAATAAGATTCCTTTTTAAAACCATTTAATTAAATTATAATTTTAATTGGGTGATTATATACTGTATATAAGAATGTCATGTATAAATCAAAATATGCCTCAATGAAAGTAGATTGAGATGAAGTCCCTTATCTCGAATCTAACTTGTCTCGTTAACTCTTTATATTAAAAAATAATAAACATAGGTTAATTTTTAATTTCATGAGATCCTTTATAATGTTTATTTATTCTTTTATATTACTTATTAAAATGTTATAAAATTTAGGTAATTATTTATGTTCATATTGGTCATTTTGTGGATATTCGGTAATTAAGTCGAAAATGAACTTCTTTGTTGTAAATTGTTCATGTGGTAAAACTTATAGCATCTATAGAATATTATAAATTATTTAAATGTAATATATATCCAGAATATATATATTTAGAAGAGTCCATAACATTTTAATATAATAAATGAAATGAACCATTCATGGAGACTGTTGGTCGTATATACGCATAAATGCTACATTCATTTCATTGTCATATTAATTGAATGAAAAAATGATACCTAGTTATATCATAGTTATAGTAAAATATCTATGTTTTATATGGTACATAATTTCATTAACTACATCCATTTTATGTACCATTTATGGTATTAACGAGTCATATCACATTAAGGGGATGGTAGTCTGTACTTCCTCAAATGAAATTATTGTATTTACCCATTTTGGAAATCATAAAGATGTGTTGTAAATAGAAAAAATATATAATATTAGAGAAAATATAAATATAATATATATCATATATTGATATAGTGCCATCATAATGACCACCATGAGAGGTGGTAAGATAAAATTGAACAATAATTGTTTTGTGAGGCAGTAGTTCTCCATACACCGAAACAATATGTCTGTATTCATTAGATGGAGGTGTCTGTAAGTGTAGTTATAATCCTTCTCATAAAATAATCCTAGTATATTTAGGATACTTTTTTTATGTAATCATAGCACAAGAATAACAATGGGAGTGAAGAAGGAAAATTAAAGAATGTAATTTTAGAGAAGACGTTACCTCTAAATCAGTTATCTTCTTTTGATTTGAGCTAAAAGGAATTCTTGAATGGACTCATACCCATGTTAATGCTTCTAGGAGGATTTTCCGGATTTCAGTAGATTATGTGAGAATAATTTGTTTTATCCATTGGGCTTGAGAGGTGTGTGGTAGTGGGTATAGGTGGTGGCATTTTATAAGAGGGAGGATGGGTGCTTAGGAAAGCCTTGAAATATAATATTATTATATATTGATTTAAAACTTATAATAGTTTTAAAGTGATATTTTTATATAATTATATTATAATGGGTCAATATAATCTCAACCAAGAGGTTTTATAAAAAATTTAGGCAACAAAATTAACCATATATTTTGGCATTAACCCTTAGTTATATAAGTTACTCTAACCATGTCTTCTTGTATTTTCATATTATATGGGTATTATAGTTACTATAAAATGAAAAAAGAACCAAAAGTAGATCATTAAGAACATTTTTAACATTATATAGATAATTTTGATGAATCTTATATCTTTTGGACTATAATATCATTGAATAAAATAGTATTTGTTTTAAAAACTCATTTATGTTAATTTTGACACTATTTAGTAATTTATTTTGGATAAATTCATAAAATAATTATTACTTCGATCCAAAGGAATAAAAATAACTATAATATGTCATAATCATCCAAAAAATATGTTAATGTCATTAAAATGATCATATTACATTTATTTTAATTATTATTAAATCATTTATTTGAACCATTCATTAGTAAGGTAATAATTGCATCATCATTGTGTCATAAAAAAATTTCTATTTAATTTATAAAAATTATAAATAAATCTAAATGATGTATGAAATATTATATATTTCTATATAATATTTATAGTCAAATAAATCAGTTATATAACCCTATATTTAAATTTTATTAGTAAAAGATACATGTTTATGTTATATTTCTCTTTACTTTAAATTAAATTTTATAACATGTCATTATCACACAGAATTGGATCGATGTGGTCCTAAAATCTAACCATGGAATAACATGTTAATATATATCTGATAAAATATCATTATTACATGTGTTATTGCAGTTTTATATTATTATAGTATTATTTTTTACCATTATTTTTAGATTTACCATTAAACCATGGTAAATAAAAATAATTACTGAAGTTATTATTCCTAACGCCAAAAAATAAAAGGTAGTTATTTACACAATTAGGACTTTATGATTCCAAATATGGAATCTATTTTCAACATTATGAGCTCATAATTTTCGGAAATTAATTCAAAATTAAATCCTGTTGTCAAAACCAAAAAATGGGTTTTAAGAAGTAAAATCTATCAAAATATTGACATGTGTTTATGTAGAATTTAAATGTTAAATTACTTAAAATAAACAACATTGGATTAAATTATAAAAACATAATCCTATTAAACTTTTAAAAAATTAAAAATAAAATCAAACTATATAAACAAATTATATGAAAAAGTAGTTTTGAATTAAATTGCAGTATTTTTCACTATTCATTAATAAAAGAACTTTGTTAGAAAATTACTAAAAATTTAATCAAAGTAAATTTTGATGTCCTAATTCTTTATAAGAAGTTTATTTTGTCAAATATAACATATAAAGGTACCAAAAATTAAATTTAAACAGGGTTCTCCATCAAAGGGCGGTAAAACTGCATTTTTTTTAAAAAATCTTCTTTTATCCAAAAAATTGAATTTACTCATATAGAATATCGATAAAACATATAAGATAAAATTAAAACATTAAATTTAATATATAAAATATATTTTTAATTAAATAAAAATCCATAAAAAGTGATATGATTTTCTAAAAACAATTTTTCTCCTTTTAAATAAAAAACATCATTTATATTGAATTAATTATTATTTCCATTTATAATAAATTTAGTAACCAATGAATCATTATTTAAACTTGTGTAAACCATATTTTAATAATTTAGTTGATAATATTAATTCCCACTATTCCATATTTTAGGTTATAATGGATGAATTTAAATAATAATATTTAGTTATTTGTTTAAGCTCGATGTTGCATATCATGTTTTCTATTAAACATAATGTTTTTTTATTAAAACTCGGGATATTAAAATAAATAAATAAAATCCGCTATAATCCCATAATTTATTATTAATGATAGATAAGTAAAACACTAAAATATAAATACCAATAATGTCTTGGTTAGTGACTCCACATCCATTTCCCCACACAACACTAGTAATGTCCATATTAGTCTGGAAGAAATGCTCAAAAACCTAAAAAATAGATTATATAGGTACAAGTTAGAATAACACTTCTAATTTTTAGTATAATTCCCATGATATCTCTTAAAAATTTGGAAGATAAAACTATTGTATCGATGGAAAATATATAAAATCAAAATTCACCTAATGAGCCAACTACCACCCTTCCTCACCAAGGCCCCCTCACTAAATAATTCATTATATATAGTAAAAAGTGATTAATATGGATATAATCATAGGTAACACTAAAAATTTCTATATAGAACCTGTATATTGATATATATATATATATATTTATTTATTTATTTATATTTAAACTTTTAGAAGAAAATTTATTACATTACTCAAACACTTGCTTAAGGATCATAATGGTTTAGGGTATTTGGAGACTAGGTTCACAATCTTATTTTCCAAAAAAACTTATTTTCAATGTTTACAAAAAATAGTTTCCCATTTAATACACATCATAAAAATACCACACCTAAAACCATTCATCATAAAATTGGGTAAGGAATCATATGAAATAGTTTCCTAAGATGGTCATTAATGGTAAGAATTTTAAAATTCATAAACCTTACACGAGCATAAGATGATTATAACGTGATCTTGAAATTTGAAAACCTTACCCTTCATATTAGATATCAAAATCATGTTCCATTTCATAATTATTAGATTTTAATTAGACATGAATGAAAAGTGAATTAAAAAACAAGATCAACGAGAACATAACATTGACAGTGGATATGGAATTATGGTAAAGAAAAAATCTTATAAAATAAATTTTTTAGTAATCAAGGAGAATTTCCAAAAAAATATCATAGTACAATGGGTTCACTCCCAAACCCATCATATTATACAAGGTTCAATACCAAGACAATCATAGTGTACAGAGTCCCTTTCTAAAATATGTTCAATATATATTTTATTACTTTGTATATCATGATATATATATATATATATATAATTATACTATGCATTGAAAGGAGATATAGGTCACATCCATGTTTGTTATAACATAATATCTATCCTTGGTTATAAAATTACTATTATCACATAATTAATATCATTTGTATGATTTCTAAATTATCCTAAAAAATTCCTCATATCAAAACCCTAGAAAATAAATGGGTTTCGTTAACATTTCATCATAACATATCCTTTGGAAAATAAATATTCTTCATAATAATTTCAATAATTCAAAAATCAAGGATTAATAAGTGGTTTCGATAACCATTTTATCATGGAACAACCCATTGAAGAGATATGGGGTTCATAAATATCTTTTCATTGTAAATATAATATGTTTAGATAATGAATATGAATTGTTTCCATTGATCATATCCCAGAAAATAATTGGTTAAATCAAATATGTATTTGATAGGAAATTATTTTGAAATATTACGTGAAATTTTTTAAAGGAAATACTCTTCCAAATTTTAAAAATAATTTTAATAATTTTAAACTTTTTCAATTTAAGTTTCGCTAAACATAACTTCGTAAAATTATAAAGTAGAATATAAATTGGATTTCAAACATTTCTTGAGGATAATATATTTTCCACATTTAAAAACAATTTCAAAAATATAAACCATTTTAAAAATCCTTTTTCGTGAAAAATATCATTATAAACTTGTAAAGTAATCATAAAAATTCATTTGAGTAATTTCTTGAGGAAAATAGGCTTTTTACTTGGAATAAAAAAACTTTTTAAAAAATAAAATATTTTCAAAATACTTTTATTTAAAAATATAATTAGAATCATATATAATATGATTTAGAAATCATTTAAAACATTTCATGAATATCCATTTTGTTTTGAAAATATATTTTAATAAGTAAAAAATCAAAAAACATTTTCTAAATAATTTTAATTGATACTAAAATTTGAATCAAATAAAAGAATATTTTAGAAAATTATTTGATAAGGTTGATGAAAAATAACCTCTATGTTTTACATGATAAAATAATGTCTCCTGACAAATTTTTAGAAAAATCTAAAATGGTATTGTTTAGAAAATGACATGAAGATTCATTTAAAAAAATAAAAAATTCAAACATGGGTAAAAAATTATAAATAATTTGAAGAATTTTAAATACATTATATAAAAAAATTTAAGAAATAAATATTTTTGAAGAAAATGTGGTTTCAACTAAATTGATACTAGAAGACTCTTTTTATTAAAAAAATACTTATTTTGAACTTTTGAGTGCATAAAGAGAGAAAAAATGATGGGAAAACATGTTTTTTCATGGCATAACCATTGGAAAGAATAATCTATTTCATGATATATTAATTATATGATTTTATTTTTAGAAATATAATCATAACCAATCTCGATATAATATGGAATCATAACATTAAATATTTACTACTTAAGTAACATTGAATTGTGAGAAATATTATGGAATAACATTAAATGAAACATATAATAATGCGATAATAAAATGATTCATGATATTTAATGTCAAATGGGATGCATATACACCTCCAAAAATAAAATTGGTGTACAACGTGACATATTTATCAATGAAGGAAAATTCACATTAAATCCCTTAACTTTTTGGTTACATTTGAATCATAAACCCCAATAAAGAGAGATAATTAAATTTATATGTAAATCATAATAATTTTTTAAGAGAAGAATAATAATATAAATGTATACGTAGTATCTACACAACATGAAATAAATAGTTTTTGAATATGACCAGTGTCTCCCAAAATTAAAAGGTGATATATAAATAACGCACATTATGTTTCAAAATCTTTCATAAACATTAAAAAAAATTATAATTCAAATAAATTTATTATAAATATATTTAAAAAAACATTAATATATAATCATACTATATATCATTAATAATGACATTTTATTATCCATTTATTAACGATTCGATGTTAATGTCATGTTTTAAAAAATAGTTTCTTTTCTTTTCATGAATGTTTAAAATTATAATTTTTTCTCTTAAATTGATCATGGTGAAATAATATCTAGAATGTTATCCATGATATAAATATCATATAAATTTTTTTGTATGTTTTTTTATAGTAATCCATTGAATTTAGAGAGATAAAATTAAAAATATTATTCACAGAGATGGTAGGTCACATGTACACATAAAATATGGTTAAATTTTCATGAATTATTGAAAGAAAGAAAGTTAAATTTTTTATATTTCAAAAACAAATCTTATCTAATATATATTTTAATTTTTCACCATAACCATCTATATTTCCTTTAAATTAATACGTGAATGAATCACATCACTTTTCCATATAATAGTATTTCTTACACATGAGCGACGTTAATATATTATTACATAATTTAAATTATGAAGTTATATGTGATTTAATAAATAAAAAATAAAAAGAAGATATTAAATATCTAATATAAACCTTTAATTCATCATTATATTCGACTATGAGAGGCGGTAATAGAAAAAGGAATGACATAGGTTCGTGATGTTGTAGTCTGTTGTACAAACAAATGATGATTCTATAAAAAATATTAAAATAAGAGCATATATTTGTAGGTCATGACCATGCCAATTTTTTTTAATTTTATGAATTATTATTATTTTATTATATCAACACTGTTTAATAATAATTTAAATATGTGGAGGAAAAAATAATGTAAAATGCACGGTTAGGGGTGTTACCTCACCTTCAGAAAACATCTTTTTGTTATCTCCAAAAGTCATCATAGGTTGTATTTATGTGAAAAATAATGATTATAGGATTAATGGAGATAATTGATGAAGTTACATGGATAAGCATATTTTGAACCAAATTAATTTTTTATGTGTTAACAATAGAATATAAAGAGTGGTTTTTATATGTAAGATGAGTGGAATTCTTGTAATTTTTGAAAATAAAAAGTTATTCCCACATTTTTAACTCACCAAAAGGCTATAAAAAGGAACATTATATAATAATAGAGTCTATAAAGAAGTTATATGGACATCCACTATGTGTTGGATATGTTCCTAGTTAATTTTAACCCTTATCAAATTATTTTATCCCCCGTAAACCCACATTCACCATAACCATGGTAGATAATTTAACATTTTTCTCCATTAATTATTGTAATAATTAAATTTTATATTATTAGATAATATAAGATGTTAATATTCCAAATATTGAATCCATTTTCATAAATTAGATTAATAAATGTTATAAAATTTAATTTAAAAATAATCATGCAGATGATATGAGAAAGGAAGAATTCAAAGAGTTAATTCACACATGTTTGAAAGGTTTTAAAATAGAGATTATATTTGAAAAATACTCAAATGGACAAAATGTTATGAATATATAAAATATTGAACCATATTTGTTTAAATGTATATTAATATAAAAGTGATGTTTTTAATAATCTTTAAAAGAAATGAACATTCGGAATAAAATCTTATATTTTTCATTATTCATTGAAAAAATCATCTACTCTAAAAAATGTAAACAATTCATCCTAAGATAATTTTAACATGAATATTTCAAAATTAAAAACAAATTTGTCAAATAATATTTCTAAATGTTTCAAAAATACGTTTTAATAAAAGTAATAAAAACATGAGAAAACCTTTTTTTGGAAATATATAGTTTAAGCATAAAATTAGATATAATATTTTCTATTGTCTAGAAAAAATATTAGACTATTGTTCAAAAATTTATTGAGTATGTCAAATATAAATTTTTAAAAAATATTTCAACAGAATTTTTTTTTTAATTTAATGATATAAAATGTGTTGATTTGATAAAAATAGTTTCATTTAGAAAAATATATCATTTATTTTTAAAATATTTTTTTTTTAATTTTTAATTAATTGGTCTCCAAATAATTAATTTAAAATACATGTGTAAACTATATAATCATATTTAGTTATTATTATTTATACCATGACCTTCCATCCACTAGGTGATAACTATATTATTATACAATAATATTTTAATTGTATGTCACATTTTTTTAAACTCGATGTTTTTTGTAACCAAAAAATATTGAACAAACTAAATTAATTTCAAAAAAATCAAACAATCTCGTGGTGTAACATTATATACCAGTTAAGTAAAGATCCTTGTCCCAATTTAAACTTTTGATCGATATTCAAGGGTTTGAAATTTTAATATCCCATTGTGAAAAATCCATTTCATAAAATTAATTAACAAAACAACCACATAAAATGAGATAAAAGAATGTGAGAAAATCATATTGAATAACAAATTCTATGTTTAAAAATAGTGAAACATATATCTAAAGTGAATAAATTGACATATAAAATATAAATTACACCCAAATACTAATGAAGAGTGATGTATAACATGGTAAGTAGAATATTAATAACCATAGATCCATAAAACAAAGAGGTGTGAAAATGTAATTGATTCCATCAAAAATGATGATAATAGGAAAAACAGTTATTACAATATTTAATTCATAATAATGGATAATTTTCATGAGAATTTATAATTATTTGATTTAATTACATTTCATAATAAAAAGATCATTATTTGGTTGTTCCATGATCAATTTCCACTTCATCTCATACTCCAAGAAATGAAGAAGATTATTTTTATGCTAAAAGCACTAATGGATAGAATGAGAATTCATTAATTTTATATCAAGTTGTCTTAATAAAAAATGGTTAGAATAGGTTATCCAATATACAAAATCTTCACATGGGGACGTAATAAATTAATCTATAAAACATCATCTAATTTAAAAAATAAACCATTCTATAAATTGTTACCATTATTACACTTCCAGAATTAAAAAATTTTAAATAAGATGAAACTTTTTATTAAAAAAATAATATTAATCCAAAAAAATCACAAAGTAGCTCTTGATTATAGCATTCAATATAAATGAATACCTTATCCACATATTTTATAGAATCATGTTAATAACCATAATTTCTAAAAAACCTTAATGAAAATCTAAAAATTTCTTAATTCCTTGAATAATACAATAGATTGAAGAATATGTTACATAAATATAATAATGTTTTAGACTCCATTAATTTCTGGATAAATTACATTTTCCATAATTTATTAATGTATTTGAAGGTAATAAATACTATATAATTTACTTTATTCATTTCAATAATTTATTTCTCAAAAAAAACATCATTTTCTCATTATAAAGAACATATTAAGGTTTAAATTCCAATTATTAGGATAAAAATATTCTATTAAATCATATTTCATTGTAATTATCCCAATTTTTATTATTTATGAATATATTTGACAAAACAATAATACTAAACAATCCTTATATATTTATTGATTCATATAACACGGTTCTTTAATTCCAATATAAAAAGAATTTAAATAATCCCACTTCCATTAGATAGGATTCATCATCTTATTCCTAAATACCACTTTGATACAGTTTGAATTTAGATTCATTTTTTAAAATTAATCAATAACAATATCATCATTCATTATACTTTTAACATATAAAATATTGTTAAAACAACATATACCTTAAATTTTTTATTTTTAGTCTCCTCATCATCATTTTTATAACAATTACTCATAAAACCTTATTTATTCTCTTCACTATCTGTCCCATTAGTATATCTATTTGAATACTTCTCATGCTTTCCACATTTAAAGCTTTCAACTGTCCCAGATATCATAGATTACCCTTATTATCATCCATTGAAATAATTGAACATTTCATTTTCATATTCAATTAATTTTCTAGTTTCTTTTTTCCACACCGAAATCATATTCATGTTTATTTGATACATTCAAATGGGTTAATGTTTTCATTTTCTTGATATATAGGGAAAAAATCTTATTTCTTATTTTTTCAACATTATCTGAAATGTCAATGAAATATATCCTTCTCTTCCTTTGTGAGTTTTTTTGATAGTTAAGTAGATTGTTTTTAATCATATATCACAAAAAAATGATTATGAATAATCATAATATCAATCACTCTAATTGTCATCTCGTTTTGTTTCTTTTTAACACATTGCCTATCAAATTCTATATTGATTCTATTTTTTATGTTTCATATCATTAACTAAAACCAAAAATGATAATTTGATAAAAAACATTCATAGTTTGGAACCACATAATCATGAAAAATCAGATTCAGGATGTCTGTGTCATTGCTCCATATTTTCAATATACAATACCATATTCATATCTTAGGATATTTGTGTTCCTTTTTTAAATCATTCATGATAGTTCATAAAGTGGATCTGAATATCCGAAGCATATCCATTGGGAGTGTAGAAGCATGTGTCTTGAGATTCTCATTTTCATACACCATGTGACAATCAAGTCCATATCAATGTACAATTTATGGATTTATTACCCAAAGGTACCTCTATGGTAGAACCAAATAAATTTGAATTATCCTAACAAGGATTTAATATTTTGAAAACAACTCAATCTATCCACTACCAAAATTCAATGACATTTTTCTACAATTTGAATCACATTTTGATGTATCTTTATACATTTCCATAAGGATATCACTTATTCTTTAAAATCCTAAATTCAAAATGTTTACTAAACATGTCATCAATTAACAATTTTTGTGATCACAGATTCTTATAAAAAGATATTACATCATTTAGATGAATATTCATCACATTACCAAAACACACGCAAAATGAATATAAATCTTCTCTTTTATTAGAGACTAGGTAAAAAATATTCTTACTTAGTGAATTATCTTCAATATTTCCCACAAATATCATCTATTTTAATACCCTTCATAGACATTCCTTGCATATAATCATTCTTTATTACATGGGGAAATCAAACAAAAGAAAGTTTGAGATCTAATTATCAGTAAGGGAAAACGAGGGAAAATATATAATCATAAAATGGTCATATGGTATGAGAGCTAGAACATAACATTTTAGATTCATACCTTATATATCAAATATTAAACTTTTGACTCATGGAATAGATATTAAAAATTTATAATACATGGAACATAATGAAAAGAATATGATACATCGGAGAACATCATTGACATAATAAATAGTAATGTGGAATACATAATAATATAAAAAATAATGTCTTTAGTAGTCAAGATACATTTCCAAAACTACCAATGTGGAATGGGATATATCATCATACCTTCATAGTAGTTAATGATAACTCTAAAGACTATCACAGTTGACAAAGTCCATTACTAAAAAATATTCAATAAAATTTTTATTAATATATTTCTAATGAGATGTATATAATTACCAAATTAATTAGATATATATATATAGGTCGTACATATCTTGTTTATAACATAACCACCATCCATAGTAATAACATAACAACCATCGCATAATGAATATCAAAGTAATGTGTTCTATAAAATCATAAAACATTCTACATATCCGAACATATTAAATGAAATGGGATAAATTATCATTTATGCATAAAATAACATGTTTAAATAAAATATGATTCATAATAATTTCATAATTTCATCAATTCATAACCCATGTATAAATAATTTGGTTTCATAAGAATATTATCATGGTATAACCCGTGGAAGAGTCATGAGATTCACAAAATGATTTTTGTCATAAAAATAAACCATCTAGATAATTAATAAGAATAGATTCCTCAAATCCAATCCCTAATAAATCACATGTTACATCAATTGATTTTATATTATATGGAAAATGATTTTGAAAGATTACAAGGAACATTTCTTGGGAATTATTGATTTTCCACATTGAAAAAAAACATCCAAAAACATAAAACATTTTCAAAGTAATATTAATTTAATGTATCATTTGAAGCTTATAAATGATACTTTATAAATAATTTGAAACATTTATTGAGGAAAATATCTTTTCCTCTTTGAAAAATTAAATTTTAAATTAAATTTTTTAAATTATTTTTAATAAAAATAACCTTGGAAGGTTGAAAAGGTACAATTAAAATAATTGAAAACAATTTGGAGGAAAATACTCTTTCCACATTGAAAAAAAATTAAAAAAATAAATTTGAAAATAATATTAATTAAAAATAACATTGGAAATGTATAAATTAGTAATTAAAAATCATTTAAAAATTTTCAGAAGGAAAATATACATTCCATTATGAAATTGAAATTTTAAAATAACAAATTATTAAAAACAAAATTAAATTATTTTCATTAAAAATAAACATTAAATGTTATTGGGAATGCATTAAAATGATGGCTTGGTCATGATATTGGAAAATACCATTCATGTCGTACAAATTAAAACAAATATTTCTTTCAGTTTTCTCAAAAACTCCAAATGAAAATATTATAGAAAACAACATGATTTCACCATTAAACAAATATTATAAAATATAAAACATAGGTAATTTATTTTAATAAATAATTTTACTAATTTTAAAATCATGTTTTAACTTTTTTAAAGAAATCTTTTTTTAGGAGAAAATAGGTTTTTGACCAAATAGAGAAAAAAAATGATATTTCTCAAAAAAATATTATTTCAAACTCATAAGTACCTAAAGAGATTAAAATTAAGAAAAATAAGTATTCTCATGAAAGATAAAATTATAAAAAATTACTGATATTCGTGAGAGATGGATACTAACATTTTAACATTAGAAACATAATCATAAACATTCTTAAAAAACATTGATATTGTGACATAAAACCTTTACCACTAGGTTAACATTCAATTATAATCCACACGAAGGAATAATATCAAATGAAACATAAAATATCATGAAAATGGAAATATTCATTATATAACATATTAATGGTTCTCTATATTTTTTGGAGCCAAAATCTAGGATGCACGAGAACAAACGGAATATTTTAGGGGTTGTCTCGTGAATCCTGTTCAAGGAGCCCCCGGGGCCCCACACCAGCGCCAAGGTCCTCCTTCGCAAAGTTGTCGTGGAGTAAGGAGGTGGAATTCACCACGAACTGATTTGATGTTCGAAATCCTTCCAAAGATCAAGAAGGTGGGATCCTCAGCAAACCCCTTTGACGTTCGTGAACCCACTGCGTAGCAAGGAGGCGGGATGCTCCTCAAACTGATTTGACATTTGTGAACCTGCCATAGAGCAAGGAGGCGAGATCATTCGTGAACCCCTTTGACATTCGTGAACCCGCCATGGAGCAAGGAGGTGGGATCCCCTATTAACCCCTTTGATGTTCGCGAACCCACCGGGGAGCAAGGAATTGGGATCCTCCGTGAACCCCTTTGACATTTCTGAACCCACTGCTAAGCAAGGAAGTGGGATTCTCTGTGAACCCCTTTGACGTTCGTGAACCCTCCGCAGAGAAAGCTCTGTCCTCGTGCCGAGAGGGATATACTTTTCGGCGCCTCTTCCCTATAAATATTGGGCTTCCCTTGAACCCAAAGGATGGAACCTCCAACCTTTTGCCTTCCGAGATCCCACATCATGAACCAATTTCTGCTCTGTGAACCATGAAAATTTCAAGGTACTTTTGCATCATGAAGTGACTTCCCATTTGATTTAATTCCATTTTATTTCAAAGAGGGATTCCCTTTTCAGAGACCATGGGCCTCCATGAATAAGGAAGATCCACAAAGGGACTCGGGTCTTCGCGGAGCACTTGTGCTTCGCAAAGTACCCTTCATGCACATGTGACCCGCATGCTAAGGCAGGGTCGCTGTGCTCCATGAGGCACATTTCATTACAATATTATGCTTCGCAGGGCACCCTTACTTCATGAGACATTTCTCCGTGAATTCCTTTCCCCTTCGTGAATCAACTTCCATATGCACCTATCCTCTATGCCTAGTCTAGGATAATTCACTTCACAAAGCACACCCTTTTGCCCTACAACATCTTTTCTTGTGCGGCACATCGGGTTCACACGAAGCAATTTCAAGGTCCCTTGGACGGTTCTTGCCATTTTTTTGCTTCACCTCATTCTTCTTCGCATAGGCATGATAACGTCTATTGATTATTCACATAGCCACACTAACGTGGACACCCCAATGGATCACTCCAGAACACCCATGCACAATGACATTGCTAATAACTTCCCTTCCCCAAGGGGCGGGAGGTATCAATTATGTATGTTCTAAGGGGTTTGGACTGAACCCACCTCATCCGAGCTGAAGGAAGTTAAACTTCCAAGCTCCATCATCCTCAGTACATGACGTTAAACTATGGCCTCGCCCAGTGCATTATACGCGGGGTGATCCATCTCAGACATTCTCTAGGCCCACTGGTCTCCACGACAGTGAGATCATTCCACACATGGAATGAGATCCTCTTTTTTGGAGCGATGTTCATCTATGGGGAAAGGGAAACCACCTAGGTGTAATCCCATAGATTTTCTTGCAGGAGGTAGTACTCCTGCTCCTCCTCTCTTCCTAAGTTCCAAATATCTCTCCCTTTGGGTTTTGACACCACCCAGCCTCCACCCTGGAGTAAGTCCCAATCTCCATCCCCCTCGGGCCACGGACCATGCGTAAGCCCCTATTTCCTCATTGGGATGATAAATACGTGTAAGCCCCAACCCACTTCCGACGGATGCACCTTTCACAACATGATCATCAGGTCTCCCATGCCTCTTGTTTCTCACACTGATAATGACTCACATTGGATTAGAGTGAGAATCTACCATGACATTCTCTCTAGGATGCCTAGAGTGTATTTTCCACACCTTATCTTAAGTATGAGGTATTTTCTCCTTGCCAAGGCAGGGTACGTAGGAATCCTCCCTGAGGTTCAAGCCCAAACACCATTGGTTCCGACAACCCTTCATGTCGGTTCCCACTCCTTCTGAACTACGTGGAATTTGATCCTTGCCATGGAAAGGTACATAGGAAGATTCCCTGAGGTTCAATACCAACACCCATTGATCACGACCATCTTCATGTTGGCTCACCACACACCCCACCCGAACTACGTGGACTTTGATCCATAACATGGAATGGTATGTAGGATTCCTCCCTAAGGTTCAAGTCCAACACCCATTGGTCCTGACCATCTTCACGTCGTCTCACCACACACCCCTCCAAAACTACGTGTACTTTGATCCTTTCTAAGGAAATGTACATAGGAAGCCTCCCTGAGGTTCAAGCCCAACACTCAGTGGTCCCAACCATATTCACGTCGGCTCACCACACACCCCTCCTGAACTAAATAGATGTTGATCCTTTCCATGGTAAGGTACATAGGAAGCCTCCCAGAGGTTCAAGCCCAACACCTGTTGGTCCCGACCATCTTCAAGTTGGTTCACCAAAAACCTCATCTAAACTATGAGGTATTTTATCCTTGCCAAGGCAAGGTACATAGGAATAATCCATGAGGTTCAAGCCCACAATCCATTGGTTTTGACCACCCTTCACGTCGATTTCCACTCCATCTGAACTACGAGGTCTTTGATCTTTTCCAAGGAAAGGTACATTGGAATCCTCCCTGAGGTCCAAGTTCACCATCCATTGGTTAAGACCCCCTTCACATCGAACCACCTTCATCCCACATGATGTTAAACAAATTCCCCCTTTTCATCATGTATGACGTTAAACTGCATCCACCATCCAGAACTACTTGGGGTTTGATCCTTGTCTCTTAGACAGTGTACGTACAAAGCCTCTAGGAGGTTCAACCCCATCCAGCGGAAATACCTTGTGACCCAATCCACTGATAAGCCATTATGAACCCATCCAACAGTAAGCTGTTGTGACCCCATCCAGTGGTAAGCCATTGGGACCCCATCCAACGGTAATTCGTTGTGACCACATCCAGTGGTGAGCCGTTACGACCATATCCAGCATTGAGCCATTATGAACCCCATTCAGTGGTAATATGATGTCAACCCAATCCTAGTGGTAAGCCACTATTGTCCCTTCTGTTGGGGCCCATATAGTTGGACCGTCCTAGTGGCGTAAGACCAACCTTATATCATCAGGTCGTTATCCCCTTCATGCACCCGGATTCTATACCTCCATCCTGAACTACGTGGACTTTGATTCCCAGCCACTGGGATACGTAGGAGGTCTCTTCAAGGCTAAATCCCAACATCACCGTCATCCTCGAGTCGACTCCATCTCATTCTCTATCCACTCCACTTAACCATTAATTATCCATCTTGATTCTTACCCGGGCCGCCACATCCCAGTGGGATCTTGCCACCTCATTCCACATTCCCTTTAACAACAATTGAGTAGCTAACAACACATTAGCCCCAATATCTGTGTTCCCTCCAGGGGTTTCACCCATCTGATCCACTCTTTTTAGTGTTCTGATCAGTCTGATTCATCTCCGCTAGACGTTAATCCTCTGGCATACCCTGTGTTAAACATAAGAAGCTAAGGAAATCCTTAGATACATGCATAGGGCATATAATTCCCCACATTCACTGTGGGATACCACAGGATTTCATGCCCTCGATAATCCCTATAATAAGGGAAAAACCCCAGACACTCTAGTGTTCCAACGTCTAGACTCGCTAGTGTTGTTCAACATGACTACTCCCCCAACCAAAGGATTTTTCCCTAAACAGAGCCCTTGGAATGTCTCATAAAAAGAAGTTTAATTAACCAGATTCCATGAAGAAATAGCACTAGGAAGAGTTTCACAAACAATGACTTAGTCTATAATGGGGACTCGTACTAGTTGATGAGTTTCGAGGAGGAATCCCTGCAATGAGGAACCAAAATCCCATCATCCTGTTTCGATCAAGTAGAAAACATCCATGAATAAGCAATAGATGTTTCCCGCCTTTGGGAAGCAGGAATGCGGGGCAACAGCTGCGCACCCTCCACAAGCGGATGTGCGTGCCCCATTGAAATAATTGGAAACAAAAATAGAGAACATGATGTGATGATCATCTTCTCAATGTGGAGATTAATAGTGTTCGAGGCATCGGTAGATTAGCATGTCACCAAATCCAGTTATTCGGTGCCAGGTGCCTCCAAGAAATTAGTGGGACTAGCATGAAAATCACAAGATGTTAGGGAAGTCAAAATGTTGGACATCCCGATCTGTGACATTGTTAGCGTGGATCCATATTACCAGCCATGGATGATGCAATGGAGTTGGGGCACTGGTCATCGATTACTTTCCTTTCAGCACTAATGGGATAATCTGCCTACTTTTTAGGAACCAAGTTGCTACAAGAATTTGATCACCGCTCGTCCACCCACATTGGGGCATGGGAAATGACAACGTGGTAGTCTCACATAGCACCACTTATTTTGAGACAATCTTCAAATCTACAAACAACGGGTGACCATGCCCCATCTCCCCGACTCAATTCATTCAGCGGATGGTGATCAATGACCTCGTATGCTGGTACGAGGAGGAGTGGATTATCCCGACTTGGGATATGGACTACCAGGATCTAGAGTCGCCTGCCCCTCATCGCCACTAATGCCCCCATGGGCCACATAGGGAGCCACTACTCCCCACTCCAATGTACAATTGTTTCGGGAGCCTCTTCCTGGAACACCTTGATGACTATATCCCCTACACCGAAGAGGTAGGGGATGTTTGGGCCAGCTCGGTCGGTATCCCCTTTTATGATCCCCTATGGAGGGCTCCCACTAGGCTTTTCCAGCACCACCATCTGGTCCCATGAGTCTAGGAGCAGGTAAGAAATGTGCATGCACTGCTGGCCCCAGTCGGGTTGACCTGACACCAGCGTCGAGCATAGGCCGAGGAGGATGCCTACCAAGGGGCGTCAACATCAACAACTACTATGGACCAGGCCACCGCTGTTGTATATCATCACCCCCTATGTATTCTGAGTAAGGGGACTTGTATACCCAGCCCGGATCGAGGCCCCAACCACCCCACGGGGGGGCTGGGTCGAATGTCTTGGCCTCCAGCACAGATAGTGGTCCCCGCTAGTATGGAGGTCCTCCCCATACCGCCACCAGGGAGAACATGATCCCTCCATGCTTCTAATCTCGGCATGGAGGTCCACCCCATGCCACCTCTAATCCGAATGAGGGTCCTCCTCATGGTAGAAACACTCGGTACGGGAGTCTCTCCCGTGGTCACTACATTAGGTATGGAGTTGTTCCTCCATCGGAAGTTCACTGGTGTGGTGATGTTACATGTTCGGTCAGTCTTCAGCATGGGGACCCTCCACATGTTCTTACGGAAACTGGAGAAGGTCCTACTTTCCCTAGAAATCAGAGGAGTGAAGGTCAACTTCACTTCACCTGCACCCATCATGGACGCCCTACCCAGGTTCATCTCGACCAGTACGAGGACCATCTTCTCACTGATGTCTCTAGGGGAAAAACATGGAGGTTCTACCCGTGCTTCTATCAGCTCCAGTGGATCTCCTACTGCTCCAGCACTTCCCATGAAGTTCCTCTCCATGTCCCCTTTGATATTTGTCCTGGTACTCCCTGCATTTAGGCTTACTCCGACAGGAGTCCTCTCCACCCCAACACCAGTACGGATAAAGGTCCTCCTCGTGCCGAAAATCTACCCTATATTGAAGAACCATCCTAGGGTAGAAGGGTGGTTCGTCGCCACCATAAAAATAATTCTGATAGGATTCAGACTGATATCAAATTGTTTTGCTTCTAAGATTCTGAAGCAGAATACAACTCAACGATGGAACCCACTGCTAGATCCTCCACGTCCAAGGTTGTGGTTGGAATGAGGCTTATCAGCCTAAAAATTCTATAATGCGAGGTCTATTAGTTTCCTGCCTCCCCCCGTAGGTATATCCTGAAGGAACAAAATTTGGCAACTCCACAGGTTATAGTCATGCAATCACCACCATCCTAACCAGAAGCACTCTCTGCCTCTACTTGAGATCACGGAGAGCTGTTCTGGGGACTAATGGTGGATGAGCATCAGCGTGGTCCACCGCCAGCTGTCATGGTCCCTAGGACGGAAACTGTGGTCATCAGGCCCTCTTACCGCAATTCTGTGGCTATGTCACTACAATATTTGGAGGATATCTTGAGATGTGGTGGTTTTTCAGCTCGGTTGTTGTATTGTCCATCAGCCAGTCTACCGTCCCAGTAGTCTGCTTTAGTACCGCTACTGATTCTTTAGCCACCACTGGTTGATGAGTGGTGAAATGAAGGGCCAAACCCTAAATCTGTGCCCAAGAGCTTATTGAATATCCTCGCATTGGACCACATCCCTGAGATGTTTTGTCTGGTTATAGTCCCGAATATTTTTTCTCCAGAATCCCTCACCCAAGAGGAAGTTGAGTGTTTTCGCCAGACCCTCTAGGTGACTCATTTCGGTCTTCTTCATTAGAGAGTGGCTTACCCTAATATCCAAGCGCATTTAGAGGACATTAGAGAACAATGTCATCAAGTTGATTTGGCCTCACTCCCTGTGGACCTGTGCCCTGAGTCACCAGGTTGCCATAGGGCCCTCCGGCAATGGTGCGTTCATAGTTTTACGGTACTCTGCAAGATTATCAAAGAGGCTTCTCCCCACATACAGATCCTTAGATGGGGGTTAAATACTGCTCTCCTCTTCAATCATATCTGGCGTCAGCCTGATTTTTCGGGCGACAAAGAGGATATGCCTCTAGGATGGGTCGCGGTTAACATGGCTGACTTGATGGAGGGTGAGAATGAGCCAGAGATTCTTGGATAGGACCTACCCCTGAGATATTTTCAAAACTCTTGTACCTGTTAGGGAGGATTACTTGTCAAAAAAAGAATCTACTAGGCCATACCATGTCCACTGAGGCACTAGTCCTCCGTCAAAAACCCAAAAAGTCATGGAATAGCTTGGAGCTATCAAACCCTCCAACCCGGACGGCTCAGTGCATAAGGAATAATAGGATCCTGAAAAAGCCGAGTTGCACCAGAAACTCACTAATCACAAGAATATGGTTGATGACCTCCTTGTTAAATGCACTATAGAGCGACGAACAGACTATGGTGATCCTTGTCTAGGGCAGCAAGGGGATTCACAAATTCCCCTCAACGAACTGCATCCAAGTGATCCGGAAAATCCTGCCCACGCAGACAGGGTTGAAGCTGACACTTACAGTAAGAGGGCATGGTATGTCTCTCCAAATCTTCTTGAACGACATCACAATCATCGGGACCCGGCTCAGGTTCCCCTAGCTATACCATAGGTCATTCCACTAGCCTCTCCACGAGTTGTTATGCCTATTTATCGTGTTGAAGAACCCACTAACACACTAGTAGCCAGGTATCTCTTTCATGACTGGGACCCCTGCCTAGATGATCCAATGGCAGCACTCATCACCTATCTAGAGGTGTTAGAGACATGATAGGTGGCAATTCTGCCTAATGGAAAGTCGTATCTAGCATGGGCGGATGATATACCAACACTTCTAGGTCTTTGGAATCCCACCTTTTCACCTTTCAACGAAACAAGGGAGCCACCGCAATAAGTGGACCACTTCATATAAAGGTGTGGACCCCCTGTTGGGAACTCCAACACCACAGGAAGACACCAAGCTCCAGTGTTTCATAAAAACATTGGAAGGGTCGGCATTCTTCTAGTATATCTAGCTCCCCATCAGATCAGTAGCTGGGTGGGAAGACCTCCATAGGAAATTTCTCTACCAGTTCAGTTACACCACTCAGAAGATGAGTATCACATACCTACTCAAGTGCAAGCAGAGACCTAATGATCGTGTTTCTGACTTCGTCGCCTGATGGAATGGGCTCACATACTCTCTTGACATGTCACTAACTTAGGAGAACTTATTAAATATGTGCGTAGGGAATGTCCAGAAGGAACTGGTCCGCCCATTGATCCCCCAAAACTACCATGGGAGATTCTGAGACTTTTCTAATAAGGCTCAGTACTTGGAGAAAGCCTTACAGTAGGCTAAGTAGGCATGTCTGTTGCCTACCGCAATCCCCGTGAGAAGGGCCTCTAGGGCTGAGCCCACTGCAGTGGCCCAAATAGAGCCCCCCAGGAAACTAGAATTATTAATGGTGGAGCTGCCTCTGTAACCTCCCAGAGGCCCTCCACCTCATCCATATCCTCTGGCCCAGCAGCGCCCACCTTAGAATCAGCAGGCACCCCTGCATAATGTACCGCCACTGCCTATGTGAGATAATTAGGCTCCTCCTTCTCTTTGTCAGGTACAAGCTCCAGGGGACCCCTTCCTGGATAGGAGGGACCTGACCTACTCATTCAATTAGGCTCAGGTCCCCAGTTACATCCGTAGTTACTTGGAGTAGGGGATTGCATATTTTCCTGAGTGCAATAGGCCAAAAGAGGCAAACCTCCCTGATCGCCCAAATTACTGCCCCTATCAATGGATCCTGGGGAACACTCTCAAATAGTGCTATGTGTTTAAAGACTAGATTTAAGACCAAGTGGATGACAACATAGTTTGGTTGGGCCCAACTATAAGGACCCGACCTTATTACATACATAATCTTGAATTTAGTCAAGAAAACAATTCCTTTTACATCGAAGATCATTTCAAGTTTAGATATTTAGAGAATTAGGACAATACATTAATGACATTACACATTATTATAGAGTAGATACTATAAAAACAGTTTCCATTTTTTCAAAATATAAAACATTTAGACAAAAAACAAGACTCCTTGAGAATTATTCAAAATTTAACATGTCTTCCTTCCTTGTATTACACATCCATTAACCTCTGAAAAAAAATTTAAAAACTTTGTATGAGAACAAAATCTTAGTTAGGGATGGAAAAGAAGGAAAGATTACATTAGTCCATGAATACTCATAACGTATGAAAGCATTTTCAAAAGAAATTCTTATTACCCATATATACTTACTTTGTGTAACATGAGATTTACACAGGATCTACACAAAACATGTGAACATAAATATAATCATAAAGTTATGTTGTTGCGTTACTTACATAATCTTGTAACCATTCTTGACTACCTTATAATTTGTAACCCTCACAGCTACCTTACTTTGTGTAACCATTGCAGTCACACTTGGAGTAACCATACGTATGACCACCAACTTACTCATACCCAATGCATTGGAGGGAGATATAGGTCCCACCATTCATCATAAATAATTCCCAAGAACCAAAACATAATCATACAACATGAATAATTCCATAAAAACATTGCTTTGTAATTTCATAAAACAGAATTTAAAAATAGGATTTTTAAAGAAAATCCGCTTATAAATATCATACAATTGAAGAGAGACTTAATAGAGTGGAAGGAATATGTATATATACTGAAAATATACATAATGAAACATAATATAAACAGAATCCATCACACAAACAATTTAAATAGCACATAAATAATGAAGTAGAAGGCTAACCCAAAGAATGGAAATCGGGTTAAGAATTCCCTTACCTCAGGTTTGTCTTACTTCAAACATATTTAAACCTCCTGTATAATGGTTAAAAGAGTGTTATTAATATTTTAAAGAAACATTTTCATGTTTATAACATATTATATGATCATTTAATAACATCATTTCACCCTTAATTATTAGTATTTTGTCTTTTCCACTGTATTTGGGTGAGTTCTTAACATGATTTTCATGATTGGTTCATGATGGACATTCTTGTCGATTGGAAGTGAAACTACAGAAATAGAATGGAGTATTATTTACATATATACAGTAACAAAAATTATTCCATTCATCATTTTTAATTCTTACATGAGTATGATTCATAAGTTAGAACATTAATGATGTTTGTTTAGATCATTTTAGTGGTTATTTGATAATAACAACCTCGTTTTGTCTTATAAATTAGAATAATGAGTACAAAAGAATTCCAGAACCATGGGTGAGTCATAAAACATATATTATAACCTGGTTCAACCATATAAATTTTTTCATGACTATACTTGAAAGAATTAATGGAAATTGAAATCACATCGTCCACGATGTCAATAATTCGACACAAACGGACAATGTTTTTATTATTTAAACAAGTGGGAGAGGAGAAGAATAATGATGAGTAATTTTCTATAAAAATTATATCATATAGAATATACATGATTTATATAGATTTCATGCTTCTTTTCTAAGGATATATGAAGAAATAATAAGGAAATAACACAAATAAAATAATAATTGTGAAATTGCTTAACAAAATTCGGCATCCTAACGGCTACAAAACATGGTTTTAGAAAATATTAAAAAGAGAGGGGAAAAGGGTCACCTATCCCAAAATGAATAATAATATATATAAGATCAAGAATAAGAAATAAATAAGAACATGGTATGGAAACATGAAAATTATACCACATAAAAGATAACTTGAAAGGAAAAAAGAAAGAAATTGAGAATTTTATTACCTTATAGATTAACACTTAGAACATGATGGTTGGGACCTTGGGGGCTCAAGGAAACCACAGGAGGACTAATATGAAGGTAAGGAGGCCAGATCTTAGTTGAGGGAGAATTTGGAATGAATTCAATTAAGGGAATAGTTGGTATTTATAGGAAAAGTGAGGGATTATTTTAATAATTTGCAAGGGACACCTCATGTGTGGTATTTACAAAACCATGGGCTTGCCCATGGTATTTTCCCATGGAATAAGCCACTTGGGACACCTCACATATTATTTAACTATACACAAGTCGACTAGATTTATGAAATCATTATTATATCATTAATGATGTCATTAACACACCAAAACTAAAAACTGTATTTTTTACTATTCACCGAAAAATCAACTATTTCAGAAAAATTCCCAAAATTCACCCTAACCATTTATCGACATGTAGATTTCAAAAATGAATCCCATTTTTTGAAAATAATTTTCTAAATATTATTAATTTAATTTTTAAATAAAATCATACTTAATTCAAAAATTAACAATTCTAATTCTGTAACTACCTCTATATCACAATGAAAAATTAACCTAGATTCTATTATCTTAAAGCCTTAATATAATAAAATAATAATAAAATTTACTATTAATTAGGGTCAAAGTACTATTCATATTACTATTCATAAGTGTATGTTTCTATTCATCAAAAAAACAAGTTGGTTCTAATAGACTCTAAATAATATATTGAACACAATTATAGATGACAGTTTCTTGAAATTCAAAACATAGAAGTGGAAAAAATTATGTTAAAAGTCTAGTTATAAATATCTAATTAAAACAAAGTTCCATGAATTTCTATTTATTTTTAGAAAAACTTGGGGTGTTACATTATCACCACCTTCTTGAAATTGCGTCCTCACAATTTTATTTACTTGTTAAACAACTGAGGGTATTTTTCTCTCATATCATTTTCAGACTCCCATGTAGCTTCTTCAACCATGTGGTTTCTCCACAAAACCTTTACCTGGTAGATTACCTTATTCCACAATACTTTTTCTCTTCGATCAAGAATCTGAGATGGTTTCTCTTCATAAGAAAGGTTGTCTTCCAGCTGAACTGCTTCTGGGCTCAAGACATGTGATGAATCTGGCACATACATTCTCAACATCGAAACATGGAAAACATTGTGTACCTAAAACAAACTTGGAGGTAAAGCTATGAGGTATGAAACTGTTCCAACTTTCTCCAAGATTTCAAACGGACTGATGAACCGTGGACATAGCTTCCCTTTCTTACCAAAACACATCACACTTTTCCAAGGAGTGATTTTAAGGAAAACATGGCCACCTACCTCGAAAGAGAAGTCTTTCCTTCTATTATAAACATAACTTTTCTACCTACTCTGAGCTTTCCTCATGTGCTGCTGAATCATCCTCACTTTCTCAGCCACTTCTTCTACTAATTCTGGCCCCATCAACTTTCTTTCACTAACTTCATCCTAAAACGTTGGAGTCTGACACCGCTTCACCTACAAGGCATAAAAAGGTGCCATCCAAATACTGGAATGAAAACTGTTATTATAAGAAAAATCAACTAAAGAAAGATAATGATCCCAACCTCCCTGATAGTCCATTGAACATGCTTGAAGAATATCCTACAAAGTTTGAATCGTTTGATCTGACTGCCCATCTGATTGAGGATGAAAAGTTGTACTAAAATTTAACTTTGTGCCCAACGACTTCTAAAGTCCCTTACGAAAGTGAGAAGTGAACCTGGGATCTCGGTCAGACACTATGGAAAGAGGGACTCCATGTAACCTGACAATCTTTTTGAGGTACAATCGAGAAAGTTGATCCAAAGACATTGTATCTCAAATAGAAAGAAAATGTGAATATTTTTTCAGCCGATAAACAATAACCCAAATCGCATTGTTACCTCGAGAAGTCTTTGGTAGTCCCACCACGAAGTCCATGAATAAATTCTCCCATTTCCACCCTGGCACTGGCAAAGGCTGAAGCATCCCCTTTGGTAATTGTCTCTCTGCTTTAACCTATTGACATGTCAAACATCTCATGGTAAAATCAACAATATCTCTTTTCATTCCATCCCACTAATAATACTCCTGAAGGTCTCTGTACATCTTAGTACTGCCATGATGAATATAAAATGGAGAACTATGAGCTTCACACACCAATTATTTCTTCAACTGGGAATCAAAAGGCACACACAATCTTTTTCCAAATTTTAAAACACAATCTTTATCAAGATTAAATTTTGTCAACATATCCATTTTAACCAATTCTACCTTTTTCTATAGCTCATGGGCTTCCTTCTGCGCTTGCTTAATTTGGTCTGACAACAAAGACTACACTGAAACCTGAAACAAAACATATGTATTCCCTACACCAATAACTTCTAATCCAAATCTCATCAAATTATTAATCAAGGGATCGTGTTCCAAACGTAACATGGTTAATGATGCATGATGTTTCCGACTTAAGGCATCTGCCACTATGTTTGCTTTCCCAGGATGGTAATTGATAGGGCAGTCATAATCCTTTATCAGTTCTAGCCATCTTCTCTGCCTCATGTTTAATTCCTTCTGAGTGAATATATACTTTAGACTTTTATGGTCAGTATATATTTTTAATTTGGTTCCGTATAGATGATGCCTCTATATATTCAAAGAAAAAACCACAGGTGCCAATTTAATATCATGTGTGGGATAATTTAGCTCATGATATTTAATTTGTCTAGAATCATAGGCAATTACCTAATCATTTTTCATCAAAACAAAACCAAGTCCTTTCATTGAAGCATCACTGTTGATGACGAACTCACTATTTCCGGAAGGTAAGTCCAAAACTAGAGCATTCAAAAATCTCTTCTTCAGTTCCTGAAAACAAACATCACATTCTTCTGTCCAAACAAATTTAAATCCTTTCCATGTTATCTTAGTTATCAAGCTAGATAACTGTGCAAAGTTATTAACAAAACATATGTAATAATCTGCTAAGCCTGGAAAACTACGAATCTCGGTAACATTTGTGGGTCTTGTCCATTCATCAACTACTTTTGTTTTGGAAGGATAAACTGTTATTCCAACCTTATTTAAAATGTTCCCAAAAAAAGAAATATGTTGCAACCAAAAATCACACTTTCTTAATTTTCAATATAGTTTCTTTTCTTTTAATGTTTGTAAAACAAACCCTTAGATGTTTTTCATGCTCTTATTTATTTTTAGAATTTAACAGAATGTCATCAATAAATACAACCACAAACTTATCCAATAACTCATGAAATACTCTATTCATAAGATTCATGAATACAGCAGGTGCATTAGTTAATCTAAATGGCATAACAACAAATTCATAATTCCCATATCTAGTAAGAAATGCTATTTTCAGGATGTCATATTCCTTCATCTTCAGCTGATGGTATCCGGATCTCAAGTCAATCTTGGTAAAGTACTGATCTCCTTAGAGCTGATCAAACAAGTCATCAATATGAGGAAAATGATACTAGTTTTTAACAGTTATGTTATTAAAAGCTCTATAATCAATGCAAAGTCTCATGGAACCAAATTTCTTTTCAACAAACAAAATAGGGGCTCCCCATGGTGAAGTGCTAGGACGAATGAAGCCTTTGTCAAGAAAATCCTGCAACTGATTTTTCAATTCAAGAAGTTCTATTGGATCCATACGATATCGGGGTTTTGAAATTGGCTTAGTATCAGGAACTAAGTAAATTGTGAATTCGACTTCTCGATCAGGTATGACACCGGGTAACTCATCAAAAAAAACATCAAGGTATTCATTTAACACTAGCACATGATTAATTTGAATAGTTCCATTGTTTTCAACAATATGAGTAAGATAACTTTCACTTCCATATTTCAATAGTTTCTCAGATTCCAGATATGTTATCAATTGTATGGGTTCATTCTTGTATACAAACTTAAAATCTTTCTGAAAAACAACTTCTTTAGCTCTACAGTCAATCTTAGCATGATAATCAGAAAGCCAGTCCATCCCCAGAATAACATCAAACTCGACTAATGGTAAAACAACAATGTTTGCAGGTAAAATCTTTCCACATACCACAATAGAAATATTATTATAATTCCTATTTTCTATAACATTTCTCCCTGGTGTTTTAACAACAAGTTTGGGTCTCATCTGTTTAGGTGATATTTCTAATTTTCAAGAAAATTTCTCAGAGAAGAAGGAATGTGTAGACCTCATATCAAACAAAATTTTAGCAAAATCTGAGTGAACACAGAAAGTACCTGATACAACTTCATTGGATGGCCCAACATCTGCTGACATAGTCACAAAGGATCTCACTACACCTTTCTACTTGTGGTTTGGCTTCTTTGCATCATTAGGATCTCTCTTTGGGCAGACATTTGCATAATGACCCATTTCACCACATTTAAAACACTTTAAAGTTTTCTTATCAGGATTATTCTTAAGATCATTTTCATTGCAATCTCGAGCCATATGTCCAAACATACCACATTTAAAACACTTCCCAATTTTGCTAAGACATTCCCCAGGGTGATTCTTTTCACACCTTTCACAAAGTGGAAATTGGATTTTCTTACCATCAAATTTATTTTGTTGATTCTTACCCATTTCTTTCCAAATGGACCTCTTCTTATCTTTGTTTCCAAAATTCACATGATCATCAAAAAACTCCATCTCTACCCTCTCAACACATCAGACAAGTTTCTCATAACTTTTGAATGCATGAGAGGCCAACTCCCTTCGATACCTTGGCTTCATTCCTGAGTAAAAGCGGTTGATTTTGCTATCAAGATCTCGAATAAGATTTGGTGCATACCTCTCCATTCGGGTGACGTTCTCTTCATACACAACCATTGAATCTTCCTCCTTCGGTTCCAATTCAGGTAATTGCTTCTCCATTCTAAGTCGCACCACCATAGGAAAATATTTTTCAAGGAAAAGAATTTTAATTTCATCCCACTCTAAGGCATAAAAATACTCTCTACCCCTGATATTCCTTACCATTGACCACCACTGATCAGCTTCCCCTTCAAAAAGACAAATGTAAAGACTTACCTTTTGATTGTCTGAACATCCCATAACATCAAATATCTTTTCAAGAGCTTTAATCCATCCTTCAGCTGCTACTGGGTCAGAAGAACCATTGAATGCTGGAGGATTTTTTCTCATAAAATGTTCCACTACTGTCATGTTCCGTTGTGGTACCTCTATTAGTTCTCTTGCATGGATTCCACCACGATTTATTTCCTGTGTTAGCTGACCCATTACTGTCACAAACTCCTCAGTTCCAATCCCAACCATTCCAGGTTGTAGTTCCGGAAGGATGTCATTCTATCGGTGCCTCTCCTCCTCATCATCCATGTTCCTTCTGCAGACAAACGTTCTGAAAAAACATGTCCTAGATAAAGCAACATGGTAATCTTTAAATGCTATAACATTTCAAATTAAACACAGAGTGAAAATCATTTATGTTATTCTATTAACATCACTCTAACCCCTAAGGTTATCTAAACTATCCTCTGATACCAACTATAAGCACTAGGCTTTATTACACACATAATCTTGAATTTAGTCAAGAAAACACTTCCTTTTACATTGAAGATATTTTCATGTTTAGTGAATTAGATAATTAGGACAATACATTCATGACATTAAACATTATTACAGAGTATATACCATAAAAACAGTTTCCATTTTTTAAAAAATATAAAACATTAAAACATAAAACAAGAATCATTGACAATTCTTAAACATTTAACATGTCTTCCTTCTTTGTATTACAAATCCATTAACCTGTGAAAAATCATTTAAAAACTTGGGAGGAGCACAAAATCTCAATAAGGTATGGAAAAGAAGGAAAGATCACATTAGTCCATGAATACTCATAACGTATGAAAGCATTTTCAAAAGACATTCTTGTCACCAATATATACTTACTTTGTGTAACATGAGATTTACATGGGATCCACAAAAAACATGAGAACATAAATATAATAATAAAGGTATCTTGAGGAATTACTTACATAATCATGTAACCATTCTTGGCTACCTTATAATTTGTAACCCTCACGGCTACCTTACTTTGTGTAACCATCGCACTCACACTTGGAGTAACCATACGACTGACCTCCAACTTACTTATACCCAATGCATTGGATGGAGATATAGGTCCCACCCTTCATCATAAATAATTCCCAGGAACCAAAACATAATCATACAACATGAATAATTCCATAAATACATTGCTTTGGAATTTCATAAAAACAAATTTAAAAATAGGATTTTTAAAGAAAATCCCCTTATAAATATCATAAAATTGAAGAGAGACTTAATAGAGTGGACGGAATATGTATATATACTATAAATACACATAATGAAACATAAATAAATATAACCCATCACACAAACAATTTAAATAGCACATAAATAATGAAGTAGAAGGTTAACCCAAAGAATGGAAACCGGGTTAAGAATTCCCTTAACTCGAGATTGTCTTACTTAAAACTTGTTTAAACCTCCTGTATAATGGTTAAAAGAGTGTTATTAATATTTTATAGAAAAATTTATATGTTTATAAAATCTTATATAATCATTTAATAACATCATTTCACCCTTAATTGTTAGTATTTTTCCCTTTGCAATGTTTTTGGGAGAGTTCTTAACATGATTTCCATGATTGGTTCATGATGGACATTCTTGTCGATTGGAAGTGAAACTCCAGAATTGGAATGGAGTAGTATTTGCATATATCTAGTAACATAAATTATTTCATTCATCATTTTTAATTCTTACATGAGGATGATTCATAAGTTAGAACATTAATGATGTTTGTTTAGATCATTTTAGTGGTTATTTGATAATAACAACCTCATTTTGTCTTATAAATAAGAATAATGAGTAAAAAAGAATTACAGAACCATGGGTGAGTCATAAAACATATATTATAAGCTGGTTCAACCATATAAATGGTTTCATGACCAGACTTGAAAGAATTAATGGAAATTGAAATCACATCATCAACGATGTCGATAATTCGACACAAACGGACAATGTTTTTATTCTTTAAATAAGTGGGAGAGGAGAAGAATAATTATGACTAATTTTCTATAAACATGATAACATATAGAATATAAATTATTTATAGAGATTTCATGCCTCTTGGGTAAGGACATATGAATAAAGAATAAGGAAATAACCCAAATAAAAAAATTGTGAAATCGCTTACAAATATTCGGCAGCCTAACGGCTACGCATCATGGTTTTAGAAAATATTAAAAAGAGAGGGGACAAGGTTCAAACATCCAGAAATGAATCATAATATATATAAGATCAAGAATAATAAAGAAATTAGAACATGGTATGGAAACTTGAAAATTATACGACATAAAAGAGAACTTGAAAGGATAATGAAAGAAATTGAGAATTTTCTTACCTTGTAGATTAACCCTTAGAACTCGAAGGTTGTGACCTTGGGGGCATGAGGAAACCTTGGAAGGACTAATATGAAGGTAAGTATACCAGAGATTCGTTGAGGGAGAATTGGGAATGTATTAAATGAAGGTAAGAGTTAGTATTTATAGGAAAAGTGAGGGATTATTTTAATAATTTTCAAGGGACACCTCATGAGTGGTATTTACAAAACCATGGGCTTTCCCATGGTATTTTCCCATGGTATAATACACTTGGGAAACCTCACATATTAGTTAACTATACACAAGTCTACCAGATTTATGACATCATTATTATATCAATAATGATGTCATTAACACACAGAAACTAAAAACTGTATTTTTTACTATTCACCGAAAAATCAACTGTTTCAGAAAAATTCCCAAAATTCACCCTAACCATTTATCGACGTGTAGATTTCAAAAATGAAGTCTATTTTTTTAAAATAATTTTCTAAATATTATTAATTTAATTTTTAAATAAAATAAAACTTAATTAAAAAATTAACAATTCTAATTCTATAACTACTTCTATATCACAATGAACAATTAACCTAGATGTTATTATCTTAAAGCCGTAATAAAATAAAATAATAATAAAATTTACTATTCATTAGGTTCAAATTACTATTCATATTACTATTCATAAGGGTCTATTACTATTCACCAAAAAAACATGTTGGTTCTAATAGACTCCAAATAATATACTAAACACAATTGTAGATGATAGTTTCTTGAAATTAAAAACATAGAAGTGGAAAAAAATTTGTTAAAAGGCTAGTTATAAATATCTACATAAAACAAAGTTCCATGCATTTCTATTTATTTTTAGAAAAACTTGGTGTGTTACATTATCCCCACCTTCTTGAAATTGCGTCCACGCAATTTTATTTACTTATTAAAAAACTGAGGGTAGTTTTCTCTCATAGCATTTTCAGACTCCCATGTTGCTTCTTCAACCATGTGGTTTCTCCACAAAACCTTTACCTAGTAGATTACCTTATTCTGCAATACCTGTTCTCTTAAATCAATAATCTTAATTGGTTTCTCTTCATAGGTTCTATTCCAGCAGAACTGCTTCTAGGATCAAGACATGTGATGAATCTAGCACATACTTTCTCAACATCGAAACATGAAAAAAATTGTGAAACTGAAACAAAATCTGAGGAAAAGATACACGGTATGAAACTATTCCAACTTTCTCCATGATTTCAAATGGACCGATGAAACATGGACTTAACTTCCCTTTCTTACCGAAACGCATCACACTTTTCCAAGGATAGATTTTAAGAAAAACATGGTCACCTACCTCGAAAGAGAAGTCTTTCCTTCTGTTATCGACATAACTTTTCTACCTACTCTAAGATATCCTCATGTGCTACTGGATCATCCTCACTTTCTCATCCACTTCTTCTTCTAATTATGTACCCATCAACTTTCTTTCACTAACTTCATCCCAAAACGCTGAAGTCTGACACTGCTTCCCATACAAGGCATCAAAAGGTGCCATCTAAATACTGGAATGAAAACTGTCATTATAAGAAAACTCAACTAATGAAAGATACAGATCCCAACTTCCCGGATAGTCCTTTGAACAAACTCGAAGCATATCCTCCAAAGTATGAATCGTTCGTTCTGACTACCCATCTGATTGAGGATGAAAAGTTGTACTGAAATTTAACTCTATGCCCAAAGACTTTTGAAGTCCCTTCCAAAAGTTAGAAGTGAACCTGGGATCTCGGTCAGACATTATGGGAAGATGGAATCCATGTAACCTGAAAATCTCCTTGAGGTACAATCGAGAAAGCTGATCCAAAGACATTGTATCTTGAATAGAAAGAAAATGTGCAGATTTTGTTAGCCGATCAATAATAACCCAAATGGAATTGTTACCTTGAGAAGTCATTGGTAGTCCCACCATGAAGTCCATAGATACATTCTCTCATTTCCACCCTAGCACTGTAAAAGGCTGAAGCATCCCCTTCGGTAATTGTCGCTCTGCTTTAACCTGTTGACATGTCAAACATCTCATGGTAAAATCAACAATATCTGTTTTCATTCCATCCCACCAATAATACTCCCAAAGGTCTTTTTAAATCTTAGTACTGCCAGGATGAACATAAAATGGAGATTATGATCTTCACACAACAATTATTTCTTTAACTGGGAATCACAAGGCACACACAACTTTTTTCCAAATCATAAAACACAATCTTTATCAAGATTAAATTCTGGTAACTTACCCATTTTAACCAATTCTACCTTTTTATGTAGCTCACGATCTTCCTTCTACGCTTGCTTAATTTTGTCTGACAACAATGACTGCACTGAAACCTGAATTAAAACATATTTATTCCCTACACCAACAACTTATAAGACAAAATTCATCAAATCATTAATCAAGGGATCATCTTCCAAACTTAGCATGCTTAATGAGGAATGATGTTTCCGACTTAAGGAATCTTCCACTTTGTTTGCTTTCCCAAGATGGTAATTGATCATGCAGTCATATTACATTATCAGTTCTAGCCATCTTCCCTGCCTCATGTTTAATTCCTTCTGAGTGAATATATACTTTAGACTTTTATGGTCAGTATATATTTGGCATTTGGTTCCGTATAGATGATGCCTACAAATTTTCAAATCAAAAACCACAACTGCCAATTCCAAATCATGTGTGGGATAATTTAGCTTATGAGGTTTAAGTTTTCTCAAAGCATAGGCAATTACCTGATCATTCTGCATCAAAACACAACCAAGTACTTTCAAAGAAGCATCACTGTAGATGAAAAACTCACTATTTTGGGAAGGTAAGGCCAAAACTAGAGCATTCACCAATCTCTTCTTCAGTTCCTAAAAACAAACATCACATTCCTCTGTCCAAAAAAATTTAACTCCTTTCTGTGTTAACATAGTTATTGGGCTAGATAACCGTGAAAAGTTCTTAACAAACCGTCGGTAATAACTTGCTAAGCCCAGAAAACTACGAATCTCAGTAACATTTGTAGGTCTTATCCATTCATCAACTACTATTGTTTTGGAAGGATCAACTATTATTCCATCCTTATTTACAATGTGCCCAAAAAAAGAAATCTGTTGCAACCAAAAATCACACTTACTGAATTTTCCATATAGTTTTTTTCATTTAATGTTTGTAAAAAAACTCTTAGATTTTTTTCATGCTCCTCTTTAATTTTAGAAAATACCAGAATGTCATCAATAAATACAATAACAAACATATCCAAGAACTCATGAAATACTCTATTCATAAGATTCATGAATATAGCAGGTGCATTAGTTAATCCAAATGGAATAAAAACAAATTCATAATTCCCATATCTAGTACGAAATGTTGTTTTCAGGATGTCATCTTCCTTCACCTTCAGCTGATGGTATCCGGATCTCAATTCAATCTTGGAAAAGTACTGAGCTCCCCAGAGCTGATCAAACAAGTCATCAATATGAGTCAAAGGATACCTGTTTTTAACATTGAGGTTATTCAAAGCTCTATAATCAATGTAAAGTATCATGGCACCATCTTTCTTTTTAACAAACAAAACAGGGGCTCTCCATGGTGAAGTTCTTGGACGAATGAAGCCTTTTTCAAGTAAATCCTGCAACTAATTTTTCAATTAAAGAAGTTCTATTGGAGCCATACGATATGGGGGTTTTGAAATTGTCTTAGAGTCAGGAACTAAGTCAATTTTGAATTTGAATTTTCGATCAGGTATGACACCGGGTAACTAATCAGTAAAAACATCAAGGTATTCATTTACCACTGGCACAACATTAATTTGAATAGTTCACTTGTTTTCAACAATATGAGCTAGATAAATTTCATTTCCATCTTTCAATAGTTTCCCAGCTTCCTGATATGTTAACAATTTTATGGGTTCATTCTTGTATACAAACTGAAACTCTTTCTGAAAAACAACTTCTTTAGCTCTATAGTCAATCTTAGCATGATAATCAAAAAGCCAGTCCATCCCCAGAATAACATCAAACTCGACTAAGGGTAAAATAACAAGGTTTGCAGGTAATGTCTTTCCACATACCACAATAGAAATATTCTTATAATTCCTCTTTGCTATAATATTTCCCCCTGGTGTTTTAACAACAAGTTCAGGTCTCATTTGTTGAGGTGATATTTCTAATTTACCATAATATTTCTCATATATGAAGGAATGTGTAGACCCCATATCAAACAAAACTTTAGCAAAATCTGAGTGAACAAACAAAGTACCTGATACAACTTCATTGGATGGACCAACATCTGCTGACATTGTTGCAAAGGATCTCTCTACACATTTTTGCTTGTAGTCTAGCTTCTTTGCATCATTCAGATCTCTCTTTGGGCAGACATTTTCATAATGACCCATTTCACCACATTTAAAACACTTTACAGTTTTATTATCCGGATTATTCTTAAGATCATTTTCATTGAAATATTGAGCCATATGTCCAAACATACCACATTTAAAACACTTCCTAGTTTTGCTAAGACATTCCTCAGGGTGTTTCTTTCCACACTTTTCACAAACTGGAAATTGGATTTTCTTACCATCAGATTTCTTTGGTTTATTCTTACCCATTTCTTACCAACTAAACCTATTCTTCTCTTTGTTTTCAAAATGTACATGATCATCAGAAAACTCCATCTCTACCCCCTCAGCACATCATACAAGTTTCTCATAACTTTTGAATTCACGGGAGGCCAACGCCCTTTGATACCTTGGCTTCAGTCATGAGTAAAAGAGGTTGATTTTTCTATCAAGATCTAGAATAATATTTGGTGCATACCAAACAATTTGGGTGAAGTTTACTTCATACACATCCATTGAATCTTCCTCCTTCTATTCCAATTCAAGGAATTGGTTCTTCATTATAAGTCGCACCACCTTAGTAAAATATTTTTCAACGAAAAGTCTTTTAAATTCATCCCACTCTAAGGCATCAAAATCCTCTCTACCCCTGATATTTCTTACCATTGACCACCACTAATATTATTCCCCTTCAAAATGATAAATGGTGAGACTTACCTTTTGATTGTCTGAACATCCCATAACATCGAATATCTTTTTAAGGGCTTTGATCCATCCTTCAGCTACTACTGGGTCAGAAGATCCATTGAATGTAGGAGTATGTTGTCTCATAAAATGATCCACTACTGTCATGTTCCGTTGTGGTACCTTTATTGGTTCTCTTTCATGGATGCCATCACAATTTATTGCATGCGTTAGCTGAGCCATTACTATCATAAACTGCTCATTTCCAAGCCCTACCATTCCGTGATGTAGTTCCGGAAGGATTTCATTCTTCCGGTGCCTCTCCTCTTCAACATCCTTGTTCCTTCTGCGGGAAACCATTCTAAACAAACATGTCTTAAATAAATCAACAAGGTAATCTTTAAATTCTATAACATTTCAAATTAAACATAGAGTTAAAATCATTTATGTTATTCTATTAACATCACCCTAACCCCTAATGTTATCTAAACCATCCTCTGATACCAACTATAAGGACCATGCCTTATTACATACATAATATTGAATTTATTCAAGAAAACAATTCATTTTAAATTGAATATATTTTCAAGTTTAGAGCATTAGAAAATTAGGATAATACATTCATGACATTACACATTATTAAAGAGTAGATACCGTAAAAACAGTTACCATTTTTTTCAAAAAATAAAACATTAAAACATAAAACAAGACTCCTTGAAAATTCTTCAAAATTTAACATGTCTTACTTCCTTGTATTAAACATCAATTAACCTATGAAAATTTATTTAAAAACTTGGGATGAGCACAAAATCTTAGTAAGGTATGGAAAATAAGGAAAGATCACATTAGTCCATGAATACTCATAACATATGAAAGCATTTTTAAAAGACATTCTTGTCACCAATATATACTTACTTTGTGTAACATGAGATTTACATGGGATCCACAAAAAACATGAGAACATAAATATAATAATAAAGGTATCTTGGTGAATTACTTACATAATCATGTAACCATTCTTGGCTACCTTATAATTTGTAACCCTCACGGCTACCTTACTTTGTGTAACCATCGCACTCACACTTGGAGTAACCATATGACTGACCTCCAAATTACTTATACCCAATGCATTGGATGGAGATATTGGTCCCACCCTTCATCATAAATAATTCCCAGGAACCAAAACATAATCATACAACATGAATAATTCCATAAAATCATTGCTTTGTAATTTCATAAAACTGAATTTAAAAATAGGATTTTTAAAGAAAATCCCCTTATAAATATCATACAATTGAAGAGATACCTAATATAGTGGATGGAATATGTATATATACTATAAATACACATAATTAAACATAATATAAATATAACCCATCACAAAAACAATTTAAATAGCACATAAATAATGAAGTAGAAGGTTAACCCAAAGAATGGAAATCGAGTTAAGAATTCCCTTACCTCGGGTTTTTCTTACATCAAACTTGTTAAAACCTCATTTATAATGGTTAAAAGAGTGTTATTAATATTTTACAGAAACATGTACATGTTTATATCATCTTATATGATCATTTCATAACATCATTTCACCCTTAATTGTTTGTATTTTTCCCTTTGCACTATTTTTGGGTGAGTTCTTAACATGATTTCCATGATTGGTTCATGATGGACATTCTTGTCGATTGAAACTGAAACTCCATAATTGGAATGGAGTAGTATTTACATATATCCATTAACATAAATTATTCCATTCATATTTTTTAATTCTTACAAGAGGATGATTTATAAGTTAGAACATTAATGATGTTTATTTAGATCATTTTAGTGGTTATTTGATAATAACAACCCCGTTTTGTCTTATAAATTAGAACGACAAGTGAAAAAGAATTCCAGAAACATGGGTGAGTAATAAAACATATATTATAACCTAGTTCAATGATATAAATTGTTTCATGACCAGACTTGAAATAATTAATTGAAATTGAAATCACATCGTCCACGATGTCGATAATTCGACACAAACGGACAATTTTTTTATTCCTTAAATAAGTGAGAGAGGAGAAGAATAATGATGATTAATATTCCATAAACATGATAAAATATAGAATATAAATTATTTCTGAAGATTTCATGCTTCTTGGGTAAGGAGATATGAATAAAGAATAAGGAAAGAACCCAAATAAAAAAATAATTGTGAAATCACTTACAAAAACTTCAGCAGCCTAACGACTACGCAACATGGTTTTAGAAAATATTAAAAATAGAGGGGACAAGGGTCACCAATACAGAAATGAATAATAATATATATAAGATCATGAATAAGAAATAAATAATAACATGGTATGGAAACTTGAAAATTATACCACATAAAAGAGAACTTAAAAGGAAAAAAAGAAAGAAATTGAGAATTGTCTTACCTTGTAAAGTAACCCTTATAACTTGAAGGTTGGAACTTGGGGGCTTGAGGAAACCTTGGGAGGACTACTATGAATGTAAGGAGGAAAACTATTCATTGAGGGAGTATTGGGAATGAATTAAATGAAGGGAAGAGTCAGTATTTATAGGAAAAGTGAGGGAATATTTTAATAATTTTCAAGGCACACCTCATGAGTGGTATTTACAAAACCATGGGCTTTCCCATGGTATAAGCCACTTAAGACACCTCACATATTATTTAACTATACACAAGTCTAATAGATTTATGACATCATTATTATATCATTAATGATGTCATTAACACACCGAAACTAAAAACTGTATTTTTTACTATTCACCAAAAAATCAATTGTTTCAGAAAAATTCCCAAAATTCACCCTAACCATTTATCAACGTTTAGATTTCAAAAATGAAGTACATTTTTTGAAAATAATTTTCTAAATATTATTAATTTAATTTTTAAATAAAATCATAATTAATTCAAAAATTAACAATTCTAATTCTGTAACTACTTCTATATCACAATGAAAAATTAACCTAGATGTTATTATCTTAAAGCCTTGATAAAATAAAATAATAATAAAATATACGATTCATTAGGGTCAAATTACTATTCATATTAATATTCATAAGGGTATGTTACTATTCACCAAAAAACAAGTTGGTTCTAATAGACTCCAAATAATATACTGAACACAATTGTAGATGAAAGTTTCTTGAAATTCAAAACATAGAAGTGGAAAAAATTATATTAAAAGGCTAGTTATAAATATCTACTTAAAACAAAGTTCCATGCATTTCTATTTATTTTTAGAAACACTTGGGGTGTTACACCAACTCTAGAACATGTGGAATGCATCTTCATGAGGCCAGACAATTTCAGTGATAGCGAAGGTGAGTGGCATCAGGTTTCTAATCGTGGGTTCGAGTAGAATGATGAATGGATGGCTCATAAAATAATCTCCTATGCCCATGGTGTTATTTGTAAATGTTTGAATTGGTCAAAGCCTTCAGAAGTCGCAACTACTACTTCTGCATCATCGTCTTAGCCACCCTCTTCCTAAAACTACAAACATCGGTGGTGAAATGGATAACAAAGTCCCCCGCTAATGTCATCGTCATCCTGTACTCTCAGCGTCTTCATTCCCCCAGGGTTGGTGGTTCCTTCTAGAATCTTTCTAGTAGTGGATGAATCTTCGAGTGACGGTCAAGGGTATGCCTCAGTTAATAACCTAGAACTAATAAACCTCTACATGATTCCTATCTATGAGGAGTGCTAGGAGGATCCTCCCAATGTCCCCAGCCATCGTCAGTATCGAAAAAGATGCAACTATATGGGTTGTTGAATTAATTCAGTCAACACTTCCAACCAGGCTGTGCATGCTACTAAAACCATGCAGCAAGACCAGTGTAAAGATCAGCACGCTCATCCTTCTCACCTGGTGACATCAGACCTACCTTCACCACTATTCATGTTGTTGGATCAGGCAGAGCCACCTCGACCGCACCATGACTAGCCACGCCCTGCTATAGGCTGATCTCAGTCATTTGTCCCTCATCTTGTATTCACTCTGTAATCATCAAATAGTAAGCATTGGGATATTCCCAGTACCAGTCATTCGTCGGTCCAATCAGCTACCAGTGATCATTGGGATATTCCTAGTACCAGTCTCCCACACCCATGGTGTTATCGGTCCATCCTTGAGGCCCTTTTCCTGTCGTCTGATATGCGTGAGGCCCTCACTGAGGCATTAAGAAGCCCCCTCCAGTTTGAGATAAAGGTAGCTACTGTAGAGGCCTTTCATGATGAGGCAGTCAAGAATGTTGAATGTCAGGCCACCATCTCATTCTGTGGAGAAGATGAAGGCTCTCCCATACAGGGGCATGTTCTCCCACTGTATATCACCGGCCAGTTCAATGGTGTGGAGGTTCATCACTATCCCATCGACACGGGCTCTGGGGTTATCCTAATCCTGACTCAGACACTGCAAAAACTGAGGTTTTCTGAGGATGATAAGACTCCCTCTGACCTTAGAATCCAAGGATATGACAGGACCGAACAAACATCAGTCAAAAACATCCACTTGAAGACCCAGTTCAGTGGCCTACTTGCCAGTACCGAATTTATGGTTGTCTCCCAGGACACCGCCTACAATGCACTGATGGGAAGTCCATGTCTCCACTTGCATGTGCTGGTTCCCTCATCATGTCACCAGTGCCTCAAGTATTCCCTTAATGGTTGATTGGGAAATCTTCAAGGTGATGTGTCTCCCTTTTCCTCTTTTTAACCCCTCTATCAATATGTTAAATACTACAACATCAAAGACAAGAAGATTCAGGCTAACAAGGTTGAGCATGCCATAGCTGCAACCGACCCATTTATATATCTAGATGAAGTCTACATCTTTCCAATTCACCGATTGGAGGGTACAACCCTGGACTTGGGGAAATGCTTCATTGTTTATGGAACAAGGGAGGAAAATGTTCCCTAGTCTAAGAGACATCTAAAGATCACCTCGTATTTTTATAAGAATCAGGCCTCAATGATCCCTGATCCCCCTACTCCCATAAGTTATCGGAATTTCCTCCCCATGGAAATAACAATACGTCATACTTTCTTGGTTCACTAGGATGAAATTAACTGGATCAAGCTGACGTGGCACTATTTCTTTGATTTCATCAAGCGTGGAACCATGGGTAGAAGTCCAGATGGGATCAGATCGACCGCCATCATTTCTATGGTTGCAACAATATAGGAGTCCCCCAATGCAGTGTCCACTGCAACTTAGGCTGGTACCATCCTCATGCCAGGATCTGTCAACTCTGAACTAACTCCTCCCATTGAGGATCCCTCCTTCATAAATGAAGAAGTGTATTTATAGGATGCTCCCCCGCCATTGAAAAGGGCGTGTCTACTACGATCGATGAATTGGTACAGGTAAACCTCGATAGCAAGGCAGACCTGAAACCCACATTGATCAGTGCTACAATGCCCTTAGAGGAGAAACAACAGTACACAGACTTCCATAAAAACACCCTAATATATTCACCTAGAGTTATGATGAGATTCTAGGACTAGATCCTTAGCTATCCTTCTACCACCTCAGTCTCCCGGTAAATCACCGCGGGTTCAAGAAACCTCCCAGGAGGATGAACCCTTCCCACGGTGCCTTGGTCGAGGCTGAAGTTGACAAGATCATTAGAGCCATATTCATTAAGGAGGTCTAGTATCCCAAATGTATGTCCAACATTGTACCAGTAAGGAAAAAGAATAGACATATCATAGTCTGCATCGACTTCTAGGATCTCAACCGTCATTGTCTGAAGGATTATTTTCCCCTTCCTGTGATAAAATTGTTGATCGATGCTACAGTTGGGTTCCAAGCCCTCTCCTTCATGGATAGGTACTCTGAGTTTAACCAAATCTGAATGGCCCCTGAGGATGAGGAGTCTACAGCATTTACAGCACCATAAGTTACTTTCTACTACCGAGTCATGCCCTTCGGTTTAAATAATGCAGCTTCCACCTATCAGTGGTCTATGCATCGCATATTTTAGTCGATCCTCGGAATGTTGCTAGAATGTTATGTGGATGTCCTAGTCGTCAAATCTCTCCAGCATAAGAACCAGATAAAAAACCTTGATAAATTGTTTGGATTCCTCTATTTTAGCCACCTGAAGATGAGCCCATTGAAATGTGCCTTCGGGGTCACCTATGGAAAGTTTCTCAGCTTCATTTTTAGATATAGGAGCATTGATATCAACCTGTGGAAGATTTCGGTTATCAGTTAGAAGTCTCCCTCGAGAAATATTCAAGAGCTTCAAGGCTTCCAAGGCCACTTATCCTACATACGTTGGTCCATCACAAATTTGGTTGGCAAGTGTAAGCCTTTTTCTCAGCTAATTAATTAAGACATCGTTTAAAAGTGGAACGAGGAGTGCCAGAATCCTTTTGAGGAAATCAAGTGGTACCTACTCCAGCCTCTGGTCTTAATTCCACCTGTCTCCAGAAAGCCACTGGTCCTTTTTTGTGACCGCACTGGAATGATCTCTCGGCAGCCTTCTCACCCATAAGAACAATGAGAGGATAGGTAACATCCTCTACTACCTCACCCACATACTCCCTGATACAGATACCAGATACTCCCCTATCAAGAAGAGTTTCCTTTCACTGGTATTTGCAGTATAGAAATTGCAGAATTACCTCCAACATCATGAGGTACAGCCGATCTTCTGGGTAGATCCCTTGAAGTACATCCTGAACTACCCCATGTTGATAGGATGACTAGCTCAGTTGGCAGTAATCCTTCAACATTTCGATATGAGGTTCATCCCTTAAAAGGCTATCAAAGGGAAAGTGTTGGAAGACTTATTTACTGCCCATCCAGCTCCTGTGGACCAGTCCATAGACCTCGATTTACCTGATGAAGTGATTCTATCGATTGACCAGGCCATGCCCTACTGGAAAATCCAATTCGATGGTGCTTCCCAAAGCCCCATCGGAAGGAGTCCCAATGATCCCTGACTCAATAGAGTAGGCATGGGTATCATCTTCATTACCCTGGCACAATCCATTCTATTATATTCATTCTTATTGTTAGAAGGCTACACCAACAATGAGACAGAGTATCAGGATCTCATCACTAGTCTCGAGCTATCCCTCAAGATAGACGTTCCCCATTTTCATGTGAAAGGGGACTCCAAACTAGTCATCAAACAGATCAACGGTGACTACGTCATCAGAAATCCAGAGCTCGTACCATTTTTGGAGCGCACTCTCCAGCTAACGGCCTAGTTCCCATCTCAGTTAGAGGTTACTCATGTCCCTCAGTCACAGAATGGTAGAGCTGACTCCCTATCCAGCCTAGCTGCATCACTTGCGGAGCCCAGGCAAGATGATCTGATTATCCGCATGGCACACTAGAGAGTCATTCCTCCCGTCACTACAGATGATGATGACAGCCCAAAGGTAAGCCACCTTATCGCTGGTGCCACCATGTCCAGACCATCAGGTCCCCCAGATACAATGGTTAAAGTGACTCCTTACTGTAGAACCTCCATTGTTTAGTACCTCCAATGCGGTAATCTCCCGGTAGATCGGGTCGAGTGTGAGCAAATCCGATAATGCGCGTTACAGTTTACCCCCCAGGATGGTACTGTTCTTGAGAAGATCCTCTACAAGAGAGAGTTTTATGGGGTTCTTCTCCATTGCATTCAATGAGTCGAGATATCCCTTGTTATGAAAGAGGTTTGTGCCGGTTCTTGTGGGGCCCATCAAACTGGGCCAAAAAAATCTCACCAGATCTAGAGATTGGGGTACTTTTGGCCCTCTATGATACATGACTGCAAAGAGTTTTCCAAAATGTTCCATTCATGCTAAATTCATGCTAACATCATGCATCAGCCACCAGAGCCTCTCCACTCCACCAATTACTCTTAGCCATTTGCGGTATGGGGACTCGATGTTGTGGGACCATATCCACCGGCAACAGCTTGCCAGTGTAGATTCATCCTGACTACTACAGATTTCTTCTCCATGTGGGAAGAGGTAGTTCCACTCAAGGAGGTCCAGGACCATTCCATCATTGAATTTGTGAGCTCCTACATCATCTACTGATTTGGAGTCCCTTACGCCATCCTAACCGATAACATCACAAAATTCTAGGCAGTTGAACTGAAGAAATTGTACGCTATGTACAACATCCGTTCTAACCATACCTCATACTATCATAAGAAAGAAATTGGATAGATCAAGGCATTCAACAAAACCCTCCCTAACATTTTGTAGAAAATGTTTGGCCAGAATAAGAAGTGTTACCCAGACAAGCTCCCCAATGCCCTCTGGGATAATCAGACAAGGAATCGTAAGTCCACCCTGGTGACCCCATATTCCCTAGTGTATGGAACAGATTTCATCCTACCCATCGAGATCTATTTTCCTTCATAGGGAACAGATTTCTATGATGATCAAGGGCCATATAAAGTGGCTAAAATCTGTCTTACTGAGTTATAAGTGCCTGACAGGAACAGACTTTGTGCCTTGCACAATCTAGAAAGTAATCAGAACAAGATAGATAGAGCTCTCAATAAGAATGTTCACCTCCACTCCTTGCAAGGAGACTTGGTATTGGCCCTGAAGACACCAATGATACCCAGCAGGAAACCACCCAAGTTAGATCCCCAATGGTAAGGACCTTACATTGTTCACAATGTTTACTCCAATGGAGAATACTCCTTGATTACCATGGATGGTGAGCGTATAACTCCTCCAACCAATCCCAAGTTCCTCAAGAAATACTTTGCATGAGACTTATGGTCCAGCATGAACATAAACTATATGGTCCTGCATGACCTAAAATTGCTGGTCTCGTGCAACCCTAAATTGCATTATGGTCCTCCATGACCTTAAATTGTCCAGTCCTACATGACTTTAAACTGTGTGTCATCCAGAAAGATGTTAAACCACATTTTAAGAACTATGTAGGGCTTGATCCCCATCCTCATGGGATATGTAGTAACGGTCATATGCTTCATCTTGAGTCCAGCCCCAGTTTCCTCTTTGACGGTCCCCTCCTGGGAATAGTTCTTTTAGAGGATCCCACATTGTAACGACCCAAAGTTTCATTAATGGAAATCCCTCTTGATCTAATTAAATGTTTCTTTATTTTTATATAAAATGTCAACTTCTTTGGTTTTATGTTAAGAATTTTGACCATTTCTAATATAGTCGTTGAACAGTGATCACATGATTAGTATAAATATAGGACTTTAACAAATCCAATTTACTCAGACAAAAGAGGTGATGGCCTCATCCAGTAGAATTTCTCCATACGAAGACCATTTGTTGGAGCTCAGAAAAGAGGTGGCATCCTTGGGCTTTTCTCCTAACCAATCCCAAGCTGAGCTTCATCATGTCAAGCTCGAACGGGACCGTCTACGGGAAAAGTGGAAGTTGATAGAAATTACCACTCGAGCGATGTTATCCGAGCCACCCCAAGAGTCTGTCACCATCGCACACCTTACCCTTAGGTCTTATGCGGCTGTTTTAAGGGGTTATGTAACAAATAAATAATACTATGTTCATGTACATTATTTTTGTATATAATAATGAATATACTTTCTTGTCATTATTGATACATTGTAAATAGTTTTTAAAGTACAAATAGTGTTTTTAGTTATTATTTAATTAAGAATTATGTTTTATTAAATTAAGGGATTTTTGAATTAAATAATATTTTAATAAAATATTATTATTATTATTAAATTAATTTTTATTAAATATAAATGATCTTATAGTTTTATGAATGCAATTATAATTTTTATTAAGGTTTGAAATCCATTTCTGTCAAAACCCGTGAATTTTCGATAAATGTCGATTTTTATTTTAAAAGTGAAAATTAGCATATTTAGAAAATTATTTAGATAAAATAAATGTTATTTCTGGAATCAGAATGTTGAAATTATCCAACGGTGAATTTTTCATAATTTTCTGAGACAGTCAAATTTTTGGGTAAAAATTAAATATCGTTTAAATATATAATGTGTTTTATGACATCATAATGACCCAATAGTGATGTAATAAAATACTATAATCTTTATGTTCGGCCAATATATGTTTTAACATTAAAATTATGTGATTTTGGTTTTTTTTACTTACTTTTCAAAGCATTAATGGACCCCTCAAGACTTATTCAACACCTTGCCTTTTTAAATTATTTTCCATGGGAGTGTGACTCACCTCCACATAAGCAACCCTAATATTTTAAGAAGTTCAGACTTTGGACATATAAAATATTTTTTTTCCTCTTACCTTTTCCAAAAAAAATGGTAAAAAACCATGGGATGGTTTGTGGTTTGGATTAATTTAATGTAAGGGGACCCAAACCTAAATAATAAATAATTCCCTCACCTTTCCTATATAAACCCATCCAAGCTCCCACTTCATCCTCACTAAAAGCCTCTGGAGTTCATCCAACCTCTGCCCTACTCTCTCTATAATCCTCCCAAGGTACCCAAATCTCCCAAGAAGCCTCTCACAAGCCTCTCTCTAGCCTTTGGAAGCACACTTCCAAGTAAGGGTTTTTTCTTCCTTTCTCTTTTTTGTCCAATTTTCTTTAAGTTGTTTTGCCCTTTTAATTTCAATTATGAATGTTGGGGTATGGTTTTGAAACTCCCTCATACTTCCATATTTATGTTTTAATGATGGTATACCCCTTTCTCTCTCATTAAATTCCTCCCATGTACACCCGTTACTATGCCGAAATTTTGAAAGGAACTTCTCTCTCCTCATTTACATTCAAGCAATAATTTTGTATCATGAATCTAAATTCCATTACAATTTTTGGGAAATGTATCAATATTAACTCCTTACTGTCCATTACATGTAAATATGATGAGGAACCCCTTTCTCTCTCATCAATCGTTTTTATGAATTCTTACGTCACGCCGTTACGCTGCCGAAGTCGCACCGATTTTCTAAGCCAATGCCATTGTGTAGTGAATACCATGCCCATTTCTCCATCAACGGTATTAACCTTTATGCACATTTACTTATTGATTATAAAGTTTCATGTATGAATTACACATTCCTTTATCTTGGAATAAATGATTATGTTTTATGAATCCATGTTTTATGATCCATGTGGCACACTTATGCATGAAATGAAATGTTTAAGAAGGGTGCGCCCTTATAGCGCTCCAATGCATTGGGTAAAGTATAGTATCATGATACGTCATGTGCAATGAGTGTTAAATCATGCTAATTCAAGTGCAACGAGGGTTTACTCGTTCTTCATGTGCAATGAGAATTTACTCATGATCCATGTGCAATGAGCCTTGGCCCATGCTAATTCCATGTTAAGTGTTGTTGACACATTTCCATGTTATGATTATCATGATTTATCATGACTTTATGTTCATGTTTCTTTTATGATCTATTGATATGCCTATTTTCTAACATGTATTGTACTCCTCATGTTATTACATGTGTACTCCCTTAATGGGTTTTATATCTCACCCTTTTCTTATGCATGTCCTCAGGTTATCCCATGCAATGCTAAGTACGAGGGAATGTAGTGGTCATGTAAAGGAAGTTTTCAATAAAGATGTTGTATTTAATGTTTCAAGTTTTTATGTAATGATCCTAAGCCCCAAAGACACTAAACCTATCTATCTTCTTTGTTGTATCAAGTGAAGTTTTATGTAATAAATCATGTTTAAGTTTATAATAAAAGCAGGGTTGTCATAGTTGGTATCAGAGGATAGGTTTAGTTATTTTTGGGATTAGGAAACCCTAGTAAAGCCTTAGATACAAGACTAAGTATAATAAAAACATCCCTATGTTTTGGTAAGTACTGAGTAAGTGGTTTATCAAACAAATACATCCCTGTCTGGATACGAGCAGGTAGAGGTGGATCTAGCATAGATGTATCCTAGGGGTAAAACCCGAAAACACCGCTTTGAGATAGACTCGAACGGGAACTGGTGCACGACAATGGGCCTTGCTGCACTCTTGGTTACGACACTCCCGAGGGATATGTTTTGATAAATTCACAAGCTTAGTATGAACCCTTATTAAGGGAATTAAAAAAAATTGCCCCTAAGAATATATGTTAGAAAGTAGATCATGAAAATCCTAGATTGAAGCCTATAGACTCATGAGTAAGGAAATAAAAGTTTATTTATAAGTCATAAACTTTTGTCTTTAGATTACCCTTTATGTGTTACCCCTAACTTTCCTTTTATTCCAACCAATGTCCGGTAATAGGAGGACTCGAGCTAACAACCGATGTGAAGATCAGTGTGATGATTGTACTAATGAGATGCCCAATCCAATGGGAGCATGAATTTCAGACTTTGTCATGCTTCTCTCTCAGCTAACTCAAGTTTTGAATAGAAACACGGGTCAAGAGGAACGTTCAACCCCCCCTAATAAATAACAAGTCGCTATCGATAGCTTCATGAGACAAAGGCCTCCTACTTTTAGTGGATCATCCGATCCCACGATCACTGAACAATGGATCAACTCCATTGAAAAGATATTCTCCATCCTCCAATGTTCTGAACAAGAGAAGGTTCTCATGGCGGCTTATCGTATGGAGGGTGAAGCTGATCAATGGTAGACATTGATCAAAAATACGAAGCTTGAGGAGGAGATCAAGGCGTTAGAATGGAAGGATTTTCGGAAGATTTTTTTCGAAAAATATTTTCTGCACACCCTCCGACTTAAGATGGAAAGGGACTTCCTTTCCCTCAAGCAAAAAAGACGAAGAATCTATTGGAGCATACGAGGAAAACTTTACAAGGCTTGCATGATACGCTTCCGGCTTTGTCGTTGCCCCAGAATGAAAAGTTGACCGCTTCTTTGGTGGGATGAAGCCTAGCTTTCGGAAAGCATTAGTGATCCGTGACTTCGACAGATATGAGTAAATTGTCTGATGTGCCCTCAAGGTCGAAATGGAGATCGGGGAATCACAGGGGTATCATGAGGACAAGAAGCATAAGGTGGACTTCAATGCTAGTGGTCCGATGGATAAATCCAACGGTGCTAAGAAGATCCAGAACCCTACTTTCCAAAAGTGCGGTAAGAAGCACCCTGTAAATTGCCTTAAGGGGATGAGGAAATGCTTCAGGTGTGGAAGGGAAGGGCACCTAGCTGTAACTGTCGGAAAGAAAGACCCGCGGCTGCGACAGAGGAGAGGAACGCTCCGTTCGAACCTCAAAACATTGTTCAATGCTACAAATTCAAATAACTGGGGCATTTTGCAAATTAGTGCCCTGATCCAAGGGTTTTCGGAGGCAACCAACAACCTCCAAGGCAGCAAGGAAGAGCTTTTTCCATCACTTCTACCGAAGTGAATGTAACACCCTGAGATTTTATAAGATATATTCCTTTTAATTTATTTCATATCTTCTGTTGTACGCTACACCAAGATTATCTTGAGCTATACGCAACACCGTATTAGCTTGCAGTATACGCAAAACTAATCTTGGATCGTGTTACACACAATTTCAAGTTTGTTTGATAGTAGTTATTCTACGCAACATTGAGTGTATATGTATATATATTCAATGTATAAATGAAATATGGTTCGATTTTGTTAAATGCAACAACAAAGGAGTATTGCACAACATGCAACCCTGACTTGGCTTGAATTACACGCAATCGCAACTTTCCTCGATAGCGTGTGTTGTACGCAATATCAGGTTTCACTAAACAATGATATATGGTTATAATATTATTATGAACTAGCCGTTATGAATAGTATTAACTAAATTTTGAATGTTATAACATTATTATTTCATCTTACTCATTTTCTAGAACATGCTATGTGAACAAAATAAATTTTTCGGGTAAAATAAGTATTTTTCAAAAAATGTAGTTTTTCCGCCTTTTAATGGAGCACCCACATTAAATCTAGTTTTTGACATGTTTATAAGTTCAATTTTACAAAATAAACTTCTTCTTTTGAATCAGGATATAAAAATTTACATTGGATAAAGTTTTGATATTTTTTCTGATAACTTTCATATTTTAATGAATAGTAAAACATGCTATATTTTAATTAAAAACAATTTTTTTCATTGTAATAATTTATATGGTTAAATTATAATATTGAATGCTTTTAAAGTATAAATAGAATATATTTTTACCATTTAATATAATTTATGTCATTAGAATTGATTTTACCTTGAATTCGTAGGTTAAATCAATTCAATCTTTTGCAATGTTTTAACCAAAAACCCGTTTTCTTTCGACAATGGGATTAATTTTAATTTAATTTCTGCAACTTTTTTGTATTGAATTTGGAAAAATGGATTCCATATTTGGAATCATTGGGTCTAAATTATGTTAATAAGCTACTTTTTATTTTTGGGCATTATGAATAGTAACTACGGTAAATTTTATTTACCATAGTTAAAGGTAAATCGGGTAATTAAGGATAATATAAGATTATAAAATTACCCTAACACCTGAAAAAATCCTATTGGATGACTAAAAGTCAACCCATATCACCTAATGGTCAGATTAGATTCATTTAATGGACTTTTTTCTATGAAAATAATTTAATTATTATTAAAACCAAAGAAAGTGACAACATGTCACTTTCTTAAATCCTATAAGTACAATAATTTTAATTTAGTGATAAACTTAATGAAACTTCAAACATGAATAGTCTCCAGAAATATAATAAAATTATCTACATAATAGGAATTTATTTAGAAATTTTAGGGATTAAATAATTATCATTAAGTATGAAACAATAGTGATTTTGAAAATATTTTATTAATTAAAATATCAAATAAATGATTTTAAAAATATTAAAATAAATATTATATGAACTATTTAATGTTATCCACTAATTTTATAGATACATATGACAGTTTATGAATCTATTAAAGCTTTTATTTTGAACATATCTTCTGTATATATTTTATTTAAATTCAAATAAATGAATATTGTCAAAATTGACACTATTGTTATTTTATAAAAATAACATATTATAAAATTGTTTAAAAATAACAAAAATATTTAAAAATTATAAATTAAAATTTATATGGTAGAAAATGTCATAAAGTGTCAAATTATGGAAAATTCACAACACATATGTAATTATTTATAATAATTTAAAATTTAGAATATTATTACCACAAATAAAATTAAATTGATAAATAAGGATAAATCAAGTTGATAATGTTTAAAATAAATTCCTAACATGTATAAATTTTATTTGTTGATGATATTACAATCCTATATCATCTAATATTCGGATATGAGTCATTTTGGATGTTTTTAAGTGGGGTTGGGATTTAATATAAACGAATATTTCTTATATTTCCAAAGGTGCCTCTCTCCTCCCTTATAAAAGGGAACCTCCTCCCTCTCTTCCTCACACCACTTTGAGACTTCAAGCTCGTCCAACCCCTGAAATATTATCTTCTCCACTTCCCTAGAAACATACTAGAGGTCCTGGTCTTCTTCATAGACCAATTTTAGTGCCCTAAGAGGAGGTCTCAAAGAGGCGCTTCAAAGAAGAGGTAATGTGCGTTACCGATTCTTTCAACCTTATTTCTTCTTCCACTTCTTCTTTTTTAGTTGTTTCATTATGAGGTAATAACATAAGTATCACTCATATACTGATATGTTATTATAAGTATGAAACAACCATATTTCACTATCTATCCATCCTACAGAAAATGAAATCACCGCGCGTGCGTACGTACGGAATACCGTCTCCACGTCGTGGTGTAATCTATTTTCCACCACCACCTTACTTGGATGGGTATAATGGTGAAAGTAATGAATATATATGATTATTGTAAAGTGATATTGATTCTTTAATATTATACATACACTTTAATACAATTCCACGATCTTGGGAATGATATCATCGCTCGTGCGTACGTACGGACTACCGTCTCCACGACGCGATGAGATTCACTCTCCATGTTAACCATTCAAGAATGATTATAAAGTATATATAATAAGTAATCATGAAATATATGACATAATAATGCTACTGTATTTATTTATATATATATATTTATTTCATCTACTTAATTCCATTCAATTCAATAAGGAAATGAAAACAGCGTTCATGCGTACGTACGACCTACCATCTCTATGAACGGTGTATTTCTTTCCATTTATCGATCTATTATATATATGTATATTAGGAATATATATTATATATGAATCAAGTTTTACATTCTGGATGTAATTAATCATGATCTAAGTAATCATATGAATAATTACAAGTTAAAACACGAATGACAAATGAAACGATTTTACCCAAAACGCTATTTTAACATGAATTTACAAAAGAATGGGTAATATAAAGTCATAAGTGAACCATATATGAAATAATAACAATGAATATGATTATATAATAATTCAATGACATTATTTAAATCATTATACAGGATTTTTGGATACGTACGAAGCATATCGGACCTAAGGTAAGGGATAATTATTCCAATCTCATTCTTATCCGAGATTGTTTATACGTAAGTATTTACTGGGGTTATATTTTTCATCCATGATCATAAAATGTTTTTCATAAAGTGTTTAATATTATTCTATGTATGTTTAATGGAATTTTTACCCCTCTTTGACTTTTACTTTGTGTTATGGAAGGAATCTTTCTTTTGTTTACCATACGTGGTACTTTTTGAATTTTCCGACAAAAGTACGAGGAGAATGTTTTTGTTAACTTATATGGCATGAAAGGATTTTTACGGTTTTATAAAGCCTTATTTTCATGAAGCTTCCTCCAAAATATTTCATGACTATTTTTAACAAAATCCATTTCTTTTAAAATTTCATGACATTTTGTGAAAAGAGAATGATTTTGAAGAAGAAAGGATATTTTCCTCAAGAATTCATTTCAAGTGTTTTATCAAAACCATTTTTCATCTAAGATGACATTATTTCATATGTGTATGTTTCAAGTATCATGTCTCTATGATTTACATGGTTTCACTTTTCTTATTATGAAATTATATCCATTTCTTTTATATGGATTATGTGATGATGGGATGATGTTTATGAAACCCATTTTATTTATTGGGTTATGCTATGATGTATGATTTATGATTTTGTGGAACACAAAAGAATGATTTCATTATGAGATGGGTGGGACCTATATCTCCCTCCAATGCATTGGGTAAAGATTTATATCTCATGAGATAGACATGGATGGAACGGTAAGTTAATCTGGTTCAGTATTACAGGATTGGAACGAGGAGTGAACTCGATTCAGAAAGGGAGTTTGTCCACTAAGATGGTCTTGGAAGCAATGCCTTGGCTACTATGGAAATCATTACATGTGATTAATGGATTCCATAGTTACATGTTTTATTACCATTCTATTTTATCATGATTTAGGTTCCATTATGATCTATGCCTTATTTACTTCCATGTTTTATGTCGTTGCTCAAGATTTTGATGTTTAAACATTATGTTCATGTTTTTAAGTTCAAATGTATATAGTATGTTTTATTTTATCCATGCTTACCCTTACTGAGCATTTGAGCTCACCCTTTTTATGTTTTATTTTCCCCCAGGATTAAAAGAAAGGTTTTAGGTAAGGAAACAAAAGGTGGAACATCTTTATGGGAGATGTTGAAGATCTTTCACCACGATTAGAAGATTATGTTCCAAGTTTCCAAAGACACTAAAATATTACGGTCCTTGTGTGTCTATTTTTGTTATGTATTAAGTATTCCGCAAAAGTAATGTAATGTCCATATACATCAGACTTTGGGTCTCTACAGTTGGTATCATAGGAAATGTTTAGTTAACCTTTGGAAACTGGGATGCGAAAACTTTAGTGAGATCCCTAGAGATATTTTTAAGGTATGTCTAGGGATGTCCCTAAGGTTAAGTATAAGTATAGGTTATAGTCCTAGAATTATAGTAACGATATTAGATTAAACCTAAGATATTAGATATTTAAGGTACTCCCCCTTTATTATGTTGTTTTCCCTAGCATGGTATTTGCCTCACACTATTATTTTTGGGTTTTAGACGATGGTTGGAACCCGAAGGAACCATGTTGATCAATGTAATGGACAATACAATGATTTTCCTCCTGAACAAACCAATTTCATGGGAGATGGAGTGCACAATCTTATTTCTATACTTACACAAGCTATGAATCATTCTGGATTTCAAAATGAGCAGAGTAAGGAGCAACATTCTATTGAATCCTTCATGAGGTAGCGTCCACCTTCATTCAGTGGGTCTTCTGATCCCTTAGTGGATGAACAATGGATCAGTACTACTGAAAATATATTTTCAGTTCTAAAATGTTCTGAGCATGATAAAGTCATCTTAGCAGTATATCATTTGGAAGGTGATGCTGATCAATGGTGGAAGCTTATCAAGAATACGAGGCAAAGAGATGAAATTGAGCCCATGGAATGGGATGAGTTCAAGAACTTGTTTTTCAGTAAGTACTTCCCTCGTATTCTTCAAACAAAGATGGAAAAGGAGTTTCTTGAGCTTAAGCAGAAGGATGATGAATCTGTTGGTATATACGAAGCGAATTTTACAAGACTTGCAAGGTATGCATCTGGATTTATCATCCAACCTGAAAGTAAAGTTGATCGGTTTTTCAGTGGCTTAAAACCAAGTCTTCGAAGGGAATTAGATATAAGAGACTTCAGTAGCTATGAAGAAATTGTGTGTTGTGCTATCAAGGTAGAACTGGAAGTTGGTGTAACATATCCATCTCATGGTTTTGAAAAGAAACGAAAGATGGAGTTCAAGGAGAAATCTCAGAACAATGGTGAAAAGAAGATGAATGTCTCTTTATGCTCGAAGTGTGGAAAGAAGCATGGTGGAGATTTTCTAAAAGGTACTAGAAAATTTTTAAGTGTGGAAAAGAAGGTCATCGAGCAGTTGATTGTCAAAGTAATGGGAAAAAGATTTCTAATGATGTGAATAGAGAAAAGACTACAGAGAACTCTCCACCAACACTTCAATGCTTCAAGTGCAAGGAAATGGGGCATTATTCTAATAAATTCCCTAATCCTAGGGTTAATGATGATCGACATGAGCAACCACTTAAGGAAAAGGAAAAAGGGAAGTCACATTCGATCACTATTGGAGATGTTGAATATGACAATGATGTGGTGGAATGATTAAGTGTTTATGTAATGGGATTCCAAAATAATGTTGTATATAGTATCGTGGAATATTGGAATATTTATGTATTGGTCTATTGTGGTTTTCAATAATTTTATGGTACCGGTAACCATGGAAAGTGATTGAGGTATTTTTGGAAAGAAGATGATATGCGCATAATGAAGGGATAAGGAGAAAATTAAATGTTTGATAGTATTCATGAGCTCATGACTGATATAAGGAAATAGTTATATCATGGTTTGAGTATATAGAATTTTGGGGTTTTGGTATGTGGAAAGAGGTAACTTTTGACAACACTCATGTTTTCACTAAGATTCAATGGGTATTCAGTTTTTTCAAGAGAATACATGATTAAGTCCTTAGAATGTTTGGAATGTGACCAACAAGACATATCTTATGATATATGGGGATTAACGATGGTATTAACATGCTTGTTATATGAAATATATGGTAATCGTTTTCACTATAATATGAGAGTGGACTGCAGTATTACGGATAAGCCTAAATATTGGAATGGATTATGTTGGACATAAGTTAGTAAGGATAGAAGTTTTTTCAATAGTATTGATGGGAGTTATAGTAATGTAGTTTTAAAAAAAGGACAACCTGTAGGATGGGAGACAGCCCATCGCGTTGGACAAGGCTGTGGGAATCGAACCCACAACCGAAGTGTGACTGGCCTTTATCACCTACCACTAGCCTACAGGAAGTCCCTATTTAGTAGAAACTAGTTTTATTATATTAATCAGTATGATATATGAAGTATAAGTCCATTTTAGGAACCATATATAATTAATCTCACTATAGATGGACTTATGTATTTTTGATAACTTTTATAACCTTTTTTTTGAGACAGATGGAATGACACATCATTCTATCACATGATCTGCTAACACTTCATGAATGAAAAATTCAACTTCATTTCTTTAAGAGATGAAGTGGAAATTGTCCAAAGAACGACCAATGGTGAGACTGTACCAAAATCACGAAATTATTTCTTCTAATTCCAATTTCATCAACTTTAGGGAAATGATCTTGAAAACCAAAAATTTTGTCCTAATGCCCTTATATCCGATGACTCAGATGGTGCCTTAGATCATCACAAATCTATGGCTTTGTGATTTATGGCTTTTTCATAGCCATGTTCTCTACCACTCTCCATCAGAACTTGATGGTTATATTTTTCTTCCATATCCATATTTTCACCTATGTTCTCCTATATGGAAACCCAGTGATGAGTTTCTTTGGGTAATCGTTACATTTCATACTTTAGTTTTTAAAATTAATTTTTTGGTATTCCCTTTTTACGATGTGGGTTTCTACTAAAGAAACTTTCAAGTATTAAACCATTTATAACCCCGACGAATTTCGAGGCAGAAATTCATTTTAAGGGGGGTAGAATGTAACACCCCGAGATTTTATAAGATATATTCTTTTTAATTTATTTCATATCTTCTGTTCTACGCTACACCGAGATTATCTTGTGCTATACGCAACACCGTATTAGCTTGCAGTATATGCAAAACTAATCTTGGATCGTGTTACACATAATTTCAAGTTTGTTGATAGTAGTTATTCTACGCAACATTGAGTGTATATATATATATATATATATATTCAATTTTTAAATGAAATATGGTTGTATTTTGTTAAACGCAACAACAAAGGAGTCTTTCACAACACGCAACCCTGACTTGGCTTGAATTACACGCAATCACGACTTTCCTCGATAGCGTGTGTTGTACGCAATATCAGGTTTCACTAAACAATGATATATGGTTATAATATTATTATGAACTAGCCGTTATGAATATTTGAACTAAATTTTGAATGTTATAACATTATTATTTCATCTTACTCATTTTCTAGAACATGTTATGTGAACAAAATAAATTTTTCGGGTAAAATAAGTATTTTTCAAAAAATGCAATTTTGTCACCTTTTAATGGCGCACCCACATTAAATATAGTTTTTGACATGTTTATAAGTTCAATTTTACAAAATAAACTTCTTATTTTGAATCAGGATATAAAAATTTACATTGGGTAAAGTTTTGATATTTTTTCTGATAACTTTCATGTTTTAATGAATAGTAAAATCACGCTATATTTTAATTAAAAACAATTTTTTTCATCGTAATAGTTTATATGGTAAAATTATAATATTGAATGATTTAAAGTATAAATAGAATATATTTTTACCATTTAATATAATTTATGTCATTAGAATTGATTTTACCTTGAATTCGTAGGTTAAATCAATTCAATCTTTTGCAATGTTTTAACCAAAAACTCGTTTTCTTTCGACAATGAGATTAATTTTAATTTAATTTCTGAAACTTTTGTGCATTGAATTTGGAAAAATGGATTCCATATTTAGAATTAGTGGGTCCAAATTATGTTAATAAGCTACTTTTTATTTTTGGTCATTATGAATAGTAACTACGGTAAATTTTATTTACCATAGTTAAAGGTAAATCGGGTAATTAAGGGTAAATATAGGATTATAAAATTACACTAACACCTGCCAAAATCCTATTGGATGACTAAAATTCGACCCATATCACCTAAGGGTCAGATTAGATTCATTTAATGGACTTTTGTCCATGAAAATAATTTAATTATTATTAAAACCAAAGAAAGTGACAACATGTCACTTTCTTAAATCTTATAAATATAATAATTTTAATTTAGTGATAAACTTAATGAAACTTGGAACATGAATAGTCTCAAGAAATATAATATAACTATCTACATCATAGGAATTTATTTAGAAATTTTAGGGATTAAATAATTATCATTAAGTATGACACAATAGTGATGTTGAAATTAGTTTATTAATTAAAATATCAAATAAATGATTTTAAAAATATTAAAATAAATAATATATGAACTATTTAATGTTCTCCGCTAATTTTATAGATACATATGACATTTTATGAATCTATTAAAGCTTTTATTTCAAACATATCTTCTGTATATATTTTATTTAAATTCAAATAAATGAATAGTGTCAAAATTGACACTATTGTTATTTTATAAAAATAACATATTATAAAATTGTTTAAAAATAACAAAAATATTTAAAAATTATAAATTAAAATTTATATGGTCTAAAATTTCATAAAGTGTCAAATTATGGAAAATTAACAACACATATGTAATTATTTATAATAATTTAAAATTTAGAATATTATTACCACAAATAAAATTAAATTGATAAATAAGGATAAATAAAGTTGATAATGTTTAAAATAAATTCCTAACATGTCTAAATTTTATTGGTTGATGATATTACAACCCTATCTCATATAATATTCATATATGAGTCATTTTGGAAGTTTTTAAGTGGGGTTGGGATTTAATATAAACTAATATTTCTTATATTTCCAAAGGTGCCCCTCTCATCCCTTATAAAAGGGCACATCCTCCCTCTCTTCCTCACCCCACTTTGAGCCTTCAAGCTCGGGAAACCCCTTCCAAATTCTCTTCTCTGCTTCCATAGAAACATCCTAGAGGTTCTGGTCTTATTCAAAGACCAATTTTAGTGCCCTAAGAGGAGGTCTCAAAGAGGTGCTTCAAAGAAGAGGTAATGTCTGTTACCGATTCTTTCAACCTTATTTCTTATTCCACTTATTCTTTTTTAGTTGTTTCATTATGAGGTAATAACATCAGTATCAATCATATACTGATATGTTATTATAAGTTTTAAACAACCATATTTCACCATCTATCCATCCTACGGAAAACGAAATCACCGCACGTGCGTACGTACGGAATACCGTCTCCACACCGTGGTGTAATCTATTTTCCACCACCACCTTACTTGGATGGGTATAATGGTGAAAGTAATGAATATATATGATTATTTTAAAGTGATATTGATTCTGTAATATTATAAATACACTTTAATACAATTCCACGATCTTGGGAATGATATCATCGCTCGTGCGTACGTACGGACTACCGTCTCCACGACGCGATGAGATTCACTCTTCGTGTTAACCATTCAAGAATGATTATAAAGTATATATAATAAGTAATCATGAAATATATGACATAATAATGCTACTAGAGTTATTTATATATATATATATATATATATATATATATATATATATATATATATGTCATCTACTTAATTCCATTCAATTCAATAAGAAAATGAAAACAGCGTTCATGCGTACATACGGCCTACCGTCTCCATGAACGGTGTATTTCTTTCCATTTATTGATCTATTATATATATGTATATTCTGAATATATATTATATATAAATCACGTTTTACATTCTGGATGTAAGTAACCATGATCTAAGTAATCATATGAATAATTACAAGTTAAAACACGAACGACAAATGAAACGATTTTACCCAAAACGCTACTTTAACATGAATTTACAAAAGAACGGGTAATATAAAGTCATAAGTGAACCATATATGATATAATAACAATGAATATGATTCTTTAATAAGTCAATGACATTATTTAAATCATTATATAGGAGTTTTGGATACGTACGAAGCATATCGGACCTAAGGTAAGGGATAATTATTCCAATCTCATTGTTATCCGAGATTGTTTATACGTAAGTATTTACTGGGGTTATATTTTTCATCCATGATCATAAAATGTTTTTCATAAAGTGTTTAATATTCTTCCATGTATGTTTAATTTCATTTTTACCCCTCTTTGACTTTTACTTTGTGTTATGGAAGGAATCTTTCTTTTGTTTACCATTTGTGGTACTTTTTGACTTTTCCGACAAAAGTACGAGGAGAATGTTTTTTTAACTTATACGGCATGAAAGGATTTTTACAGTTTTATAAAGCCTTATTTTAATGAAGCTTCCTCCAAATGATTTCATGACTATTTTTAACAAAATCCATTTCTTTTAAAATTGCATGACATTTTGTGAAAAGAGAATGATTTTGAAGAAGAAAGGATATTTTACTCAAGAATTAATTTAAAGTGTTCTATAAAAACCATTTTTCATCTAAGATGACATTATTTCATATGTGTATATTTCAAGTATCATGTCTCTATGATTTACATGGTTTCACTTTTCTTATTATGAAATGATATCCATTTCTTTTATATGGATTATGTGATGATGGGATGATGTTTATGAAACCCATTTTATTTATTGGGTTATGCTATGATGTATGATTTATGATTTTGTGGCACACGAAAGAATGATTTCATTATGAGATGGGTGGGAACTATATCTCCCTCCAATGCATTGGGTAAAGATTTATATCTCATGAGATAGACATGGATGGAACTATAAGTTAATCTGGTTCAGTATTACAGGACTGGAACGAGGAGTGAACTCGATTCAGAAAGAGACTTTGTCCACTAAGATGGTCTTGGCAGTAATGCCTTAGCTACTATGGAAATCATTACATGTGCTTAATGGATGCCACAGTTACATGTTTTATTTCCATGCTATTTTATCATGATTTATGTTCCATTATGATCTATACCTTATGTACTTCCATGTTTTATGTCGTTGCTCAAGATTTTGATGTTTAAACATTATGTTCATGTTTTTAAGTTCAAATGTATATGGTGTGTTTTTTTTTATCCATGCTTAACCTTACTGAGAATTTGAGCTCACCCTTTTTATGTTTTATTTTCCCCTAGGATTAAAAGAAAGGTTTTAGGTAAGGAAACAAAAAGTGGAAGATCTTTATGGGAGATGTTGAAGATCTTTCACCACGATTAGAAGATTATGTTCCAAGTTTCCAAAGACACTAAACTATTACGGTCCTTGTGTGTATATTTTTGTTATGTATTAAGTATTCCGCAAAAGTAATGTAATGTCCATGTACATCAGGCTTTGGGTCTCTACAGTGAACCCCGACAACGAAGTGGTGACAGGTACACTAGTTATTCATTCAAGAATAGCAAATGTACTTTTTGATTCAGGTTTTATGCATTCTTTTATATCTCGAAAGTTTAGTAGAACAATCCCAGCACCACCACAAATCATGGAATTAAATATGTTGGTGAGTACGGAAAATGGGGAAATCATTGCATCCCATGAATATAAGTCCTCCCCTGTTATAATATATGGATTTAATTTCCCGGCGAACCTCATCATACTCCCTCTAGTAGAATTTGATGCAATTCTTGGCATGGATTGGATTTCCTTATATAGAGCCAACATAAATTTTCGGGAGAGGGAAATCACACTCCATATGGAGAATCGACCCCCTATTATTTACAAGTGTAAGGAGGAAGATGAATCTTCTTTAGCTCCATAATCTCATGAATGGATATTACTGCCTTATGAGCACGCGTATCTGGCTCATATGATTGAGTCCAAGGAAGAAACCATCCTTGAAGAAATGCCTATTGTGAGGGAATTTGCTGAAGTGTTTCCCGAGGAACTTCCTGGTCTTCCTCCTTGAAGAGATGTTGATTTCTCAATTGAACTTATACCTGGGGCACTACCAATATCCAAGACTCTATATAGAATGGATTTTGTTGAGCTTGAAGAGCTGAAGAAACAACTACAGGAGAATCTAGATAAAGGGTTTATATGCCCAAGTGCTTCACCATGGGGTGTACCAGTCCTCTTCATCAAGAAGAAGGATGGTTCAATGCGACTTTTCATCGATTATTGTGAACTTAACAAAATAACAATAAAGAACAAGTATCCTCTCCCAATAATCGATGACTTGTTTGATCAGCTGCATGGAGCACAATACTTCTCCAAGGTGGATTTGCAGTCGGGATATTATCAAGTAAGGGTGAAGAAGGAAGATTTCCCCAAGACTACTTTTCGTACAAGATACGGGCACTATGAATTCATAGTAATTCCTTTCGGACTCACCAATGCTCCATCAATATTCATGGACTTAATGAATAGAGTCTTTAGAGATTACCTTGACAAATTTGTGGTAGTCTTTATAGATGATATTCTAATATACTCCAAAACCAAGGAGGATCATGAGGAGCATTTAAAAAATATACTAGAGACTTTTCGCAAGGAGAAGCTCTATGCAAAGTACAGCAAGTTTTCTTGGAGTGATGAATGCGAAGAAAGCTTCAAGGAGTTGAAAATGAGGCTTATCACTGTGCCCGTGCTCACTTTACCCACAAGTGGGGAACTTTTTGTTGTTTTCAGTGATGCTTCAAAGAAGGGATTAGGTTGTGTGCTGATGCAGAATGATAAAGTTATATCCTATGCCTCAAGGCAGTTGAAAATCCATGAGCAAAACTATCCAATGCATGATCTGGAGTTGGTGGCGGTGATCTTTGCCTTGAAAATCTGGTGGCATTATCTCTATGGAGAGAAATGTGAGATATATACTGACCACAAGAGTCTTAAATATATATTCACACAGAAAGAGCTTAATATGCGCCAGAGAAGATAGATAGATATCATCAAGGATTATGACTGTTCAATACATTACCACCCTGGGAAAGAGAACAAGGTGGCAGATGCCCTAAGTAGAAAGGACTCAGCAATTCTATCAATGATGAGAATTGAGAAGGATCCAATCTTCTTAGACTTGATGAAGATGGACATGGGAATCATAGAGAAGGGAACATCATCAATCCTTTCACAAATGATTGATCAACCGTCACTTTTGGAAAGGTTAAAGGATGCTCAAAAGGATGATGTGGGAATTCAAGAAAAAGTGGAATCTATCAAAAGGGGGAAATCCTCAGAGTTTAATGTTAATGAAGAAGGAATTGTATGGTTTAGGAAAAGACTATGTGTTCCATCAAGTCTGGAGCTGAAGAAGGAACTTTTGGATGATGCACATAGTTCAAATTTCTCTATTCACCCAAGGAGCACAAAGATGTATTGAGATATCCGAGAAAACTTTTGGTGGGATAATATGAAGAAGGAGATCACTGAATATACATCAATGTGCCTAGTGTGTCAGCAAGTGAAGGTAGATAGGCAGAAGTCTAAGGGGATGATGCAACCATTGCCCATACCAGAATGGAAATGAGAGAACATCACCATGGACTTTGTCACCGGACTTCCAAGGACATCCAAAGGCAACAATGCAATCTAGGTTGTTGTGGATCATCTTAAAAAGACTGCACACTTCATTTCTATTCGGGAGGATTTCTCTTTGGATCAACTGGCACGGATATATATCATGGAAATGGTAAGGTTTCATGGAGTACCACTATCTATTGTGTCTGACCGAGATCTAAGATTCACCTCTAAGTTTTTGAAGAGTCTTCAATATGCTCTGAATACTGAACTGAACTTCAGTACGACCTATCATCCTCAAACTGATGGTCAATCCGAACAGACTATCCAAACACTTTAGGATATGTTGAGAGCGTGCTAAATGGACTTTAAAGGAGGATAGGATCAACATCTTCTTCTGGTTGAGTTATCTTATAATAATAGTTTCCACTCGAGCATCCAAATGGCACCATATGAAGCCCTGTATGGGAAAAGGTTCAGAACACCGGCATGTTGGGATGAGGTCGGTGAACGTAAGCTGCTTGGACCAGAAATGGTCGAAGAAATGGTGGAGAAGGTGAAAACTATTCAGCAGCATATCAAGGCAGCCCAGAGTCGACAAAAGAGTTATGCAGATAATCATCGACGAGACCTTGAGTTTAAAGTTGGATACTTGGTGTTTCTACGCATATCTCCATGGAAGAAGGTCATGTGATTTGGAAGGAAAGGTTAGTTAAGTCCAAGGTACATCGGCCCCTTCGATATTCTTGATCGTTTTGGGGTTGTGGCCTATCGACTAGCACTTCCACCTATCATGGCCAAAGTACATGATGTCTTTCATGTATCCCTCTTAAGGAATTACATACCGAACCCTTCACATGTACTCTCTTCTGAGGTGGTACAATTGGAAGATGATCTTTCTTATGAGGAGCAACCGGTGAAGATCTTAGATTGTAGAGAAAAAGTTCTACGAAATAAGACAATGCCCCTCATCATGGTGTTGTGGAGAAACCACAAGTTTGAAGAAGCGACTTGGGAATTGGAAGAAATGATGAATCTAAGTTACCCACATTTTTTTAGTGTGGGAAAAGGAAAATTTCGAGGGCGAAATTTCTTAAGGGGGGAATATTGTAACGACCCAAAGTTTCATTAATGGAAATCCCTCTTGATCTAATTAAATTTCACTTTATGAATATATAAAATGTCAACTTCTTTGGTTTTATGTTAATAATTTTGACTGTTGCTAATATAGTTGTTGAACAGTGATCACATGATTAGTATAAATATAGGACTTTAACAAATCCAATTTACTCAGACAAAAGAGGTGATGGCCTCATCCAGTAGAATTTCTCCATACGAAGCCCATTTTTCAGAGCCTAGAAAAGAGGTGGCGTCCTTTTTCTTTGATCTTGACAAAGCCCAAGCTGAGCTTCATCATGTCAAGCTCAAATGGGACCGTCTACGGGAAAAGTGGAAGTTGATAGAAATTACCACTCGAGCGATGTTATCTGAGCCACCCCAAGAGTCTATCACCATCGCACACCTTACCCTTAGGTCTTATGCGGTTGTTTTAAAGGGTTATGTAACAAATAAATATTACTATGTTCATGTACATTATTTTTGTATATAATAATTAATATACTTTCTTATCATTATTGATACATTGTAAATAGTTTTTAAAGTACAAATAGTGTTTTTAGTTATTATTTAATTAAGAATTATGTTTTATTAAATTAAGGGATTTTTTAATTAAATATTATTTTAATAAAATATTATTATTATTATTATTAAATTAATTTTTATTAAATATAAATGATCTTATAATTTTATGAATGCAATTATAATTTTTATTAAGGTTTGAAAGCCATTTCTGTCAAAACCCGTGAATTTTCGAAAAATGTCGGTTTTTATTTTAAAAGTGAAAATTAACATATTTAGAAAATTATTTAGATAAAATAAATGTTATTTCTGGAATCAGGATGTCGAAATTATCCAACGGTGAATTTTTCATAATTTTCTAAGACAGTCAAATTTTTGGGTAAAAATTACATACCATTTAAATATATAATGTGTTTTATGACATCATAATGACCCAATAGTGATGTAAAAAAATACTATAATCTTTATTTTCGTCCAATATATGTTTTACCATTAAAATAATGTGATTTTGGGTTTTTTTGACTTACTTTTCGAAGCATTAATGGACCCCTCAAGACTTATTCAACACCTTGCCTTTTTAAATTATTTTCCATAGGAGTGTGACTCACCTCCACATAGGAAACCCTAATATTTTAAGAAGTTCGGACTTTGGCCTTATAAAATATTTTTTTCCTATTCCCTTTTCTAAAAACCATGGGAAAAAACCATTGGATGGTTTGTGGTTTGGATTAATTTAATGTAAGGGGACCCAAACCTAAATAATAAAGAATTCCATCACCTTTCCTATATAAACTCACCCAAGATACCACTTCCTCTTCACTCAAATCCTTTGGAGTTCGTCCAACCTCTGACCTACTCTCTCTAGAATCCTCCCAAGGTTCCCCAAGCTCCCAAGAAGCCTCTCACAAGCCTCTCTCTAGCCTTTGGAAGCACACTTCCAAGTAAGGGTTTTTTCTTCCTTTCTCTTTTTTGTCCAATTTTATTTAAGTTGTTTTGCCCTTTTGATTTCAATTATGAATGTTGGTGCATAGTTTTGTACCTCCCTCATACTACCCTCTTTATGTTTGAATGATGGGATACCCCTTTCTCTCTCATTAAATTCCTCCCATGTACACCTGTTACTATGCCGAAATTCCGAAAGGAACTTCTCTCTCCTCATTTACATTCAAGCAATAATTTTGTATCATGAATCTAAATTCCATTACAATTGTTGGGACATGTATCTATATTAACTCCTTACTGTCTATTACATTTAAATATGATTAAGAACCCCTTTATCTCTCATCAACCATTTTTATGAATTCTTACGTCACGCTGTTACGCTGCCGAAATCGCACCGATTTTCTAAGCCAATGCCATTGTGTAGTGAATACCATTCCCATTTCTCCATAAAGGGTATTCACCTTTATACTCATTTACTTATTGATTATAAAGTTTCATTTATTAATTCTACATTCCTTTATCGTGGAATAAATGATTATGTTTTATGAATCCATGTTTTATGATCTGTGTGGCACACTTATGCATGAAATGAAATGTTTAAGAAGGGTGCGCCCTTATAGCACTCCAATGCATTGGGTAAAGTATAGTATCATGATACGTCATGTGCAATGAGTTTTGACTCATGCTAATTCATGTGCAATGAGGGTTTACTCGTGCTTCATGTACAATGAGAATTTACTCATGCTCCATGTGCAATGAGCCTTGGCCCATGCTAATTCCATGTTAAGTGTTGTTGCCACATTTCCATGTTATGATTATCATGCTTTATCATGACGTTATGTTCATGTTTCTTTTATGCTCTATTGATATGCCTATTTTCTAACATGTATTGTACTCCTCATGTTATTCCATGTTTACTCCCTTACTGGGATTTATAGCTCACCCTTTTCTTATGCATGTCCTCAGGTTATCCCATGAAATGCTAAGTACGAGGGAATGTAGTGGTCATGTAAAGGAAGTTTTCAATAAAGATTTTGTATTTCATGTTTCAAGTTTTTATGTAATGATCCTAATCCCCAAAGACACTAAACCTCTCGATCTTCTTTGTTGTATCAAGTGAAGTTTTATGTAATAAATCATGTTTAAGTTTGTAATAAAAGCAGGGTTGTCATACACATAGCATCGTATAGTCTTCTTTGGCCCCACTCATATTAGGGTCATGATGCACCATGTGCCCTCCCTTGTTCTTCTCTCCTCCCACGTCCTTACTGCATGAAGTAAAATTGCATGGCTCTTTCAAAACTACGTATGGATTGATTCACATCCTCATGGGATACATAGGACCGCCTTGAAATTTTGTCCATTATCCCAACCCCATACTCAGAGATCTTCCCTTGAGTCTTGTCTCACACAGTCATATTAATGCTCTATCGACCCCATCCATTTTGGATTTCAATTATCTTTCACATCTGAGAAATAACCCTAAATGACATGGATGTTAGGCCTAAGGGCTCTCCTACCATTGTAGGCCAACACCCTCGAGAATTTCAGGAAACAAATTGATACAAGTACCATGTCACAAATGCGATCAATGGTCGACTCTTAATTACATGCCCCCAAACTCCGGTCACACAAGGGCGAATACTATATTGCGAACCTGGTCAATAGTTGTCCGCTATCATCATTGTCACTTTGTGCTCTTCCAAAGGAGTGATGATTCACTCTCTACACTAAGTTGTCCCATTCATATGACATTAAACTAGGCGTCTATGGTCCGATCTCTATGAACTTAAACTATGATCACCATAGTCCTCACTATAAGGAATTAAACTGAAAGATGGTTGTGACATTCTACCCATGGCCCAGCCCCAGGTCCCTCAGCCTTCTTGGGCCCCTTACCTGAGTTTTCACATAGTATTGTACAGTGTGGTGTGGTATTATGTCCTCATTCACGTTGGGTTACTCATCGTTCTGTACACGTCCTTTATTGGGGGTATCTTTCCCTTATTTACATCAACCTTTTCTCTAGAAATATGTGTGGGTTGATTCCCATCCTCATGGGATACATAGGACTTCATGAACGCATAGTTTCAGTTCCATCCCCATATCGTAGAAACCTCCCTATCATTTTGTCCCCTTGGCATGTGTTATTCTAGGATAGGGCTATACGGTGTGGGGAAGACTCCTTATGTCCTCATTCACGTAGGGTTTATATCAACCACACCACATACCTCTCCCTCCTGAGTGTCCTTCACCCATCTCTTTGAGTCAGCCACTCCTATGTTAGGTCCCTTGACCCCCTTCGATGATTCACCAATGTGCCCAGGAGTACTCTGGTTCAGAACCTGGAGTGTTAGATTCTACCTGGACATGCTTTCATCCATTTTTTTCCAGCTTTGTGTTCCCCTTTATTTGTGTTTCCATCATATTTCACATCCAAAAGGGCCCCTAAATGGAATGGATACTCATAATAAGGGATCTCCTACCATTATGCTACAATATCCTCAAGGGTTTTAGAAAAAAAATCGATACAAGCCCCGCATTGCGAACGTGGTCAACGGTTGACACTCATTTGTTGTTCCCATTTGAGGCCACATGATATGGATATTGTGTTTCGAACACGTTCAATGGTTATCCTACAGCTTCATACCAACCCCCTCAAGCCTTTAATTTTGGTTACATGATTCATGTAATTTTCTACCCCATCAAATCCACATGAAAGTTTGACACTCCTGGCATTGTCCCTCAGTTCTCATTTTCACGTTATGAATAAGAAGTCGTGGTAAGGTTTCATTCGGGGCTCCGCACTGACATCCCTTTGGCGTGCATTCTAGGTATTCCCAAAACCTCTCCTTCCCTTGTTTCTCACATAGATTTTGACTCATATGGGCTTAGGAATTGGATTGAGTACTACGCCTACTTGGAAGAGTTCTGCTTCTCCATCGTCCGAGATATAAGACCTTATACTAAGATCTTATTTGGAACTACATACAGCTTGATTCCCATTCCCATGGGATACGTTTAAATGCCTAGACCTATTTTCTTTGGGTCCATCTTGAGTTCCACTAATTTATCTCTTCTGTTCGGCCTTTTTGGCCCCAGCTCTTATAGTACCATGTGATGTTGCGTGTGTGGTCTTACGCCTTTGTTCGCGATGGGTTTAAAATCACCACATCACATACTTACCTTCAAGGAGATAGTCCCTACAACCCCCTACCCCATATCCTATAACCTTTTCTGGCCCCCTCATCTCGACTTTTCTCTCTTGAAATCATGCGCAGTGTGATGTGGACCTCGTCCTCATTCACGTCGGGTATGCTTTATCACACCGGGCCCATTCCCTTTTGAACCTTATCTTTTGTGCATATTTCTAAGCCATATGACTTTAAACTATGCTTCATAGTCCCACATGACATTAAAATGTTGTGTCTATACTGTACAACATTAAAATGCGTGGTTGGTCCCATCACATAACCCTAAACTGTGACATTATTGTCCTGGCCGCACGACAAAAAAATGATACTACACCATGATATCCCCACTCGAGAGGACATCATGATTGGTATTGGTCACACATCATACCATTTTTCAACTCCTACACATGGATTTATTCTTTTGGAGATGCTTACACTTTCTATCCTAGGTCTGTCGCTTCAAAAAAAATACACATTCACTCATCCTAAAGGGAAAAAAAAGATCTATCAAATTCCGCTTCTTTTGGTGCAAGGCACATACCAGCACAACCTTATTATCTCTGGCACTGTAATATTATTGTTTCATCCCTAGAAATACATGATGCTTGATTCTCATTCTCATGGGATACGTTGAAACACCCGTGAACTTTGCCTCGGGACCAGCATAACTAACGTTTTTTTTTCCTCAACCTAAAACCTCCCCAAGGAACATAGGGTGATCTGGACCCCAGGTCCTCATTCACCATGTGTATCCTGCATTCCCTACCATCTCTTTTGCAAGCTCTATGAGCATAAACTAAGATCTACTACATCCTTGCCACATGTCGTAAAACTGCACAACATCTTCCAGAACTATGTTTGGCTTGATTCCCATTTCCATGCGATAGGTAGGACTGCCCGATTATTTTGTGTTCCGGTCCATCATTTATTCTTGGAAACCTCCTTATCTTCCTGGCCCCCATGCCTGATTCCTCCCTATGGGAGGGTATGTGTTGTGGTATGGGATTATGTCTTCATTCACGTTGGGTTTGAAACAACCATGACACATACCGCTTTCTCCAGAGATCTCTTCATCCCCCTATTCTACACTCATCATTTCGAGTTGGATTCTCTTAAGTTGAGCCCCTCGGCCCTCTTTGTCAGTTCAATAATGTGCCCAGGAGTACTCTGGTTTGGCACCTAAGGTGTTGAATCCTGCATGGACATGTTATCACCCTTCCATAGGCTTCATGCTTCCCTTTATTTGGGTTTCCATCATCTTTCACATCCAAAAGGGCCCCTGAATGGTACAAATATGAAGCCTAAGGAATCACCTACTGTCTCGGGCCAACGACCTCGAGGATTTCAAATGGAAAATTGATACAAGTCTTGTGTTTCAAATATGGTCAGCGGTCGACGCTCATTTATTGTTCCCATTTCAGGTCATACGATATGGATGCAGTGTTTCGTACACGGTCAACAGTTATCCTCCATAGTCACACCAACCCCATAAATCCAAAAATGTTGGTTACATGATTAACATAATATTCCACTCCATCATGTCAAAGTGGAATTTCAACACTCTTGGTACTATCCCTCATGGCACATTTTCACATTAGGAGAACAAAGTTGTGGTAAGGCGTCATTCGATGCTCCACACTGATTTACCCTTCACAGGTATTCCGCATGTGGAAAATACATTATCTGCCTTTGTTTCCCACATCGATCATAGCTCACGTGGGCATAGGGAATGGTTGAGTTTTGCACCTAATTGGAAGAGTTCGCTTCTCCATGGTCTGATATCTATGACCTTAAACTAAGATATCCCTCCACATCCTCGTCACAAGACGTTAAACTGCATGACATCCTTCAGAACTACGTATGGATTGATTTAAATCCTTATGGGATATGTAGTAATGCCTAGACATTTTATCCATGGGTCCAGCCCCAAGAATCTTAAATCCTACCCCCCCCCCCCCCTTGGCCCCTTGGCATAAATTCTATATGGAGAATGTTGTGTGGTGAGTGCCTATTAGTTTTACATTTATATTAGGTTTTGAAACAACTTCACCATGGTAATTCCTTGACTCTTCCAACCCTGTTCCATGTTCTACGACCCTAAACTATGAACTCCCTATAGGAATTTCTTATCAGGTTTGGCATCTTCGTCGCCCTGTGCACAGTCCATTAAACCAATTCTCCCTCCACCCCCCCCCCCCCCCCGTAATGGTCCACCCTAGGACATTAAGTTGGAAGAGTGAAACCCCAGGACCCTTGTCCCTAGAAAGGGACTTGACTTCTTATATCTAATATTTCTTATTTTCGTACTCAGATGCATTATGAAAAAGATCTTGAAGTGTTGAATTTTCAAAGGGACATCCCCTCGTTCCATTTCCAAGCATTGTGAGACCATTATTTGTATCCTCATCCTCTTCCACATCTAAAGAGACCCCCTTTATAGATTGGTCCCATGCCACATTGTCTTACCTACTGTCTTGGTCCAATGCCCCTGAAGACCTTGGATGACATTTGCGACAGGTCATGTGTTTCGAACATGGTCAACGGTCAACCCTCATTTGTCTATCACCATTCCAGGATAACATGAAACAGATACTATGTTTCCAACAATGTTAACAATTATCCTTTATCATCACGTCATCATTGTGATCCAGAATGCAGGAATCATGATTCACATCTTTCCACTCCCTTATGTTCAAGTGGAATTCCAACATACTCAACTTTAACCCTTCGCGCATCTAGGCGCATCAAGTAGTAGGGTCGACATTATTGGGACGTCGTTCACCTAGAGTCCCATTACCCTACCATGTTCCACCCTATGCTAGGACATTCCCATCACTACTTCTTGTTTCCCACATCAAGCACGACTCACGTGGGCTTAGCAGTTCTGGTCGGACGTGTATTGGCACAGTCATGCCACACATGCCTTTTTCGTCTTGCATGATGTTAAACTGCACCCTCAGAACTATGTACGGCTTGATTCCAATCTTCAATGTGTACGTAGGAACTATAGGGAACTTTTAATTGGGTCTATCCAAATTTTCACTTTTGGTCCCTTCACCTAAAGAACTTACTTTGGGGATACACGGTGTGGTGAAGAATCCTTATTTCCTCATTCACGTCAGGTTAACAGCTACTACACCACATAGTCCCCTCCAGGATCTTACCTTTCACTCTATGTCCTACCACATGATGTTAAACTACACAATCCCACATTTCCTCAATGCATGACATCAAATTGTGGTTCTTCCCTAAACAAGTTCAGGATGCCCTATATTCATCATGGGATGCATCGGTTTTTTCTCCATAGAGGATTTCCTATACTAGCATCAGTTTCTAACCACTTCATGCTTAACGAACTACGTATGGAATTATTCTCATCCTTATGGGATATGTAGAGATTCCCAGGCATCTCGCCTTGGGCCCAACCCTATCGTCATTAACCCTTTTGGCCCCTCAGCCCCGATCTTGGTCCATGAAGTATGACCTTCAAAATATGTGAACCATCCTCACTGTATGATGTAAAAATACATGTCATTCCAGGACCTTACTAGAGATTTCATGTTTGGAAGTAGGTATGATCCCTGATCAGACTGATGCGCCCACCAAATGTGCCTTCACCACAGTGTTATAATTTCAAGAGTGTTGGACTCTCTTTGAAAAACTCATCACGCCACACACCATGATTTGCATGCCCTTTATTCGGATCCTAATCATATTTCAAATCAAATGGAACCCCCTAATAGTATGAATGATGGACCTATGGATCGCCTACTATCTTGGGCCAATGTTCTGGATGACATTTCGAGTCAAGCCTCATTTTTCAAACATGGTTAGCGGTCAGTCCTCATTTTTTATCCCCATTTCAGGCTAACCCAATGATGATACTATGTTTCGATCACAGTCAATAGTTATTCTTCATTTTCATACCAACCCTACAGTGTTCCAAATTTTGGATATCTTGATTCAAACATTCATCTCCCCTACGTTCGGATTAATTCCAATGCCCATGGCGTTACCCCGCTCATGAACTAGTGAGCATTGGGAAAGAGAAAAATTGACTCTTCTGAGAGATTTATCCTACAGTTGGGCCTCTCCCTTTCTTCTTGGAAATCTGGATTGGATTCTCAACCCCTGGATGCCCAGAGCTTGGTTTTCACTCTTATATTCGGGTGGAATGATAAGGTTGTCATCTCGTGTTTCCCACATCGGGCCCGACCCACATGAGCTTAGGGACCTATTGCTGGATGATTCATGAATATAACAAAAATCCAATAAACAAGACGAATAATAGAACTAATTCATGTATCTAGCATAAATATTCTAGGCATTTAATCATGTTCAAAAGTTACAGGCATCACAGTACCCGAGAATCGACCCCGCCTATGGATGGGTTGGCCCTGTCAAAAGAACGCTACAGCCCCGCCACCCTTTGTCTCGTAGCATCCAGGATATGTTGTCGCCTGTTTAGTTCCAGCTTCTCCTCGAAAGCAATGGGGTTTAGTTCATCAGCCACCAACTGGGCCCGCTCCTTGTTATTATAGACAATAGCCATCTCTCTGGAGGCTTGTTTCATCTGCTCTTTTTCTTCTGCCAGCTGGGCCTTCAGCTGAGATATAATATCTGACTGCCCATTGAGGAGAGCATAGTGTTCATCTTCCCGAACATGCAGCTGTTGAATCTCGTTTTAAGTATCCTAGAGCCTCTTGATGTTCACTTCTTATCTAATTTCCAAACCTCACCAAAGCTGTGGTCATACTCTCGAATCTTCTCTTCCTTGAGATCTCAAACGAGCATGTGGGGACGTTGTGCATCTACTCACCCAGCACACATTTCGTGCAGTTGTGAAATAAGTCTCTCCATCTAGACTATCCATTATGCTTGAGGGGTGACATTGATATAGTGCTTGATCTGATTCCATAACCGGCGATAGACTATATTGTTATCCTTCTCGTTAGAGGCCGTTTCGTCCCAATCAGTGGTGTTGGTAAGCTCGTACGCAGGGAAATCCCCCAAGAACTCATCAGTTGGGTCTGTATCGGGTGTCTGATCAGGTATGTCAAGACCCGAGATGTCCTAATGATCTTCATCATCAGATCCCACTTCAATAATCTCAGGCACAAGCCTGCCAACAGTCCCACCAATGATCTGGAGCACCGCAGCTTGGTCGGTCTGGATATTCGCCTCCACGACCACTGGTATTCCTTGGGAAAGGTGCTTCCAGAAATACCAACCAACATCTCCAAGTAATCCCATGCCAGTTGAAGAACTGTACATATAGAAAAGGCATGGATAACAATTATCCTGGTCAATGGGTGGCAGTCATGAGTTTTGTAAAGGATATTTACAGAGACCAAATTCATGGTCTCGTTCCTGGGATGTTGGTGTGGGGACTCCAAGGTGTGGCCCTCTGTATATTGACGGAAGGTCTGAAAACTCTTAAGGAACCACCTTGGGTATCCTGGACCCATTGGACACGGTAATATTTTTATCCACAAGCTTGGATCCCGAAGGCCCCACATATTCATCCACTAGGGAAGAGAACAAGTTCTCTGAATGAGGCTCTCCTCCATAGTTTAAACATTGGTGAGGTGTCCAAAGTAGCCTAGAAATAGATACTAGGGAAGGGGATCAAGATTTTTCCATAAGGTCCCTTGAAAATTCATCAAAATCTGAGCCTTGATCACTGACTTCGCCCTCTTCTAGAGGGCTCCCTATTCCATCCTCCTCCTCCCAGAAGGATTCGCCTAATTATTTCAGTAGAGGGAATAGTTCCCTAAAATCAATAGCCAATAAATGTAGGGGAGTTGTTCGATCCAGAAACACCTTTACTTGATCTTTAATTAGACATGGAACACCCTAGGAGTCTAGGAATTCCTCCAACTTGGCCAGGTATCACTTTTCCTTCGCATGGGACACCACAAATCCGGCCCTGATAGGTCCTTTCCCTGAAAAATCTATCTCGAGATGCTTTAGGTGTTGAAAAATCTCAGATGGTCTGAGAAATTGCCTGTTGACTTCCTAGATATCCCAGGCCTCTGGGATGATGGTATTTTTCGGCATGTCTATGCGGCGCAACTGATTCTCCGGAGCCTGTGTCAATATTCTACGGAGTCCTCTCGATGGCCTCCCCTCTAGATGACTTTGTTCTTCTGGGACCACTGGGTCCGCTGTCGTTGCTGGATCCACTGCCACTGCCTCCCCCCAACCAGTGTGGGTCTCACCGCCATGGAGGCCTCGCCACCGCAGGATGTCCTTGCTACATTTCGACCCCAGCCTCAAGGTTGGGGAGGCACACCATCACTGGCCCGAACAGTTGGCTAATTCAGCATCTCCCCCGAGTAGTCTGCCTCCCAAATTTTGGTGTACTCCTTCACCTACCCAAAGACGGTGGAGGATGGAGGCAGCTCATTCCACATATTCCCATCTTTCCATGTGAACATGAGCTACATCTGCCTCATCACAGATGGATGTTCCTCGTGGTGCACCCAAAATAGACCTGTGGGGTCAGTCATTGCATACACCGAAATTTCCTGGTGAATTGGGCAGGGTGTACTGCTCACAGTGAGCCTCACGGTCAACTCTTTCCACCAGGACTCCACCTCAAAAGTCCAAGATATAGGAATGGTGCTCTTTCGTTCCTTGTCCATCATTAGTGAAAGCACCTATTTTCAACGGTAACAGATGAATGTTGAACACCTCTACCTTCCGAACAAGGTTTAGTACTGACTACATGGTCAGCATGGCCAGAAATCTCCCTACGGTGTTCAGTATGGATGTGAGGAAGTCTGATCCCTGAGGGGATATGGGGTTCGGATATTCATACAACCCTAACGTGTGCCGCTATCCACCCATATAAGAGGTGGAATGACCTGCATATCCTCTGTGGCCTCTTCCCCTCACTGATATCCCATAACATATTGTACATCTTGGAGATCATCTAGAATCTGAGGTTGAACCGCCCTTCCGTCGCCAATAAGGATGCCATGATAAATGTGCTTGGTCGCATGACCATGTTCATATCCCTAACCGTCAAGATCCAACCGTAGATGAGAGCTGCGATGAATGTCTCTAGCCAGACTACCGGTTGTTGCTCGGTGCTGACACTGAATCCCTTGGTTTTCCACTGGCTGTCCTCCAAGAGCTACCAGTATGAGTGAACCTTGCCCCATTGTTCCCTATTCGATAAAGTTCGAGGCCTCACCGGAAACTTCCAGTCTTTTGAGAAGTTCAGGAATAGCTTGAATTGCCATCTGAAGTGGACATCTCTCACTACTTCATTGTCCTCTCCCAGCACCAGCTCCATCAATGCCATCTCCAGCAGCAGCATTTGCTCCAGATCCTCCAATACACCCATAAGAGGGAGGAATTCATCAAACATCACCCCCAGTATTGGGACTCCTGAGATCTGGTGCGCATAACATAAACTGATACCAACCTCCCCGTTGTGTAAGTGGAAGATATTGGTCCTCGATGACCACCTTCTCAAAAACTCTGACATCATCTGCTTCCATTTATAGATATAGAATTTGGAGGCCTGATCCACCTCATATAGGTCCAATCTCTTCTACACTACCTCAAACTCTTGACACAAGGCACCTACCTAGTAGGCCCAGGCCAAGTCATCTGTGAAGTTTCCACCCTAGCATAGATCCCACTCATCAGACCATCCCTTCATCAGATTCCTTAGCTCTGCCTTCAAGATCACCAAGTACAGGGGGGATGTTTCTGGCTACAATTCCTTCCCATCAACATTGTCTAGATGATTGTACAGACAATTAATAATAACAGGTGTGAAGTCCTCTTAGGCATCGCCGTTAGCCGTCCTGAACCACCGACACTGGCATGATGTTCTCTTGAACCAGTATGTTGGATCGTCCCTACTTGCTTTAGGGATGTGGACGTCATCCCTTAGCCCAAATCCATATAGAGGCAACCTCTTAACCAGTGGATAATTCCTTTGGCTTTCTGACAGCAGATTCACCATCGAATCATGATCAGAGTGGCTCCATACCAACTCCCCTAGATCCAAGATATTCTCAAAATCCTCCCTTTGGGTAGTGTCCACAAGAACCCCATGGAAGCCTCTTGGTGATCCATTCCGTTTTTTATGATTTGAACACCTTTCATGGAGATCTTTCATGGAGCTCATTTGCAGACACAGTTCGCGGAGCGCGATCCCAGGAACAGAATCGCGAAGCCTTGCACCAACCTTCAGATACAGGAGCAGAGCACACTATCATAGAGTCAAATACTTTCTATGCACCATGAAGAACAAGGCCCGATTCATGGATATAAATCATAGAGTATGCCGAGCTTCGCGAATCAATAGTGCTAAATTCCAAAAACGCATAGAAGAGAAAGGAAAAAAGAGAGGTCATCTCCTCTATTGATAGGCGAAGACCCATGCTGCTTCATGGCGTGTCAAACCGGGGTGAGCTGTAACACCCCAAGCTTCCATGGTACGTTTCCCTTTGAATAATGAAATATCTTGCATTGTACGCAATTTCGAGATTCTAACACACTGTTACCAATCAAACTAGCTGTTATGAATAGTAATACCCACTTTTTGAAATTTAAAAAAATTTAGCTCTCAAAATGGACTTCATTTTTGGATTAGGAATATCAAAATTATCCTAGGGTGAATTTTTGGTATTTTTCTCAAAACTATCAATTTTTTATGAATAGTGAAAAACACTGAGTTATTGGTTAAAACTGACTTTTTATTTAAATAATTATTTATTTTATTTAAATTTATTTTAGGTCAAACTAGATACTTAATACCTATATAATTTCAATTTAATTCATTGGATTCAGTTTATAATAATTTTAGACCTATAAAATTTTTATTGAACTTTTCACCGTCTTTTACCCATCTCCTAGGAGAATTTGCAAATTCACATAAAACTTAATTTTACCGCTTCTGTGAGTGGAATTTCAAAAATCCATGAGACATGGTTAATATCAAGGAGTAAAATTTGGTTCAATAAGATAAAAATAATTTTTGGTGAATAGTAACTTTTTTACTTTTATTTACCACAGTAAAAAAGTAAATAGGGTAATTAAGGGTAAAAATATATTTTTATTACCCTAACACATGTCCTAATTCTATTGGATAAGTACAATTAGACCAAAAAAACCTTAGGAATAAAATATTAACCTCTTTGGTCTACTTGGATTAGAATAGGACATTTATTAATATTTAATTCAAAGAAGATTTAAAAGAGTTAAAATCAAAGTTTAATAACTAAATAATTTTTAAAATAGGGTTATACATAAGATAAATTCAATTATAAATATTCATTAGAAAGATAAAATTATTTCCTAAATAATGGTATTTTATTTATAACTTTTAGACATTAAATAGTTTAATTTTTTTATGAAACAATGATGATGCAGTAATTACCTTATTAGTGAAATAGTAACCTAATTGATATTATAAATACCCAAATAAATATAATTTGAGACTTTTTATGAATTCCAATAATTTTATAAGTTAATATTAAATATTATTATTAGTTATATGAATTTTTTTCGAAGTAATAAAGTTGTTATGAATTTATCAAAAACAAAATACCCAATAGTGACAAAATTGACATAAAAGAGTTTTTAAAACAAATATTAAATTATTAATTGATATTATATTCCTAAAAATATATGGTTATACCAAAGGACTTATATAATGATAGGTGTATCATTAATGGACCAATTGGGGGTCTCTTGGAAGTATATAGTAAGTTTCTTAACTATATAATATAAAAATACAAAGAGACATGGTAAATGTCAAACTATTTAACTAAGAGTTAAATCTAAAAGACAAGGTTACTATAGTGACCCAAACCTGTCTAAAATCTATTGGTTGAGTGGTTTTCGACACATCCCCACCTTATACTTTGAATAATCTACTTTATATCCATTATAAACCTAATATAAATTTATTATAAATTAATACTTTAGGTTTTTCCTAAAGAGCCCCTCCTCCCCCTTATAAAAGGACACCACTTCTAACCAATTCCTCACACCTCTAAAGCCTTTTGGCTCATCCAACCACTACCAAATTAATCTATCTAAATCCCTACCCTCCTCCTAGAAGCCTTACCTTAGGCAGAAGGCACTTTAAGAGTCCTTTTTGGTTCAAACCAAAGGGAGTTACCCCAATTAAAGTTAACGATTTGTCTTAGCTTCTTTTCTTTAATTTTATTCTCCAATCCCTAAACACTTTTTATTATTTTATTTTGTAAAAAAAAGTATCCTAAATATACTAGGATATTGTTATGATAATCAATCTAACTACACTTACACACACCTCCATCTAATGGGAGAAGAACATAATGTTTCTGTGGATGGAAACCAAACGCCTCATGAAACGATGATTGTTCAATTATCTCCTACCACCTCTCATAGTGTCCATTATGATGGAACTATAATTAAATATAATATTAATGATATTTATTTTATATATAAGCATCTGTAATTCCATTTTATATAATACCATTATTTGTTTCATGTTGTATATATATATACGATAATTTCATTTGAGGAAGTGCGGACTACCACCCCCTCAAAGTGATATGACTCATTCATACCATACATGGAACATATAAAGGATGGTGTTAATGAACTTAATTAACACATATAAGATATTATATTATACTGGAATAATAATATAACTGTGTATAATTTTGTTTTTATTCCTTTTAAAATGAAAAATGAAATGGAAGTAGCGTTCGTGCGTACGTACGGATTACCGTCTCCACGAACGCGATGAGATTCATTTTCCCATAAAATACATTCAAGAATAATTCTTGTTTGATGATTAAAAGTAATGTTTAAGGACTTGATATCATTCTGGATATGGATAAGATACAACATATCCATAAAAAACACGGCTTAGGTAATGAAGCATATAAAGGAAAATGAATCCATTAACACCCGAAACGACGATAATACTAAAATATTATTAATAAAGCAATATTAAAAGATCATATATGATATCAGATTTATGTATATGATTCTTGTATAATTTAATAACAATGATTTAACTATTATACAGTAGGTTACCCTACACTCTATCAAGGAAAAGTATAAGGTAAGGGTTTATTTCACAATCTCTTCATTATCTGGGGTTGTTTATACATAATTATCTACTGAGACATCTTTATCATCCACATCCATGTTTCTTAAAAAAGTATTTCAAAACATTCTTATTATTTTAAAGAATATTGTTTAAAGTCATTTATACCCTTGTTTGACTTTTTATAAGAAGTTTATAAAGGAATCTTTAAGTCATTTTCTAAACAAGGACATTTTTAACCTTTTCGACAAATTAAGGTAAGAATGTCTTTTTTTAACTTATACGGTGGGTGAGGCTATTTTCCACCATTGTAAAATCTTTGAAGCTTCCCCTATAAGCTTATAATAATATTTTCAAAGTAAATGTTTTATTTTATAATTATGTTACTTTTAAATTATTTTAAAAAAAGAGATATTTCTCTCAAATAGTTTTGATTTCATCTATGTCAACATCTTTTGATGGATTTTAAGCTTATTTGAAGTTGATTTATTATGATAAAAAACTTCCATATTATATTGAAGGTTTTTTGATATGTTTGATTGTGGATGTGTTATGTTTATACCATTCATGGTTTATGGATAAAGTATTTACACTTCGTATGCTAGTTTTAATATGAATGTTTATGTTATGTTTAAACATGTTCATATGAGGAATGTATTAGACTTAGTAAGTGACTGGTGGAGCCCGCTATATCTCCTCGATGCATCGGTAGGTCTCATGAGACAAACTAGTGTCTTGGAACGATGCCTTGACGAAATATTATTTGTAGTCTTGGCACGTGGTCTTGGCTACTTGGTTATGATAGTATGGCATTATGCATTCCATCATTATGAAAGTGGTTATTGATATTGAATGTGATTATTCGATTAGTAGAATATCCATGTAAATAAGTAAATGGAATTATTTCATTTTATTTCTACTATATTATGTTGAACTTCAACTTTGAAAGGCTTTTGTTTTAGTTATACATTTCCTTAAATGTTTATGCTTATTTATGAAAGTTTATGTTATATTGTTATCCTTACTGGGAATCTAAGCTCACCCCTTTATATGTTTTATTTTCCCCAGGATGTGAAGAAGTATTTTATGAATGACCTGCAGGGATAGTATGAGGGGATATGAGTGTGGACTATGGAGACTATTATGTTTTAGTTTTCATTTTATGATGTAATGTAAACTTTATGAATGTATCTAGTGTTTCCAAGGCTACTAAACAAATTGATCTTTCGAGACTTGATATTTTGTGATCATGCCAATGTTATGTTATAATGCACCAACTTTGGGTAACTGGGGTCGGGGCGTTACAGTTGGTATCAGAGGAAGCTTAGTACAAACCTTGGAATCTAGATGTAGATAAACTCTAATTAGAGAACATATACCTAAGATGGACTTTGAGGATTAGTATAGAAAAACTTCCTAAAATTTTTATATTGTAGAGATTTTGTGATTTTTCTGATCAATACATCCATGTTTGGATACGAGCAGGTAGAGGCGGATCTGGAACATATGTACCTAGGGGTAAAACCTGAAAACACCGCTTTGAGCTAGACTTTAATGAGAACTGGTGCACGACAACAGCCCTTACTGTACTCTTGGTTACGACACTCACGGGGGATATGCTTAGGATAATTATCATTTTCTTTAAAATCCATTATGAAGGGTTTATGAGTATATACTTCCTCAAAGAAAACATTTTTTTATGATTATGGATTATATCCATAAATAGTTTAATTTATGTTAAGTGTTTTAAAATTATGGAATTATGTATTTTGATTCATAAACTGATCTAGTTTATGCCATTATTTAGAAATGGCGCCTAGTTGAAGGAATGGAAAATGTATCAATGCACGCACTCCATATAGGGATTTCCCTACTGCTCAAGATAATTATAGTGGAGCTGGTGATGTAACTAGTGCTGATCAGCTAATCACCATAATGGGACAACTCACTCAGGTTATGAATAATAACCTTACCCGTATTGAGCACCCTGATCCGCAACATGGAGGATCAATGTTAGATTGATTTATGAGGAAACATACACCAACATTCAATGGGAGTACAAATCCATTAGTAGATGAGCAATGGATAAGTTCCCTAGAGAAAATATTTTAGGCTTTGGGGAGTAGTGAAAGGGAAAAAATTATCATGGCATTTTATCGCCTCACTGGAGATGCTGATCAATGGTGGTCATTGATTCAAAACATGAAGGAAGATGATGAAGTATAAAATATGTAATGGAGGGAGTTCAAAGAGATTTTCTTAGAAAAATACTTTCCTTGTGACCATCGAGCAGATATGGAAAGGTAATTTCTGAGTCTGAGGCAAAAAGAGGATGAGAATGTCACAAAGTATGAGATAACTTTTCAAGGCTAGAGAGGCATGCAGAAGATTATATACGTAACCCAAGAAGTAATATTGATCATTTATTTTATGGGTTAAAACCATTTCTCCATCGAGCATTAGTCACACAATCTTTCTCCTCATACGAATATTTTGTCTCATGTGCTATCAAGACAGAAAAGGAATTCGCTAAGTCTTACGACTTTAAGGAAAAGCAAGAGAAGAAGAGATCTGCTGACCACTCTGGAAATGGAAATAATGGGAAGAAGGGAAAAGTTTATTATCCATCCTGCAGTAAATGTGGGAAGAAACACCCTGGTACTTTCTTGAAGGGAATGGGAGTCTGTTACAAGTGTGGTGAAAAAGGCCACCAAGCTCATGATTGTAAGGGAAAGAGAGTTGTTGTCAATGTGGAATGCTATAATTGTAGAGATATGGGACATTATACAAATAAATGTCATATGCATCAGGGTAACTTACCTCAAAAAAGTCCAAGGGATCAAGGCCAAGCTTATGTTATCACTACTACTGAGGTAGAATCTCTGAAATACATGGTGGCAGGTAATTTAATGCTTTCCTCAAGTTTAGAAAATGCTTTATTTTATTATGGACCATCACATTGTTTCATATCTTCCCAGTTTTCTAAGAAAATTAGATATTTCCAATTTGATTTAACTAGGGATTTGTCAGTTAAAACTCCTAAGGGAATAATCATTGCAACAATATTTTGTGAATCAGTCCCCATTAGAGCACATAAACGTTCTTTATCCATTGATCCCATCGTCATACCTATGATTGAGTTTGATATAATCCTCGGTATGGATTGTCTTTCAGACCATGATGCAAAGATTTATTATAAGGAGAATGAGGTTACGATTTTTGATGATGATGATAAGGAACACCTCATCTTTAGAGCAGAATCGTCACCACCTAATTCTTATCTAGATCCACCCCCAGTAGCTCAACTAAATTCAATTATTGGGGAGGAAGAGAATGAAATGACTATGGGTGAGAAAATTAATTATCAATTAGAGGATGTACCTATTGTGAAAGAATATATAGATGTGTTTCCGAAAGATTTACCTGGACATCCTCCAGAATGAGAAGTTGAGTTTTCCATTTATTTAATTCATGGATCAAGGCCTATATCGAAGACCCCTTATAGAATGGCCACTGTGGAATTATTTGAAATAAAGAAACAACTAGAGGAATTGAGTAATAAGGGATTTATTCTCCCTAGTGTTTCTCCATGGGGATCCCCTGTTCTCTTTGCTAAAAATAAAGATGGATCTATGAGTTTATGTATCGACTACAGGGAGATCAATGCTATAACAATAAAGAAAAAGTATCCCCTACCTCGCATTGATGATTTATTTGACCAACTGCATGGAGATAAATACTTTTCAAATATTGACCTTCGATCTGGATACCATCAGTTGTGTGTGAAGAAGGAATAAATTCCAAAGACATCATTTCGAACCAGGTACGGGCATTATGAGTTTACAGTAATGCCTTTTGGGCTGACTAATATACCCTCTGTTTTCATGGATCTAATGAACAGATTTTTCAAGGAATATCTTGATGACTTTGTGGTGGTATTTATTGATGATATCTTGGTATATTCCAAAATCTACAAAGATCATGAAAATCACTTGCGCATTATCCTGAAGACTATGATAAGACATGAATTATATGGAAAGTTTAGCAAGTGTGAATTCTGGATTCAGGAGATTTCTTTTCTTGGCCATATTGTCTCTAAAGATGGAATCTCTGTTGATCCTTCTAAGACCAAGGCAATCCAAGAATGGCCAGCACTGACGAGTATAACTGAGGTATGTAGTTTTATTGGTTTAGCAGGTTATTATCGACGTTTCGTACAAAAAATTTCCCGATTGGCTAACCCATTAACAAATCTCACACGTAAATGGGTTAAATTTGTTTGGACAAAAGAGTGTGAAGAATGTTTTGAAGAACTGAAGAGAAGATTAGTCAATGCTCATATATTGACACTGCCATCAGGGAATGATGGGTTCGTTATTTATAGTGATGCATCGAAGAAAGGACTTGGTTGTGTCTTTATGCATAATGATAGGGTTATTTCCTATGCATCACGACAGCTAAAAATTCATGAGAAAAACTATCCTACTCATTATCTTGAGTTAGCTTCTATAATATTTTCTTTGAAGATATGGAGACATTATCTCTATGATGAAAAATTTGAGATATATACCGATCACGAGAGTTTGAAGTATATTTTCTCATAGAAAGAACTCAACATGAGGAAAAGGAGATGGCTTGAACTACTCAAGGATTATGATTTCACGATACACTACCACCCGGGGAAGGAAAATAAGGCGGAAGATGCTTTGAGTAGAAAGGATCATGGAGTTTTGAATGTGATGAGAATTGAAAGGGAACCTATTTTCATGGATCTAGTGAAGATGGATAAGGGAATTACCATGGAAGGTGAAACATCGATACTTTTTCAAATGGTTGTCAAACCATCTTTACTAGAAAGGATAAATAGTTCTCAGACTGATGATGAAGAATTTCAAAAGAAGATTAATGCTGTGAATGAAGGGATATTGAGTGAATTTGTGTATGAAGATGGAATTTTGATATTTGGGAAGAGACTTTGTGTTCCCAATATACATGATCTAAAAAGGGAATTGTTGGACGATGCTCATAGTTCCAATTTCTGTATACACCATGGGAGCACAAAAATGTATAGAGATTTGAAGGAACATTTTTGGTAGGACAACATGAAGAGGGAGATTTCTAATTTTGTGTCAAGATGTATGGTTTGTCAATATGTGAAATATGGAAGGCAACAGCCTAGAGGAGTCATGCAACCTCTTCCCATACCTGGGTGGAAATGGGATAATATTACGATGGACTTCGTCATGGGGCTACGAAAGACTCCTAGAAGGAATGATGCAATATGGTCCATTGTTGATCGTCTTACCAAGCCATCACATTTTTTTCTATAATAGAAGATCTACCACTTGAACGTCTAGAAAGACTATATATTAATGAAGTTTTGAGACTTCATGGAGCACCCCTATCGATTGTTTCTGATCGTGATCACAGTTTTACTTTAAGATTTTGGAAAAGTCTTCAGAAATCCCTGGATACTGATCTTTATTTGAGAACTGCCTACCACCCACAAACTGATGGAAAATCAGAACAGATTATTCAAACCTTAGAAGACATGTTGAGATCTTGCTCACATGACTTTCAGGGTATGTGGGATCAATATTTACCTCTGGTGGAATTTTGCTATAACAATAGCTTCCATTCAAGTATTCGGATGGTACCATATGAAGCGTTATACAGAAAGTGATGTCACACACCAACCTGTTGGGATGATGTTGGTGAAAGAAAACTCATTGGCACAGAACTGGTGGAGGAAATGATGGAAAAGGTAAATGTAATCCAAAACCACATCAAAGCATCTCAAAGTAGGCAGAAGAGCTATGCCGATAATCGAAGGAAGGATTTGTAATTTCATGTAGGAGATCATGTTTTCTTGAACGTATCTCCATGGAAGGGAGTTATACGTTTCGGTAAGAAAGGTAAATTGAGTCCCAGGTACATAGGACCTTTTGAAATTCTAGAACGAATTGGGGTTGTAGCATACCATTTGGAAATGCCTCCAAATCTCTCCAAAGTTCACGATTTGTTCCACGTATCACTGTTGAGAAAATACATGCCTGACCCAACACTTGTACACACCTATGAGAAATTAGAATTGGAACCTGATCTATCTTATTGCGAAGAGCCCATCAGGATTCTTGATACAAGAGAACAAGTGCTGAGAAACCGGACGACTCTTCTGGTAAAAGTTTTATGGAGAAACCATAAGATGGAAGAGGTAACGTGGGGACCGGAAGAACTTATGATAAAGAACCACCCGAGTCTTTTTAAGCAATAATATTCTATAAATTTTTAGGATGAAATTATTTGGAGGGGATAATGTAACACCCCAAGCTTCCACGGTACGTTTCCCTTTGAATAATGCAATAGCTTGCATTGTACGCAATTTTGAGATTCTAACACACTGTGACCAATCAAACTAGCCGTTATGAATAGTAATACTCACTTTTTGAAATTTTATAAATTTTATCTTTCAAAATGGACTTCATTTTTCGATTCAGAATATCGAAATTAGACTAGGGTGAATTTTTGGTATTTTTATGAAAACTTTCAATTTTTTATGAATAGTGAAAAACACTAAGTTATTGGTTAAAACCGAATTTTTATTTAAATAATTATATAATTTATTTAAATTTATTTTAGGTCAAAATAGATATGTAATACCTATATAAGTTCAATGTAATTCATTGGAGTTAGTTTATAATAATTTTAGACATATAAAAATTTTATTTAACTTTTCACCATCTTTTACCCATCTCCTAGGAGTATTTGAAAATTCACATAAAACATAATTTTACCGCTTCTGTGAGTGGAATTTCAAAAATCTGAGAGACAAGGTTAATATTAAGGAGTAAAATGTGGTTTAAAAAGATAAAAATAATTTTTGGTGAATGGTAACTTTTTACTTTTATTTACCACGGTAAAAAAGTAAATAGGGTAATTAAGGGTAAAAATGATATTATTATTACCCAAACACATGTCCTAATTCTATTTTCTAGGTATAATTCAACCAAAAACAACCTTAGAAATAAAATATGAACCTCTTTGGTCCATTTGGATTAGATTAGGACATTTATTATTATTTAATTCAAAGAAGAGTAAAAAGAGTTAAAATCAAAGTTTAATAACTAAAACATTTTTAATATAGGGTTATACATAAGATAAATTCGATTATAAATATTAATTATAAATATAATGAGATTTCCTACGTAATGGTTTTTTATTTATAATTTTTAGACATTAAATAATTTAATTTGATTATGACACAATGATGATGCAGTAATAACCTTATTAGTGAAATATTAAAATAATTGATATTATAAATACCCAAATAAATATAATTTGAGACTTTTTATGGATTAAAATACTTTTATAGGTTAATATGACATATTATTATTGTTTATATGAATTTTATTTGAATTAATAATGCTGTTATGAATTTATCAAAAACAAAATACCCAATAGTGTCAAAATTGACATAAAAGAGTTTTTAAAAAAAATATTATATTATTAATTGATATTATATGACTAAAAATCTACGGTTCATCCAAATGACTTATATAATTATAGTTTTATGATTAATGAACAACTTGGGGGTCTCTTGGAAGTATATAATATGTTTATTAACTATATAATATAAAAATGCAAAGAGACATGGTAAATGTCAAACTATTTAACTAAGAGTTAAATATAAAAGATAAGGTTACTATAGTGACCCAAACCTGTCTAAAATCTATTGGTTGAATGGTTTTCGACCCATCCCCACCTTATAATTTTAATAATCCACTTTTGAGACATTATAAACCGAATATAAATTTATTATAAATTAATACTTTAAGTTTTTTCGAAAGAGCCCCTCCTCCCCCTTATAAAAGGACACCACTTCTAACCAATTCCTCACACCTCTCAAGCCTTTTGGCTCATCCAACCTCTTCCCACAATTAAGCTCCCTACATCCCTATCCCCCTACTATAATCCTTAAATTAGCCATAGGGTACTTCAAGAGTCATTTTTGGTTCAAACCAAAGGGAGTTACCCAAATTAAAGGTAACGATTTCTCTTAGCTTCTTTTATTTTATTTTACATCTCCAACCCCTAAACTCTTCTTATTATTTTCTTTTGTAAAAAAACCAGTGTCCTAAATATACTAGGACATTTTTATGAGAAGTATTTGAACTACACTTACACACACCTCCATCTAATGAGTGAAGAACATAATGTTTCTGTGGATGGAAACCAAACACCTCACGAAATGATGATTGTTCAATTATCTCCTACCACCTCTCATGGTGGAAATTATGATGGAACTATAATTAAATATGATATTTATGATATTTATTTTATATATAATCTTATTTAATTCCATTTTATAGCATTCCATTATTCGTTTCATGTTGTATATATATACGATAATTTTATTTGAGAAAGTGCGGACTATCTCCCCCTCAAAGTGATATGACTCGTTCATACCATACATGGAATGTATAATGGATGGTGTTAATGAACTTAAGTAAAACAGATAAGATATTATATTATAATCTAATAATAATATACCTATGTATCATTTGGTTTTTATTCCTTTTCAAATGAAAAATGAAATGGAAGTAGCGTTCGTGCGTACGTACGGATTACCGTCTCCACGAATGCGATGAGATTCATTTCCCCATCATATCCATTCAAGACTAATTATCATTTGATGATTAAAAGTAATGTTTAAGGACTTTATATCATTCTGGATATGAATAAGATACAACATATCCATAACAAACATGGCTTACGTAACAAAGCATATAAAGGAAAACGAATTTGTTAACACCCGAAACGACGATAATACTAAAATATTATTAACAAAGAAATATTAAAAAATAATATATGATATCAGATTTATGTATATGATTCTTGTATAATTTAATAAAAATGATTTAACTATTATACAGAAGGTTAACCTACACTCTATAAAGGAAAATTACAAGGTAAGGGTTTATTTCACAATCTCTTCATTATCTGAGGTTGTTTATACATAATTATCTACTGGGACCTCTTTATCATCCACATCCATGTTTCTTAAAAATGTATTTCAAAACATTATTACTATTTTACAGTATATGGTTTAAAGTTATTTATACCCTTGTTTGACTTTTTATATGAAGTTTATAATGGAATCTTTACGTCATTTTCCAAACAAGGACCTTTTTAACCTTTTCGACAAATTAAGGTGAGAATGTCGTTTTTTTAACTTATACGGTGGGTGCGGCTATTTTACACCGTTTTAAAATCTTAAAATCTTCCCCTACAAGATTATAAGAATATTTTCAAAGTAAATTTTTTATTTTATAATTATATTACTTTTAAATGATTTCAAAAAAAAGATATTTCTCTCAAATAGTTTTGATTTCATCTATGTCAACATATTTTGATAGATTTTAAGCTTATTTGAAGTTGATTTATTATGATAAAAAAATCATATTATATTGAAGGTTTTGTGATATGTTTGACTGTGGAGGAATCCATGGATGGAGGAACCGAAATCCCATCATCCCATTTCGATCAAAGAGAAAACATCCCTGAATAAATGATGGATTCTGCTCGCCTTTGGAAAGCGAGAATGCAGGGAAACAGCTGTGCGCCCTCTACAGGTGGAAACTCGCACCTTGATGAAAGAGTTGGAAACAATGTTCTTCTTATTAATAATAATATTTTAATAACATAATATATCTCTTGATTAAGGAAAATTGAGAAAAAAATTCCTTACTTCTTTGGTAACTCCTGGACCATAATCCCTATGATAGATAGATCCTAAAATGGAATTTTAAATCCAAATTATATTTAGGATAATCATTAGAAAATAAATTCTCTGGTTTTATACACACTATTTAAAATACAAGGGTGTTAAATATAACATATGTCTCATAGAAGATAAAATTGAGAGGGAAACCCCTTACCTTAAGTATCAACTTCCTTTATACAAATTAAAACCCCTATAAAATAATTTTTTTATTATAAATATATTACATAACCATAAATATATATTGTACCATTTATTATTTCCTTAATAAATTTTATTATCCATTTATTAAAAATATCATGATAAAGTCACGCTTCATGCAATATCAACTTTGTTTTTTGGGTATTTTTTGAGTTTTTATTTTTTTCTACTAAAACCTTGATCATATTTATATCATAATAATAATATGACACATGTTATATATATATATATCATATATATATTCATTATAGTTTTATATTAATCCACAAATTTTAGAGATAAGAAATTAAATACACCGTTTATAGAGATGGTAGGCTGTATGTATGTATAAATTATGTATCCATTTTCTAGAATGATTGAGTGATATAAATATAAATATTGTATTTTTTTTATTGAACCATTTTTATTTAAAATATAAAAAAAATTACAATAAACACATCCTTATTACATTCCATGAAATGTGTTAATGAATCACATTGCCTTGTGAGGCGGTAGTCTATCGTACACATGAGTGACATCATCGTATTCTCACAGAATGGAAATTAAGAACTTATATGTGATACAATAATTCCATAAGTTCAATAAAATCATAAATATAATATATAATAACATAATTCATCATAATATCCTACCTTGGGAGGTGGTAATGTAAAAAAATGACATTGGTACACAAGGAAGTAATATGCGGTACACACAAATTATGATTTTGTAACCCATTTTATGGATGAAGAGGTGGTTGTTGGTAATTAAATAAACAATAAAACATCTTAAAATAAGGATAATAATGGGTATATTATAACATTATAGTTTAATAAGAATCTAAGTAGGTGGGGAAATAAAAAAATTAATCACTTAGTTAGGTATGTAACCTCTTCTTCAGAAAACTTATTTTGGTATTCATCAAAAATCTTTATAGGTCATATTTATGACCAAAATAATGGTTCAAGAATGAAATGAGGGATGCAAGAGATTTATTTTGTGTGATTTTCCAAACCAATGTGTTTTTGATGTTTTAATAAGAGTGGATAATCGGTGGACTAGTATAAGTGAGATGAGTGGCATTCCTGTAACTTTCATAAAGAAATTGATGTACCCATGTTATTCACATTCCAAAAGGATGAAAAAAGGCCCATTTTCAAACATGTTCGGTGACAATGTCAAATTATTCATAGAAAATGGGGTTTGAAAAAATTTATTGGTCATTGTTCCCCCTATCCATTAATATTGACCACAAGTAAACCCATTTTCACCAAAACAAAGATAATTAATTTTTCAATTTTTTACGATTAATTAGGGTAAAAAAATAAGTTTAAAATTATAGATAATATATATTATTATAATAAAAAAATGAAATAATTTTTTAAAATTCCATTCACATATGTGGCATAAGTTAATTTAAAATTAATCTTAGAGACGTTATGGGAAAGAGGGTTTTTAAATAAACAATGTTCAAAAATGTGGAAAGTTTTTATATGAAAATTAAAACTAAAAATGATTAATATTACATAAATTGGGTCAATACATATATAATTAAACTAATTTTTATTTTAGACCCAAATTAAAATAATTTTTCATTTTCTAAACATCATAAAATAAATGAAAATTCTTAATAAAAACATGTAATTTTCACTATTCATTGAATAAAAACTGTTGTTGGAAAATTTTTAAAAAATAAACATAAAATACTTTTGACATGAATAATTAAAAAAAATATTTTTTCAATTAAATAATCATAATTTTTTTCAATTGGTTTTAAAAACTTTTGTCAACAAAGAAAAAACTATTTAAAAAATATATAGTTTTTATGGGTAATGTTGGATTTGTTCCTATGTCATGAATAGATAACACAAAATATGAATCGAAAAAAAATTATTGAATATATACTATAAAAAAAATTATTAAAATGATTTACTATAATAATATTTTAAAATTTATTGAGTTAGAAATCATTTTTTAAATAAAAATACTTTTCTTAGAAAAATGATTCTATTATTTTCAAATAATTTTCATTTTCATTTCTAATTAATTGATAACTAATGAATACATTTTATATATATGTATCTATAAAATATTTTCTACATTTTTTCACCTATACTCATATGCACTATTTCAAGCGGTTAAATGATAACTATCGTATTAAATAATAATATTTTAATAGTATGTAATGTTTTGTTTAATATTAGTGTTGTGTGTATTGTAAACTAAATCCGTTGTTTCTTATGATGAAAAATAACCAAATGATTATTTTCATTTGAAATGAAATTCACAAAATAACTATATGTTTCAAATTCCCTTACAATTATTCTTCAATCACGCCCCAACATCAAACATCATGCAACCTTAACTCATTCTACATTTTAGTTGTAGTACAATATATCTCATATATTATATAGTATAGTATATAGAGTATAAGTGATGTGAACCTCAATACCCCATCCTACCATGCATTATCCAACCATATAATATCGCATCTCCTCCTATTGATACATCATCTATTCTACTAGTACATTATATACCAATCATCCAATGACTGTTAGATGTTTACAATGCACCAATAATCTAATGCCTCATAAGTTCTTCCAGAACATTGATTAATAATAGTCTTATACCATGTAGGGTATAATAGTACATTGAGTACCACTCATCTATAAACCCTATAAGGTCTTTTGGTTACCTAAAGAAATCATACTAAAACCACAATGTGTTTTCCAATACATCATATACCAATAGTCCAATACACATATGGGTCTTCTAGTGGATTAAAACCTCTCCAAAAATACCTATAAGTATGAGGGGGGAGAGGGAGTATTCATCCATATGTTTTATCACAATCATGTATATTTGGTAAATCCCCTGGTTACCAAGTATTTTAGGTGTTGGTTTGGATATTTATCATGGGTGGGGTGTATAATGAAATCATAGAAAACATATTACATATAACAACACAAAATAAACACCTATAAGAAATACCAAAACAAAATAAATGTCCTGCTATACTTAAAGAAGTTCCAAAAAATAAGGATAAAAACCAAATCTATATTATAAATATTATTTCCACACACTATATGTCTAATCGACCCTCAAATCAATTAAATAATACACATAACAATATCCACATTAACCCATTAATTAATTTTATTTTTCAATTTACAACTTAATTAATTATCAATCATTTTACATTAGCCACATTATTTATTATCCAAATATTGTGAAATAGAAATATTTATCCATTATTGATAATTAATTCCATAATTTATTCAAAAATTAAATTCATATTTCATATAGATTATATCCCATTAATGATTTTTATTCCATCCATCCCCATTCTAGTTCACCATTACTAGTAGTCACATGTGCCACCTGGAGACAACTAAAGGATCCCACATCAAATTCCTCGCTATCATTAAAAAATAATCATTAATCTTCCCATTTAAAACCATGGAAAATAATTAGTATCCATAATTTTCTAACCACAAACCACATCTCATTCCCAATACAAAAATATATGATTTTTATAAAAAAAGAGTATAAAAACTATGACAATAATAGTTTAACGTATGTACTATTATGTTCTTCTCAATTTGGACTAGTATTTCATATTAATTTCCTTATTTTACATATATTATTAATTAAAAAAATTATGTAATTGGACAATATAAAATTTTACTCACATGTGAAATCATGGAAAAATACAAAAGTCTTAACAATGTAAGGTATTTCTTATACTAGTACCACTAAATTTCATTGTTAAAATGTATATAATAAAAATAGTAAAAGACTTTTATTCACATAATCACCTTAATTTTACCTATTTTTATTATTTATTTTTATTTTTTCAATCCATACTACACACTTTTGGAAATCAAAATCATTTTAATTCCATTATTCAAAAAAAATATTTCTTGAATTCCTAACCTCAATGGGAATGTCATCCATATATTTATTGAGAAAGCCTGACTACTCCCCTATTAGAAAAGACAGCCCTCCAAGACACCATGGTCCCCCTATTACAATGTAGATTTTATATTCTGCCATGAAAATATATGAGATCCTTGTATATTTAAAACTAAATTATCACATCATTGATGAGAACAAGACCTTACTTCGTGATGTGGTTCCCATTGTTTAGACTCCTAGATGGACAATGCACCCATACAACAGTTAATAGAAACTCCCCTCACCAATTTTCCCCATACATCCCTAATATATAGGTGTAGGGATCACTGTTGAATAGTTTCCATCACCCTAATAACAATCCCATATAATATTGACTATAAATTCAATAATTAAAATAAACTAGGAGTTTTTCACCTCTCTATTTCAGATAGTAAGAAAACTCAAGAACTCCAATACCACTTCACCATACAGTACAACATGGATATTCTCCTCACATAGGGAATTTACTATGTAACTTAAAACCAAAATATATAACATAGTTATTATACTCCCCATGGTACACTAGGTTCCCCAAACATGTAACCAAATGATCAATCTATCTAACACATCCACTAAAGTATCCACCATATCTATTTTAACATTACATTGTGAATAACCATAATAGAGTATACTGAATTAATCTTACCTATATTAATAATACCCTTAGAAGATAATTTTCTGCATAAGTGTATAGTGGAAAATAATTTAGTAACACCAATGTTTCAAAAAATAGCCACCACCATGCCAATAACCATGGATTGGTGGCTCTATATATGACCAAAACACACCTTCAACCATTAGGACACCTCCAATATCTAAAGAGATCAATTAAACGGTTATTTGGTTCTTGTATTTTAGACATATTTTATTAATTATTACCCATATATTAATTTTTTTGTTAAATGATTATTTATCCACTATTTTGTTTCCCATGCATGCTTTGGTTTTGTGATTTTGGACCATGCTCCTTGTTCAAGAGTTTATAAACTCTAGAAAGTTGTTGAATATTTAACATATTGTTTTTTGAAATATATCTACAGTCACATGGTCATTTCGTGGATATTATCTTAATTGTTTCTATGGAATTCCTAAAAATATCCATTTTAAGTGATTATCGAATTAAAAAATTATTTGAATTTATCGGTGAATATAATTATGAATATTACTATTATAAAATAATTTTAATCATATTTAACAAATAATTATTACATGAAATTACCTTTATTTTAATTTTATAGTCATTATTGACATTAATTTATTATTATCATTAATTTAGTTAGTGACCTAAACAAGAACACGATATAGTGATTGAATGAGTCTAAAAATGTTAATATAGAATCATAATCTCACATTTATATAATATTATTTTTTTCAAATAAATGATATTAACTTCTGAATATAAATTCAATAATTTTTGGTAGGATGAATATAGAGATGAATGATTAAGAATAATTTTATACTAACTTTAAAAATATGAACCGTATTTTAGATATACTCTCAGAAATGAGGGATTTGGGAATCGTTCTTATAATGATATGTTCTCGAATTTTATAGTTAATTGCGAGAGAGGGAATTTTGGCATGTTTGAAGAAAAATTTATATGAAATTTTTTGGATTTGTTGAGTAATGGAGGGGTCCTTTTATAAATTATAGGGGTGTATTTTTCTAAATTTCCATTAATTAAAATTATTGGAAAGTCATATGATTTGAAATTGGTTCAAAAATTATCAAGTAGTTAATATATGATGACAAGAGATCTATAATACGATCATATAACCCTTTAATTATATGGTGTTATGGTATTTTCTGACTAAATCCTACAATTTAAAACCTTTGACATATATTAGCCTTTATTATGTTGACTATCTTATACAGAGGTTTCTTATTTTGATGGAAAAAATAAAACAAATTACATTATTAATATATGAATTTTAAAAATATGAAATCTTTATAATTGATGAAATATTATAACAGTGATGAAAATTAATATTCATATTAATACACATAACACAATAAAAATGAATTTTAAAAAATGAATTTTCAAGCATAAAAATAAAATTATACCCACTTCTTATCAAAAAATAGTCATTGGATTATTGGTAATTTTTATGAATATATATTTTATTCACATAAATAAAAATAAAACATAAAATATGGGAAATTAAACATTTATATGAAAAAATATGTAAAAAATTTTTTGTTAAACATATCATTTTTTAATCCACAATTAATAAAGTTTTCATTCATTATAATAACTAAATTAATCAAAAAAGTGAGTGAATTATTTTTTTTCATCATTTTTTTAATTTAATCAATATATGTTATTAATATAATTTTTTAAAATTAATAAGTTTAATAGATAGGTGCAATTCATAAAAATAGTTCCCCTAGAATCAATGTTATTTTCTTAAGTGACCATAATCCTTTATATTTTTTTAAAAAAAATAATTTTTTTAGTAATACTTTTTTATTTATTAAACAATAAATGAAATTAATTTTTAATTATATTAAATAATTTTTTACTATATTTTAGTGTTTCATGTATTACAATATATCATACACACCATATTTAAATAGATAAGAATGCATGGTAAAATTATTCAATGTTATAATGAGGTTTGAAATGTGTGGTATATGATATATATTAATGAATTTTGAATAAATTGAGGTGAATAATGACATTAGTTGAACATTACGAGGTCATGTGGCTATGTGAAATTGTGGATTTTTTTAGTGTGACTCATTGGTGGTTTTTGAGAAATAGTGAAAGTGTGGTGATAATATTGGGATGAATTATCTTTTTTAGTGAGTATGAATATTAGAGTCTTCTATAGGAGAGCATGATACCAAAACATAAAACATATCCATTGGGATTGTGGTGTTATGGTGACGAATAGTTGATATAATTGGACAATGATATCCCAAAGCACCCTGGTGGTTAAAAAATATAGCGAGAGACTTGTGGGATGAGTCAATACTATTATAATGAGTGTGTATTGGGAGATATTATATCCAAATAGTGATGGAATCTATATATTTTAGTAATAAAATATTCATCATAAAGGAAAACATATGGTGGTAGCATTATATTGAATGTTTGGAGTTGCAACCTTTATTTTGTAAGTGATCAGGGGTAGTGTACAGTGTACTATAAACTAACACTGACTAGAAACCCCGGATTGGGGAGACTAGAATTATTAATTTTATTGATCATTAATTTCACCCCGATTGGGAAATCGTCCTTGAGCTGGTGAAAATAGTTAGTGAGGTAGTGCATGACTGGTCATATTTTTTTAGATTTTCAATATACTGGGAACTATCTATTGTTTTTTTATAATCTAGTGTGATTAATTGGATATTATTATGCATGTAGAAAAATGTGTTACCTTATTTTATATTTTACTATAGAAATAGGAAAATAGATATTGATTAATTTCAAAAACAAATTGTCTTATGGTGTACACCATAACCAATGAAACACCTATAGGTAAGGAGTGTGAATTGGGTATCATAGGCTCGTGTAGTCTAAGGGCGGTTAAAAAAGATGATTATTTAGGAACATAAGCTGTATTTTATGAAATTTTAAATGAAAAACATCATTGGTGGTTAGTGGAAATGGCATAGAACAAAACTTCTATTTTTTAAAATTAGGCTTGCCTTTATTTTTTATTCGAAAGGAAATCCCAATGATATACAATCAAATTTTGTAATGTTTCAATTTTATTTGATTTTTTTTATTATATTTCAATATTTAATAATTAGAAATTGAGTATTAGTATTTCTTCTATAAGAAGTAAGAACCATAGAGTACTAAGAGGGGAGTGTGGGGTGTTTGGTGTGATATTTGGTGGATCTTTAAATTAATGTATATAACATATAATACTAAATAGGGTTGTATGAGGTATGTAGTATTCTATGTTGTATTATAAATGTTATTTCTTGAGACCCATGTTTTCTTTTTCTTTTATTAATATATCAATTATATAGAAATTCATGCATGATTATATCTTCCGAAAATAGTTGTATTACATAAGTGTAAACTATTTATATAGTAATATCCTTAGATTATATATTGTATCCAAAGTTTATATTAGTTTCTAGATATAATAATAACACTCTGATACATTGACTTTAATAATATGTATATGTATTATGCTATAGGTAAATATTACTAATAGTTTGTATAATATGTACAATTATTTAATATTGGTTCCACTTAAGAATTGAGACTATATATCATTTTGTTTTCCATGGTGATATTTTTTAAAGGATATTATAATAACTATAATTCTAATATGGACCCCACATGTATTGGGTGACATTGGATGTTCCTATCCAAGAACCTGTATATTGATTTGTAGACATGATATCACTAATAATGTATATCACTTAATTTCATGTTTTCATGCAATGAAAAACAATTAATTTTATGTTTTTATTGATCTACATTTCATTCTGTGCATCATTAGTGGTATCAAATTATTAAATAATCAATACATGGGTTTCAGTTCTGAATGAATCATTAGATTCTTGATTTGGACCATAGTTTCTTGAATAAATACATATCTACTGTAGATAGATGAAATTATAACCGATAAAGTCAAAAAAAAATACCTATGACACAAATTATGAATCCTATTTTATTATAAATTGCATGAAAAAGATATTATAGGTCGAATCCAGTGTTCATTAGATACTACTGATGTTATAACACATACTATAACACCCCGAGATTTTATGAAAAATATTATTTTTAATTTCATTGATGTCTTCTGTTGTATGCTACACCAAGATTATCTTGCGCTATACACAACACTGTATTAGCTTGCAGTATACGCAACCCTAACTTGGCTTTCATTACACGCAATCGCGACCTTCCTCGATAGCGTGTGTAGTACAAAATACCAGGTTTCACAAAACAACAATATATTGTTATAATATTATTATGGACTAGCCGTTATGAATAGTATTAACTACATTTTGAATTTTATAACATTATTATTCATCTTACATAATTTCTAGAACATTGTATGAGAACAAAATAAATTTTTTGGGTAAAATAAGTATTTTTCAAAAAATGCAGTTTTACCGCCTTTTGATGGTGCACCCACTTTAAATCTAGTTTTTGACATGTTTATAAGTTAAATTCGACAAAATAAAATTATTACTTGGATTCAGGATATAAAAATTTAATTTGGATAAAGTTTTTATATTTTTATGATAACTTTCATATTTTAATGAATAGTAAAAGCACGCTATATTTTAATTAAAAACAACTTTTTTCATCGCAATAATTTATATGGTTAGATTGTATTTTTAATTAGTTTTAAAGTGTAATTATAATATATTTTTACCATTTAATCCAATGTTGGTCATTGGAATTAATTTCACTTTGAAATTGGATATAAATAAGTATCAATCTTTTGATAGTTATTGTTTCTTAAAAACACGCTATTTGTTTTGATAACGGGAATTAATTTTAAAATTAATTAATTCCACTTCTATGTTATGAATTTGGAAAAATAGACATCAATTTTGAATTCGGAATATCAAATAATTATTATGCTGAATTTTTGGTATTTTTCTGAAAAACATCAATTTTTGATGAATAGTGAAACCACTTATTGGTAGTTAAAAAACTGACTTTTTCATTTAAATGAAATTTTACCACTTCTGTGAATTGAATTTTGAAAATTCGAGAGACACGGTTAATATCAAGGATAAAATGTGGTTCAATGAGATGAAAATAATTTTTGTTGAATAGTAACTTTTTACTTTTTTACCACAGTTAAAAGTAAATAGGTTAATTAAGGGTAAAAATGATATTATTATTACCCTAACACATGTCCTAATTCTATTGGATAAGTGTAATTAGACCAAAAACAACCTTAGTAATAAAATATGACCATTTAGGACCACTTGGATTAGATTAGGACATTTATTATTAATTTATTTAAAGAAGGGTTAAAATAGTTAAAATCAATGTTTAATAACTAAATCATTATTAATATAGGGTTATACATAAGATAAATTCGACTATAAATATTAATTAGAAATATAAAACTATTTCCTATATAATTGTATTTTATTTATAATTTTTAGACATTAAATAATTTAATTTATTTATGACACAATGATGATGCAGTAATTATCTTATTAATGAAATATTGACATAATCGATGTTATAAATACCCAAATAAATGTAATTTGAGAATTTTTATGAATTACACTAATTTTCTAGGTTAATATGACATGTTAGTATTGATTTAATTAACTTTTTTCGAACTAATCATTCTGTTATGATTTTCACAAAAATCAATTATCATATAGTGTCAAAATTGAAATAAAATAGTTTTTAAAAGAAATATTATATTATAAATTGTTATTATATTCATAAAAATATAAGGTTCAGCCAAGATACTTATATCATGATATTTGTATCATTAATGGACCACTTGGGGGTCGCTTGGATGTATATGGTAAGTTTATTTACTATATAATACAAAAATACAAAGTGACATGGTAAATGTCAATCTAATTAACTAAGAGTTAAAACTAAAAGATAAGGTTAATATAATGACCTAAACTTTTCTAAATTCTATTTTATGAGATTATTTAGACGCATACCCACCTTAGATTCGAAATAAATCAATTTCGATCTATTTAAAACTGAATATGACTTTATAATAAAATAATATTTTTGGTTTTTCCAAAGGTGCCCCTCTCCTCCCTTATAAAAGGTAACCTCCTCCCTCTCTTCCTCACACCACTTTGAGCCTTCAAGCTCGGCCAACCCCTGCCAAATTCTCTTCTCCACTTCCATAGAAACATCCTAGAGGTTCTGGTATTCTTCAAAGACCAATTTTAGTTCCCTAAGAGGAGGTCTCAAAGAGGCGCTTCAAAGAAGAGGAGGTTCGGATACGTATGAAGCATATCGGACCTAAGGTAAGGGATAATTATTCCAATCTCATTATTATCTGAGATTGTTTATACGTAAGTATTTACTGGGGTTATATTTTTCATCCATGATCATAAAATGTTTTTCATAAAGTGTTTAATATTCTTCCATGTATGTTTAATGGCATGTTTACCCCTCTTTGACTTTTACTCTGTGTTATGGAAGGAATCTTTCTTTTGTTTACCATACGTGGAACTTTTTGACTTTTCCGACAAAAGTACGAGGAGAATGTTTTTTTTAACTTATACGGCATGAAAGGATTTTTACAGTTTTATAAAGCCTTATTTTCATGAAGCTTCCTCCAAAATATTTCATGACTATTTTTAACAAAATCCTTTTCTTTTAAAATTGCATGACATTTTGTGAAAAGAGAATGATTTTGAAGAAGAAAGGATATTTTGCTCAATAATTCATTTCAAGTGTTTTATCAAAACCATTTTTCATCTAAGATGAAATTATTTCATATGTGTATGTTTCAAGTATCATGTCTCTATGATTTACATGGTTTCACTTTTCTTATTATGAAATGATATCCATTTCTTTTATATGGATTATGTGATGATGGGATGATGTTTATGAAACCCATTTTATTTATTGGGTTATGCTATGATGTATGATTTATGATTTTATGGCACATGAAAGAATGATTTCATTATGAGATGGGTGGGACCTATATCTCCCTCCAATGCATTGGGTAAAGATTTATATCTCATGAGATAGACATGGCTGGAACGGTAAGTTAATCCGGTTCAGTATTACAGGACTGGAACGAGGAGTGAGCTCGATTCAGAAAGGGACTTTGTCCACTAAGATGGTCTTGGCAGCAATGCCTTAGCTACTATGGAAATCATTACATGTGCTTAATGGATTCCACAGTTACATGTTTTATTCCCATGATATTTTATCATGATTTATGTTCCATTATGATCTATGCCTTATGTACTTCCATGTTTTATGTCATTGCTCAAGATTTTGATGTTTAAACATTATGTTCGTGTTTTTAAGTTCAAATGTATATGGTATGTTTTATTTTATCCATGCTTCTCCTTGCTGAGAATTTGAGCTCACCCTTTTTATGTTTTATTTTCCCCCAGGATTAAAAGAAAGGTTTTAGGTAAGGAAACAAAAAGTGGAAGATCTTTATGGGAGATGTTTAAGATCTTTCACCATGATTAGAAGATTACGTTCCAAGTTTCCAAAGATACTAAACTATTATGGTCCTTGTGTTTCTGTTTTTTGTTTTGTATTAAGTATTCCGCAAAAGTAATATAATATCTATGTACGTCAAGCTTCGGGCCTCTACACATACATATATTTTTTTATTTCATTTTTTGTTACTGGACATTACTATAAGACAATGAGGATGACTAAATACTATTGAGATAAGAGCACAAAGTTTCACACAATGGGTATCCTAAAGTTCCACTAATTCGGATTAATTGGAGTTTAGGATCATATTTTCTCCATGTGTAGTGTTATGTTTACATATGGGGGTAAAAGTTTCAATTAAATTAATTCTTTTATATTATTTATGTTAGAATAATAATAAATTTTTTGTCAATGTATTCAAAGTATATTTAATTTCAAAAGTTATTATGATGAATTATTATTTCTCAAAGGGGTGTTAGGTGTTCATTGTTCATAAAATTTTTATTGGAGGAACACATTAATTTAATAGGTTAAAATTCATTATTTATTAGTTAATAATTTCACATGTAAATAGTGAAATATTCATGATATGATAACATTTTTACTAGTTCATTCTTGTTATTTTGGGCTGATTGGGATGATTTAATTATCAAATGGTTATGTTTATTTTTAGAGAATTCTTATTTCTGTTTAAACTTGTTTTTGTCCAAGAATAGTACCATAATACATTTTTGAATAATTAGATATCTTCTCTCAAATCCACTATTATTCTAATATTCTAGTTAGAGATACCAAATAGAATATTAATAATGAATTAATAAATATTCAGGGTCAATCGTGTGATCTTATAGTGAAAAAACCTTTAAATAACATTGATCATACCTTATATCACCTCATGATAAAATAATGGAATTCTATTGGTGGTGGGGGGATGTGTTCATGGTTTAATGTGATCTTTTCTCTGATATGTGACCTATGAAACATTAATAATGAGAAAATGAAAATGGTATTTAATAAATGAATAAGGTATGCTTTCATTAGTTTAATTTTTATATAAATTTATTTTCACGTAGTGGGTATGGGAATCTAGGAATCATTATATTCAATCTAGTGTTATGAAATAGAGAGTTACATAAGAAATTTTGAAATACTAATTTTTTACTTTTGAATATGACTAAGATTCTTTTTTTTGGTGAAAAAATAAATCTAGTAAATATTTAATTCAAAAAAATTAGTTACATTTGATATCATTGAAAAGGGGATTTTATATATTAGTAATGTAACATTCCCAAATCTGGAACTCTATCACGTGGTTAGAAAGATTTGGTTATGATACCTCAAGTGCGCCTCCCTATACACTAGAGGCTTCCAACAAGCAGTGAGGGTATAAAATGTATAGTGGGCAGACTATACCCCCAGAATAAAGTGTCATAAAAGTACTAAAAAATATAATATAATTCAAATAATAAAATTAAAAACATAGCAAAAGTCAACAATAAAATCCAAATAAATAATATAATAAACCCCAAAGGAATAATGTAATGACATACAAGAATGTAAATAAATGTCATTATAGTAAATATAATAAATAGTCATGGAGACTCAATGTCCTAGGTCCAAAACCCCACATTGGTCCCATCTACAAACTCCATCCAATTAAAAAACATGTAATCAAAAACAACGCCATTTAACCTTATCCAAAACTGCATCCACGCAATTTGCTCAGTTACAAAATAGAATCCTGAATAAGGTGTGAGTATAACTCAGTAGTTCGACACCACTATGTCTATATAATCTAGTTTGATTAGATATGTATGTAATAAATAGATAACCTTGTGTATTAATTAATTTAACAAATAATAAAATAAAACAAAAAACAACTTCTGATCTATACCAGAATACCTCTATGTTTGTATTATGACTATGGTAACCCTATCCATATAACCAAGGTAAAATAACATTATTTGGTTCCATGCTAGAATATCTCTTATCATGTCTTATGACCCTTCCACCAATAACCATATTAAAAATGTAAAATAATAGGCTTCGACACCATGTTGGGAAAACACTGAGAATGTCTTTCAACCCTGCCAACCACAAGCATACTTTCCTAAACATTATGTCATATTCTCCAACAAATATATCATAATGTATACTCTCACTAAATTCTTATGTTTTTAGAAAACACATGACTATGTTTATTCAAATCACATACTATTTTTATGAAAAAATGAAAAGAAAATATTAACGAAAAACTCAATGAAAGAAATACATGAAGAAATACAGGACCTTACATCCTCCAATCCTTATAATAGAACATCCCCAAGCTACTACAAGGGTCATTGTGCTGTCATAGTGAAAATATCCAGTCACTATGTGTTTATATCAGACTCCCTCTCCCATGTATCCTTCTGAACTCACCCATATTTTCACTACACCTAAACCAACAAGATAGTCTTATACTAATGATATTTCTCACCATGATCCACATCCATGTCAGATTTTCCTCAAAAGACACATCAGAATATATCTATATGTATACAAAAAATATTCCACTGGAAGGGTTTGGATGATATGTTTATAGCTATGACACATGGAACACATCATGCATGGTAGTTTATCACTATAGTAGGGAAAAATTGTATGCCATCAGACTGGCCCTTTCCACTATCTCGAACGACCCAACAAACCTGGGTGCTAACATTCCATATTTCTTCATATAGAATTTCCCAAACCTATGCAACACCTGAAAGAAAAACATGTTGACCAACCTGAAATTATACAAGACATCTATTATGGTCTGTATATGATTTATTCGTTCTTTTTTCGATCACCAAACAATGTTTAATCAACAAAACCTATTAATATGTCTCCTACATGAAGCTAGACCCAAAAAATTTCAACTCACATTCCTTTATCCAACAAATAGGTGAATGAAAAAACCATCCATACTAATCCTCAAAATGTTCCATTTTGATCAATGTCGGGAAGCTATTTTAATATAAAAACACCATGAGTGCCATATATTTCTCCAATGAACCACTAAAATCCAAAATACATGGTCATATAATATCCTCCAGAATTTGAATTGTCTTCTCAGATTGACCATCAGCCTATTGATGATAGGATATTCCTAATGAAACTTATGATATCAAGGATTTATGAATACCATAATAGACATACGATGTGAAATGTGGATCTCTATCTGTAATGATACTCCCTAAAATCCATTCATCCAAACCCCCTCATGTACGTAAATATTTCCCATATACTCAACTATGATGGCTTTTCTAATAGTTATGATGTGTCCTACCTTTGTAATTTGATCCAAAAAACACTAATAGTATCATTATTATGGGTCATCCAAGGTAGTCAGGTCACAAAATCTGTTGAGACATCATCCCATTTCCACTACAAAATTGGAATAGTCTGCAAAAGTTTATATTCTTCTCATGCTCAGAATTCACATGAGGATAAGTGAAGAATCAATCCACAAAACATTCCATTTCCTTCTTCATTCCTAGATAGAAATACTATTTATGGATATCATGGTAAAACACTATTAAACCAGGATGCACCACCCATCTAGGAGCATAAATCTACCTCATTATATCCTTACGTTAGCACGTAGGAACCCATACTCAACCATAAAAAATAATAGAATTTTCACAGCATAAAGACCATACTAATGGTGTCTCCCCACCTTATAATTTTTCTCTCAAAACTGAGCCCTAGAAATCAGACAACTGATCACTCATAATCTAGTAAAAAACCATGGGTGTAACGAAGGTTGAATTCAAAGATACTTTCACCTTAGATTCTGGACCATCCAAAAGCATATATGAATAAATGGACACAATCTTAACCTCTTAACTAGATAGTTTCACTTACTCAGTCTGTGTATTTGGTCTCAATATGTCAGCAATAACATCTCCCTTTCCTGATGTATAATCCAATTCAATTTTGGAAGACTATAGATACTCGACTTAGCTTCTCTGTCGAATGTTTAGGTCAATCTGAGAAAATATGTTCTTAAGCCTATTGTGATCTATGTATACCACATACCTTTTACACATGAGATAGATTATCCATCATATCAAGTCAAGTATCACTCCCACTAACTGTAGATCAAAAACAGGGTATTTCCTCTCATGTGGTCTTAGCTACCTTGATCTATAAGCAACCACCCGATCCTCTTGAATCAGAACTGCTCTGAGTCCAACTCCAAATATGTCATAGAAAACTACATATTCATTAAACCACAAAGGTAATGAAATGATATGATATAAAATAATCCATCATTTTATCTTATTAGAATCTCTCTAAATTATTATACTAAACAAACATCACCCCTTTCACGGTCATCCTAGACATTGGTGCTACCAAACAGGGAAAATCGTGAATAAAATCCTGATAATAACCTGATAATATCATAAAGCTCCAAATTTTGAAGATATTCATGGGTTTTTCCAATATATCATGGATGAAAATTTAACTATCCTTAACCAAGTTAAATGATGTTTTACTTATTTTTTTGGCCCCTATTTAACTTAACGTGAGGGCCAACAAAGCAATCAATAACATATGTGCTCATCCAAAATATATAGTGGACAAACTTATCTTGATTATGTATGTTATATCAAACAGACACTCGTTTTCAAGATCTCTCTGCTTTACAGAAATGGCTTCGCTAAAGCTCACACCTGTGAATGCATCTGTTGCTACTCCTGCTAGATCCTCGTCCACTCTAAGGACGACATCACCTACTCAGTGTCTTAAATGTTGGGTCTCAAATGCACTGGTTAAGGAATACTGTCGACACTATACCATTCTGACTCTGGAGGCTGCTCGACAAGCCCTCCAAGTCAATAATTCACCCTGGTTGTCCGGACAGCGACGACTAGTGATCAAGAAACAAGTGGTGCCAACCACCGTCTCCAATCGTTTCAGTTCATTATCACCAGAACGCAATCACCAGTATCTCCCATATTATGAGGAGGTGAATGAGAAGGTCATTCAAGGCCTTAATTCAAGGAGACAGGAGTCCTTACCTAGGGCTCCCATCAACAATCTCTACCAGACTCGTGTGGCAGTGCACCCTCAACATGATGAGGGTATCACCTTTAGGGGTTCGGCTCAGGTTCCTCAGGCCCGAGCACGCAAGAAGAACCGCTAGAAAAGAAACCTGGTCAACATCAAGTAGGTTATTATTTCTTCCCCCTCCAAAGAAGTCCATCAAGCCAACTTGGTGGCAAATAATGAGCGGGCATAAACACCCGTCCGTCCTGATGTTACTGCCCAGCAGACTCGTCTGCAGTAACACGCCAATCCCTCCAAGAAATTGCGGCGGAGTATTATAGGTAGGCACATACACCTGTTTATAACTCATCAACCAGTCAGCAGGCTCGTCTAACTGCACCCAAAGAAGATCGCCAATCCAATATGGTGGCAACTAATAAGCAGGCACTTACACCTGTTTACAATCAACAATTCTTTCAGCAGTCTCGTCTGCTGGTATTGAAGGAAATTCGTCAATAATACTTTACAAAGAATACATAGTAGACACATAAACCTGCCAATTTTCATCAAGCCTGCCAACAGTCTCGTTTGGTAGCACCCGGAGAAGTCGGTCGGAAAGCTCCGGCGACAAATTTGGAGCAGACTCAACTCTCTGCCCCTATGCATAAGTACTATCAATATTCATTGGCAGGAAAAGGAGGATAGGAGCATGCAAATGCACCTACTCCAGACACCTAATGGATGTATATTCATGTTCTGGTAGCTGAAGTCACCAAGCACATTCTGAAAATGGTGAAAGAGCAGAAGTAAATCCCTGCTCATATTCTGGATGCCTGTCAGAATATAATAACAACTTCAGCAGCATCACAGGGAAAGAAACATAAATATATCCCTACCAGTGGAGTGACTCATCAACATGTCACTCCGGATCAGATATGCACCATTGTTCCAGTATAGGAGGGTCATGGGGCATACTCCCCCATGTCATGCGGACAATCAAGTTAGGCACATACACCTGATTTGAATGGCGATAATCAGCCTAAACTGACTATTTCTCCTAAGCAGGTACATACACCTGCCCATAATAACCACTTTTTTCAACAAGTGGTTCCCAAAGTGAGTAAGAAGGAGTCTAAGAAAAAGACCCATCCAGCATAATTAAGAAATCAAGAGCCAATCTGTAATAAGGCCTTACTCGATGTTGTAGTTCTTGATGCACTCAAACAATTGTTTGTTGCAACTCAAGATTCTACTCTCTCATTTACCAATAGTGGTAACAATAATTCTGAAGGTATTCATCAGAAACTTCCTCATGAAGGCTTGCTTCATGACAGTTCAGTCGATCTTGAAGTATCATCTTCAGATGAGAGCCACAATAACCCTCTGTGTGGCTAGAAGACCAAGGAGCAAGAGGTTTCATCTTTTTTTGTAACCCACCATGGTGGTCCTCCCCATGATAATGAATTTAGATTTGAAATTCCTCTCCACAGTAGTAATTCGTATTTCCTAGAAAATTCTCCAATGGACAATGCAGTAACAAAAAATCCCTCTTATCTTGAGGAACTTTCAAATGTGAATCAATTCATGTCTGATGTTTTACTGATATCAGGTGAAATACTTTCTCAACCAGAAGATAACCCGGGGTGTAGGTCATTCTCCGAACCACCCCTGAATCATGTATCTTCTAATTTGATAAATGAATTCTCTACCAATATTATTGAATCTGATGAATCAATAAAGAAGTATCAGCTCTGGTCTAATCAGGTAGAATAATATTCATCAAATTATAATGAGGAAGTACTGAATATGAGAAAACAACTGGAAAAAGGTGAAGTACCAGTCATGTTTTGTCCTTTGGCTGACTCTCAGTATGATATTCCAGAAATGTTGACGGAAGATTGTATTCATGATATTCGTCTCAACATGTGGAAAACTATTTGTCAATTAAAAAATAAAATATTATCTTATGATGAATATGAAAATCATGTCAAGATAATAGAAGGGTTACAACGCCAAATTGATTTGGCATCTCTCTTAGTTTCCTGATATCCAAAGGTTGAAAAGCAGCAGAGAGCCCTTCAGCATTCATGCCTTGGCTCACTAAAAATATTATACTAGTTAATTTCCAATGCCCCATATGGTATTCATATCAGGGGATGGGGTGTTCATAGAGAACTACATTTCATTGTACTCTCCAGTCAACAAATCCCACCAAAGGAGGTCTCATGCAATGTTGTTTCCCAGAACTAGCCACATCTAGATGGTTTTGTGCATAATCAAAAGCTTGCTCAGGAATAGGCTTCAACTAGTTCTTCTCAAAGTTAGGCATATAGAGAACAAGTTGTCAAATTAATCTTGCATTAGGAAAATGAGAATATCGAACAGGCTTCTCGTTTAGAGCGTGCACATCACCAGGTGACAGAAGTATCAGAAATCATCCAATGGTCATTTGAACCAGGTGATTTGAGTGAATTTAGGTTAATGCATCCAACCAATTTCCAGACTAAATCCCACAAGATCAGGATATGTTTTAAGAATGTATCAGATATAGCAGCTCAAGAACCACCCCATCTTGCCAAACTGGGGACTCTTTTAGCCCAACCCTCGAAATCAACAAATAGGATTCGAGGAGTTGAGTAGGAACAGCAAGAATAGCCACAGTCCACTGGACTGGGGACTTTTTCAAATCCTCAATCCCTTCTTCAGCGGAATTCCATCTTCTCTCGATTAGGGAAGAATCCACAAGAGGAACGCAGAGCCAAATTATCAGGAGATTCCATCCAAACTACGGTTCGTCAAGAAGTTCCTAAGGGTTCAACTCAACAGAAGGCAGTGTCTCATTAGGGACATGGAAGAAGACAGTATCATAGAAATTCCAATAGAAGGGATGCAATGTGTTATGTATCAATAAATGTCATCAATTTCGTTTTTGTTGATCCTCCAGAACATGAGGCTCACTCAGAGGGATCAGATGAGTAAATTCCTACTCAAGAGGCTGTGCACATAGAGGCAAATGAAGAAGGTGTGCGTACACGAAACCAAAGGCTTACCCAAAATCTAGGTATTCCTTCAAGTAACCAACTTCCACCTCTCCAAAATGTGTCCAAAAAGGGGAAAGGAAAAAAGTCAAGTTTCATTCCACCCTTCCTCTGGAGAAGGCCAATCATTCTCACTAGAGAAAATATTCTCACAATAAGAGGAAGAAATGAAGGAATCAATGAGGTTGAATACAGAACTACTTCAAGGTAGTATTCCTCCTAAGCGTGCTGGAGTTAGTCAGCCAAGGGAATTTGTTACAGTTACTGAGATGGATCAAGAATATCCTCTTTTTCCAATACACCCTCACAGGTCTAATTCTATGGGTCATGCGCAACAACAATCGGTGGTGCTACCATCAGTTGTAGTACCAGTCACCACAGCTATCCAAGTTCCAGTTATTGCACCTGCTCAGGTCCAAGCTCAACCATATGTTTCTCAAAAGTTAATAACTACCATTGAGTCATTAACAGCTCAGTTGGAAGCTATGGAGGGAAAGCGTGCACAAATTCAACCATAAAATAGAGCTTACCCTGAATGGGTGGATGCAATTCCTCCCCCATCAAATTTTACAAGTACCACATTCCCAATCTTTAATGGTTTGGGAGACCCAGAACAACACTTAACACATTTGTTTCTTGTTGAGATCCTATGATGGTAAATCCTCAACAACAAGAAGTAGTTAAGCTAAGGTGTTTTGTACATTCATTACAAGGGTCTACTTTTGTCTGGTATACAAGCGTGCAATCCCGGTCAATTACCAGTTGGGAAGATCTTCATCAATGATTTCTTCTTCAATTCAGCTCAACTTTTCCAAAGACAACAGTTTTTTATCTTACAAATTTTAAGCAAAGGGAGAATGAAAGAGTTTCAGATTTCATTGCTCGCTGGAAGGGATTAACATATTCCCTAAGCTTAGCACTTCCACAAGAAGAGTTATTTCCAATCTGGGTGGGAAATTTGGGTGATGAATTATGCACACTGTTGATCCCTATAAAATACACAGAAGGGTTTGAAGACCTTACTTCGATCGCTTAGCATATCAAAGAATCTCTTACAAATACTAAGGATAAAACTCGTGTAGTTCCATTATCTCCATGAAGGATAATGGGTAAAGCAGAGACTGTTATAGTTACGCTTAAACAAGCACATGTACCTGCTTCTACTTCAAAACCTTCATCTTATCGAAGGGCTCCACCTCCTAATCATCAACAACAGAGGCCATTTCGTTAATATGATCAAAGAGATTAAATACAGAAACAATTTGAGAAGTTAAAGAGAAAATTTTATTCTTTCCGAAATGAACAAGTTCCTGGTTACTTCATTTCAGCTCTGGAAAATAATTTGTTTCAGTTTCCAAAGCCTAAAAGGCCGGAAAAGGAATGAGATGAAGACCTTACCAACTATTTTCCATTTCATCAGATGTTGAGGCATCCCATTCAGGAGTTTTTTGTCTTCAAAGACCTCCTACAAAAGATGGTGGACTCGGGACAGGTAAAACTGAAGGGTTCTTCAGCCCAGATAGCATGTTTTACTGCTACAGATCCAGAGGAAGAAGGCAAGTGGCAAGAATTAAAAAGTAAAAATACACAGAAATATGATGATTGGATGGTCAGAAAAATGATCAACATAACTCATACCATTTTATGAACACAATTGAACAAACCAATTGTGTCTTCTACTATGAATGCCATAGAAAAACCTCCTTCAGCAAAAGAAAAATCCTCAAAGAAATGTCATAATTCAAAGAAAGAGGAACAGTCAGAAGAAGATGAGATCATGTCAAATCCCAAGTTGTCTTTCACACTGGAAGATTTTATACCATATACTTCAAAGCCACGGGCACCGCCCCACAAAATGGCACATCCTAAATTGTCTAATCAGGCAGAGTCTTCATCAGATTAATATTTGATCTTTGGTTCTGTTAATATTATTCACTTAAAAGATCCTTATGTTAGTCACAGTTTCGATCTTAATGATCATGAATTCCTTGTACCAAATAGAGGAATCAGAGGTATTTCCAGAGTTATAGGATACAAAGGAAGACGTGGATATCCCAGAAACCACTATTCCAATTATACCCCTGCTAAAACTATGTATGCAGCAGAAACTCATGGTAGAGCCCTTCAGTGGGCTCAATAGGAACAGGACAGTTCTTCCACGCATGGTAGATTCAGTCATGTCACAATTATTTTGGAGGATCGATTGGAGGTTACACCTTCTTCCTCTCAGAAAGTAAATAGACCTAATCGGTCTAATCTTCCAAATCCAAGAGTATTTCCAACTCCTACACCGATACAAGAAGCATCTACTTCCAAAGCATCTACTTCCAAAGCATCAACTTATAAGGTACCTGTGAAACCACATGTTCTTGTTGGGAAACGCAGACTTTTAGACCAAAAGTATGATGTACTGAAACATTTGGCCCAAATACCGGCCAAGTTATCAATTTTGGATGCCTTGAACCTATAAAAGGATCTTTAGGAGGCACTCATTGAGGCTTTGTCAAGTCCTTAGGAATTTGAAACTGAAATTGTTGTGGTTGAAGTCTACTATGTAGAGAATAGTCCTGCAGAATACCATGCAGTGATATCTTTTACAGATGAAGATGAAGATGATGTTTTGCATGGACATATTAGACCTTTGTATTTATCTGGAAAGGTCAATGATGTAGACATCTGAATAGATTTCATTTATAATGGTTCAGGAGTCAACCTCATCCCCATTCATACACTTTTTCGATTGGGCCTCACTGAATCTGATTAATATCCTTCTACTTTGATGTTGCAAGGATATGATAAAAATGGACAAGAACCTATGGGTGAGATCACACTCAGAACTCAGTTTGGAGATCTTGTATCCAATTAATATTTCATGGTTGTTTGTCATGACACAGCCTTAAAAAATTTTCTTTTAAGACCTTGGTTAAATCAACATGCGGCTATCCCTTCACCATACTATCAATGTCTCAAATATTGTTTCAATGGTAAAATTGGGACATTGTATGGTGATAAATCCCCATTTAAAACATGTGAATCTCGTTACATTGAGGCAGAATTCTATCACATGGAGGGAAAGGAGAAATCCACAACAAGGGAGGTTACCAAAAATAATGCTCCGTATGGTTTGGAAAAGATTCCAGTAAACCCATTCATACATGTGAGTATAGATTATGTGTTTCCTATCAGTCAAATTGACCAGATAGAACCAATTCTAAATACTATTGTGGAAACTTCCATAATGTCAATTACGGAAATCAAGCCAGACAGCATGGAAGAAATTGGTGATTCACCAATCAATGATGAAAGCTCAAATGGAGATGTCTTCATTTCATCTGCTGAAATTCTGCAATTCTATACTTCACCAACTATGCCAGAAGAAGTTATAGCAATGTCATAGGTGAATGATGATGTCGATTTTCAATCCATCATCTCCTCTTTATTACCCAAGGAAGACCCTTCATCATCAATAGGGTCAGAAATGGAAGCTTCTTCCTCAAGATGTTCAAATTTTAATATCTCTCCTGATCATCGAAATTATGCTTCATCATCTACTATGAAAGTATAAATAGAAGAGATGACACATGTTGAAGTAGAAGAGGAAGATCTCAGGGATGCTCCTCCATCATTTGAAGAGGTTATCTCTAGCACTGTGGATGAACTTAGAGAAATAAATCTGGTTATAAAAGAAGATCCACACCTCACTTTAATTAGTGCGTCCATGACTCTTGAAGAACAAGAAATGTATACTTCCTTTATAAAGAAAAATCGAGATATATTTTCTTGGAACTATACAGAAATTCCAGGTATTGATCCCGATGTTTCCACTCATCATTTGGGTTTCCCAGAAGAGCATCTGGGATTCAAGCAAGCCGCAAGAAGAACACACTCAACTTATGCTTCCAAAATTGAAGCTGAAGTGGATAAGATTATCAAAGCTAACTTCATCAGAGAAGTTAAATATTCCAAATGGTTGGCTAATATTGTCCCTATGAAAAAGAAAAATGGAAAAATTAGAGTCTGCATTGATTTTAGAGATCTTAATTGCCATTGTCCCAAGGATGATTTTCCAGTTCCGATCACAGAACTCTTAATTGATGCAACAGCTGGTTATGAAGCACTTTCCTTCATGGATGGATATTCTAGGTATAATCAAATATGAATGGCTCCAAATGATGAAGAATATACAGATTTCAGAGCCCCTTAGGGTGTGTTTTTCTATCAGGTAATGCCCTTTGGCCTGAAGAATACAGGCGCAACATATCAGCGTGTCATGCATTGTATCTTCAAACCCTTTTTGGGAAAAAAATTTGAATGTTATGTGGATGATTTGGTAGTTAAATCCAAACAACGTTCTAATCACTTGGCTGATTTGGAAGTCATATTCCACAAACTTCGACAACACAATTTGAAGATGAACCCCTTGAAATGTGCTTTTGGGGTAACCTCAGGAAAATTTCTCGGCTTTGTTGTACGCCATCGTGATATCGAAGTCGATCCTGATAAGACAAAATCAATCTTGGGTATGTCACCTCCTCAAAATTTGAAGGAATTGAGAGGACTTCAAGGACACTTGGCCTATATTCAGAGTTTCATTTCCAATATGGCAGGCAATTGTTTACCCTTCACCAAATTAATGAAGAAGGGAGTCACCTACCAATGGAATAAAGATTGCCAAGAGGCATTTGATATACTTAAGAAATATCTCTTGAGTCCTCCGATATTAATGCCACCTATTGAAGGAAAACCACTTATTCTTTACATGACAGCTTTAGAGCGATCACTGGGTGCCTTCCTTGCCCAAAAGAATGATGTTGGGAATAAAAATAGCTTTTACTATCTCAGTCGGACTATGCTTGAAGTAGAAACCCGATATTCAAGTATTGAAAAGTGTTGCCTAGCGTTAATATTTGCAGTTAATAAGTTGAGACACTACCTGCAACATCATGAGGTCCAATTGGTATTTCTCAATAACCCGCTCAAATTCATCCTTAGTCGTCTAATTCTTACAGGACGTCTGGCAAAGTGGGCAGTTATTTTGCAACAATTTGGTATCTAGTATGTGTCTCAAAAGGAAATAAAGGTCCAAGCTCTGGATGATTTCCTTGTTGAACATCCTTCAGTATAAGATACATCTTTAGATACTGAACTTCCTGATGAGGAAGTCTTCTCTATTCAAGATAATCTTCAAACATGGGAAATGTACTTTGATGGTGCTTCCAGAAGTCCAACAGGTAAGAAAATGGAAGATCCTAAATTCAACAAAGTTGGGTTAGGAATTGTGCTCATTTCTCCAAAAAAGGCATTGCTACCCTATTCCTTCTTATTGTGGGAAGGCGGTACAAATAATGAAGCATAATATCAAGATCTCATCGCAGGATTGGAGTTGGCGCTTCAGGCACAAGTGAATCACTTAAAGGTGAAAGGTGATTCAAATCTGGTAATCAAACAAGTCAATGGGGATTATTCCATCAGAAAAGAAGAGTTAATCACTTTTTATGATTACGTTAGAGAGTTAATGGTGCAATTTCCTTCAGAACCGACATTTTCTTATATCCCATGATCACAAAATGTCCAAGATGATGCACTAGCTAATATAGACACATCTCTGGAAGATCCAAATCGGGATGATACAATCATCAGTATTGTCCACCGTCGTACAATTTCACCTTATGTTTAAACCAGAACAGAGGAAATTAATGAAATTAGTCCCATTTCTGAACCATATGGTCGTACTATAGGATGGATGACACCTATCATGGAATACCTTCAAAATGGAACACTTCCACCTAATAGAGCCGGGAAAGAACAAATCGGGAAATATGTGGTCAATTTTACTCTTTATGGTAGCCCAGATCACCTAGAAAAAATTCTCTACAAAAGAGGTTTTGATGGAATTCTCTTCAGATGCAATGATGGCGAAGAGACAATGGCTGTCATGAAAGAAGTACATGCAGGAGTCTGTGGTGCCCACCAGTCTGGACATAGACTATCTGATCAAATTCGAAGGCTTGGATATTTTTTTCCTTAAATGATAGAATATTGTGTTGATTTCACTAATAAGTGTCATTCTTTCTGAGTAAATTCCAATTTCATTCATCAACCCCCATAGTTTCTTCATACAACTAAATACCCTTGGCCATTTTCCACATGGGTAATGGATGTAGTAGGACCTTATCCTTCGGCTACATCCAAGTAGTTTAAGTATATTCTTACTGCTACTGACTTCTTTTCCAAATGGGCAGAGGCAATACCTCTCAAATAAGTTAGTTCTAAAAGCATTGTTAGCTTCATCAAGTCTAACATCATTTCCAGATTTGGTGTCCCTCATACCATATTGACGGACAATGGCACCAACTTCTGTTCATCCGAGGTAAGGAAGTTGTATCAAGAGTACAACATCAAATCCAAACATTCATCTCAGTATCATGCAGTGGCCAATGGCCAAATAGAAGCCTTCAACAAGACTCTTTCAAACATACTGCAAAAGATGGTGGATAAAGATAAGAAGTCATGTCCTGATAAACTTTTTCATGCTTTATGGGCTTATCGGACCACCACCCGCACTGAAACGCGATCAACTCCATATTCATTAGTGTATTGAACAGAAGCAGTCTTTCCCATTGAGGTTCAATTATCCTCACTCATAATAGCTATTTGTGATCAGTCATCTACATATGAACAATCTCAAAAGCGATTGGATGAATTGGAAAGATTTGATGAGAAAAGATTATGCACCCTGCACCACTTGGAAGTCTGTCAGAATCGAATAGCACGGGCTTTCAACAAAAAAGTTCATCTTCATTCATTCCTTCAGGGAGAATTGGTATTGGTTCTCAGAACTCCAATGATACTAGGAAAGAAACCTCCCATGCTTGATCTAAAGTGGGAAGGACCTTACTCAATACATAAGGTCTAATCCAATGGAGCTTATTCTTTAATCTCAATGGATGGAGAACTCATCACGACTCCAACCAATGCCAAATTTTTTAAGAAGTATTTTGTGTGACACAAATACAATATGTCCAGCAAGACGTTAAACTACATAACCGACGTCCTAGATACATGACGCTAAACTGTGCATCACTCGTCCAACTTGAAGTTAAACTATGTCGTCCATGCTATATGACGTTAAACTATACAGCCCCTCTTTTGTCCTTACTGCATGACATTAAACTGCACAGTCCCCCCTTCGTCCAACATGACGTTAAATTGTGTTCACATCCAACATGACGTTAAAATGTGTCCCTATAGTTGTCCTACATGACATTAAATTGTACTACTCATTCGTCTTACATGATGTTAAATTATAAAAAAAAGTCCCTAAATACATCCAACATGACGTTAAACTGTGCCAACGTCTAACATGACGTTAAACTATGTCCCCATTTTCCTCACTGCAAGACATTAAACTGCATAGCCATACGTCCTAGCTACATAATTCTAAATTGTACAACACTCTTTCGTCCAACATGATGTTAAACTGTGTCCAGTCCCTTATATGTCCTACATGACATTAAACTGTGCATCGTTAGGGTTGTTTCTACCTCTTGTTTCTCACACCGAGTATGACTCACGTGAGTTAGAGTAAACTTAAACCATAACACCCTCTCTGTGCCGCTAACCATGTGTAAGTCCCAACACCATTTTTTTAGGTCGTTGTCCTCAAGAACAACTTGATCACCAATTCATTCTTTAATCAAACTACGCGGACTTTGATCCTTTCCTTCTAGGCTGGGTACGTAGGCAACCTCCTGAGGTTCAAGCCCAAAACCAATATTTTCACATCGGTTCACCTCCATCTCATACGATGTTGATTCGTGATGCCACCCCTAGAAAGAATATTTTTTACATTGGTTCACCATCATCCTTGATATATGACGTTAAAATATTCACACTTTTTGTCATGTATTACAATAAACTAAAACATTCTTTGACACCCTCACCTGAGAGAGAATAATTATTTACATTGATCTCTAATCATGTTATATTCCAAAGACTACGTGCATACATGGAAATGCCCGAAATTTTAATCTTGGGTCAAGACATCATTGCATTAAAGTCCCTTTTCACCCTTCACTTGTATGAACCAAATCTGTACAAAGGGTATTTTAAGAACTATGTGTGGCTTGATTCCCATCCTTATGGGATACGTAGGAATGTTTGAGCATCCCTCGAATCCAGCCCCAAGTCTTTGCGCCTAACCCCAAATTCCACTTTCAGTCCCTTAGTTGAAAAGTCCCCCTGTGAAAACATGAGTGTGGTATGAAAACCCTGGTCTTAATTCACATCAGGTTTATAAAACACACAATGTGTATTCCTTATTATGGTCTGAGCTCTATGACCCTAAACTAAGATATCCTACACTCTCGTCCCACATGACATTAAACTGTATTTCAAGAACTATGTATGGCTTGATTATAATGACATAAATTGGATTAATAGATATATAATTAAAATAATTTTAATTTTTAAAATAATATTACAATAAAATGTATCTTGTGAATTCTTTGAGTGAAAAGATAGTTTTTTAATAAAAATTAGTATTTTTCACTATTCAATGAAAATTTTATATTTTTAGAAAATTATGAAAAATTCACTCAAATATAATTTTGAAATGATGATTTAAAAAATTAAGTTCATTTTATAAAATAAATTTTTTAAAATTTGTAAAAATTAATTTTAAAATAAGTGTGCAAAAGGCGATAAAACTATTTTTTTTTTAAATATAGTTTTTAAGTGTAAAATTGGATTTATTCTTATATCATGATTAGAAAATATAAAATATGATTTTTAAACATTTAATTGAATATAATATATATATATATATATATTTCATTAAAATCATTCAAAAATAGTGATTTATTTAATTTATTAAGACAAAATATGTTTGCGCACATAAAAAATTGTTTTTCAGAAGAAAAAAATCTCTTATTTCCAAATAGTTTTTTTTATTTAAAATTAATTGGTAACCAAATAATTCATTTTATATACATTATTAAACCATATATTTTAATGATTTAGTAATAATATCAATACCCATCATTTTAATGGATATGTGATAACTCTCATATTAAATAATAATATTTTAATAGTATGTCATGTTTCGTTAAAACTCAGTGTTGCGTGTAACGTAAGCTATAGAAGAAATTAAATATATTTGAAAAAATATCATAAAATCTCAGGTCTTTACACTCCTTATAACACCTTTTACCATTTTTCTCCTCCTTTATCCGATAATCTCATTTATTCTGAATTATTCATCTCCTAGTAAGTTGTTTGTATATCTCTCATGTCTCAAAAACATGTAAGGAATTCATCTCATCCCTCATCGTTAACACCCACTATTTTAAGTATTTTAGTCTTAAAACCTATTTTTTACCCTCTATTTCTCCATAGTATATGAAAATCAAATACATCAAGATAATTTTATATCTCTACACTTGATTCCAAATCCTGGTAGACTATAGAAAATGTCCATGTAGCTCAACTCCTTCTATAACCAATAATTTTGGAATATCACCTTCTAATTTTCTCCCCCAAGATTCCATAGTCCTCATGCTTTTTTATACTTTTGGACTTGGAAACACCATCATAACTTGACTTACATCCATAAATTATTTTGGATATCCTATTGTTTTTGGAACTTTCATACTCCCTAGACATTCTGAAACATCTAAAACTAATTTTGGGATTTTATTCAGTCAAACCTAAACTTTTGATGATTCTTTGATCTCATCCAAAATTTATTCTTGGTTCTGATATTTCTATAACATCTCTTTATTTAAGATAAAATTTTGGTTTCTATAAACCTACTGAGAGATATTATCCAACATCTAAAATCTAATGTCTTTGCCACCATAACCTATAAAGATACTTGCATAAGACTCAGACTCTAACGTTTCCCTTTCCTTGACATAAATGTGTATATAGGTGAGCAAACCAAAGTCTTTATGATGGGAAATTTTAATATTTATTCTAGACTAACATGATTCTATAAGTTTTTACCCTAAAAAATATGATGAACTTCTATTCACTTGGTAGACAATATAATTCATGACTTCCACCCAAAACTCCTTGGGAAAACCATTGTGAATCCTCATGCTCATTGATTTCTCCATTAAAGTATGATTCATCATCTGTATGAATATATTTTATTCTGAAGTTCCTAGAATGGTGTTCTCAAACAGTATGTATTTCTTCTATTAAAGCCTCTTGAATTCCCTACTTCCATATTCCCCCACTGTTTTCATACCACAAACATTTTAGTTTTCTTTAAGTATCCTTTTCCACTATGGATATCCATTGAATGAAGGTTCCAAAAACTTCATACTTATTATTGAGAAAGAATACCAACATCATATATATTTCATTATCAGTGAAGGTAATATATTATAGTCAATCTTTGTGAGATCAAACTAGAGTTAGCCCCCATATATTTGTATAAACTGTCTCTAACTTCCAATCCTTGGGCATATTACCTTCTATTTATAATGACATCTTCTATTTATTTTTAATCATTCAATTTCCAAATGTTCTATAATCCATCATTCAAATATTCAGTATTCCTTTAGTATCAAATAATTTTTTACCTTTATCACTTAAGAGACTAATATTCTTAAGCCACAACTTTTTAGAATTTATTTGTTTGAAATACATTGCTTCGTCTAAAACTATTGTTATTTACAATGTTCCATATTTCACTCCTTTGGCCACCACTATGGAACCGTGTGTAACTCTCCATGATCTTTTAATAAATATAGTACAAAAACACCCATCATAGGACTTTTCTACCAAGATAAAATTCTTTTTTTAACCTCTATACGGTCCACCTCCTTTTAATGCAAGAAATATTTCATTTTTTGTTCAGGCATAAACATTACCTTTATCCACTATCTCAAGATATCCACCAAACACAATATATACTATTTCAATTTTTTTGGAAGTATAATTTCTTATAATCCATCCCTCATATGTAGAGTGAAATAAATCTCTAGATTCTATGATCTAAAACTCAATTGAACTAAAAACACTTTGTAAAATACCACATATATCTTTTGAAATAATAATTGAGTATGAACTTCTAAAATCATATATTTCAGAATTAACACTTTGATCACTACAATGTTTCTTTATGTATCCCTTTTCCCTACAATTCCAACACATGGGACAATTTTTAATCAAGATACTTTGTATTACATTTCCCTTTTCTTTTCTTTTCTTTTGTCTCTTCTATGAAATAGAACATCCCCTACCTTTTGCACTATATGATTTTTTTATAGAAACATGGATCTCCTTTCACCAAATTTCCTCATTCAGAATTAGATCTTAGACACTTATAAAAACTAAGTGTAGTGAACCAAAAAAATTATCTAAAATTTTAAAATATTTAAAATAGTATTTTTGAGATGTGTCTTTAAGTTGGCGTGAAGTTATGTGGGTTTCAAAACCTCAATAATAATATATTAAAGATAATATATTATTTTTATATCATGCACAATTGTTCAAATATTTAATGATCTTCATTTAATTGGATCCTTATATGGGAAATATGAGACCATTATTGTTTCTGAAATGGGGGTTTCACCCTATGAGAACTATTATCAGAGTTTTCTCTAAGAGTTTCTAGGACTAACCCCCAGTGTTGGGTGTTTTAAGTAGACACTAAAAACATAGGGTTTAAATATTTAACCCCTTTTTTCTCTAATTATAGGGTTAGTATCTATAAACTCTAGAATTATATAGGGTGATAGAATAGAATATTAAAGAAGATTCAAAAATCTATGGGGATGAGGAATGAACTCGTTCATTAGAATTGTCAGCAATTCTTATAGTGAACGTAAACCTTTTTATCAGTTGATCCAAACCTAAGGTAGGACTCAATATTTTGATTCTTCCCTCATTCTTCATTTTTGATGTTATAGTTTTTAAATTTCAATCCATTGGTTATTGTTTTTTTAATTTAATTTATAGTTAACTAAATTATCTAATCATCATTGATGATTTTGGTGTTTCTTCCAATTTTATTTGATTTCTTTTCAATCAGCATGTTCTTCACATTATTTTTTTATCAGTTGTGTGATAGATGTAAATGACTAGTAAATGATTATTACACATGTTTCACTCACTTGGATTTCTTAGTTTTAATAATAATGTACTTCCTTGGCATCGTTAGTCATTTTTATATGTTTTCTCTTTGTGGGACGGCGCATCCTCTGGATGTTTTTTACGGTGATCTTGGTTATCAAGCCTATGGATTTAAGCCTAGATCTTATGTTAAAATGTATTCTGATGATGATGTGGGAGCTGGTTCTTCTCCATTTTATGGTGGAGACATTCTTGGTCGGGAGATGAGGGTTTTAGGATGACGGTGGGATGCTGATTGCGGACTCTGGTCTGGTCAGTGGTTGATGGCAAGCAATCGAGATGACAGGAGTGTGACGAGAGGCTTCTCTAATCAGATCAGGTGTGTGGCTCTTGGGGTAATTGTTGATCGAGGTAGATTGGGGGATGACTTTAGCGGTGAGGTGGGATTTTCCTTGGTGTCGGCGTGTCTAGGTGATGGGGTGTGGCGATGACTTATCTAGGATCCCATCGGTGGGAGTTGTGCTCATCGGCATGGCTTCTCTGATGACGTCTGACAGTGTGGTGATCCTGGTAGTTCATGGTCTATAACAAGGGGAGCTCGGTGGCATAGTGGCATTCAGGTATGTGAGACAGGACCTCGAATGGGAGGGGTGATGAGGTGGGCTGGGTGCTGGAGTTACTCTGGTGTGAGGCAACGAGCTGGGAAGCCTTGGTTATAGGGCCGGATGATACGAGTTGATGGCAACAGGGCATGACCAGTTTGTTGGGGTGACTTTTGAGCAGGAGAAAGTATGGAAGGTTGGCCCAGGATGCGGGATGATGTGTGGAATGACTTCGGGATGTGGGATATCTTGGATTTGTGATTAAGATGTGATGTTACAGGTTGGAAATGACGATGGGATGCTTTGGGTGGCGATGCGCTTCAGCAACACCTTCAAGGGTAGGTGGTGTGTCAGTCCGGTAGCAATGTGGGCATCGATGGCCTGGACTTCGATGTAGGGGCGAGCAAGTCTTCAGTTTATAGTATTTGAGGTACGCGTTGGGATTAATCCTATGATTGTTTTGGTGTCCTTGGGTTGTGAGCGTGATTGGCGACGACCCCTTGATGCACGATGATCGTTGTAGGCAACGAGCATGAGATGCTGTCGACAATTCGTGGGATGTCCTTGGGACACAGAGGAGACTTTGGGTTACAGGATTTCATTTGTCATCAGGAAGATGGTAAGGGTGTGTGATTGGAGGAGATGTGTGAATAGGTTGGCTCAGCGTTGATTTTTACGATGTGCGAACAAGCCGGAGGAAGACATGGATTCAAGGCTATGGTGTGTTGTGTTGGCTGTAATGCGTGTGATGCAGTGTATGATGTTTGGTTCCTTTTTTTTCTTGGGTTTTGGACTGTGCCTTTGTTTGGTGGAAATTATTATTTCACATGTATGTTGTTATCTTTGTGTGTGTGTGCATTTCAATTTTATTCAATAAATTTTTAGGACCGAGCATGCTTGAGTCCTGAACTTTCTTGGTAAATAATTATATTACAAATTAACTAATTAATTATTATATAATTAATAAGTATATTACTAATTAACAAATTAATTATTATATAATTAATAATTATATTACTAATTAATTATCATATAATTAATAATGATATTACTAATTAACTAATTAATTATATAATTAATAATTAATAATTAATAATTATATTACTGATTAACTAATTAATTATTATATAATTGATAATTATATAATTAATAATTATATTACTAATTAACTAATTAATTTTCAACTATTTATTATATATTTAATCCATGTTTTAAGTTTTATTTATATTCATCTTATAGTTTATATTTTATAGTCTTTCAAAGTCTCATACTTGAAATATTTTTAATTTTCAAGTCGTTGGATTTGAAAGATTATAAATTATTTTTCATCAACATTTGTAACCAAATTATTTTTCTTTTTGACTATTTCTTATATGATTAATCCATTTTTTAAATTTAATTTATATTGGTCTTATAGTTTATATTTTATAGTCTATCAAAGTCACATACATGAAAGATTTTTAAGTTTCAAGTATGTGGATTTGAAAGATTATAAATTATTTTTCATCACCAATTTTTATGAAATTATTTTAATTTTTGACTATTTATTATATGTTTAATCCATGTTTTAAGTTTCATTTATATTGGTCTTATAGTTTATATTTTATAGGCTTTTAAAGTCACATACTTGAAACATTTTTAAGTTTTAAGTAGGTGGATTTGAAAGCTTATAAAATATTTTTCATCAACATTTTTTATAAAAAAAATTATTTTCAACTATTTATTATATGTTTAATACATGTTTCAAGTTTCATTTATATTTGTCTTATAGTTTATATTTTATAGTTTTTCAAATCCACTTAAAACAGTTTTGAATCCACATCGAAAATGCAGATTGTTCTGCACAGAAAAGGGAGAACAAGAATCCCACATCGAAAATGTAGAATGATTTCCAATGAAAACCCTCTTATAAAAGGGGGCTATGGGTGAGGGCTTCTATCATAATCTAGACTGCTGAAATGGGAGTACTTCTGGATATTAAATAGTAGATAAAATCTAATGAAAATGTTTTTTATTTATATATATATATATATAAACCAAAAAACAAAATAAAATAAAAAATAAAAATAAAAAAAATAGTAGAATTTTTTTTAGAGGAAAGGTGGAATCGTGGTTTCCATATTTCACCTAAAACCTAAAGGAAACAGTGCGGATTCCACCTTTAGTAAACATTTCAAAAAAATTGAACCTAAACCTATTAAATAGAATTTTTTTGGAAAAAAAAATTAAAAAGAACTCGCACGATGTGGCTTTGATAGCGTCATGGTGTGGCTTTGATAAATCCCCAACATGTCTTGGATGATAGCATTACATGGTGTGGATAGCAGAAATAAAAGGGATTCCATGATGCATAGGGTGGCTCATCAGGGTGGAACAGGGTGGTGGTGGTGGCGAAGGGTTAGCCAGTTGCATGAAGCAGCATGAAACGAAGCTATACGGGTGGTTGAATACCTAGGCATTGGGATGACAGCACGATGTATCTTCGATAGTGGCATGGTGTGGCTTTGATAAAGTCATGAAATGTCTTGGATTATAGCATGACAAGGTGTGGATGGTGGCTTTTAAAAGGGATTCCATGACACATAGGGTGGATCATCGAGGTGGAACAGGGTGGTGGTGATGGCAAAGGGTTAGTCACCCAAAGCGATAGTAAAGAGGTCAGATACATATATGGATGGTGAGAATGGAAGTGGAAGTTGTATGGGATATCATAAAACAAGGATAAAATTAAATAAGTGATAGGGTTATCACTATAGTTGTCTGGTCCCTCAGGATCGGACAACGCCCCACTACCACATGGCAGGCATGAGTGCAGTGATCATCCTGGCCCAACATAAGGCCAAAAAAACACTAAAACTAAGTCTTATTCACTTAACCCATTCTAGAGGGTTGGTAAAACTATTCACCTAATGTGTAATTCCCTCCCCCTCCCCGTCATGCCATGTTAGGGGCCACCACATGAACCATTTTCATTATGTGGGGTTTTTTCATTAAAATTTCACTAGGTGTCTGCTTCAGTAAAATAAATAGTCTATCCTAATTATTTTATACATAGATCACAATGGATGATTTATTTAAACATTTTATACCATTTATGAGTAGATATAGTAAGTTTTAGGATTTTATCTCTATAGAACCAATGATGAGGATCAAACGTGTCAATTATAGCATTCTTGGGGTCAGCACTCCCCTAACAGTGAGCTTATTCTATAGAATGGGTCCCCCATATGAAAGGTAGGGTTTATTGCTCCTATGTATACTTTAGGCATGGGTACTCTATCTATAGAGTCGGTACTCCCCTACCTAAGATTTCAAAAAGGGTGTGGTTTCTACACCGGGGTTGATTATCCCCTCAACCAATTATTCTCTATTCATAGAGGCATGTCTCCCATAAAACTAGTAGAGTTTTTTATTCCTCCATATACTTGAGAAACATGTCATATACCCATGGAATTAATTACTCCCTCGTTTTATGTGCATCACTCAATGAGGTTTGGGTCCTCCTTCAAATTTTATGAGAGGTGGAATGGGTTTTCTCATAGTTGGATAGTTATGATAGTAAGGGTTAGTACTCCATTAATTTACATATATCTCAGGTTAGGGTTTGGACTCCCCTATAAATTTATAGAAAATTGACATGTTTATGGTGGATGATAAGGTAAGGTACCACCTCGATTTTTTCACATACTACAGTGAGGAGTGGGTTGTCCTTATTGAATTCTAGTGGTGGTGTGGAAGATAGGTGGAGAAGATCAGATACTTCGAGACTTATGACTCCTAAGACACCATTTAGTTGCCTTTTAGATGTGACATAAAACTATCCTATTTACTTAGGACTTTGTGGGATTTATGGATCTCTAATAATCCTTAATTTCTTGTGAGTTATGACCATTGAGAATTTATATTTGAGATGAACAACACTTCTCTATATCCCTAAGACTTATAGTGGTTGAGTATATCTAGATCTCTTTTGGTCTTCCTCCCAGTTACCCTCTCATACATGAAGTTTTGAGCTAACTCATTGATTTATCTTTCCATTGTGGGTTTGGATCATCCTAATGAGTGTGTTTATAATCACCCTTTAATGAGATTTATGTCAACACATGTTGTATATATGTAACACCCTGATCCCTCTAGGCTGGAGCCGGTGCATTACTTGTGATATTGACATGGTTAGAAGGAATGAAAATCCCAAAGGAACGATCATTTTAGTAGTCTTGAAGAAACTAGATACATATATGTTACTCAAATTACATTGGAAATGTTTACAAAATACAATACATAACGAAAACTAAAAACTGCAACCACACGAACTCAATAAAAGACCTTCTCTTCATCACCTGTTGAAGGTAAACAATGAAAGGGGTGAGATCAAATTCCCAGTAAGGGTTACAAAAATCGGAATCGTGAGTATAATAATAATTGAATCACATTCAATCTGACATAATCAAAATGGCATAGTGAATAAATGAATAACTAATGCCATTAATAAACTGAAAATAAAACTGCATCCATAGATTTTGTCATAGTGAAAACCTCATGGATAATAATAATAACTGATAATGAATAGAGAGAATGCTTATTAGTTGGACATCATGTATCTGGAACATGAAACCATAATACCATAAAAACGGTATAGTTTTGTGGGTAGAAACCGGTCTGATTTTTGGAAACAAACTCGAAGGGTCTGTCGTCAAACTGTTTTGTCTCATGAGACCTACCGATGCATCGAGGGGCTATAGTAGGCCCCACCCACCACTTCATGTCCAAATAATTCTTTATAAATTGATTCAATACAAGGTAAATATGCCTTTTCAATATTCGTATAGAGTAGAGTATACAGATTCATCAATATTTTCATAATTAAAATATCTTTCCAAATAAACACCGTATGTAAAATGGTATACGGTTTAGACAACAAACATATCCATGACATGAGATTATGTATATTTAATATAAATATAATTTCAAATGAAAAGTTATCTCAAATTGGCAGTAGGTACACCACATAAGGATTATTAGTTTCACAATACAAAGTTAGTCACAACGAAAAGGTAGTTGAGACAAAGTCCCTTACCACAATGTAATCAGTCGAATCAAATGACCAGAACTAAATGAACATAAAGTGAATCATTGAATAAAATTAATATAAATAGATTCATGTTATTATATATCAAATTTCAATACACATATACCACATACAAGAAATAAGTGGCGAACAACGAAAATCTCACAGAAATGAAAGTGAGATAAGAAACCCCTTACCTTATGCTTGAGTGTGTTCTTAGTTTGTTTTAATGACCTGAATAATCAAATTTAGCTTCATTAATTAATATGTCCAGAACCTCATATACATGAAATTTATTTATTATAACCTTATTAGGTTCATTCATGGCCCTTTCTATGGGTTCAATTGGTTCAATTTTCATGTTTTGGAAGCATTTTCTTCCTTGGTTTTCATGGTTCGTTTACTTGTTTCCATGAATGGAAGTTACTTTAAAACATGGTTAAACATCCATAATTGTTAATACATATTATTAATGAAATTATGGAGATATAAATTATCTTATAATGATTTTGTGTTATATACCATGATGATGATTCATTAGTTAAAACACTAATGATGTTTGTTTAGATCGTTTTAATGGTTTTTTGATAATATCAACCTAATTTTGTCTTATAAATTAGAAACATGAGTAAAAAATAATTCCAGAACCATGGGTGAGTCATAACACATATATTATAACCTGGTTCAACCATATAAATGGTTTCATTACCAGACTTGAAATAATTAATGTGAATTGAAATCACATCATCTACAATGTCGGTAATTCGACACGTCACGGACAATGTTTTTAATTCCTTGAACAAGTAGGGGAAAGAAGAAGATTGGTGATGAATTTATCATGAACATTAGAACATCCAAAATATACAAGATTCTGTAGATTTCATTCCTCTTGGGTAAGAAGATATGAATAAATAATAAATAAATAACTCAAGATAAAAGAATAATTTTGAAATCGCTTACAAAAACTCGGCAGCCTAACGGCTATGCAATATGTTTTTAGAAAATATTAAAAAGAGAGGGGACAAGGGTGTCCTATCCAGAAATTAATCATAATATAGATCAATAATATGAAGAAAAATAAGAACATGGTATGGAAACTTGAAAGATATACCACATAAAAGAGAACTTGAAAGGAAAAAAGAAAGAAATTGAGAATTTTCTTACCTTGTAGAGTAACCCTTAAAACTTGAATGTTTGGACCTTGGGGGCTTGAGGAAAACTTTGGAGGACTAATATGGAGGTAAGGAGGCTATAACTTTGTTGATGGAGAATTGGTAATGAATTCAATGAAGGGAAGAGTTGGTATTTATAGGAAAAGTGAGGGATTATTTTAATAATTTCCAAGGGACACCTCATGGATGGTATTTGCAAAACCATGGTATTTTCTCATGGTTTAAGCCACTTGGGACACCTCACATCTCATTTAACTATACACAAGTTGACCAGATTTATGACATCATTATTACATCATTAATGATGTCATAAATACACCGAAACTAAAAACTATATTTTTTACTATTCACTGAAAAATCAACTGTTTCAGAAAAATTCCCAAAATTCACCCTAACCATTTATCAAAGTGTATATTTCAAAAGTAAAATCCATTTTTCAAAAATAATTTTCTAAATATTATTAATTTAATTTTTAAATAAGGTCATAGTTAATTTTAAAAATAACAATCTTAAAGTGCAACTAGTTTTATTTCTCATTGAAAAACTAATTAAGATCTCATTATCTTATTGCCTTAAGAAAATAAAATAATATTATAATTTAATATTCATAAGGGTATGTTACTATTCATATTACTATTCATATTACTATTCATATTACTATTCATATGGTTATGTTACTATTCACCAAAAATCAAGTTTGTTCTATCAGACTCCAAATGACTTACTGAACACAACTCTAGATGACCATTTTTCGAAATTCAAAACATAGAAGTGAAAAGTTTATGTTTAATGGTTAGGTTTTAACTATCTCCTAAATAACCTAGTGTTTTTTCAAAGGAACATAGTTATGAATAGAGAAACATAACATAAAATGTTTGGGGTACTACAGTATATGCAGACAACATAGGGTTTGGAGATGGTCTTGTTGGATGTTGAGATGGTGTGGATTGTTTAGAGTAGACGCCTAGAGATGTGTGGTGATTAATTGTGGATTATAGTGGTTCATAATAGTGATGGTGACCATTAAATATGGAGATCTATCTAAGCATGCATGTAGTGAGGTGAATCTTTTGAGAGTCTTACTTTTATCAAAATCAAAGGCTTTTCAGGTCTACAGTTCCTTTAGTATTTGCCTATGTGGAATTGTACATGTATTTTATGTCTCATACATGTGTTATATACAGTTTAGTTGTTTATATAGATTCATTTCTATTATGGTTGTTTATTTTATGCATTGGACATATTTTTCTGTTATATGTTGATATAGGTTAAGGTCTCTAATGTTGTGTGATATGTCTACTCAGTGCTAGTCACCATCCCCTTGCCTATAGAAGGTGGGATTGGGGAGGAACACTCAGCCTACCTTGGCCCAGGGGGGAAATAGGTCGAGTCATGTTAGAGTAGAATCAAAGTGGTTGAGTCCTAAGGATGGGTTTTGGAGTTAGTAAACATGTGAGGACTCGAATGGGAATTTATAGAAATAATGGTAAAGGGTTCTTGTGTTATTTTATTAAATCAAAGAAACTATTATAGGTGTGGTGGTTGAAATATCCTTTTTTCAAGACTCTGATAACCTATTAGTCAACACAGATCTCTAATACATTGATTTTGGGGTACAAAAAATATGTTATATTCATCATATAGTGTTTAGTTATGATATTTCATGTCCTACATGTGTCATATCATCTAAATATACTCTAATACTTGTGGATTTATCCTATAAAATATATGGTGCTACCAATGTATAGATAGCTTGTGTGTATAGGCAAGGTTGTGATGATCTCATGCCTATAGTTTTCCTCTCACCATCAAGTAGTGAGCAATGAAGCATTTTTTTATGACTATCCTTCAATCTGATCCAGATTCTCTCTCCTTCAAGCTTACTAAAAATATTTCTTTTAGAGTAGACGATAGTTCCGACTGAGTTGGGCTAGACTACCCATAGGCTGGATATACTGTATGTGATCCAGCAACAAAGCCCTCATGGGGTTATGGTGAAATCTTGATCCTTGGGAAACAAGGGCTTGGATAGAATCTAAGACTCACATTTCCATCTAGTTTATACTCTTTCTAACCAAATCAGGATTATTGTATTGAAATACCTATACAAAATAGTGGGTCGTTGGTGGTGATATTTTTCTCAAACCCAAAATGGGACTATTCTTCCATTGTTGGAGTCTACACCCTTATTCATGGTGGAGTTTTATTCAAGGATCTTAGACCCCCCCCCCCATAAGATAGTGCAACCATGTATGAGTACACGTCAAGGCCTATGGATCTCATGAGGTGTTCCCAAGACATGTTTTCTGGTGGAAATTTTCAAGATCAATGGTTCATACGGAGACTCTGGGGGGAGATTTATTGAGTTGTGGTTGTATTTTCATGCAACATCACCTTTGCAAAAATCTCCCAGATAGGTATTTGCGTATGAGTGTTCTTGGATGGAATACACCCAAGATTTGTGATCAGGATAGTATTTTACCTAAATATAGGTAGAGTGAGGCCAGGGATGGACCTCCACACTAAAGATAACATTTAAATCATAGACATACCTCCTTTAGGACCTATTTCCTATTGGGAAGTTGTTTAGTTGGGAATTGGGTGGTTCAAGAGAATATGTAGATAGATGGTGTTATAATATACTGCCATTAATACCACCTTTGGTTATATACTTTTAGGTTTATTGTATAGATAATTAGATTTTTGGAGAGAGGTGCACAATGGATGACTGTGGTTAGGCATTGGTGGGTGTAGTTTAGAGTACTATTTATATCCTCTTTTCAGAGACCCTTATATTGGATAGTGTGTGTGAAGGTTATTTTTTCTTCATCACATGTTCAGAATTTTGAGATTCCAGTGGAACCCCTAGCTAGACCCTTATCAAGAAAGGTAGTTTTCATTGATAGTGATTGTATTTTACTCACCCCTTCTGGTAGAGTGAGTTTATACTTGGTAAAGAAAGATTTATTTTATGAGATTCCTTGATGGGAGATATGAGATACAATGGTACCCATCCTGGTATAGATTGGATACAAATTATAGTTCTACATAGTAATGTATAGTTGAGTAAATGGGGTGAGATCCACCCCCATCAATGAGTGGAATCTGATCAGGTGTGGCAATTGGATCCCTCCCATAATAGGTTGTAGTTATCTACCCATGAGATGTTAAGCATGGATTTATGTTCTATGTACATGGATGAGAATTAGTAATATCATTATTAATTATATAATAATTAATTTATAATATAATTATTTATTATATAATAATTAATTAGTAATATATAATTAATTATTAATTATTAATAATTAATAATTATAATGAATAATTATAATTAATAATTATATTACTAATTAAGTAATTAACTATTTTATAATTAATAATTATATTACTAATTAATTATCATATAATAAATAATTATATTACAAATTAACTAATTAATAATTATATTTCTAATTATCTAATTAATTATTATATAATTAATAATTATATTACTAATTAATTATCATATAATTAATAATGATATTACTAATTAAAAAATTAATTATATAATTAATAATTAATAATTAATAATTATATTACTGATTAACTAATTAGTTATTATATAATTAATTATTATATTATTAATTCACTAATTAATTTTCAACTATTTATTATATATTTAATATGTGTTTTAAGTTTCATATATATTCGCCTTATAGTTTACATTTCATAGTCTCTCAAAGTCACATACTTGAAAAAAATTAAGTTTCAAGTAGGTGGATTTGAAAGATTATAAATTATTTTTCATCAACATTTGTTACAAAATTATTTTTATTTTCAACTATTTATTATATTAATAATCCATGTTTTAAGTTTCATTTATATTGGTCTTATAGTTTATATTTTATAGGCTTTCCAAGTCACATAGTTGAAACATTTTTAAGTTTCAAGTAGGTGGATTTGAAAGCTTGTACATTATTTTTCATCAAGATTTTTTATGAAATTATTTTAATTTTTGACTATTTCTTATATTTTTAATCCATGTTTTAAGTTTCATTTATATTGGTCTTATAGTTTATATTTTATTGGCTTTTAAAGTCACATACTTGAAACATTTTTAAGTTTCAAGTAGGTAGCTTTAAAAGCTTATAAATTATTTTTCATCAACATTTTTTTTGATTTTTTTTATTTTCAACTATTTATTATATATTTAATACATGTTTAAAGATTCATTTATATTGTTATTATAGTTTATATTTTATAGTCTTTCAAAGCCACGTACTTAAAATAGTTCTGAATCCCACATCAGAAATATAGAATGTTCTGCGCAGGAAAGGTAGAACCAGAATCCCACATCGAAAATGTAGAATGATTTCCAAGGAAATCCCTCTTATAAAATGGAGCTTTGGGTGAGGGATTCTGTCATAATCCATACTTATAGAATGGTAGTACTTCTGGATATTAAATAGTATATAAATCCTACTGAAAAGTTTTGTTTTATATATATATATATATATAAACCAAAAAAATTAAAAATAAAAAAATATTATAAATTTTTTTAGTGGAAAGGAGGCATCGCAATTTCCATCTTTCACCTAAAACATAAATGCAGTAGCGCTGCTGCTGCCTTTATTACACATTTTGAAAAAAAATTGAACCTAAACATATTTAATAGAATATTTTTTTGAAAAAAAATATTAAAAAAAACTCGCATGATGTGGCTTCGATAGCATCATGGTGTGGCTTTGATAAAGGCACAACATGTCTTGGATGATATCATGACATGGTGTGGATGGTGGCTTTAAAAGGATTCCATGATGCATAGGGTGGCTCATCGGGGTGGAACAGGATGGTGGTGATAGGGAAGGTTTAGTCAGTTGCATGAAGCAACATGACACGAAGCTATACGGGTGGTTGAATACCTAGGCACCGAGATGACAGCACGATGTGGCTTCGATAGTGTCATGGTGTAGCTTTGATAAATTCATGACATGGCTTGGATGATAGCATGACATGGTGTGGATGGTGGATTTTAAAAGGGATTCCATGATGCATAGGGTGGATCATCAGGGTGGAACAGGGTGGTGGTGATGGCAAAGGGTCAGTCACCCACAGTAGTAGTAAAGAGGTCAGATACATCTATAGATGGTGAGGATGAAAGTTTAAGTTGTATGGGATATCATAGAACAAGGATCAAAGGAAATGGTTGATAGGGTTCTCACTCTAGTCTTTTGATCCCCTAGGATTGGACAATGCCCCACTACCACATGGCAGGCATGAGTGCAGTGATCGTCCTGGCCCAGCCACAAGGCCAAAAAAGCACTAAAACTAAGTCTTATTCCCTTAAACAATTCTATGTGGTTAGTAACACTATTCACCTAATGTGGAATTCCCTACCACTCCCCGCCATTCCATGTTAGGGGCCACCACATGGACCATTTTCATTATGTGGGGTTTTTTCATTAAAATTTCACTAGGTGTCTGTTTCAGTAAAAATAAATAGTATATCCTAAGTGTTTTCCACATATATCACAATGGATGATTTATTTAGACATTTTATACCATTTATGAGGTGATATAGGAATTTTTAGGATTTTATCTCTGTAGGTCCAATGATGAGGATCGAACATGTCGATTATAGCATTCTTTGGTTCAACACTCCCCTAGTAGTGAGCTTATTTCATAGAATGGGTCCCCATATGGAAGGTATGTTTTATTACTCCTATGTATACTTGAGGCATGGGTACTCTATCTATAGAGTTGGTAATCCTCTACCTAAGAGTTCAAATAGGGTGTGGGTACTACACTGGGGTTGTTTACACCCTCAAACAATTATTCTCTATTCATAGAGGCATGTATCTTGTGGGACTATTAGAGTTTGTTATTCCTCTATATACTTGAGGAACATGTCATATACCCATGGAATTAAGTACACCCTAATTTGATGTGCATCACTCAATGAGGTTTGGGTCTTAATTTAAAATTTATGAGAGGTGGAATGGGTTTGTTCATAGTTGGATAGTTATTATAGTAAGGGCTAGTACTCTATTAATTTACATATATCCCTGGTTAGGTTTTGGACTCCCCTGTCAATTTCTTTAATAGTGGAATGGTTATGGTGGATGATAAGGTGAGGTAACACCTTGACTGTTTCATATACTACAGTAAGTACTAGGTTGTACTTATTGGATTCTAGTGGTGTTGTGGAAGAAAGGTGGAGTAGATTAGATACTTTGAGACTTATGACTATTAAGACACCCTTTAGTTGCCTTTGAGATGTGACATGCAGCTAGCCTATTGACTTCAGACTTTGTGGGATTTATGGCTCTCTAATAATCCTTAATTTCTTGGGAGTTATTACCATTTATAATTTATAGGTGATATGAACAACATTTCTCTATATCCCTAAGACTTATAGTGGTTGAGTATATCTAGATCTCTTCTTGTCTTCCTCCCAGTTACCCTCCCATACCTGAAGTTTTTAACTAAATCATTGATTTATCTTTCTGTTTTGGGTTTGCAGCATCCTAATGAGTGTGTTTATAATCACCCTTTAATGAGATTTATGCCAAAACATGTTGTGTATATGCAGATAACATAGGGTTTGGAGAGGGTCTTATTGGATGTTGAGATGGTGTGGATTTTTTAGAGCAGACACCTAGATATGTGTGGTGATTAATTGTGGATTATAGTGGTTCATAATGGTGATGGTGACCATTAAAGCTAGAGATCTATCTATTCATGCATGCAGTGAGGTGGATCATTTGAGAGTCTTATTTTTTATTAAAATCAAAGGCTTTTCACGTCTACAGTTCCTTTAGTATTTGCCTATGTGGAATTGTACATGTATTTGATGTCTCGTACATGTGTTATATATAGTTTAGTTATTTATATAGATTCATTTCTAGTGTGGTTGGTTATTTTATGCATTGAACATATGTTTCTGTTATAGCTTGATATAGGATAAGGTCTCTCATGTTCTGTGATATGTCTACTCAGTGCTAGTCACCATCCCATTGCCTATAGGAGGTGGGCTTGGGGTGGAACACTTGACCTACCTCGGCCCAGGGGGGAAGTAGTTCGAGTCATGTTAGATTGGAATCAAAGTGTTTGAGTCCTAAGGATGTGGTTTGGAGTTATTAGTCATGTGAGGACTGGATTGGGAATTTAGAGCAATAATGTTAAAGGGTTCTTATGTTATTTTATTAAATCATGGATACTAGTATAGGTTTGGTGGTCGAAATATTCTTTTTTCAAGACTCTTATAACCTATTAGTCAACCCAGATCTATAATACATTGATTGTGGGATACAAAAAAATTGGTATATGCATCATTTAGTGTTTAGTTATGATATTTCATGTCCTACATGTGTCATATAATCCAAATATACTCTAATACTTGTATATTTATCCTATAAAATATAGGGTGATACCAATGTATAGATAGCTTGTGTGTATAGGCAAGGTCATGATGAGCTCATGCCTATAGTTTTCCTCTCACCAAAAATTAGTGAGAGATGAAGCATTTTTTTATGACTACACTTCAATCTGATCCAGATTCTCTCTTCTTCATGATTAGTGGAAATATTTCTTGTATAGTGGATGGTAGTTCCTTCTGATTTGGGATAGACTACCCATAGGCTGGATATACTATATGTGATCCAGCAACAAAGGCCTCATGGGTTTATGATGAAGGCTTGATACTTGGGAAACAAGGGTTTGGATAGAATCTAAGACTTTCATTTCCATCTGGTTTCAACTCTTGATAACCAAATCACGATTCTTGTATTGAAATCCCTATACAACATAGTGGGCCATTAGTGGGTGATACTTTTCTCAAACCCACAATGGGACTATTCTTCCACTGATGGAGTCCACACCCTTATTTATGGTGAATTTTTATTCAAGGATATTGGACCCCCCCATAAGAAAGTTCAACCATGTATGAGTACACATCCAGGCCTATGGATCTCATGAGGTGTTCCCAATACATGTTTTTTGGTGGAATTTTTCAAGATCAATGGTTCATACGGAGACACTGGGGGGAGATTTATTGAGTTGTGTTTGTATTTTCATGCAACATCGTCTTTTCCTAAATCTCTGAGATAGGCATTTTCATATGAGTGTTCTTGGGTGGAATACACCCAAGATTTGTGATCAGGCTAGTATTTTACCTAAATACAGGTAGAGTTAGGCCAGGGACGGACCCCCACATTAAATATAACATTTAAATCATATAAATACCTAATGTAGGACCTCTTTCCTACTAGGAATTTGTTTAGTTGGGAATTGGGTGGCGCAAGATAAGATGTAGATAGATGGTTTTATAATCCGCTACCATTAATACCACCTTTGGTTAGATCCTTTTAGGTGTATAGGATAAATAATCATATTTGTGGAGAGAGGTGCACAATGGATGACTATGGTTAGGCATTGGTGGGTGCAGTTTAGATTACAATTTATATCCTCTTTTCAAAGAACCTCATATTCGATAGTGTGTATGAAGGTTGTTTTTTCTTCATCATATGTTCATAATTTTGAAATTCCAATGGAACCCCTAGTTAGACCCTTATCAAGAAAGGGATTTTTCATTGATAGTGACTGTATTTTACTCACCCCTTCTGGTAGAGTGATTTTATACATGGTGGAGAAATATTTATCTTATAATATTCCTCTACGGAAGATATGAGATACAATGGTACACATCCTGGTATAGATTATATACAAGTTCTAGTTCTATATAGTAATGTGTAGTTGAGTAAATGTGGTGTGGTACATATCCCATCAAGGATTGTAATCTAATAAGGTGTGGAAATTGGATACCACCCATAATAGTTTGTAGTTATCTACCCATGAGACGTTAAGCATGGATTTATGTTCTATGTGCATGGATGAGAATTCACTTCTTATGAGTATGGAAGAATACAGGTGTAAGGACCCGACCCCAGTTCCCCAGATCCGGTGCCTTATTTGATTAAGTTGGCATACAAACAAGGAATACGAATCCCGAAGGACCGAGTAGTTTAGTATTATTGGAAACAAGATACATACATAAGTTCATCATTACAACTTGAAATGAAAAACAACATAGAAACTCCTTAGACAGCTTCCATAACTCCTAGGTTATTTCAGCATGTCATTCATAATAGAATTCTTCTTGCCCTGAGAAAATGAAACATAATAAAGGGGTGAGATCAAATTCTTAGTAAGAGTAAGAAATACAGTGGAACGTAATATAAACATTACACATGGTGAATAATTGAAAACACATGCCTTTAATAAATAAACTTGAACACATTATGGAAGGAATATGAGCTGAGTAAATAATGCCATAATAAAACATAATCATGGATATTCTACTAATCAAATAACCACATGAAATATCAATAGCTGAACTCATAATGATGTAATGCATAATTCTGGACATTATGAAACATTTTTCCAAGGCCTCAACCAAGACATCTAATGATTAAGGCCTCGTCCAAAATCCATATCACATTGGGAAAGGCCTCGGACAATTCTCTGTCTAGTTGTCTCATGAGACCTACTGATGCATCAAGGGGCTATAGCAGGCCCCACCCGTCAAATAATAAGTCCAATACATTCCTAATATGAGTGGGGATCAACATAAACAACATATACATTCATATTTAAACTATCATATGAATGTATCTAACTTTCCCCAATCATAAAACATAAAACACTAACCATTCGGAATAATATGGTGAATGGTTTTAGGATAGATCAACCACAATAGAGTTAGTCATAAACCATTAAATAAAATATGGTATATGACTTCATATATTATTAAACCCAATAATACCATGGAATCAACATGAGTGTTAAATTAGATGAAAACACTCTTATAAAATCATTAAGCAATTCGTGAGATAAATACTCTTTTATTTTGAAAAGAAGAGTTCTTTTGGAAAAATATTTGTATAAAACCAGAAGTTAATTAAGATATTATTTTAAAAATAAAATGAGTGATTTTATAAGGATAATGGTTCCCAAAAACATATTATAGATTTCCCTTGAAAATAGATAAGAATTTGAGAAATTCCCTTGAATCGGGCTTGTATTTTGGAAACAGTTTTGAATGCTCCTTTTAAAACATGTAACTATCCAGAAAATAGGGAAGGATTCTGGTTGGTGTACATATATAGAATACTCATACAGAATTTATGAGGAGTTCATAACAATACATAATAATTTCATCGAGGAAATTAGACAATAAAAGTAACCTGAATGAAAATGGAAGTTTGGGTGGAAAACCCTTACCACTTTGTAATCAAACGATTCGTATGCCCCAAAAATTAATAATAAAAAAATTATAGATTTAATACCATGAAGATAAATATATTCATGATATGTGAAATCAATGGTCATTATACATACACCATACAAAAGTATTAGTAGTGAATATGGAAAATCTCACGAAAATGGAAGTGAGATGAAGAAACCCTTACCTTAACTCCGAACGTGTTCCGCTCTAGTACTTAAGTTCCTGGAATATGAAATTATACTTATTAATAAATTATTTCAGAACCTATTATACATGTATTTAGTTTATCATAATTCTGGTTAGTTCATTTATGTCTTTATTGATTAGTTATTATATTGACTTTCGTCGTTCCAGAGTGTTCGTTTCTCTTATTTTCATATTCGGTTCACTTGTTTTTAAGTAATGAAGTGGAATGGATGTAAATCTCCAGGATTGGAATTATATATTATTAATAAACATAAATAATTGATAATGTTCATTTCTATCATTTTGTTACATGGAATCAGGATGAACCATTAGATGACCACCACTTTGATTATTCGGCGGTATTTGGAAAATTATGAACTAGTTTTGTCATATAACTTAATTATATGTACATATTCTGGTTCCTGAATATTAATTAGGTTATAAAACATATATTATAGTCTGGTTCAACCATGAATATGGTTTCATGACTAGTAGTGGAGAATAAATTGAAGAACGAAACTTCGTCGTCCACGAAGGTTATAAATCAGAACCTCGTGGACGTCGATTTTGTTTATAAAATAAAAGGGAGGGAGTAAGAATATTTATGATGGTTCTTCCATTAACATGATATAAATACATTATATAGGTGTTATTTTAGTTATCATGATCATTTGTATAGAAGAGGATAGGAGAGGATAACAAAAGTAGATAAATTGAAATAAAACCAAATGAGAAAGAAGGGTGATTTACCTCTTGAAATAACCTCCTTGAGAAACTCCTTAAGGGAAGGGGTTTTGGTCTTTTGTCAAGACTAAGAGCTTCATGGTTGTGGAGAGTGACAGGGGAAGGGTAATTGGGTAGAACTTTTAGGAGCTTCAAGTCTTATAAGAGTGAAGATAAGAGGTAGTGGTGGGGGGTTTTTATAGTGGAGGAGAGGGGTATATTTTGAATATTTAATTCATTATTTTATTATATCCCTCCAGACAACCAATAGTGTTGTTTCATGTGACCCCTAATAGTAATAATGGCATGTGAGTTTGAACCAAGTGGGCTTACATCATCCTTGCATCACCTATGATGCAATAAATCAAGTATTTATCATTTATCGTATTTTATCATATTTTACTATTCATCAAAAATTCTAGAATTTCAGAAAAATCCCAAAAATTCACCCCTACCATTTTTCGACATGTATAATTTAAAAGTGAAGTCCATTTTTGAAAAATAATTTTCTAAATATTATTAATTTAACTTTTAAATAAAAGCATACTTAATTCAAAAATTAAAAGTTCTAATTCTACAACTACTTCTTTATCACAATGAAAAATTAACCAAGATGTTATTATCTTCTAGCCTTAATAAAATAAAATAATAATAAAATTTACTATTCATTTGGGTCATATTACTATTCATGTTACTATTCATAAGGGTATGTTACTATTTACTAAAAAATCAAGTTTTTTTTATCGGACTCCAAATGACTTACTGAACACAACTCTAGATGACCATTTTTTGAAATTCAAAACATAGAAGAGACAAAGTTGTGTTTAATGGTTAGATTATAAAATTGCATTCTATATTTATTTTAAAAACCTTGGGGTGTTACATTCCCCCCTACTTACAAAAATTTCTTCCTCGAAATTCATAGAATATTACCTAAAAAGATTCGGGTATGTCTTTAACATAAGATCCTCAGGCTCCCATGTTTCTTCCTCCATCTTATGGTTCCTCCATAGAACCTTGACCAGACGATTCGCCCAATTTCTCAATATTGGTTCTCTAGTATCAAGAATCTTGAAAGGCTCCTCACAGTAAGATAGATCAGGATCAAGTTCCACTTCATCATAAGTGAGTACATGTGTTGGGTATGGCATGTACTTTCTTAACATTGACACGTAGAATACATTGTGAACCTTGGAGAGACTTTGCGGCATTTCCAAATGGTAAGATACGGCTCCAATTAGGTCCAGAATTTCAAAAGGTCTGATATACCTAGGACTTAACTTTCCCTTCTTACTGAATCGTATAATACCCTTCCATGGAGAAACACTAGGGCGGATAAATCCATTATTACTAAATTCCTCTAGTTTCTTTTTTAGTTCCAATAATTCCACAGTGGTCATTCTATAAGGGGTCTTTGATATGGGCCTTGAACAAGGAATTAAATCAATGGAAAACTCAATTTCTTATTCTGGAGGATGTCTAGTTAAATCTTCTGGAAACACATCAACATATTCTCTCACAATAGGTACATCCTCTATTTGAACATTCTTTTCCTCACCCACAGTTATTTCATTCTCTTCCTCCCCAATAATTGAATTTAGTTGAGCTACTGTGGGTGGATCTAGATAAGAATCAGGTGGTGACGATTCTTCTCTAAATATAAGGTGTTCTTTATCATCGTCATCAAAAATTGTAACCTCCTTATTCTTACAATTAATTTTTTCATCATGATCCGAAATCCAAACCATACTGAGGATTATATCAAACTCAATCATGGGTATAACGATGAGATCAGCAGATATAGAACACTTATATTCCTTAATGGGAACTAATTGACAGAACTTTGTAGCAATGATACTTCCCTTAGGAGTTTTTACTGACAACTCCCTTGTTAAATCAAATTAGAAATATCTAATTTTCTTAGAAAACTGGGAAGATATGAAATAATGCGATGATCCGGAATCAAATAAAGCATTGGCTAAGCTTGATGAAATGATCAAAGTACCTTCCACCACATCACGTGGAACATCAACCTCTGTAGTTGTGATCGCATATGCTTGTCCTTGCTCCCTTGGCCTCTTTTGTTGCATATTTCCTTGACGTTTTGGACAATTATTATCATAGTGACCCATTTCCTGACAATTATAGCATCGAACATCATTGGATTCCTTATTTCCTTTGCAATCATCAGCAATATGGCCTTTCTGACCACATTTGTAGCATACTCCTTTTCCTTTTAAGCACGCATCAGGGTGTTTCCTTCCACAATTGTCACATGGTGGAAATTCAAATCTTCCCTTCTTCCCTGTTTCCTTATTTCCTTTCCCATGGTTTTCAGTAGCCCTCTTCTTTTCTTGCTTTCCCATAAAGTCATAAGACTTAGAGAATTTTTTTTCGGTCTTGATAGCACATGAAACTATGTCCTCGTATGATGAAAAATTTTGGGAGACCAGTGCCCGCCGGAGGAATGGCTTTAGGCCATCAAAGAATCGATCGATTTTGCTCCTTGAATTTTTTATGTAGTCCACAGCATGTCTTTCCAGCCTTGTAAAGTTGGCTTCATACTTGGAAACATTTTCATCCTCCTTTTGCCTCAGATTCAAGAATTGCCTCTCCATATTTTCTCTTTGTTCATGAGGGAAATATTTTTCTATGAAGATTTCCTTAAAATCCCCCCATTCCATATCTTCTATCTCTTCCTCCTCCTTTGTGTTTTGGATTAATGACCACCACTGATCTGTATCTCCTGATAGACGATATACTTCCATGACAACCTTTTCTCTTTCATTACATCCCAAAGCGAGAAATATCTTCTCAAGGGAACATATCCACTACTCTGCTACAAATGGGTTTGTAGTCCCGTTGAATGATGGAGGTTGTTGTCGCATAAAGAGATCTAGCATGGATCCTCCACTTGGTGGATATGAATGCTCCATACAGGTAAGGTTATTATTCATAACCTAAGTAAGTTGTCCCAGTATAGTTATGAGTTGCTCAGCACCAGTCACAGCACCAGAGCCAACATCATTTTCTTGCGTCGGAGGAAAATCCCTACAGGGGACACATGCATTCATGTTATTTCCATTCCGTCCACTAGGCGCCATATCTAGATAATTGAATACACTATATTAGGTTATGAATCACAATGTACAATCTTAACTTAAAAAAATACTCAAAAAAATTGAGATCCTACACATGGCTAATCCCATATTCACAAAAATGGTTTCTTTGAGGAATATTTTCATTAAACTCCTTCAAAATGGCTTGTAAAGAAAATGTGAATTATCCTAAGCATATACCATGGGAGTGTCGTAACCAGGAGTGTAGAAAGTCCCATTGTTGTGCACCAATTCCCATTCGAGTCTAGTTCAAAGCGGTGTTTTCGGGTTTTACCCCTAGATACATATGTGCCAGAGCCACCTCTACCTGATCATATCCAGACAGGGATGTATTGCTTGAAAGATCCACATAATATATTCCTTACCAAAATAATAGGATGTTATTGTATGTATATCCTCAAAGACTAACTTAGGGACTCTTCTCTAATTCTATGTTTTCTAAATCTAGTTTCCAAGTATTCTACTAAACTTTCTTTGATACCAACTGTAAGGACCCAACCCCAGTTTCCCAGAGCCGGTGCCTTATTTGATTAAGTTGGAATACAAACAAGGAATATGAATCCCGAAGGAACGATTAGTTTAGTATTATTAGAAACAAGATACATACATAATTTTATCATTACAACTTGAAATGAAAAACAATATAGAAACCCATTAGACAACTTCTATAACTCCAAGGTTATTTCAGCATGTCATTCATAATAGAATTCTTCTTGCCCTGAGAAAATGAAACATAATAAAGGGGTGAGATCAAACGCTCAGTAAGAGTAAGCAATACGCCAGAAGGTAATATAAACATTAGACATGGTGAATAATTGAAAACACATGCCTTTAATAAATAATCTTGAACACATTATGGCAGGAATATGAGCTGAGTAAATAATGCCATAATAAAACATAATCATGGGTATTCTACTAATCGAATAACCACATGAAATATCAATATCTGAACTCATAATGATGGAATTAATAATGTTGGACATTCTGAAACATTTTTTCAAGGCCTCGTCCAAGCATCTAATGATTAAGGCCTTGGCCAAAATCCATATCACATTGGGAAAGGCCTCGGCCAATTCCTCATCTAGTTGTCTCATGAGAACTACCGATGCATCGAGGGGCTATAAAGGGCCCCACCCGTCACTTAATAAGTCCAATGCATTCCTAATATGAGTAGGGATCAACATAAACAACATATACATTCATATTGAAACTATCATATAAAATTTAACTAACTTTTCCCAATCATAAAACATAAAACACAAACCATTTGGAATAATATGGTGAATGGTTTTAGGATAGATAAACCACAATATATTTAGTCATAAACCATTAAATAAAATATGGTATATGACTTCATAGATGATTAAACCCAAAAATACTATGGAATCAACAAGAGTGTTTAATTATACGAAAACACTCTTATAAAATCATTAAGCAATTCTTGAGATAAATACTCTTTTATTTTGAAAAGAAGAGTTCTTTTGGAAAAATCTTTGTATAAAACTAAAAGTTAATTAAGATAGTATTTTTAAAATAAAATTAGTGATTTTATAAGGATAATGGTTCCCAAAAACAGATTATAGAGTTCCCTTGAAAATAGATAAGAATTTGAGAAATTCCCTTGAATCGGGCTTGTATTTTGGAAACGGTTTTAAATGATCCTTTTAAAACATATAACTATCTAGAAAATAGGGAAGGATTATGGTTGGTGTACATATATATAATACTCATACAGAATTTATGAGGAGTACATAATAATACATAAGAATTTCATCGAGGAAATTAGACAATAAAAGTAACCTGAATGAAAATGGAAGTTCGGGTGGAAAACTCTTACCACTTTGTAATCAAACGATTTGTATGCCCCAAAAATTAATAATAAAAAAATTATAGATTTAATACCATGAAGATAAATATATTCATGATATGTGAAATCAATTTTCAGTATACATACACCATACAAAAGTATTAGTAGTGAATATGGAAAATCTCACGAAAATGGAAGTGAGATGAAGAAACCCTTACCTTAACTCCGAACGTGTTCCGATCTTGTACTTAAGTTCCTGGAATATGAAATTATACTTATTAATAACTTATTTCAGAACCTATTATACATGTATTTATTTTTTCATAATTCTGGTTATTTCATTTATGTCTTTATTGATTAGTTATTTTATTGACTTTCGTCGTTCCGGAGTGTTCGTTTCTCTTATTTTCATATTCGGTTCACTTGTTTTTAAGTAATGAAGTAGAATGGATGTAAATATCCAGGATTGGAATTATATATTATTAATGAACATAAATAATTGATAATGGTCATTTCTATCATTTGGTTACATGGAATGAGGATTAACCCTTAGATGATCACCACTTCGATTATTCGGCGGTATTTGGAAAATTATGAACTAGTTTTGTCATATAACTTAAATATATGTACATATTCTGGTTCCTGAATATTAATTAGGTTATAACACGTATATTATAGTCTATTTAAACCATGAATATGGTTTCATTTCCAGTGATGAATAAGAAATTGAAGAATGAAACTTCATCGTCCACGAAGGTTATAAATCAGAACCTCATTGACGTCGATTTCGTTTATAAAATAAACGGGAGGGAGTAAGAATATTTATGATGGTTCTTACATTAACATGATATAAATAAATTATATATATGTTACTGGAGTTATCATGATAATTTGGACAGAGTATGTGAGGAGAGGATAACAAAAGTAGATAAATTTAAATAAAACCAAATGAGAAAGAAGGGTGTTTTACCTCTTGAAATAACCTCCTTGAGAAACTCCTTAAGGCAAGGGATTTTGGTATTTTGGAAAGAATGAGAGCTTCCTGGTCATGGGGAGTGACTAGGGAAGGGTAATTGGGCATAAATTTTAGGAGATTCAAGGCTTAGAGGAGTGAAGATAAGAGGTAGTGGGGGGGGTTATAGTGGAGGAGAGGGGTGTATTTTGAATATTTAATTCATTATTTTATTATATCCCTCAAGAAAACCAATAGTGTTGTTTCATGTGACCCATAATAGTAATAATTGCATGTGAGTTAGAACCAAGTGTGCTTACATCATCCTTGCATCACCTATGATGCAGTAAATCAAGTATTTAGCATTTATCGTATTTTATCGTATTTTACTATTCATCAAAAATTCTAGAATTTCAGAAAAATCCCAAAAATTCACCCCTACCATTTTTCGACATGTAGAATTCAAAATTGAAGTCCATTTTTGAAAAATAATTTTCTAAATATTATTAATTTAACTTTTAAATGAAATCATACTTAATTCAAAAATTAACAGTTCTAATTCTACAACTACTTCTTTATCACAATGAAAAATTAACCAAGATGTTATTATCTTCTAGCCTTAAGAAAATAAAATAATAATAAAATTTACTATTTATTAGGGTTATATTACTATTCATATTACTATTCATAAGGGTATGTTACTATTTACTAAAAAATGAAGTTTGTTCTATCGAACTCCAAATGACTTACTAAACACAACTCTAGATGACCATTTTTCGAAATTCAAAACATATAAGAGAAAAATTTGTGTTTAATGGTTAGATTATAAAATTTCATTCTATATTTATTTTCAAAACCTTGGGGTGTTACAACAGGAATTCTTATAAAGGCTAAACTATGGTCGTACCTTAATGGGGGACTGACATATGAATCAAATCGTATTCAGAATATGGCGTTAAAGTTTTTTTGAGTGAAATAATGAGAACCTATATGAAATTTATGGAGTATATATACTTGTCTCAATTCAAGTAAGACCTATTTAGTCATACCATAAGAGTATCAGCTAATTAGTAACCACTCATAACATGAGTTTTGGATTTTCAAAATAGTGTTTGTCCCTTATAAAGTGGAAAGCATAGTGAATAATGAAATTTCGGTTATGAAATAGTGGCAAGGTGGTTGAAACTTCTAGTTTAGGACTTTGTGTTGGGATGTTGGAGGAGGTGCATGAGAAGTTGTTTTTGAAGCATTTGATTATTTCTTGTAGAGGTATATTTTTCTCGTGTTCAATCAAGAGTGGTGGGCCTACATGCTTAGATTGTGTGGGAGAGTCTTGCGGTGGTGATTTAGACTTTGTGGTCTTGTTTGAACAAACATTATTAGGAAATAGACCTGAAGGGTTTTTGTGAAGGTGGGGAGTATGTCACCCACTTCTCTTGGTGGATAGTTATTTTCTCTTAGTTTTCTAAGTACCAGTGTGGTCATCCTTAGTGGAGAACACCCTAGTTAAATACAACCCTCGATGTGGTATGTCCAAAAAAACTTTGTGGGTGTACCCATCACATGGAAACTCTTACTACGTGATAGAGGAGAAGGTTTTCTTAGGAGTTTATAGTTTTTAATTGATCTATTTCAGTGGGGGTTATCATGGGGTTTGGGTCCATCAGAGCATATTCATATAAATATTCAAGACCATCCACTTTGGATTGTGGTGGATTAGGCCACCCGATGGGAAGTGGTGTGTTGTTTTGCAACTTGATGAGTTTGATATTGTTTTAGATATTCTCATTGATATATTTCATAAAGGAGTGATGATAACACAACCAATATATCTTCAATAGTGATTTTAGGCCTATTGTAGATCAAGATATAGATAGAGGATTCCCACATATGTTTAAAAAGATGTTGGGGGAGAATACTCATGTTGTTTTTGTGTCATGAGTTAGAAACATCGGTGCTCATGCCTTGCATATAGGGAATGATGGAGAAGATTATATAGATTTGTAGGAGTATGTTATCCTGCAACTCCTCTAGTGTTAGTGTGAAATCTTATGACACACTTGGTATTAGAGTGTGTCTTAGAGAGGATATTCTCATGAAATAATCATCTAGGATTATCTTTAAATATGGGGAGAAATGTGCTCCCACCATAGGTAATATTCACAAAGAATCATATTGACAAGGACATTAGTGGATTTTTTATTCTATTTATCCCTTTTGGTAGGACAAACTTCAGTTAATAAAAATGTTTTGGGGGTAGAGGCTTGAAAATAATCACATAGAGTGTATGTGTGTTTCCATTATGGTCATGTTGTGAGATGATTTAGAGCCAATAAATTTAGTGATGAGGGAGGATTTTCCCTTATTTTGTGTTTGTTTAATGATTTTCTTTAGATCTTGGACCTTCAAAGATTAAGGAATAGTTTTTAAAGGTGGGTTGTTTTTTTTACTAGGTTATTTTGTGAGCTTCCTTATTAAGGAGCCCCAATTGTTACCTTTTTAAAGTTGAAAATGTTTAAAATTATGGAGGATATAGTGAACCATATTTTTTGTGATTATAACCATTAAAATATTTCTAATAGTGTTTTTAAAAGGTTCACATAGCTGGCGTAGATTTACAGGCATTGTGGATCCTCGATAATAATATATTACTTTTTGTATGTGTGATTGTATTTAAGTAAATAATGTTTTTATTTCAAATAAGAGCCTCATATAGAAAATTGGATACTACAGTTTCATCAAGAATGATGATTTTACCCTAGGAGAACTATTATCATAGTTCTCTCCAGTAGTTCTTGGGACCAACCCTTGGTGGTTGGGTGTTTTAAGTAAACTCCACAAACCTAAGTCTTAACTATTTAAAACTATGTTTATATAATTATAGGTTTAGTTTTTATAAACCCAAGAATTATAAAGGGTGGGAGAGGAGGATATCAAAGGAGATCTATAGATCCTCAAGGCTGGGTAATGAACTCCATTATTGTAATTGTCAACGAACCTCATAGCGAACATGGACCTTTTCATCGGTTGATCCAAGTAAGGATCTATATTTTGATTCTTTCCTTTTTCGTCATTTTTTATGTTCTAGGTTTTTGATTTAAATATATTCATTATTATTATTTAATTTATTTTATAGAAAACTCAATTATGAGATCATCGTTAGGGATTCCAGTGTTTCTTTATATTTTGTTTGTTTTCCTTGTGATCAATTCATTCTTCATGTTATTTGTCAATCAGTCATGAAATCAATGTGTGGGACCCATAATTTATTATTGAAAATATTTCCCTCACCTGGAATTCTTTATTTTTTCATGAATATGGGTTTTTGGACCTGAAAAAGGTTAACGATATATTGAAGGAATCCCGTAAAATAACCCAGTGATAGAGGATAGTGATCATGGAACTAAAGGATTCAACAACAACTTCTTCCACACTATTATTAGTGTAGGCTTAGCTCTGATCAAGTTATAGCATGGAATCAGTGTAACAAGGTATATAAAATGGGGTGAATCATGAAGCGATGTAGAACAACATAGCATATGTGTCTAGATACTCAATCATTGATTCCCTATCCCCCCCTGGGATAGCATCACAACATGTATTCGATGGTGATGTGGCTTTGATGGAAACATTACATAGCTTAGATGGTGGTATGGTATGGCTTTAATGCTGGAATGAAATGTCTTAGATGGAAGAACATGTTATAAATGGTGTCCTGTAGAAGGTAAGTCATGACGTGTAAGGTGGCTTAGTGGGATAGAGTAGGGTGGTAATGGTGAAAAAGAGTCAATTTCCCACTATGGTGGCAAAGGGTTCGATTGAATATATGGGATGCATAGCTAGTGGTGTTGGTTTTTTAGACTATTATGATATGAGGAGTAGAGGACTAGGGGTTCTAGGGTTCTCCCCATAGTTTTTCAATCCCTTGGTTCAAACGGAGCCTCATGCACCATACGATGGGCAGAGATGCAATGGTCATGCAGGAGTCAAATATAGGACAAAACTAGTGGGATGGGTGTGCCACAGTGCATGTGAGCTCCATACGCCTGGTGGGGTTCTCCTTTTCCCTATCCATCATGCCATATGGCATGCCCCAAGGATTCCATTGGCCCATTTTGGCTATGTGGGGTTTTTTGCATATAAATTTAACTGGATATCAGTTTCAAGAAAATAAATAACCTATCCTGAGAATTTTTCTATGTAGATCATAATTGCATGATTTTTTTTCCCATCCAATACCATTTTTTGAAGTAAAATAGGAATTTTAAGTATTTTAGATCTATAGGATCGATGATAGAGATCAAGCATGGAGATCAGAGTGTTCACAGGGTTGGTACTCCCCTGGTGGGGTGCGTATTCTGGGGAGTTGGTCCCCCACATGACATATAGGGTTTGATACTACCCCATATACATGATACAAGGGTCTTATTTATATAAATGTGGTGATACCTCACCTCCAGGTGGTGTGTGGTTCCTCCACTGAGGTCGATTACTCCCTCTACTGATTCTTATCCATTTGGTGAGGCATAGGTCCCTCACATGACTGGTAGAGTTCGGTACTCCCTAGTATACTTAAAGAATGATCCCTCTACCCATGGAGTTGAGTTCTCTCTAGTTTTATGTGAATCACTCGATGAGGTGAAGGTAATCCATTATAATTTCTAAGAGTAGACATGGATTTACTCATAGTTGAGTAGTTATAATAGTAGGGGTTATTACTCATTGACCAACATTTATCCTTAGTCAGGGTGTGGGTTTGCTTGTCAGTTTCTAGAATGGTGGCATGGTTATGGTAGATAGTAAGGTGTGATACCCCCTTTATTGTTGTGTTTAATTCAACTAGGATTGGTCCACCCTTAGTGAATTCTAGTGGTGGTGTATAAGAAAGTTATATAAGATCAGATACTCAGAGACTTCTGAATCCTCAGGCATCCATTGTTTCCCTTTGAGATGTGACATGTAGTTGGGTTATCGACTTCAGAATTTAGCGGTTTGTTGGTTTTTTAAGCATCCTAAATTTCTCTTGAGGTGTGACCTTTAAGGATTTGGAGCTGATATGACCAATAATTATTTATTTCCTTTATATTTTTAGTGGTTGAGTATATCTTTATCTTTTCTTGTCTTCCTTTTCGTTAACCTCTTATACCAATATTTTTGAGTTGACTCATTTCTTTGTCTCTCCTTTGTGGTTTCTAGGCATCCTAATGAGTATGTTTATACTCACCCCTACATGGACTTTGAATACACACATGTTGTGTCTATATATATGACATAGGGTTTGGAGATGGTCTTAGTGGATATGGAGTTCGTGTGGCTTGTTCAAAGTCAATTCATAGAGATGCTTGGTGATGCATGGTGGTGCATGGTGGTAGTGGATATTGTGAATAGAGATTGATCTAAGAGTATATGTAATGAGGAGGAGCTTTCTAGAGTCTTGTGTTTATCAGATTTGGAGGCTTATCAAATGTATAGTTCATTTGGTATTTACCTATCACTACTGGAAAAATGTGTTATTGTGACGGGTCATTTGCGATGGGATCCCATCGCAAATAGTATTTTGTAACGTGACCCCATTGCAAATGACCCGTTACCGAAACCGTCATAAAAAAATATTAATTTTTGAGATGGTCTGTCGCAAAAAATTAGTAGTTGCGATGGGCAGTAGAACCATCACAAAAAACATTCAGTGATTTTTTTAAGAAACTATTTGTGACGGACAAGCGACCTCTCACTAATAGTTTTCCATTTTTTAATTTTTTTTGATGCTTTGTCGCAATTACTAATTGCATTGGACCATCGCAATTACTTCTCAAAATATAAAAAAACCCTATTTACAACGGGCTCGTCGCAAATAGTTGAATTTTTTAAAAAAATATAAATAAAATAATATAATATATATTATAATATAATATTAATAAAAATAAAATCATAATATTAATATTAATATAATAAAATTACTTATAAAATAATAAATATAATATAATATTAATATAAATAAAATATTAATATTAATATTAATATTCATAAAATAAAAGTAATTATAAAATAATTATTTAATATAATATTATTATTATTAATATTAATGAAATAATAATATTAATAATATAATAAAAACCTAAGTATTCAAAAAAAATCTAAAAAAATATTAATTAATAAAAAATAAATAAATTATAAAAAATTATAATATTCAAGACAATATAAAACACACACTATTTAAAACTTTAAATAGTTAATATTATAAAAAAATACATTCAAATGTTTCATCATAAAATAAAAAAACATCACTGAGGGGGAGGGTCATCTGGAGGAGCTAGAGGAGATGGTGGAGGGAACTTCATCCCTAAACTGTGAGTCAACCGTCGCATGTACTCCATATGCTCCTACTCTAGATCCTACCGCAATTGATACATCTCATCCTCCATCTATTGTTGTTGATGTTGCTTCTGTCATTGGAACTCTTCCTACTTCTATTGTTTCCACTGACGCATCTTCTCCTGCTCCCTATCCATAGTCTCTATATGCTCACTCCGAGCTCACAACTGCTCTTGATATTGTGCATGAGATGATGATGACTCTCTGTGATCTCCTCTCGAGCTGGACACCGACATCACAAAGGTGCCATAAAAACCCTAATAGGTCACTCCAGAGCCAATACCAACAACTCGGCCTTTCTCAAATCCATACTGGGTCACCTGCATCCATGTTGCCTCATCAAATCGAAGGGCACTGGTCTGACCATCCGTCTCGGCCTGAATCTCAACATCTGTCTAAGATATCGCAACATCATATGACTCATTCAATTGAAATTTAAAATTTAAATAGTTAAAATATTATTTTTAGTTAAATTTAAAACTCAAAAAAACTTATATTGACCACAATCTGACGCTGGCGAGCACCTCTAATCTCCCCAGTGGCTGGATCACTACACATCCTCCTATAAATGTCATAATCTATAATATCAGGTTGTTCGAATGCCTATATCAATATAAAATAAACCTTTTACATTTAAAGTTATATACAATATTTAAAAAAAATGTACTTATCATTTTCTATCTACACGTACAGAATGTATGACTACCAGCCCGATTGTCACCTCCTGTCTCCCCCAATTTTGTCGACCTACTGATGATCTACTCTGAAACCGCCTACTCAACCGGTGTGTATATAATCCATCCCAAACCTACGATGAAATATAATCAAGTCGGTGGATGTGACATGTCTCATCAATCTCCTTCACTCCTGCTTTCTCCATTTCTTTTCTTTTCAAATTGTGAAAAAACTGAGTGCAACGCTGGTGCATAGCTCACTATCATGTCTTCCAAATAGCCTCACGTATGCTCTTCTCAATGGGATACCATAAACCCAACAAATAATTTTTTATATCAAGTTATTAATTAAATTAATTTCAAAATAAATATTATTCATTTACGTACCAGCCAATGATATAACATGCACTGCTGAACATCAACGGGAATCTGATCCCATGTCACACATGCATTAGAAAAATAATTGTGCAATATAGTGCTCACATGTCCAACTGAAATATGTGTAGAGATTTGGAAAAAATAATAATTAATCAAACAATTAGAATATAAATAAATTAATAAAAACTAACTAAAATACACAGGTAAACATACCTCTATGTACGTGGATCGAACCCAAGATGTGGACGTCTCTCGGGAATAGGGTCGGGAATCATTAGTTGGGCAAGACCACGCCCCCTCCGAGTGCCCCCAGAACCGCCAACAGTCTGAGGGTCCGATGATCCAACATCATGCTTGTCCAAAGGTAGATCTCCCTCTTGTAACAGATAAAATAGATCGACTTCCATCTAAAACATGAAATCATTGTTGTTAGAAAACAATTGAAAACAACTATTATATATAGATATTTATTATATATGATTATAACTAGAATTTAGTTATGTCAATGTCCATATTCATCCGCATCTTCATAACTATCAATGTCAATGTCTCCATCTTCATCATGAGCATCATAAATTTCTATATTAGTTTCAGTTTCATCATCTCTTGTCATTTCAAATTCTGTTTTAACATCATTAACATCATCATCACCATAAGCCCTTAACTGTGGGGTGTCATAAATGATATTCATGTATCTTTGTGTAAAAGATGGATTTGGAGAAGTATCTTGAAAATTTTCAATTCCTTTTACTTCAGTGGAACCACATTCACTTTCAGTAAACTGGTTCTCTCAAGATTTAATTTTTATTATGCTCCACCAATCACCCAACTCCCTTGAAGTGGCATAGTATTTTGCATAATAAATCTGATGTGTCTGATGAGCCAATAAAAATGGTTCATTTACTGCAAGAAGACTTTTATATTTAATATCAATGATTTCATGGATCAGATTAACACTTAAGCCTCTCTTAGTATCCAACCATTTAAATTTAAACATCATTGCATAATGTTGTCCTAGATAACACAGTTCAATGATTTCTTCCAACATTCCGTAAAAGTCAACTTCAGTTTCTCTATGATGAGATACTCTTAATAAAACACCAATATTCATTGTTTTTTTATTCCCCATATGCACGTGTATGAAATAGATAACCATTAACCACATATGAAATATAAGATTTAACCATTTTGGATGGTGGGTTACTCAATACAGACAATCAATTATCAATTTTATCACCATGTTGAGATACCTAAAAAGTTGTAAAACAATTATCACTATAACAAGTATTAAATTGATTTTTTATGTGAAATAAAAAATAATTTATGTTTCCAGTTTTTGAAACCAGTAGGAAATTGTTTTTTGATGACGTTCTTCAAGAACAGCTGCTGTAATTTGTGGAAACTATTTCTTGATATGATTATCATATAACCTACAAATAAAATAAGATTAATATGCAGTTATAAAAATATAGAATAAGTGATAGGATAACTCACAATACTAATGGTGTCATTTCTTCAAATTTCAAGAGAATATATGTATGAACTCAGTGATGTTCATCATTTGAAAGTCATCGTTCATGAACTCCACCAAAGCCAAGTTTGGGATGATTGAAAACTGATAATTGATTACTCATGTCATAATCAACATTTCCCTCAATACGGCTCATGTGGTATTGTTTTGAGGGATATTAATATTGAATATAATGAGATAAGAAAAAATAAATTTCCTCTTGCAAATAAGCTTCTGCAATTGATCCTTCAACTGATGCTTTGTTACGTACTTAGTTTTTCAATTTCTACATGCATCTCTCAAATGGGTACATCCATCGAAACTACACCAGACCTCCACATTTTGTTTCATGAGGAAAATTTAGTATCAAATGTTTCATTGAGTCAAACAAACCTAGTGGGAATATTTTTTCCAGTTTACATAAAATTAAAACAATATCTTCATATAGTTTACTTACAGCATAGTAGTATTTTTTTGACACACAAATGTATCAAAAAAATATGATATGTTTGTAAGTTTATACCAAATCATATTATTTAACAAACCTCTTAATATAATTGGTATAAGTCTTTCCATTAAAACATGACAGCCATGACTTTACAATCCAGTAATATGACCATTTCTGACACATTTGCCCAAATTGGAATCATAACCATCTAGAAGTCTCTAATATTTAATCCACTGACAAAATAATAATTGAATCTCTTAAGATAGTGTATAAGATATTTTTTGCTTCATTAACTTCTGTGATCTAAAATTTTCAAACAGTTCAATTTCGGGTGGCTTATAAATTTGGGCAAGATCTAATCGTGAAACTACATTGTCTTTGGTCTTACCTTGTGTATCCAAAACTGTATGAAATAAATTATCAAAATATTTCTTCTCAATATGAATCACATCCAACATGTGGCAGACCAACAAATCAGACCAATATGGAAAATCCCAAAAAATGTTTTGTTTTATCCAATTATGTTATTTTCTAAACCCATCATTTTTTTGTTGGTTTATTGTTGGTCCAAATGTGATTGGAGGTAATGACGATACAATTGATTTAAACTTTGTACCTAATATCATTATTGGAGGCCCATATTTTTCAACTGTTTCTTTTCTGAAATGATATTTCTTTTGTTAGGTCCACTAGGCTGAGTACCCTGAGAGGGGGGTGAATCAGGGTATGACTAATTCAAAATTAAAGCACGTTCTGATCTTATTTTGCTATTAAGAAAAACACTATTCTCTCTCTTTCATGTTTCACAATATAAGCATAAGGTAAAGCATGCACAGGACACAGCAATTTTTACTTGGTTTACCGCTAAGGGCTGCGTCCAAGGAGCATACGCCGACAAGTTTCCGATCATACCAAATTCCACTAAACTTCACTAGTTGTGGATTACAAGGTTTGGTCTAGATCACTTCTATGATCAGGCTCACTTCCTTTACAATGTTTAGGGTCATCTCACTACTTTCCCAAGGGTCACTCCATGTTTCTCTCTCTCTGGCTCACTACCGGTGGAGAGGATCACCTTCTTCCTCTTCCTTTGTTCACTGCGTCAGAAAGGATCCACTCACAATTTATAGACCTGTATGTCTCTTCATTTGCATGAAGGAATGCATCTTCCTCTGTAAGTAGATTCTCTGTTGAAGTTCAATCATTCACCCGTAGATGAATCTCTCTTTGAACCGAATGTATCGGGCAATCTTCCAGCTTCCACGCGGCCCGAAAATGCAGTCGGCGACTCAACCTTACTTGGCGCGCAAGTCTATATCAGCGCTCAAGTACCGGCGCGCAAGTCACAACTGGCGTGCAAGTCTTCCTCAACCACTTGCATGACTCAAACTTCTGCAACTCCAAACTTGCGCAACTCACTTCCTTCTTTTCCTAAACCACCTCAGGCACGCAACTAACACTTGGCGTGCAACTTCCAACACTGGCGCGCAAGTCCCACTTGCGCGACACACCACCACTTGCGCGACCACCACACCTGCACGAAGGGAGCTCTGATTTATCAAAGTGTTGAACTCCGGTGAAGAATGAAGAGGGTGGTCCAGTATTTATAGGCAATTTGACCACCCTGCATGATGGCGCGCAAGTCTCCCTTCGGCGTGCAAGTCTCGGCGCGCAGGTCTCTTCTCCTACAAGTCACTTGTGCGACCAAATTCCAAACTTGCACGAACCTATTTCCTTTTCCATATTTTGATCTTCTAATCTTTAAAAACCACTGGTGCACAATTTCTCAAGCTTCCAAGGCATCGGTGTGCAAGTCTCTTTCACGGTGCGCAAGTCACTTGCGTGACACCACCAATACTTGTGCAACACTTGTCCCTTTGCCACATTTTGATGATCTGATCTTGAAAAACATATGGCACTCAAGTTTACAAGCCGTTAAGTACACGGCGTGCAAGTCCCTTTTCCAAAAACCACTTTTCTTCATTTGACGATTTTCAGGCCCAAAAATTTGGAAAACACTAGAAAACGGCACCACCTTGTATCTGTTCTTTTATACCGCCTCCAGATCATCCATTCCTCTTGTCGACGTTCTTGAATCAAACATGGATTTTTGACCTCAGCTCTTGAACTTGACATTCCATCATGAAATCCTCTTTTTCAAAAAATTTGCATGTCATTGTTTTTATTTGTCAACAATCATCACTCAGATGTCCACTTTGTCAACAAACACAATCACCTCAAAAATGCTTCAATGATAACTTGAGAGATTTTTTCCCAATAATCTCCCCCTTTGGGTTAGTTGATAACTCTTCCATAAAAATATACGTCATTGATTCTTCATCCACCATTCTCCTCATTGCGATTCTGATAGCAATCAAGGATTTACTCAACACATACTCTAAGCTCAGATGAGCAATGCTCGGCATGAGAAACAAGAGTAAATGAAAAGTTCATTAATGAGTCACTTCAACTTTGATATCCACTGTTGACACAAAATTGATACCATTTTCCAAATTGATATCAATTGTTGGTACTTCACTGATACCAATTTTTGGAAATATTCATACCACATTCCAACCCCACTCTTCTCTTCTGCTTTTATCACGATCCTCAGCTGTCGTGATATCTATTCTTTGATCGATCACTTCTAGCATCGTCAGATTTAAAAATCTCCCCCTTTCTTATTTCTCCCCCTATCTGGCTGCTCCACTGGTCAGCTTATCCCCGTATCTATCATGATTTCTCAAATAGCCACACTGTCTCCCCCTTGAACAATCACTATTTTCTCCCCCTTTTTCAACGAACCCAAAGGTCACTCCTTTATAGTCTGTAACATAGTAGAGAACACATATCAGCACATTAGGGAAAAAAACACATCATACCTCAGGGAGAGGGGGGTCCACATCCACACTCTTTTAAGTGAGGGGAGTCGACTGAACTCCCAGAGCTAGTCGATGCCTCTCAAAAGCTTCCGTGGGTAAGGCCTTTGTCAGAATGTCTGCAACCTATAACTATGTAGGCACATACTCCAACTTCATGATTCCCTTCTCAACCTTCTCCTTGATAAAATGATATTTGATCTCAATGTGATTTTTCCTTGAGTGATGGATGGGATTTTTTCTAAGATTTATTGCACTTGAGTTATAACACTGGATTCCAATCGGAGACTTTACTTCAACTCCCATATCTTCAAGATGCTGCTTCATCCACAATAACTATGTGCAAGCTTGATTGGCTGCAATATATTCAGCTTCTGCGGTGCTTAATGAAATTAAATCTTGCTTCTTGCTTAGCCAAGCAATACATAGTCCACCAATATAGAATGCACCTCCAGATGTTGATTTCCTGTCATCCGCTGAACCAGCCCAATCGGCATCAGTATATCCCAATAACTTTGTCTAAGATTTGTCTTTATATGTCAAGCCGAAGTCCACCGTGCCCTTGATATACCGAAGTATTCTTTTCACTGCAATCATGTGGATTTCCTTGGGATTTCTCTGATATCTCGCTTCTTGGCATGTGGCGAAAACAATATCAGGCCTTGTTGTAGTCAAGTACAACAAACTTCTAATAATTTGCCTGTATTCTGTGATATTAACTGCCTTGACATCATCATCTTTTGATAATTTCATCCGGGTAGCAACTGGAGTCTTCATCTCCTTGGAATTATGCATTCCAAACCTTCTTAGAACCTTCTTGGCATATTTGGATTGAGAAATGAAAGTGTCATTACTTCCTTGTGTCACCTGTAAACCAAGGAAAAATGTTATCTCTCCAATCATTGACATTTCAAACTCATTTTTCATGAATTCGGAGAATTGTCTACACTAAGATTCATCTGATCCGCCAAATATTATGTTTTCAACATAGACCAGCACCATCATCCTTTGATTACTGTCGTTGCTGAAATAAAGATTGTAATCAACTCCACCACACTGGAAACCAAGCTTCTTCAAGTATTGATCAAGCCTTGAGTATCATGATCTTGGTGCTTGTTTCATCCCATACAATGCCTTCTTCAGCCTGCAAACTTTGTTCTCATCCTCATGAATGAGAAAACCATCTGGATGCTCAATATATACCTCCTATTCTATAACACCATTCAAGAATGCATATTTGACATCCATATGGAACACTTTGAACTTTCTTTGCACTGCTATGGCCAAAAATAATCTGATTGTCTCCAGCCTTGCAACCGGTGAAAATGTCTCATCAACATCTATACCCTCTATCTAGGAGTATCCCTTGCACACTAGTCGTGCTTTGTTCCGAATCACTATGCCATCTTCATTCATCTTGTTACGATAGACCCATTTAGTCCCGATGACATTCTTGTCTGCTGGCCTCGAAACAATCTCTCATGTCTGGTTCTTCTCAATCTGATCAAGCTCTTCATTCATAGCCTGAAGCCAGTTTTCATCTTCAGCTGCATCGGAAAAAAATTTCGGCTCCACCTGAGATAAAAACTATGTTTGCTGTAATGATTTCATTCTTCGAGTCTAAACTGGAACTGTCTGATCACCAATGATATTCTGCCTATCAATTTCAGCTCGACTCTCCATCTTTCTTGCAGACACAGACTTCACACTTTCTTGTTCATCATCAGTATCTTCTTCTGAGTCAGCCTCTGCCACTTCTACTCCCCCTGTGTTACTTATCTCCTCATCACTTTCATCCGGAAACTGGTCACCGGGTCGTTGAGTATTCTGTTCATTTTCAACTATGGTGACATCATTGCTCTCAACAATTTTTTCCAGCCTTTTTTTAAAGCATTTATACGCTTTGCTTTTCCCTGAGTAGCCAAGGAATATCCCCTCATCTCCTCATGCCTCAATCTTCCTGTGATTTTTTTTGTTGAGAATGAAACACTTACTTCCAAAGATTTGAAAGTATTTTAACGTTGGATTCTTTCCATACCATAGTTCATACGGAGTCTTCCCTTGCTTCGGACACAACATAGATCTGTTCGAAACATAGACCGATGTCAAAACTGTTTCCTTCCAAAATTTCTCTAGTAGGTCTTTATCAATAAGCATAGTTCTGGCCATGTTGTTTATGATCCGATTTCTCCTTTAAACCACTCCATTCTGTTGGGGAGTTCTCACTGATGAAACTTGATTCCTTATCCCGTGTTTCTCGAGATAGTCTTTAACTTGAATGTTTGTGAATTCCGTACCATTGTCAGTACGAAACTTTAGAATTTTCTGCCCAAGCATCCTTTCTGATTCCCTCCTATACTGCTTTATGCAACTGAACACTTCTGTCTTATGGGTAATGACAAACACCCAGGTCATTCTGCTAAAATCATCAATGAAAAGAACATAGTACCTTTGCCCATTTATAGCTCGTGGTGAGATAGGTCCACATACATCAGCATGCACCAATTCGAGAACTCTAGTTGATTTTTGTTCCTTTTGCTTGTATGTCTTTCTGATGATCTTCCCTTGTTGGCAAGCATCACACGTATGAGTGTGATCACGTGATAGTTTGGGAAGGTCTCTAGCAGCATCACACTTTACCAGATCTTCCATGGATGGTTGGCATAGATGACCAAGTCACTTATGCCATAGCTGGTTTTCTTCTTCTCTGGATAAAAAGCACGAATATTCTTCCCCACCTACCAGGTAAAGATTTCCCTTTGTTCGTTTTCCCTGTACAATGATTGCTCCATCTTTTCCTTTAACAATACACATCTTCTTGTTAAATCGGATAGAGTTCCCAGAGTCACATAGTTGACTGACACTGAGCAAGTTATGACTGAGACCCTCTACTACCAATACATCAGCACGTATCATTTTTTTGCCCCCAAACTTGGATTTCCCTGAGCCAAAAATCTGCAGGCCTTTATCATTTCTAAATTTAAAATCTCCTTCTTTGTCATATTTTATGCCTGTAACAAGATCCTTATTACTCGTCATGTGAGATGTGCAACCACTATCAAGGATCCACACACCAGAGCAATCTGATGCTTTAAGGGAAATCTCTGCCACCACGGCCTTCTCAATTTTCTTCTTCTTAGTCCATACTTTTTCTTTCACACTTGGCATGGATTGAGGCTTCTGTTCTTTCTCAGAGTACGATGGACCAACTTCATCTTGAAAAGCTGAAAATCTATTCTGCATTTTTAACTCACTTGTTGGTTTATCAATCTGCTGCTTGCGAACATTTTGATTATGCTTTGGAACATTTCTTTGAATGGTCGAAGTGCAGTACCTAGCTATGTGCCCAAATCCTCCGCACCAAAAATAGTGTCCTTCGAAATATGTTCTGGAAAACTGTTCTCTGTTTGGATGCCACCTCTTTTCTTGTTCCCTTCCGTATCTTTTGGCTATGGAACACACAAACTATGAATGTCTCATCTTCCCACAACAATAACATCTGATATAAGGTGCATTCCTTCATGTTACTTCAGCACTATGAGTTTCCACTTGGGATCTCTGAATACTCTGATTCTGCTTTGTGCCCAAATCCACCTTCAATCTCAGGATGGTTTCTTGCGGTCTTACTTCAATTGCCATAGATTTTTGCTTCTGATTAAGCCCTGAATCAGCCTTAACTTCTGAGTTCAATTGCTGCTTATTTCTTTCTGAACTACTAGGATCTTCTTTCTTCTTTTTAGTGTTCGTAATGACCTGCTTTACCAAGAATGTGTTGGGAATCAAAGGTTTTTCCTGGTCTTTAACTTTTCTTCGTAGACCTACAACTTCCTCTTCAAGATATTCGATACACTTGACGTGATCTTTCACTTTTCTATTTAAGAAATAGATCTCTCTTTTATGTTCTTCAATCTTGAGCTTATGCTCATCAACTTTTTTTGTGCACTCTGGCCTGGAAGACTTAATATTTTCAATTTATTTCACTAGCTCAGACTTCTCTTCTTCCTACTATTGCATGTAGAGTTTGGCATCATGTACCACTTTGTTGGATTTCTTTGTTTTCACTCTCCAAACATCTATCTCTTCAAGAGCTGCTTCTAATTCAGTTTCCATGTCAACTCTCCCTTCAATTTCTTCTTCTTCCTCATCAGTTTCAGTTTCTTTCTTTTCTTGAGCACTACTAACAACAGCCACCATTTTATTTTTTCCATGATCTTTGCAGTTTTCTATCTCTTTAATTTCTTCACCCTCAGACTCATCTGAACTGTCTATTTCTTGTGAAAGAAGATTCTTCTTCTTGAATAAATTTCTCTTGAACTGTTTCTTCCCTTTCACATAGGCTAAAGATTTTTTCTTGGGAATTTCAACTTCATCTTCATCGTTTTCTTCTTGAAACTTTTTGGGTCACCTTGAAGAAAGATGACCAACTTTTCCACATCTAAAGCAAGCAAGTGGAAGCTTCCCTTTGAACTTTCCTTTTCCTCTTTGAAGATTTGAGGAGAGGAATGACATTACCTCATCTGTCTCTTCTTCTTCCTGAGAATATTTAATGGTGAGATTCTTCATGGCCTTAAATGCCACCTCTTTGGACTTCCCCTTTTCCACAGCCTCGTTATCATCGTTCCTCATTTCATATGAAACCAAGGTACTGTGCAAATTGTCCAGTGTCATCTCTTTTGGATCTTTATCTTCTAGTACAGAAAATTTCGGATTGAACCAAGGTGGAAGTTTCCTCAAGATGCGCTTTACTATCTTTATGTCTTCAATGACTTCTCCAAGACCTCGTATGTCTTCCACAACAATGTTTACCCTGTCAAAGAATGCATCAACAGACTCATTCGGGTTCATTTTTATATCTTCATACTTGTTCCACAACACCTGCAGCTTTGCCTCTCTGACCTTTTTATCCCCTTCATACATATTTAAAATATTTTCCCACATGGCATGTGACGTTTTTCATGAAATCACCTTCGTGTAGATGGGATTGGAAAGGGCTCCCCCTAAGGCATTGATTGCTTTGGAATCAGAATCCAACTCTCTATGCTCAGCTTCTTATAATGCACCACTATTAATATCAGTTGTGATACCATGCATAGCTGCTGAAAACACATCTATTCCCAAGGATCGGAAATAGTGTTGCATTCGATTCTTCCATATCTGAAAATTACATCCGTCGAAGATTGGAATCCCTTTATGGTTAGTGACCACCATTGAGAGAATAACTAATATCAGCCTTTCGCTCTGATACCAATTGTTAGGTCCACTAGGGTGAGTACCCTAAGAGGGGGGGTGAATCAGGGTATGAGTAATTCAAAATTAAAGCACATTCTGATCTTGTTTCGCTGTTAAGAAAAACACTCTTCTCTCTCTTTCATGTTGCACAATATAAGCAGAAGGTAAATCATGCACAGGACACAACAATTTTTACTTAGTTCACCACTAAGGGCTACGTCCAAGGAGAATACGCCGATAAGTTGTCGGTTGTACCAAATTCCACTAAACTTCACTAGTTGTGGATTACAAGGTTTAGGCTAGATCACTTCTATGCCCACGTTCACTGCCTTTACAATGTTTAGGGTCAGCTCACTGCTTTCCCAAGGGTCACTCCCTATTTCTCTCTCTCTGGCTCACTGTCAGTGGAGAGGATCACCTTCTTCCTCTTCCTTTGCTCACTACATCGGAAAGGATCCACTCACATCTTATAGACTTGTAGGTCTCTTAATTTGCATGAAGGAATGCATCTTCCTCTGTAAGTAGATGCTCTGTTGAAGTTCAATCTTTCACTCGTAGATGAATCTCTCTTTGCACTGAACGTATCAGGCAATCTTCCAGCTTCCACGCGGCCCGAAAATATGGTCGGGGACTCAACCTTACTTGGCGCGCAAGTCTATATCGGCGCGCAAGTCATAATTGGCGCGCAAGTCTTCCTCAACCACTTGCGCGACTCAAGCTTCTTCAACTCCAAACCTGTGCGACTCACTTCCTTCCTCTCCTAAACCACCTCAGGCGCGCAACTAACACTTGGCGTGCAACTTCCAACACTGGCGCGCAAGTCCCACTTGCATGACACACCACCACTTGCACGACCACCACACATGCGCGACGGGAGCTCTGATTTCTCAAAGTGTTGAACTCCAGTGAAGAATTAAGAGGGGTGGTTCAGTATTTATAGGCAATTTGACCACCCTGCGTGACGGCGCGCAAGTCTCCCTTCGGCGCACAAGTCTCGGCGCGCAGGTCTCTTCTCCTGCAAGTCACTTGCGCGACCTAATTCCAAACTTGCACGAACCTCTTTCCTTTGCCATATTTTGATCTTCTGATCTTGAAAAACCACTGGCGCGCAAGTTCTCAAGCTTCCAAGGCATCGGCACGCAAGTCTCTTTCACGGCGCGCAAGTCACTTGCGCAACACCACCAATACTTGCGTGAAATTTTTCCCTTTGCCACATTTTGATGATCTGATCTTGAAAAACATATGGCACGCAAGTTTCCAAGCTGTCAAGTACACGGAACGCAAGTCCCTTTTCCAAAAACCACTTTTCTTCATTTGACGATTTTCAGGCCCAGAAATTTGGCAAACACTGGAAAACGGTGCCACCTTGTATCTGTTCTTTTGTATCGCCTCCAGATCATCCAGTCCTCGTTTCAACATTCTTAAATCAAACATGGATTGTTGACCTCAGCTCTTGAACTCGACATTCCATCATGAAATCCTCTTTGTCAACAAATTCGTATGTCATTGTTTTTCTTTTTCAACAATCATCACTCAGATGTCCACTTTGTCAACAAACACAATCACCTCAAAAATGCTTCAATGATACCTTGAGGGATTTTTTCCCAACATGTTTCTTTGAAAAGGATGATCGGTTGGAAAAAATATGTGATGACAGTCGAAAAAAAAGGTTTTTTTCTATTAATGAGCATAAACGCTTTGATGTATCTCATACAATACGGACATAATTTTAGACCATGTATACTCTAGCCAGATAACATTCCATATGCTGGGAAGTCACTAATTTTCCACATCAATGAAGCTTTCAGTATGAAGTTTTTTTTCCGAAGAAACATCATATGTACTAACATCATTACTCTGTAGTGAATTAAACTCATCAATCAATGGTTTTAAATAAATATTGATATTCATTTTCAGATGACATGGAATTAATAAGGTCAAAAATATATATGGATCCTTTATCAAAATCCATGGAGGCAAATTATATAGAGCTATAAAGATAGGTCAACATGAATACTGACTACTATAAGAACCAAATGGACAGAAATTGTCAGTAGAAAGACCTAATCACACATTTTGGGCTTCTAAAGGAAACAACGGATGCACTTGGTCAAAATGTTTCCATGAATTACCATCAGAGGGATGATTTAAGCTTTTATTGGTTGAAATGTTGGTTTTGTTCCATGACATCAATGATGTTGTGTTTTGAAATATAAATAAATGTTGCAATCTAGGTGTGAGAGGGAAATATCTCAATTGTTTTACAGGAATAAATCCACACTTCCTTGGTTGAGCTTCTTTATACCTTGATTTTCCATATGTAGGAAAATTATCCAACAAATCATTTTCACCATAATATAATATGTAGTCATTTGAATATTCATGAATCTTCTGATAAACATTTTCTAAAAAATAGAATACAATTAAATTCTCTTTTCTAGAAATTTATAATAATTTCTATTATTTTATAGTTATTTATACTATTTTTTAAGATTTTATACTAATCTACACTCATTTATAAAAATTTATACTAATTACCACTAATTATTATTAATTTTAGATATTTTTTACTAATTATTGTTAATTATCGGTGGCACAATTTCCAACAGATTGGCGGTAGCTCTTTTTCCCGATGACTCATCCCCTTGAAACTTTATATGTCTAAAAGCACTATGAAAAGTCTTTTTTTAACGTATAAATATCCATTTTTGTATGTAAGAGGATATAGAGCAGGGAGGCCTCACTGCACTATTATTCATACTCTCGTGCATACGAAAATGAATATTCGCACGTCAAAACATATTTTTCATAGTGATTTCAGTTGCGGAAAGTTTCAAGGGGATGATTCATTGGGAGGAGCCTCTTTCCAACAACTCACCTACTTAAAACTTTCTCCAACTTAAATCACTATAAAAAATCTTCTCTGACACATGTTCGAGTAGATTTTTCATGATGATTTCATTAGGAGAAAGTTGCAAGGAGTTGAGATGTCGATCAAAAGGAATGTCGCCAATCTGTTAGAAATTATGTCAGTTTATCAGTGTACTCGAATTTATTAGGATTTAATATAATTTATTACAATTTATTACTAATTATTATAATTTATTACTAATTATTACAATTTATTAATAATTATTACAATTTATTACTAATTATTACAATTTATTAATTATTATTACAATTTATTACAATTTATTACAAGTTATTACTAATTATTACAATTTATTACTAATTATTACAATTTATAAAAAACTATTACTAATTATTACAATTTATTTGTAATTATTTGGAATTATTAGTAATTATTACTAATTATTACTAATTGTTGAGAATAATTTGTAATTATTACTAATTATTTCTAATTATTTATAATTATTGAGAATTGTTGAGAATTATTACTAATTATTTCTAATTATTTATAAATATTGAGAATTATTGAGAATTATTTCTAATTATTAATAATTATTGATAATTATTGATAATTATTGATAACTACAGATAATTATTGATAATTACTGATAATTTTTTATAATTATTCCTAATTAATTACAATTATTACTAATTATTACTAATTATTACTAATTATTATAAATTATTACTAATTATTACTAATTATTACTAATTATTACTAATTAATACTAATTATTACTAATTATTACTAAACATTTCTAATTATTTCTAATTATTACTAATTATTACTAATTATTTCTAATTATTTCTAATTATTTCTAATTATTTCTAATTATTTCTAATTATTTCTAATTATTATTAATTATTACTAATTATTACTAATTATTACTAATTATTGCTAATTATTATTAATTATTACTAATTATTGCTAATTATTACTAATTATTACTAATTATTAATAATTATTACTAATTATTACTATTTATTACTATTTATTGCTATTTATTCCTAATTATTTCTAATTATTTTTATTTATTTCTAATTATTTCTAATTATTATTAGTTATTACTAGTTATTACTAATTATTACTAATTATTACTAATTATTACTAATTATTACTAATTATTACTAATTATTACTAATTATTTCTAATTATTTCTAATTATTACTAATTATTACTAATTATTACTAATTATTTCTAATTATTTCTAATTATTTCTAATTATTTCTTATTATTACTAATTATTACTAATTATTACTAATTATTACTATTTGTTAATAATTATTACTAATTATTACTATTTATTACTATTTATTACTATTTATTACTAATTATTACTATTTATTACTATTTATTACTATTTATCACTATTTATTACTAATTATTTCAAATTATTTCTAATTATTACTAGTTATTACTAGTTATTACTAATTATTACTAATTATTACTAATTATTACTGTTTATTACTAATTATTACTATTTATTACTAATTATTACTAACTATTACTAATTATTTCTAATTATTTCTAATTATTTCTAATTATTTCTAATTATTAGTCATTATTTCTTATTATTTCCAATTATTACTAATTATTACTAATTATTACTAATTATTACTAATTATTACTATTTATTACTATTTATTACTATTTATAACTATTTATTACTATTTAATACTATTTATTAATATTTATTACTAATTATTACTATTTATTACTATTTATTACTAATTATTACAATTTATTTCTAATTATTACAATTTATTTCTAATTATTTCTAATTATTACTAATTATTACTAATTATTGATAATTATTACTAATTATTTCTAATTATTACTATTTATTACTATTTATTACTAATTATTACTAATTATTACTAATTATTACAATTAATTTCTAATTATTACGATCTATTTCTTATTATTACTATTTGTTACTATATATTACTAATTATTGATAATTATTACTAATTATTATTAATTATTACTAATTATTTTTAATTATTATTAATTATTGATAATTAATCCTAATTATTATTAATTATTACTAATTAGTAGTAATTAATCCTAATTATTACTAAATTTTACTAATTAAACTAATTATTACTAATTAATCCTAATTACTACTAATTAATCTTAATTAATACTAAGTAATCCTAATTATGCCTAATTACTGCTAATTGATCCTAATTAATACTAATTAATCTTAATTATTACTAATTATTATTAATTAATCCTAATTATTACTAATTCTTATTAATTATTACAGTTTTTCACTAATTATTACATTTTATTACGAATTATTCATAATTATTGTTAATTATATCGAATTATTTCTAATTATTATGAATTAATACAATTTATTACTAATTAATACAATTTATTACTAGTTATTACTAATTAATACTAGTTATTACTAATTAATACTAGTTATTACTAATTATTACAATTTATTACAAATTATTTAAAATTATTACAAATTATTTAAAATTATTACAAATTATTTAAAGTTATTACTAATTATTACAATTTATTACTAATTAACACCTAGATATAGAAACCCGCGTCGCCCAATCGAGAACCACCATCGCCAATCGCGTCTCCATTCAGTAGAACGGAGCCAAGGAAGTGCGACAGCGCCATTCTGATCGGATCTACACTGCAAGGCGGCCGAAGACGCCATTGACCCAGAGCTCTGGAACCCTCACCCGCGCCATCAAAGGTGCTCTTGATTCGGGAGCGGCAACGGCGAAGCATGATGACCTAACCCTAACGCCATGGTCGATGCAGCGGCCCCTCCTCCTCCTCCGGGGGAGGGGTCTCATCTGAATCCTGCTGATGATGCTCAGGGAGTCTGGTCCGGGGGTTAACGTTCTTTTTGTCGTTCAGGTACGGACTCTCCTCTCTTTCCCAGCATAAGTGTTGCTCCGAAAGTCCCTGGCCGCTTCAATGGCCAGCCCGTGGTTCCAATCTTCGTTCAAGAATTCGATGAAGCGTCTTCAATGTTTTCCACAGCCTTGGTTGCGAGATTTGTGCGGTGACGGCCTTTAGTGGAGGTCTTTGGCATGCACGTTAATGAGGAATGGGGACTAACTCAGCGAGTGTCTATTGGGCTTTTGGGGCCGCGACAAATCCTCCTCTGCTTCGCTGACGAGGATGATCTGATTAGAGCATGGTCAAGTGCTAGTAGATCTGTTCATGGTTTTCATTTTCACCTTCTTCGTTGGTCTTTTGATCTTCATATGAATCGGGACTCGCCAACCTCGGCGATTTGGCTTCAACTTCCTGGGCTGCCGCTGCCTTTCCAGAACCTTGGACTTTTAAGGTCAATTGGGAACTCCATTGGACGTTTTCTCTGTTGTGATCATCGGACAGCTTCACTCTCACACCCAATGACTGTGCGGATCTGCGTTGAAATGGATTTATCACATCCACCACCGGAGCTGGTGTGGATCGTGATTGAAGGGGAGTACATGTATGTTCAATCCATCCTCTATGATTCATTGGTCAATTTCTGTTTCTTCTGTCATAGGCAGGGACACTGGGTCTCTGAATGTCGCAAGTATGCTAAAAATGGGGATCATGCTGGACCTCCAGCATCAACTAAGGCGCCTATAGCGAAGGTGGTGAGGGGTGAGGTTTGTTCTGTTCCAGATGGGAATGAACAAAGGGCAGAGGATACGGAGACTCCTCCTTCTGGTGGGCTAGAGCAGCAACTAGTGGAGTTTCAACCTGGGGCCTCTTTGATCAATGAAATCCATCAGGAGGCCACGAGGAAGGATGGACTTGGGATTTCTGAGCAGGGGGTGAGAGTGGATGCATTTACCATGGCCCGTGCAGTAAGGGAAGAGCAAACTCACCTTGCAGCGAAGTGTGAGGTTATGCAAAAATTTTATGAAGGGGCTCATGTGCATGTAGCTGTGGTGAAGGAAGTGCGACCTATTCTGAATCTGTCGGTGAAGCAAGTCTTTGATCATCTGAATTCAGATCATGGGAGCTGGAAGAGGCCTTTGGCGGATGACACTGGAACTGGACAGTTACAGATGGTTAATGTTCCTACTTGTAACCAGTTTGAGGGATTAGTGATTGAGAATGGTTCCCCCATGGAGGAAGGCCCGCAAGAGACTGGCCCAGATAAGTTGCTGATTGATTCATATTATCATCCTGTAGTGATTGAGGATAAAATGGGGAAGAAGACCTTTTATGGTCTTGGAAATGAGGTGCCACTTCAATGTCTCGCTCTAATTGACACTAACTGGGAAGCGCAGCAGCCAGGAGAAGGATGTCTACCTGTGCCAGAGGGTAATTTGATTAGAGGAACTGATGGCTGTCAAATGACGAATTATGTGCACATCAATGGAAAATGGGGAAATGACTCTGTTAGTGACAAATAAAATTCTAATGTTGTCTCCAAACAGTCCTACAGTGATATTGTGAAAGGCGGAAAAAATAAGGTGCCTGCAAGTGATGACGGTATGACTGCTCCACCAAGGAGAAGGTCGAGGAAAGATTACTCTTACCTACCTAATCTGATGTCTACCAGATCATCCTTCAAGAGGAATAATTGTCCTGGGGCTGTCTCTGGTTTGAAAAAGGGAATGAAAAATTATAAGGATTTTATTTCTTTGGAAAAGTTGAATCTGAGAAAGAAGTATGCCAAGATTTTGAAGCACTATGAAAGCTCAGAGTGGGAATCAGCTTCTGCGGATGAAGCAGTTTATCATGAATATGGTGACCGGTATGATGTTTTCTGATATGTTGTTGTTTTTTCAGGTGTGTTGTACTTTTTTGCTGCACTTTTCCTTTATTTTAATAAATGTTCAGAGGTCTTCCTCTGACTGAGCTTTCCTGGTAACACCTAGATATAACTATTCCTAAAAATAAATACTAAAAAAACAAATATCTAATTCTAATTTAATTAATTTACATCTAATTAACAAAAATTATACATAATTTAAAATAAATTAAATTAACTTAACAATAAAAAAATAGATAAATGCCTTGAAACTGAAGATTTCGAATTATCAAAGTCACAGATAATACTCTGATTTTAAAGTTTAAACTATGAAAAAATTTAGAAGAAAATTTTTCAGAAGAGATAGAGAGAGAAGTTGAGTAAAATGTAAAATGAGAGAAAAACGGATGGGGTATATATAGGTTAGAGTAGTTGCAACGGGGCTATTTGAGATGGGTTATCTATCGCAAATACTTTTTCCCGCATTAATAACAGTCTGTCGTTAAAAAGTTATTTGCGACGGGTCCCGTCGCAAATGGTACCTACCGACAAATTATTTGCGACGGGACAAATATCTTGTCGCAAATACTAAAAATCGTCGTCGGGTATTTGCGACGGGAATAGGAACCCATCGCAAATATTCTAACTCACGGTTTGGCTCGTAATTCGCGTCAAACTTTTTTCTATGGGTCCTTTTCGCCCGTCGCAAATAATATTTATTTTCAGCGGGGTAATCGGTCAATCGCAAATAACCCCTTTCGATGGGTTATTTGTGACAGGCCCCTGAACCATCGCAAATAACTCGTCGCAAATAGAGATTTTTCTCATAGTGTATTGGGCATTGTACTTTTATTTGATGTCTTGTGCATGTGTTATATACAGTTCAGTTGTTTGTATATATTTTCTTTTGGTGTTTCTGGTTATTTTATGCATTGCAAATATGTGTCTGTTGTAAGTTGATATATGTTAGGGCCTCCCATGTTGTGTGATATACCTACTTGGAACTAGTCACCAACCCCCGTCTTATAGAAGATAGGCTTAGGGTGGAAGACTCAGTTTACTGGTAGTCCAGGGGTGACCTCGGTGGGTTGATTTAAGTTACTAAGTCTTTCTTACCACTAGCATTACTCATCACAACAACCATCACATCCCATGATTTTGGGAATGATTAAAGTAACAACAATGCCCACTCTAAATCCATTAAATTTACCTTTACTAATTCCAAATATCTTCATATCGTGTTGAAGTTGTTGACATGATCATCCACCGACTATCCTTCCAATATTATCATGCCTAATAGTCTCCACAATAGAAACACTTTTTTCATTATTATTGACTTAATAAATATCGACAAGAGTTTTCATAATTTTTCAAGTCATATTTACTTCATGAATATTATAGGCCATGTTCTAGGCCAATGACATCCAGATCAACCCTAGTGATTTCTTATCTAGTATTTCCCATTCTTTATTATTTATCACTACTAGTTTTATGTCAATCAATAGAAGATAAAGATCCTTTTTTTCAGTAGATAATTCTCTATCTGTATCTTCAAGAATCTAAAATTTTTCTTGTCAAACTTTTCAACCTGGACCTTACCCTCAAACAACACCATTACTTCTGAAATCAATGAACTCCCACAAAATATAAAACACGTAAGAGGGTTTAGGAACTACTTACCAAAATTCTCCTATAAGGTTGAGAGTAGAATTATGATACTAAACTAAGCTCTGAAACAGCTTGGCTGGAGTCTATTTGTACCAAACTCTACAAGAAAACTCTGATACCACTTGTTGGGTCTATGGAACTATTGATCCTAAAGTTATCCTTTGTAAATTCACATAGTAGAAACAAATATTTAGAAATTATGAATTAGATTGTGTTAGGTCGGACAGGGTAATGGAAGATGGTCTAGAGGGGGTGAATAGATCAGATTAAAAAATTTAATCAAATGATTTGATTAATTAAATTAATTATCAAAGTTAATTATTAAGGTTATTTAGCAGCAGAAAAATTAAATAATGCAAGGATGTTTTTTATAGTAGTTCGGTCCAAATTAGGTCTACTCTACTCTTATACTTCTCTACTTGGTGAGAGATACGTGTGCACTAAAAAATTATTTTTAAAGTGGAATCATAACCCAATTACAAAATCATTTTCTAGTGGAGAGATAACCATGACACTGCATTTTGTGTGGGTATTCACAACCCATACAACCTGACTTTAGACACTAGGATTCACAACCCTAAGATCTTGACTTTAGAATCTGGAAGTCACAACCTGAGGAAAAATAATAACAATTAATGCTTTTGTGTGAAAAAACATAAACAGAAAAATAGAGTGCGTGTGAGAGATGGAAAGTAGTGTTACAGAATCAGAACCAGATGAAAGAGAAGATAAAAATTAAAGCACAGGTAATGGTTCTTGAGGTTTAGATCAGCACATCTCATCAATGAAATTGTAGCGAGGATCCACACATGTTCCAAAATCTTGTAACATCATCATAGAATCATTGGGTGCTAGCACAGTCAATTCTGATCACTTGCATCATCCATCATTGATTATAGGAATAAAATTTTCATGAATGAAGGATTCTTAAGGATATCTCAAAGGATTGAGGTTGGAGGAGGATTAACACTCTTATTCTTGAGCGTGTTCTTGAGAGGATTCTCTCTAGGGTCTGAGAGAATTCTTTCTAGGTTTGTTCTGCACAATAAATACTTAACACTGGAAAATGATATAATTGGGTATTTATAAATCCAATCTATAGTTAGTAATTTCACATTGACCCTTAACCAACTCCTTATTCCTTATTTAACCCCATTTATAATAATAATATAAATATTGTTATTATTTTTCTCGACATGTGCAATACCTATGGATAAATAAATATCATTTTTTAATTAAATAAATTAATATTTATTTAAATGATATTTAATATATCATTTATAGTCGGTCCATTAAACTCAGCCTTTCTATCCTCCTTATTATTTACCAAACCTTGAATAATGAATATTTATTTAATGAATAAATATTATTGCATTATTCACCGATAAAATATAATAAATATTATATTCACCAAATCTTACAAATAAGTATTTGTCATTATTTAACTCATATATTTATTCTTTTGAATAAATTATGATGAAATCTTGGTGATCAACAAACCCTGGATAATTATTAAACCATAAAGTGGGAACAATATTTATTATAACTTGTTAAATTCAAAATATAATTTAACTGAGATTATAGATACACTTATTATGTGACCCTTCGTGCCCCTTTCTCAATGGCATTAGGCGGAGCCACCCAAAGCCCAAGGCTAGTGTCTAAAAACATACCAAGTCACCCATAGAGAAATAATTAAATGTTACAATAATATGAAACCATATAATTATTCTCATTGCATAATATAATCCATTTATCATGATATCTCTAATCAAGTAGGTTGCATATTGATGTCATCAACTCATGTGCTCGTCATCTCTTTCATTGACTTTCAGGAAATGAACCTACCCACATAACTCCATGATTATGGATTTATTTAGTTTGTTCATTCCCATAAAATGGCCTGAGATATCAACTTTCATTATTGATCAATTAATAGGAGTTTAATAGTTTTCAGCTACTATCAACTTCGGGTCAGAGTGGAAGACATACTGAAGATGGCATTTAGGTATCAGTATGGATTTTATGAGTATCTTTTTATTCCCTTTGGGATAATGAATGCTCTGGTAGTGTTCATCTCTATCGTGAACAAGATATTTCAACCATACTTAGATTCTTTCATCATTGTGTTCATTGATGATATCCTGATATGTTTTAAGATGTTGGAATCCCATGTTAGACACCTTGTGATCGTTTTTAGTACACTTAGATCACATGGACTATATTCCATGTTATCTAAGTGACACTTTTAGATCTAAGATGTAAATTTCCTTGGGCACATGGTTACTCAAGTAGGAATATCAGTTGATCTGAAGAAGGTAAATTTGGTTATGTATTGGGAATGTTTAAGGAATATGTTCAAGATTCAGAGTTTCCTTGGTTTGACCGGATACTACAGGGAGTTTATTCAGGAATTTTCTCACCTAAAAGAACCTATTACCATTATAAATAATAAGAGATTCAAGATTTAATGGAAAGAATGGTGTGAATAGGTCTTCTTATAGATTAAGAATAGGTTTACGTTAACTTCGATTCTGATTCTTATTGAGCCTAGAGTTTGGTATGCAGTGTATTATGGTGAATCTGGTATTGGATTGGGAGATTTTTTTATGCAGGGTGATATGGTAGTTTCTTATAGGCATCTTAATCTATGAACCCACAAGTGGAACTACCCTACCCATGACTTATAGTTGTCAGTTGTGGTTCATGCTTTGAAATTTTGGTTACACTTCCACTTTGTAAAGAGATTTATTGTATACATTGACCACAAGATTCAGTGGTATATTTTCTACCAACATGATCTAAATATTTGTCATATTTTTTGGGTAGAATACTTGTAGACATTCTACTTTGAGATAGAGTATTCTCTTGGGAAATGCAATGTGGTTGTAGATGCGCTTAATGGGAAAACATAGGAAGTTGGAGAGAGGATGTCAGAAGCGAGGTGGAAGATCATGAATTTTCTAGTAGGCTAGAAGGTGGGTGTAACTGATAATTGAGGGGTAGTGACTTGTGCACACTTAGTGATCACATACTCATTATTGAAATGATTAAAGACTAGTCATAAGCTTGATATAAAGTGTACCATGATGTGTGAGAGGTTGGCGGGAAAAAAATCATTCTAGGGTGGATCTTAGATAGATGTGGTGTGCTTTTAGTTCATGGTAGGGTGGTGGTTCCTTCTTATACTAGGTAAGGGATGATGAAATCCCCTCATGCTTTTTAGTGATAAATACACCAATGATCAACCAAAATGTATCACAATATCAGTCGACAATTTTAGTGGACAAACATGAAAAGATACATTTCAGGATTTTTCTCTTATTATCTGACTTATTAGATGATTAAGGTTGAGCATCAATGCCCTAAAGGGTTACTCCGGTCACTTTTAGTGCTTGTGTTCAAGTGGGATGAGGTAAATATGGACTTAGTGATAGGGTTTCCCATGACCCTGAGATGTCTATATATCATTTGGGTTATAGTCAATATGGATCACTTCTTGTCGATATGGCAGACTAAATCATTGGATGAGTTATGCAAGCTTTATGTTTGGGAATTTTTTTGGCTACATAGAGTTCATCCATGCATGGTATCTAATTGATATGTTTAATTCACATCACGATTTTGGAAAGGATTGCATAAGGTGATGGAGACTCAGTTGAAGCTGGGTACGACTTTTTATCCTTGTACTAATGAACAATCAAATAGAATGATCCAAACCTTAGAGGATATTCTTTGGGAATGTTTTATAGATTTTATAGGATCTTGGGATGATCACTTGGATCTGATTGAGTTTGCCTAAAATAATAGCTTTTAGTCTTCAATTTAAATGGGTATGTTTGAGTATCTCTATGGGAAGCCATGTCATTAACCTCTATGCTAGCATGAGGTGGGTGAATCTTTAGTTTTTGGGATGAGTATAGTGAAGGAGACCTTATAATGGGTGTGGTTGATTCAGAAATAGTTTTTTATGTCTCAAAATGGTAGTGATCATATGTCGACCGGAGGAGATGACCCTTGGAGTTTGTTGTGGGTGATATAGTTTTCTTGTGGGTGTCCCCTCATTTGGGGCATAGGTGTTTGAGGAAGCAAGTGAAATTGTCACCACAGTATGTTGGGTCATTCAAGATCATTGAACTCATCGAGATGGTGGCCTATCGATTTAATATTCCTCCATGATATCAATGCATGCATAATGTGTTCCATGTGTCTCAAAATTAAAAGTATGTTGGGTAAAAATCCATCAAGGTAACATTGAAGCATTTTTTGGTTGATTATGTTTGTTGAAAAAGTGGGTTTCCAAGGTATGTTGTGTAACCTCAAAGAGATTGTTGACACAATATGTTTACAAAGATCCAATACAAAGGAATGGATTCCTTGTAAGTAGTACAGAAAATTACGTACACAAGGTGACGTCGTTTCTCAATGTTTTCCAAATTTTTTGGGTCCAAATTCTTTAGGATGGATAGCATTGAAAAAAATGGATTTACTTGAAGGCCTTATTAAAATATGGAAAAGGCATGAGTTTTACAAAGAATGGGTTCCACGAAGGTGGTTTCACGAAGGTATAAAGAATATAATACTAATCTCTGTGACTACATAAATCATTGCGAATGAGAAATTTTCATAGATCATCAAAAGACAGATATCATTACAAAAAAAATGAGGGAGCATCACGAAATGGTGATGATGTGGCTGGAAGCTTCTAGAATTGGTGGAAACTCCTATAAATAGGCCTCTACCCCTTAAAAAAGAAATGAGACTTAATAAAGATCTTAAGGATTCAGATTCGTGAAGGTGATTCGTGAAGGTGGTTTTTGCGAAAAAGGTCACAAAGAAAGGGATTTCATGAAGGCTATAAAATCCAACTAAAAAGTGTTAGCATTGCAAAAGTAAGGGATTTCATGAAGTCTATAAAATCCAACCGAAAAGTGTGATCATCGTGAAAGTAAGGGAGTTCATGGAGGCTATAAAAAATTCAACCAAAAGTGTGAAGCTTCACGAAGGATAAGTGAGATTCCTGAAATAAGGTTGTTTTGAAAAGGCTAAGTGAGCTTCGCGAAAGGAGGTTGTTTCACGAAGGCTATTTGAACTTCATGAAAGACGTGAGCTTCATGAAAGCAGTGAGCATTATGAAAGTATTCATAAAGATATTTCCCAGAAAATCTATGGTAAAGTGGTATTCATCAATTGGATGAAAGTGGGACTTCAATATAGCATCTATATACAATTGAGGGTGTATTCATTACTGATAATAAATGGACCTACATATTCATAAAATATGGGTTAATCCCTTCCAAGAGTAGTGAGAAAAAGGAAGAGGAAAAAGGTGATCATTTTCACCATCAATGATCCATATAAAGAGACTCAGTGAGTGACCCTTGGGAAAGTAGTGAGCTGACCCTAAACCTTGTAAAGGCAATGAGTCTGAGAATAGAAGTGATCTAGCCTGAACCTTGTATTTTGACAGTGAGCCTTAGTGGATTTGGTACATCAGTACATTTTCATTGTATGCTTCTTAGACATAGCCCAATGAGGGTAAACCAAGTAAAATTTTTGTACCTTGTTCATGATTTCATTTCTTTTCATACATCGCTATAGGAGAAGGAGGAAAGAGTGTTTTTTAATGACAAAACAAAATCTGAAGGGGCGGTTGTTTTAATATTTCATACCCTGATTCACCCCCCTATCAGGGAATTTAACCTTGTTGGGATAACAAAGTATTATCTCGATCTTGTGCATGTCATCGACTGTGAGGATATTGAGTTGGAACTAGATGCATCTTTTATGGAGTGGCCTATTTGGATTGTTGACCAAATCAAAAAAGGTGTTTTAATGGAAGATTGTTCCTCTTGTTTGAGTCTTATGGTAGCATGGTGTAATGTCTCAGACCTAGATGCCACTGAACGGGTGCCCCAAGCCAGGTGGGCCACATGGTCTCAAGCACATCTCCATAAATGCCAGAGGCTACCGACTAGCAGTGAGGGCCTAGGTTGTGTCTGTGGGTAGACTATGCCCTCATTACCAAAGTGTAGTGCAATGGATGGATGTAAACATCGATAAATAGTATAAGAAATATAAGTAAACCGAATGAACAATGGAAAATAAATACAATAGTAACAATAATTTTAACAATTAGAATAGCATTCAACAACTGATGATATGTCATGTCACTAGAAAACTAGAAAATATGGATACAATATTGCAGGCATAACATGTTCCACATAAGTAAAAAAGAAATCAATGATTATCCCAAGCATCCCAAGCTCTGACTCGGTCATCTTCTATCATGATCCATACTAAATAGCAATCAATAAAGTGTTTGAAGTCATATGCTTCCCTTTTTCAACACCTGTAACCATGTAATCCGCCTCGGGTACCAAACGGAACCCAAAGAGGATGTGAGATAAATCTCAGTGGGCCACCACCAATTGTGTCTATAACATTATACCTATGTAATGGAAATGTAACAGTGTGTATGCATGCATATATAAAGTAAATCGATACAATGTAACTAAATACCCAAGTACCTGCTTTATCCCTCAGCTAGAATCTGATCGTAACCAGACCATTTATTTATTATTACGAGTTTATAAATGAGTCACATGTTAACCATGGTGAAGGTTCTAAGTTATGACAAGGAAACCTGTAATGATATTTAATAATGAAGTTCCAAGTTAATAACCAGGGAAACATAGACCTCAAGGGTTGAAAACTTAGTAGTAGTTTGGATGAGGATAAGTGTGTAATCCAAGGAGAATATTCCAAGGCATTCCACAATAAGGTGCCTACCGAATCTAAGGTGATCGTCCAAGGTAAGATGGGGCTAAGCAGAGACAGGGCCCTATGGGTTGTAACCATGGCACATAATTTTCAATACCAGATCCAAGGAGTGTATCTGAGGCATCCTGTAATAATAAGTAGGGATCCTACGATGTCATACCGGGCATCCAAGAATAGACAAGGATCATAATATAGGTGGGTCTCAACCTAAGAAAGATGTATCCTTGAATTAGAATGGGGTTCCCAAGTTCTCATGGAATTTTCCAATTAGAATCCAAGGTGAGATCAAGTCAGGATGCTCCTATTTGATATTTAATTCATGTAATATTTCATTTGGTTCAAGTTTTTTCCTTTCATTAGTGTGATAAGGTCAAGTAGCATGCAAACTTTTTGTCAAGTCATTTGGTTCAAGCCTTGCCTTTCATTAGTGTGATAAATCCAAATTGCATGAAACCATTCATTTAATCCACTTAAATCATATTCCATATTCATGGTTCATTCCACAACCTTCTATTATCATGGTAAGGGGTGATACAATTATGAAACCTAGCATTCATTTACATCTAAGGACAAGTCATATACTTAGTATACTTTCTAATTCACATTTCACATTTTATTATCAAATTGAATCACTTGCCTTAGGAAGGTTAAGTGGTGAGCATACATGGTACTTTCCATTATTCAATTCTCATTATAAGCATGCCATTTAATATAGAAACTCTTACCCTTAGGAATGTCAAGCCAAGGAACACCCGAATGGTGGAACAAACATTTCAAAACACTAAACAACAATTATGGTATAACCTTAGACATGGAAAAGATAAATTTATGGTCATAACGACCAATAATTAATCACATATATGGAAATATCATATCCATGAAATTCTAATGAGTATAAGCATGGAATATAAATTTTATTAACGGCACCCGATGAAATCGGTGGGCTCCACATGACAAATCCAAAATCAGTGAACTTGAGGGATGAGTTATAGACCACCTACCTTAGTCTTGTATGACCTCCTCCTCTGGTATTGGCTCTTGATTTGGCTCGGATCAGAGTAGATCTAAGAAAAGGATAAAAACACTCATATCCCAATAACTCGGTTGAGAGCAAGAGAGAAGGAGAACGGCTCAAGAGGGCTTGAGTACTTACTAATGTGCATCCAACGTGATAAACGGAAGCTTGATCGGATCCCGGATGAAGGAGATATTAGAATACCTAACTTTGGCTTTAAAAAGGCTCCAAAATGAGATCCATGGAGGTAAATCCCACATAATCTTGTATTAGGGAATAAAGAGGGGGGTTAATTAGAACATTAAGGTAAAAAAGGACAATTTTCCCTTAAAATAGCATGTGCAGGGTTTGTCTGCATGGGTACCTGGGAAGAAGGGGAGATCGCACGGTTAGGTCGCATAGTCGTGCGCCAACCGTGTGAGGTGGATCCGTCTAGAAAAACATGATCTTCACGGTTAGGCAAACCGTGCGTCAACCATGTGACTTGGCCAGTTTCTCCAAAAAGATGGGTTTCAGGCTTCGAACTTTCCCCGGACACCCCTGAGACCTTTACTAACATTATAGGCATCCATATTAGGTTCAAAGTAAAGATTTAGACTGAAATTTAAGGGATCCATACCTGAGTGAAAAATCGAGTTATTACAATCTTTGCCCCTTAAAAAAACTCGTCCCCGAGATCACCTTCCAAGGGCGGAGAAACACTGTCTGAGAACAACTCTGGCCATTGGGAATGTTTGTCAGCTACCCTCTCCCAAGTCTTGTTTTGTACGCAGTCATGTTATCATAGCACCCGTACTAGAGGAATAGACTGGCCTTAGAGATCCTTCGTGCCCCAGTCAATGATGTGTACTGGATACTTCTCAAAGGTAGAATCGGCATATAAATTACCTTCCTAGGGATCAAAGGTATGATATGGGTCAACATGATATTGGTAAAGCTGTGAAACATGAAAGACGTCATGCATGGCATGGTACCTCTTAGGTAGTAGCAACTGATAGGATACTGGCCCAACTCTCTCTAGAATCTCAAAAGACCCTACATAACTAGGTGATAGCTTTCCCTTCTTTCATAATCATCTATTCCCTAGCATGGGAGATACCTAAAGAAAAACAAAATCCTTGACCTCGAACTTAAGAGGTCATTGAAAATGATCAGAATGATATTTGTGTATATATTGAGTAGTAGTCATGCTTTCTGATCAGTTTAACTTTCTCTAAAGTCTCCTAAATGAGAAGAGAACCTAGTAGGGATGCCTCACCTGCTTCTATCCAGAATAGGGGTGAATGACATGTCCTACCCTATAAGGCCTCAAAAGGATCCATCTGGATTGTTTCCTGAAAGCTATTATTATAGGCGAACTTGATGATAGGGATATGATTCTCCCAAGAACTATCGAAATCAAAGACACGTGCTCAAAGCATATCCTATAGAACCTGTATTGTCCGTTCTGATTGTCCATCGGTCTGAGGGTGAAAATTTGTGCTTAAAATCACCTGTTTTCCCATAGCCTTTTGCAATCCCTTCTAGAACCATGACATGAAATGAGAATCCCAATCTAAAACGATAGTATGAGGAACCCTGTGTAGTCATATGATCTCATGGACATACAGTATTCCCAACTCATCAATTGATAAAGTATCTCAAATAGGAATGAATTAGGATGATTTCATTATTTGTTCAATGACTACCCAGATATCATCACTACCCCTCAAAAACCTAAGTAAGATGACTATGAAATCTATGGAAACATCTTCCCATTTTCATTATGGGACTGGAAGCGGTTGTAACAAGCCTGTAGGTCTCTGGTGATCCTCCTTCACCTGCTGACTGGTGGAACACCTAGTGATAAATTCTGTTATCTGATGTTTCATCACATTCCACCAATACTAGTGTCGCATATCTTGATACATCTTGTAGATGCCTGAATGAACTGATCACTAAGAGGCATGTGAATCTTTCATCAAATCCTCTCTCATATCTATAGGAACCCAGATATTCCCACATAGATGCAGGATGTCATCTCTATCCACAGACCAATCTGGAGGCGGGTTATCTCATGATATACTCTCACAGAGAACTAAGCCTTCAGGATCTGAAAATTGTCTACTCTTCACCTTCTTAATAAGGGAAGAGGTAATTGTTAAGGATGAGAGGTAAGAATTCTATTGACTATCATGAAACTCCATATACATATCAGAAAATAGGTCCATTAACTTCCATTCATCATTGGCTTCTCGTACAGCCTATTCTTGATTTTTCCGACTTCGTGCATCTGCTACCACATCGCCCTTCCTAGGCATATAGACAAAATCAAAATCAAATGATTGTATATATTTGACCCATATATATTGTATGAGGTTCAAGTAATGTTGTGAAAAGATATATTTGAGTCTCTTTTTGTCTGTGTATACCACAAAGCGCTCACCCAACAGATAATGTATCCAGAAATGTAAGGCGTGGATAACTGCTACTAGCTCAAGGTCGTGCGTTGGGTAATTCCTCTCATGAGGACTCAACTACCGAGATCCATACACAACTACTCTATCTTCCTATATCAGCACTGCTCCTAGGAAAATTCCTGATGCATCATAAAAGAAGGTATAACCTATTCCTGGCTCTGGAAGAGTTAGAATAGGTGCCGATATAGCCTCCCTTTCAGCTCATGAAAGGCTTTCTCACATGATTCTGACCATATGAACTTGAAACCCTTATTTTTAAGACCAATAATAGGTGAATAATGAATTGATAAATATTGTATGAAATTTCTATAATATCTATCCATCCCCAAGAAACTTTGCATATAAAACACATTCTTGGGCTGCTCTCAGGAAACTACAACACTAACCTTTTCTAGGTCAACAGATACGCATAATTATAGGATAAGATGACCTATTAACTGAACTTTGTCGATCTAGAAGTGTCACTTAGCAAGCTTAGCATAAAGCTGATACTATCTCAATGTACTCAGAATGGTATCAAGATGTTTGGCATGGCTGCTACAAGTGCGAGAATACACCAAGATGTCGTCCACAAAGACTATGATAAAAGAATCTAGATAGGGTTGGAAAACCCTATTCATAAGATCCATTAAAATAGTGGGTGCATTCGTAATACCGAACGACATAAAAAGTTACTCATGTAGACCATACCTTCTATAGAAAGTTGTACGAGGTATGCCTGATGGTCTGACTTGTACCTGATGATAACCTGATATCATGTCGATCTTAGAGAAGACATTTGTTCCTAAGAGCTAGTCAAAGAGATAATCTATTCAAGTAAGTGGGTACCAGTTCTTGACCATAAGTTATTTCAATCATATTTAATCCACACATATACATAAAGTTTTATATTCCTTCTTAGAGAAAATCACGGGCAAACCCCATGAGGATATACTGGGTCGTATAAAGCCTTTGGCCTCTAGACCCTCTAACCACCGTTTGATCTCTTGAAGCTTTGTTTGTGTCATATTTTATAGAGGAATGGACACTGGAGCTACTCCTAGAATAAGATCAATAGTAAACTTTATCTCTCTCTCAGGAGGTAATCTATAAAAATCATCAGGAAATACATCCCTGAAATGATCCACTACTGGAGGGAAATCATCTTGTCGTAAACCCTAATCCTCCATGAAGGGATTTGCAATCTGTGCGGTCACTCCACCTAGCCCATGATTCTCTGGTCTAGATCTGCCATCTTGGACATCCCACTCACCCTTATGTAGATAACTATTTCCCTATGGTGATGTAAAAGATACCATGCAGTGATAGCAGTCTACAAAAACATGATAGTGAACCAACCATTCCATATCAAGTATGACATCTAATCCCATAATCTCAAGAACAAAGAGGTTCCATAAGAAAGGGTAACTGCCTACCTCAATGGGAAAGTCCCTACACTGGTGTATACCCTCTATTCGTACCCCTAAAAGTGTATCTAGGGTCATTACACCAAAGTAAAATTGTATCTCTGGTCTGAGACTTTCTAAGACAGATACATAGATAAAAGAGTTTGAATCACTTGTATCAAATAAAGAAGATACTATGGTAGAGCCTACTAGAATAGTACCTCATACTGTATATGGTCCCACAACTTGATCCTTAGGTATCGGTTGTAGTGCATTCAACTAGCCTAATCCATGGACTTGTGCAACAGATGGACTACCATGATCATAACTACTTCGTTGGCGCTGTTAGTGATCAAGGGTCTGGCCACCATGGCCATGACCTCCACCTCGGCCAGACCTGTCGGTGCTATTCCAACTCCCCTCCTAACGTGGCATAAAAGAACCCGCTCCTGAAGGTGGAGCTGGTGCTGATCCTTTTCCACTTTAAACTAGTGTAAAGGTCCTACAGAAACGTTGAAGATGCCTCATACAGCCACAAGCTCAGCACTCCACTGGGTCTCTAACACAATGGGGCTTCAAATTCCCTTGTCGCCCATACTAATGTCACATCAAAGAGCTATCGAAACAGGTACTTTGGTTGTCACTACCCTGACAAGAAACCTCGAGGGAACATTTCCTACCACCAGAAGAACTACTGGACTAACATGGCACTGGTCCTCTATACCTGGTACTATTGTTTTCATTTAGGTTACACTTAGTGATAAGATCTTGATTGAATATTACAGAAAAAATTGGCAGATGAAAGACATTCACCTACGTACGGATGACATATAGGATCCCATCCTTGAAACGTCTAGCACGCGAAATCTCATCACCAGCTAGAAGTGTTGAAAAACGTTTTAACTCCATGAAACATGCTGAATATTTAATAACTAACATAGAACCCTGCTCGAGATGCATGAACTATCTGGATATGTCAGCTCTCAGCATCTGAGGAAAGAACTGATCATAGAAGGTAGTCTGAAAATCAACCCATAACATGCCCTAATGATGACCGGCCTGGGTAATCACATCCCACTAACACTTGGCCAAATACAGAAGCATGTATGTGGAAATCTTGACCCTCCACTCTGGAGGCATCTCGAGATGGTCAAAGATAGATAAGGTGGCCTCTATCCAAGTCTCAGCAGCTTGCGGACCTCCATCCCCTGAGAAATTAGGAGGATACTATTGCTGGAACTCATGAGTTAGATCATCCATCATAGGTGCAAGTTGTGGAGCACCATGCATGGAATGCATCAGACATAGAAAATTATCACGAACTTTGGCATCAGTTCCCAGATCAGGTACAACAGGCGATGCCTCAAGTGTCACTTATAGAGGTAAGACTGGTAGATTAGGGACCACCACATCTAAAGCATGGTCGTTCCACCCTCCTGGTGTATGATATGAGTACGTCGTGGTGGAATTGGTCTACAATAGCCAATCACACACCTCTGAACAAGCTTAAGAAGAAATATAACATCACTATCGAAAGCTGAATATAAGAAAACTCACTACCCAAGGCATACTGCCCCAACTACCCACTTATACAACCAGGTATCGGTAAGTGATCAAGTATAAGTTTCATTCATTTTACATTTAATTACTAAGTTCACTCCTTTATCTTTCATAAACATGAGAAGGCAGGATAAGGATGTACAAAGAATTCATCTTTGATGTCATGATTCAATTTATAATTGATAGTAATTTCCATTGAATCAGTGCCCATACACATATCACTAGAAACGACACCCATTTATTTATAGCATAATGGCTTGACTCGGTAAATTACTCATCCTAACCCATGAGGGCCCATACACCTCATGAATTTAGATAGGAAATTACTCAATAGCAACCAAAATTAATACATGTACATGTTAACTACCACAACATCATGCAACAATCACAGGCATATCAAGTAATACAAAGTAGTAAAATTCACCTATATGGCATGGCTATATGCATGACATGTGAATTATAGGTGACTATAATGATGCATATAACAATGCTCTTTTCCCTCATATCATTGGGCCAAGGATGAAATAAAATCCTCAAACAGAGTAATAATAAATAACTCCACACAACATGTGTGTCACCCAATGATGAAATAATATCAACTGTAATAGGAAAAAGAGTAACAATAATTTTAATTTAGGCAACTTGGTTTTTACCCTGAACATGGGCTTGCGATTCCCAAGAATGCCTTATGACCAAGTCTCAAGAATTTATAATCTCCAATCTATTGTCTCTAAATAGTAAAGTAATAAAAGAAACCACCTATGATACCACTTTGTGACGTACCAAACCCAGATGCCATTGAACGGGTTCCCCAATCCTGGTGGGACACATAGTGCATCTCCTTGAACGTCAGATGTTACCGACTAGTGGCGAGGGCCTAGGATGTATCTATTGGGAGACTATTCCCTCATTACTAAAGTGTAGCATAGTAGATGGATGTAAACATCATTAATAAGTGTAAGAAATATAAGTAAATAGAAGGCATAGTAGAAAATAGATACAACAGTAACAACAATTTTAACAACTGGAATAGCATTCAAAAACTGATGATATGTCATGTCACTAGAAAACTGGAAAACATGGATACAAGATAACAGGAATAACAAGTTCCACATAAGTAAAAAGAAATCAATGAAAATCCCAAGCATCCTAAACTCTAACTCAGTCATCTGCTATCAATATTCATACTAAACAATAAGAAATTAAGTTTTTAAATCTGTATGTTTCTCTTTATCAACACCTACAACCATGTAATCTACCCTGGGTAACAAATGATGCCCAGAGAGGGTATGAGATAAATCTCAGTGGGCCACCACTAATGGTATCTATAACATATGGTCAGTGTAATAGAAACATAACAGTGTGCAGGCATGCATATATAAAGTAAAGCAGAACAATGTAACTAAATACCCAAGTACCTGCTTCAGCCCTTGGTTGGTGTGTAAACATAACCATTCCATTTATTTATTATTACCAGTTTATAAATTATTCACATGTTAACCATGGTGAAGGTTCCAATTTATGACAAGGAAAACTATAATGATATTTAATAATTAAGTTCAAAGGTAATAAAAAAGGTGATGTAGACCTCAAGGGTCACCAACTCAGTAGTAACTGTAGCCTGGATAAGGATAAGAGTGTAATCTAAGAAGCATATTCCAAGGCATTCTATAATAAGGTGCCTATCGAATCCAAGGTGATCATCCAAGGTAAGATGGGGCTAAGCATAGATAGGGCCCTATGGGTTATAACCATAGAACCTACTTGTCAATACTAGATCCAAGGAGTGTATATGAGGTGTCCTGTAATAATATGGAAGGATTATACAATGTCATATCGGGTATCCAAATACAAGGATCGGGATCTAGGTGGGTCTTAACCTAAGCAAGTCATATCCTTGAATCGAAATGGGGTTCCCGAGTGCTCATGGAATTCTCCAATTAGAATCCAAGGTGATCTCAAGTCAGTCAACTTCTATTTGATATTGAAGTTGTGTAATTTTTCATTTGGTTCAAGCCTTGTATTTCATTAGTGCGATAAGGCCAAGTAGCATGCAACCTTTTTTTCAAGTCATTTGGTTCAAGCCTTTCCTTTTATTAGCGTGACAAGGCCAAGTATCATGCAATCATTCATTTAATCCACTTAAATCATATTCCATATTCAAGTTTCATTCTGTTACCATCCATTATCATGGTAATGTGTGCTATGGATATGCAACCTACCATTCATTTACATCTAAGGCCAAGTCATATACTTAGTATACTTGCCCATTCACATTTCACTTTTTATTATTAAATTGAAGCACTTACCTTAAGTGGGTCAAGTGGTGAGAATACATGGTACTTTCCATTATGCAATTCTTGTTATAAATAATCCATTTAATATATAAATGCTTACCCTTAGGAAGGTCAAGCCAAGGCACACCCGAATGGTGGCGCAAACGTGTAAAAACACTAAACAACAATTATGGGATAACCTTCAACATGGAAAGGATATAGTTTTAGTCATAACCACCAATAATTAATCACATATATGGAAATAGCATATCTATATGATTCTAATAAGTATAAGTATGGCATATAAATTCCATTAACAGCACCGGATGAAATCAGTGGAGCCCACACGACAAATCCAAAATCAACAAACTTGAGGGATGAGTTATAGACCACCCAACTTAGTCTTGTATGACTCTCCTCCTCTATTATTGGCCCTTGATTTGGCTCAGATCGGAGTAGATCTAAGAAAAAGAGAAAAAATCTCATACCTCAATAACTCGGTCGAGAGTAAGAGAGAATGAGAAAGGATCAAGAGGACTCAAGTACTTACCATTGCACATCCAAAATGATGAATTGAAGCTCAGTCGGATCCTGAATGAAGGAGATCTTAGAATCTCTAACTTTAGCCTTCAAAAAGCTCCAAAATGAGATCTATGGAGGTAAATCCCACATAATCTTGGATTAGGAAAGAAAGAGGGAGGTTAATTAGATCATTAAGAGAGAGAGAAAGACAATTTACCCTTAAAATAGCATGTGCACGATTTGTCCACATGGTTTGACAAACCGTGTGCAAACCATGCACGGGTACCTGGGAAGAAGGGGCACTTGCACAGTTAGGCCGCACAGTCATGCACCAACTGTGCAGGGTGGATCTGTCCAGAAAAACACCATCTTCATAGTTAGGAAAATTGTGAGCCAACCATGTAACTTGGCCAGTTTCCCCAAAAAGATGGGTTTCGAGATTCGAACTTTCCTCAAACACCCCTAATACCTTTACTAACCTTTTAGGGGTCCATATTAGATCCAAAGTAAATATTTAGACTGAAATTTAAAGGATCCATACCTGAGTGAAAAACCATATTCTTACACATGGGTAGATTTAGGAAGAGACTTGGGAGCAGGAGATAGACATTCGGGCTCAGTGGCCCGAGTTGTTTGAGTAATTTTCCTAGAGATGCTTCTTGAGGATGATAATTCTTTAAAAGGGGATGTAACGATATCAAATTTTTTCAACTAAATTGTGAATCGATTTCAACCTTTTATTGTGTGTTTTTTAACTATGAGTTTATTGGTTAGAGTTATGGGGGTTATATTTAGTTTTAGAGTGTTTTAGTAGCCTTTTTATGGTGTATGGTTTGCTCAAACTATGCTGATCTTCCAAGAAACTGTGTGGCTAGTGGAAGTAACACCTAGGGAGGATCATGGTTAAGGTGCATAGTTTATCAAACCATGTGGCCTAACCTAACAAACCATTCAACTCATTCCAGTGGACAAAATCACGATTCATGCATGGTTTAAAAAACTGTGTGAGTTCCCATGAGGGTAGTAAGCTTCATATAATTAGCATACAGTTTGGAAAATCATGCATCCAAACCATGTGTGCATGATTTAATTATCCAAAATTCCTTTTAATGGCCATTAACCACCAGTTTTGACACGTTCTTAACCCTACTTGAAGCCCACTCGAATTTAGAGACTTCATGTGCCTTCCCTAGTGTTTTCCTTCCCTTCCAAGCTTGAATATGGTGGGTCTAAGGGTGTTGATGATAGATAATTAATGCATGTGATCCCCAAACCTCCATTATTCAGGTTTCTTTTAGATCTATCATTTTTTCCTTGAAAAAAATCATAGATCTGACATTTTGTTTACATATATATGGATTTTAATGCCACCTAATAGGGGAATCATTGATCATTAATATAATTGACACCCGAATTCAGATATTTAGCATTCATGTATCATCTGACCTAGATCGTTGTCATCAGGGGATCTTCTCAAGTAAGTTTGATCTTTTTATACCTTTTGGGTGTGTTTTTTCTCAATATTAATCCTATAATTATAATCTTGTCAGGATGGGGATGGTTTTAGGATTCAGTGTGGTGTAATTGGACTTGTACATCAACCCTTGTCATTGAAACATCATTGTACCTAAGGTAGGTGGTCATTATCATTAGTGCATGTTTATATAGATTCTTGGCATGATTGTTTGGTGTGCATGTGTAGCCCGTGTGACCTATGTTTGATGTTTGATCACATGAGGTGTGCGTTTATTTCCTGTGAAACCTATGTTTGATGTTTTATCACACGAAGTGTGCATGTGCATCTCATGGACCTATGCTTGATGTTTGCTAGCGTGTGGATTTTTATGGTTATGACTCTTGATTGGTATGATTTGATGTTTGTTTTGTCATTTTTTATCTATATATTTCATATGTTATTCCTTTGTATTCTATATTTGAGCGTGTAGGTTGGGTCATATGGACTATCCCCTGAGGGGGATGTCTCAGACGTGTGGTTGACATGCATATGGGTTATCCCTTCAAGGGTGATGTGGAAAACATGTTTTTGGACTATCCCTTTGAAGGGAGTGTGTCAAACATGGATAGTGCACTTTCTTTATAGCATGGAGCCGAAGAGGGTAGATTCGGTCTCTAAGAACCCAACGTATATGTTATGCTTGTGTGATATACATGTTGTTTATTTTCATTTTTCTTACTTTTATGGCATGTATTGGTATATCTTATGCACTTACATTAAAGATTATTGGTGGGATCCTATTGGGTCTTATACTCATACATTACTCGAGCATCTCGATGCGCTTGTAAATTTTATGATCAGGGATCCGATGAAGGGAAAGGGCCCTGTGGTGGGCAGTTGAGCGGTTTTGGTAGGAGGATGTGGTGTTTCAGGATGCACTTCAGGCTGGATTTCCTAATGTTTCTTTTGTTTCATTACTTTACCTCGTACTTAATCCACCGCCTATGGGGATCCTTTTTTTCTTTGGGATGTGTGACTGACATGTCATACTGTTATTGTATGATTTGGTACTTATTGTGCATGTTTCTACTCATATGATTAATTATTTATTCATTATTTATTGACTCTTTTGTTATAATTCCATTATATACTCTGACGTTTACCTGATATCAATGGCATAGCATCCTCATGACGTCCCTTTTGGCTCTTTCCACTAGTTGAAAACCTCTTGCGTACAAGGAGACGTGCATGAGGTCATGTGACACTTCAGTCCAAACCTAGTGATTCGGGTCTGGGTGTTATAATAACATTATCGTATAATCGTTGGGTGTTAGCACGGTCAATTCAGATTGTGTGCATCATTCATCATTGATCACAAGAAAAATATTTTTTGTATGAGGGGTTCTTAAGGATCTCTTGATACCTTAAGAGTTTGGAAGGAGGAATAGTGCTCTTGTTCTTGAGCATGTTCTTGAGAGAATTCTCTCCAGGGGTTGAAAAATTTTTGTTTAGATCTGCTTTTCACAATAAGAATCCAACACTAGAAAGTGATATAATTGAGTATTTATAAAGTTGGGCTAGGGTTGATAATTGAATATAATCCTTCAATCAATTTAATATTCTACAGTGAACTTCATGTCTAATAATAATATAAATATTATTATTATTTTTCTTGACATGTGTAATACCCACAGATAAATCAATATCATTTGTTAAGTAAATAAATTAATATTTATTTAAATGATATTTAGTATATTATTTCTAGTCATACCATTAAACTCGGTTCATCTATCCTCCTCAGTATTTACCAAACCTTTAATAATGACTATTTATTTAATAAATAAATATTACTGCATTATTCACTGATAAATATAATAAATATTATATTTACTAAATCTTACAAATGAATATTTATTATTATTTAACTCACATGTTTATTATTTCAAATAACTAGTGATTAAATCTTGATGATCAAGCAAGTTTCATGATAGTATCATCAACACATGTGCTCGATATCTATTTATTTAGCTTTTTGAAAACAAACATGTCCACAAAAACACCATGATCATGTATTTATTTAGTTTTTTCATTCCCATCAAAGAATCTTGGATATGAATTTTCATTAAAGAACAAAAGTGAAAATCCTTTTTCACATTATTCATCAATTCAATATCACTCGTGATGCACCCAAAGTGTCATACTTTGCCACAAATATATGTCATCGCGGTTTTCGTCAGTATATCAAAGCATGAGACTAATGATATCCATTAATAATAATCTTAAAGTATAAGTTCATAGATAATAACTTCCAATGACACGTATGAATGCGGATTTCCCACCAATGGGTTGTGTTATCATAATCTCATGCATTGTAAATTACTAAGGGCATACACCATGAGAAATTGTTGCAAAGTCCTATGAGTATACACTCATGATATCTTGTATCATTTGCATCTCGTCAAATGATATCATATGGCTATAGAACATATATTTAAGAATGTTTTCATTTCACTTCTAGGTTATCATCAGTGGAAAATAACTGTGATCTTTCAATGTGATAGTTATTCTTAGGACAATATTACATATAATGTCACGCAGAAGAGCAATCATGATGTGATAAGAAATTTATTAATATTCAAGTCAATGAATACAAGTAATCATAAAGTACATGGAATTTAGTTCTATGATGAAAAATCCAACACTCATCGCGTCTACAGCCTCGTCATTACTAAAATCGACATGATGGGTGCTATATATAGTTGTTCATTGTTGTTAGTGACTAGCTGCACAACCACTACACATTTAATGGACTTCCCGCGTTTAGACTCGCCAAATCGCATGTCGCCCTCACTCCATCAGAGTTTCTCGAGTACAAGCTTTGGGATAACCTAGAGTCGTTGAATGAATGGCCAGGAGGGTCTAGTAGCCCAAAGGTCCAGTAGCTTGGAGGCTTGGATACATGGCTTGAAATCTTAGTTCAGATGAATAGTATTATTACTACAATATTTATGTTGCAATACTTTCTCACTACCACAAAATAATCTTTTATCAGTGCTAAAAAATGACTCTTAATTGAGCCATTATTAAAGGGGGTACCCTTTATCAGCACTCAGAAAAGAACTGATAAAGCCCCCCATTTATCAGTGTTATTCGAAGTGCTGATAAAGTCCTCATTTATCAGTGCTAGTTAAAGCGTTGATAAAGGCTTCCCTGTTTGGGCGTGCTGTTTAAATAATAGCACACCCAGCAACCTGCAAAAAAATAAACAGCCAACCAAAATAACCAAACCAGCAAAAATAACCCGCAAAAACCAGTAAAAACCTACTCAAAAATAACCTCTCATAGTATATATATACAAAAGAACCACATACATGATGAAAATGATGAAAAAACAAGCAGCGCACACAAAAGTTTAGAAAACAATGCTATATACATTTAATTGAAATCATGAATAAAAAAGTATTCACTCATGGTATATACCAAAAAACACTTCTATATACATTTTGAATAATGTTTTATAAAATTACATTTACAAATATCCAACAAATAGTTAAAAACATTAATGTTTTCTCTTTTGACGTCTGTGGTCCCCTCTAAAAAATGTCCTCTGATGGTAATAGTTGTCAAAAAAATAATCTCAACTCAAGAAAAAGGTTCCACATATATAAGAAAACAAATATTACATTAGTAATACTATAAATAAATAAATTAAACATTAATATGAATAATTCATTAAAAAAATGTCAATTTTTAATAAAAAGGACACATTTGGAGTTATATTGGTCACACCGGGCATCGTATTGAGGTGGGGTTGATTCCTACCCTTCAAAAATGACTGATGGATCATTTTACTAAAGTATCAAAACAATTGGAATGCATTTCCTCAGTTTTCCGTATGTCAATTATGTTTTTTTACTAAAATGTCATTTCAAACTAAAAACATGAAATTTGAGTCATACTGTTCATATCGTGAGTTGGTTTGATGTGATACTACTTCATACATGTCACAAAGGACTTAAAATTTTTTTTTTTGTAATTTGGAATACAATAAAAGTGTGTTTTCTTGGTTTTTAGTGAGTGACACGTTTTGAATTAAAATGTCAATTTTAAACTGATAGTAGACACTTTTAGTAATATCAGTCACACCATTTATCGGATTGAGGTGATCTTGATTCCTACACATCACAACTGACTCATGGATCATTTTAATAAAATATCAAAATAATCTAAATGTTTTTTCTTGGTTTTCAGTATGTTAGTTGTGTTTGTTTACTTGAATTATTGTTAATTTTAAATAACAAAACACATTTGGAGTCATATCGATGATATCGTGCGTCATATTAAGGTACGATTGATTCCTACATGTCAAAAATGACTAATAGATCGTTTTCCTAAAGTATCAAAACAATCATAATCATTTACTCAATTTTCAGTATGTCAGTTGTGTTTTTTTACTAAAATGTCATTTCAAACCAAAAACATGCAATTTGAGTCATACCAGTCGCATTGTGCATCAGTTTGACGTGAGACTGCTTCATACAAGTCACAAAGGAATTATGAATTTCTTTCCTTAATTTAGAATACAATCAGAGTGTGTTTTATTGGTTTTTAGTGAGTGACACATTTTGAACTAAAATGTCAATTTTAAAATGATAGCGGATACTTTTAGTCATACCAGTCACACCATTCATTGAATTGAGGTGGAGTTGATTCCTACACATCAAAACTGACACATGGCTCATTTTCCTAAAATATAAAAACAATATGAATATTTTTTCTCATTTTTCAGTATATCAATTGTGTTTTTTTACTTGAATTAATGTCAATTTTAAATAACAAGACACATTTGGAGTCATATCGGTGACACTGTGCGTCATATTGAGGTGATTTTGATTCCTAAATGTCAAAAATGACTGATATATAATTTTAATAAAGTATCAAAACAATTGGAATGAATTTCCTTAGTTTTTAGTATGTCGGTTGTGTTTTTTTACTAAAATGTCATTTCAAACCGAAAACATTAAATTTGAGTCATACCAGTCGTACCGTGCGTCGGTTTGATGTGAGACTACTTGATACACATCACAAAGGACTTAAGAATCTATTTACTTAATTTTTAAGACAATAAAAGTGTGTTTGATTTATTTTCAGTGAGTGACATGTTTTGAACTAAAATGTCAATTTTAAACTGATAGCGGACACTTTTAGTTATACCGGTCACACCATTACTCGGATTGAAGTGGGGTTGATTCCTACACATAAAAACTGACTTATCAATCATTTTCCTAAAGTGTAAAAACAATCTGAATGATTTTTCTCAATTTTCAATATGTCAGTTGTGTTTTTTTACTTGAATTAATGTCAATTTTAAATAACAAGACACATTTGGAGTCATATTGGTGACGATGTGTGTCATATTGATATGTGTTTGATTCCTACACATCAAAAATGACTGATAGATCATTTTCCTAAAGTATCAAAACAATCAGAATACATTTTCTCAGTTGTCAGTATGTTAGTTGTGTTTTTTTACTAAAATTCCATTTCAAACTAAAAACAAGCAATTTGAGTCATACTGGTCGTATCATACAATGTTTTGATGTGAGACTGCTTTATACATGTCACAATGGACTTATGAATTTTTTTTCTTAATTTGGAAGACAATCAAAGTGTGTTTTCTTGGTTTTTAGTGAATGACACGTTTTGAACTAAAATGTCAATTTTAAATTGATAGCAGACACTTTTAGTCATACCGGTCACACGGTGCATCATATTGAGGTGGGGTTGATTCCTACATGTCACAACTGAATCATGGATCATTTTACTAAAGTATTAAAACAATACGAATGTGTTTTCTTGGTTTTCAGTATGTCAGTTGTGTTTTTTTACTTGAATTAATGTCAATTTTAAATAACAAGACACATTTTGTGTCATACCAGTGACATTGTGCATCGTATTGAGGTGAGGTTGATTCCTACACATCACAAATGACTGATAGATCATTTTCATAAAGTATTTAAACAATACGAATTCATTTTATCAATTTTTAGTATGTTAGTTGTGTTTTTTTACTAAAATGTCATTTCAAACCAAAAACATGCAATTTGAGTCATACATGTCACATTATGTGTCAGTTTGATGTGAAACTGCTTGATACACATCACAAAGGACTTATGAATCGCTTTAATTAATTTGTAAGATAATAAAAGTGTATTTTATTTGTTTTTAGTGAGTGACATGTTTTGAACTAAAATGTCAATTTTAAACTGATAGTGGACACTTTTAGTCATACCGGCCACACGATGTGTTGGATTAAGGTGGGGTTGATTCTTACACATCACAACTGACTTATGGATCATTTTTCTAAAGTATCAAAACAATCAAAATGTGTTTCCTTAGTTTTTAGTATGTTAGATGTGTTTTTATACTTGAATTTATGTCAATTTTAAATAACAAGACATATTTGGAGTCATACCGGTGAAACTGTCTATCGTATTAAGGTGTGATTGATTCCTATATGTCAAAAATTATTGATGGATCATTTTCGTAAAGTATAAAAACAATCAGAATTCATTTCCTTGGTTTTCAGTATGTCAGTTGTGTTTTTTTACTAAAATGTCATTTCAAACCAAAAACAAGCAATTTGAGTCATACTGGTCACATCAAGTGTCAGTTTGATATGAGACTACTTGATACATGTCACAAAGGACTTAAGAATCAGTTTCCTTAATTTAGAAGACAATCAGAGTGCATTTTCTTTGTTTTCAGTGAGTGACACATTTTGAACTAAAATGTCAATTTTAAACTCGTAACGGACACTTTTAGTCATACCGGTCACACCATTCGTCTGATTGAGGTGGGGTTGATTCCTACATGTCATAAATAACTCATGGATCGTTTTCCTAATGTATTAAAACAATCTAAATACATTTTATCAGTTTTCAATATGTTAGTTGTGTTTTTTTACTTGAATTAATGTAAATTTTAAATAAAAAGACATATTTGGAGTCATACTGGTGACACCATACATCAGATTGAGGTGTAGTTGATTCCTACACATCAAAAATTACTAATATATGGTTTTCCTAAAGTATTAAAACAATTGGAATTCATTTCCTCAGTTTTCAGTATGTCAGTTGTGTTTTTTTACTTGAATTAATGTCGATTTTAAATAAAGACGCATTTGGAGTCATACCAATGACATTGTGTGTCGGATTGAGGTGCGGTTGATTCCTACGCATCACAAATGACTCATCGATCATTTTCCAAAAGTATCAGAACAAATTTTAAGTACATTTTTCTACATAAAAATCAATGCACCCTTGCCTCTGAAACCTAAAAAAGAGACATGACCTACTCAATATGCTCAGTCTACCCAGTTTAGAAGGATTATGGAAAAACCTTTTATCCCTATACAGTTAACATGGAATAACATACTGTTTCTATATCATAACTTTAGTTGGAAAAATAAATAACCAACCATCATATATTCAGGACCTCTGAATGAATATATGACAGTTGGTTCTTCACTGGGTCGACTAAAGAGGGGAACTGCCTATGTTGCAGATTGAATTGATGTTTTTTGAAGAAAAACTCTTCTTGTTGTTGAAAATGAGAAGAGTGGAGTAGTATCTTATGCTTTTTATGTCTCAAGATGTCACAACAAACTTAAGGGATGGGGAAACCCCTTCTGGATACTCGTTATCTTTTGTGGTCTATAAACAACACACATACCCTGTAAATGAGGACCACCAATTTCTTTTAAAAACCTAATCAACATGAAATTCATTTAGTGTGCAAACAAGGACCACCAACGACCATGATTTTCAGTGGGGTGTTTAGCTCGTACAAATCACAACATTACCATAAAACAAAGAGAAAGATAAGGTATACAGGATTATTAAAGTCAAAATTATTTGAGAAGTTTACCATCTTCATTCTATATTTGTACATTCTTCCATTAGGTATGTTGACCATTCGTTTCTAATCATATCTATATCATCTTGTGAATATGACTGTTTTTGGCAGTGATGATAGTACTAAAAAAATATAAATACACAAAGGATTAATAAGTATTTTAAATGAAATAGAAACTATCTTTGAAAATACCTCTTCAGGGATGTTGGGTTGTTCATGGAATATGATCTATTTCATAAATTTACAAACATAATAACCACAGTCTTTATCGTTTGTTTGTTTCGGGCACTACAGAAACATTGATAAAAATAAGTAATTTTTTTATACGTGTTTGTATAGTGAAATCTTATTATATATAGCCTAATTTGTATCCAGTCGTAGTACTTGTTAGGTTTTTTTTCTTTTCCCCTGTCCTAATTCCATGATGTAGACGGTATTCACACACCGCCATATCATAATATAATTCTCATTAAAAAATAATATAAATTATATAATTGGATGTTTAGTTCTAAAATATTGGATGTAGTGTATCAAAAATTGACAAATTCCATATTATTTTGTCATTTTGTTGGATATCCATGCATTGAATCCAGAAAATAAATCTTTGGAGTATCTAAATTGACCACAATGAGCATCCAATGCTGCTTAAGAACACAAAAAAGAATAAGTAATGAAAGAAATTAGCATATATTTGATATGATTAAATTGTAGAGTTTTACCCCTCCATCGTTGGTATTAAGAAGATTCTGTCATCTGTAATTATTTTGTTAAACAATTTGATCAATCCTGCCACTATTTCACCATGTTTCATGGAAGTTATGTCTTTTTGTTCTGCAGAGGTGACGTGGGGACTAATGGGTCCAAATTTTTTTTCATGGGGAAATCCTTTCAATTGTTTTTCATATATACTCCTGCGAAAAATATGAAATTTATTTAGTCATAATTATCATAGTATATCATCTTTTGGAAAATCAAATCATGAAAACATATCTCATGTAAACATTTACAATTGACCCACCTAACCAATCATAGTCGAGGATTTTAGTTGCACTCTCAACACCAATGAAGTCTGGATCTTTCCCTTCGTACATATTTGCTTCAAAATAAATTATGTGATTACGACCATCTTTCAACTTTGTATCCACATAAGCCTTCAATGATAATAAATGTGGATATAGAATGGGGGTTTAAGGTTCTTTGGGTATATCATTTTGATCGATTGGTTGATCCTTGAGATGGTTTTGAACCGGTCTTTCATTTCACTCCTTCCCTTTGTCCTTCTATAATAACATGCATCAGTTTATACCTTTTTTCATTAAATGTTTAAGGTTTATCTTGAAAATTAAATTGGAAATAAATACCTCATTTTCAACATGTTTTTTTTACAAGATTTTCGACTATATGAATATCTGCATCATTAATTGGAACATGTAGCTCGGCACTCAACTCTAGTGCTATAGTAATTGGCACTCTGACATGATCTGTTGAAAGTGGTCTGTTGTGTATCATATCGTTCTGGATATTGAATACTATAGCCCTCACTACAAGGTGGTGGGTGGGTGTTGATGGATATAAATCACAATCATTTTCATCCTGTATAATATCAATATAGGAATGGTATCAGTGTCTAGTTTCTATCTGATTCACATTTCACAAAAACAATTATTAGAAAATTGAATACCTCGGTTAAGAATTGTTTTTTAGGGGAATGGATCACCTCAAAACTGGTGGGGGTGGGGAGGGATCTTCACGCACGGGTTGTTCTTGAGTTGTTTCTTCTCTTTTCCTCCACCCATCAAACTTTCTATCAACTCTCTCTAGTATTTTAATTCTTATTGAAACATAGATAATGTTTCTCTCATCTTTTTAATTTCCTTAGTTTGATCCTCCTCTTGTTTTTTTTTCTCAAAATATGTTCGGGGTGTCACCCCAAAACCCACACCTCTGATGTAACCATAATTTTTTGGCTGCTTCAAGGCCACTGAAAGTATGTCTGCATCTAATGTAGGTGTTGTTGATTCTTATGACTATGTTAGATATAAAATATAGGAAAATAATTAATCATTGTTATGTAATAGTGATTTAAAGCAAAAAAAATTATTATGTCATACTTACACATGTTTCTCACACTTTTTGTGTGTTTTCATCTATTAGTTTGTCATCTTTAGTTACACACACCTCATTTCATAGAACATGGCATTGAATGGAAGTGGATGTGGATTTGGAATCTTCAAGCTGCATATAAACAAAAGAACATAGTTATTGTGTTGTTTTATGTCACATAAAAGTATTATGGTATATTTAAAATATGTACCAAATTTTTTTCAAGTGATGTGTACCCCATCCTTGCTTTACAGTAGGGGTATACTGGTTTTGATGCTCATTGTTTATTTCAGCACTCAATTATTGTTTCTTAAATAAAACACTATCAATCAAAGTGATGAATACGTGTACCATCAAACAACATATTACTAGACATAATGTACTTGAAAATATTGCTTCGCACGACGGCCAATAAATTCATCCCACGATACTTGGATTATCAGGTGTGCATAAATAAGAGGTGGGTGCGGTTTTATTTTCCCTTCAGTATCTTTAAGATGAAATTTCATTAAAAGTGTGTGAAAACCCCTATGAATACTTCCAAGAACCCTTAAGATATAGTCTTTGTGTGATTCATCTAATATAAATGCACTCTGCAAGAGATGATGAAGTGTAATTCAATGTTTCATTATTAAATTTTTAGTAAATTAAAAAAATGATATCATAATGTTACTATGATATCTCCCCACATCAGTATCTTAATATCAACCACAATATGGTGTTATGAAGTTACATCAATCATCAAGAGTTTCCAAGTGATGATTCCAATGTAACTGCTGAACATGGCCTTGTTGGGGTTAACATGTTGGCCCTTCTTATTTCATCCAATCTCATATTTGATTCCTTTCTCTTTAGCCTTAATGATTTTTACTAAAACCGTCAAACTACAACGCACCTATTTTTTCTACGTCATCGGTGTTTTGTAACCTTTCATTTTCTTGGATCCACCATCATCAATATGTTTCTCTAGATTTGGAGGGATAACATCGGCATGTGCAGATGGTGGTTGTACCTCTGCACTGGGAGCAGTAACAGGTTGAGAAACCTGTTGTTCATCTGCACTGTGTGCAGTAGTAGGTTGAGAAACTTGTTGTTCCTGGGGATTAGAAGCATCATCACTTGCAAAAGTCGTTATCTATAAAATTGTTTTAAAATTTAATTTAGATAACATAAAATCATCAATAAACAAATATTAACATAAGGAAACAGGTTGAGAAACCTATTGTTCATCAGCACTGCGAGCAACAACAGGATGATAAACCTGTTGTGCTTGGGGATTGAGAGCATCATCACGTACAGAAGTAATTATCTGCAAAAGTGTTTTAAAATTTAATTTAGATATCATAAAATCAGTAGTTGATGGATATTAACATAAATTAACAGGATGTATATTATAAAAAATATATAACCTGATTATTGAACTCTTTTTTTAAGGTTGAAGGGATTTGAACCCTCTATCGACTATAAAAATCCCTTTATTTTTTCCTCCTATGACATACAATATGCCTTCTACACTAGGACCACTACAAAATGATTGATACATCCCAATGAAAGGGTCATAATCCATTGAATTTTCATCTAACTCTTCATTGGTTTTGGTCGATAACAGAACAATTGACCAGTTTTGGTTTGCGGGATCTAGAACATAAAATACTTATACTGCCTATGATGCTATTATAAACAGTTCATCTTTATACCCTTCCTTACTGAAATCAACTTTCAAAAATCCAAACTCATCTATTTTAATAGCACTTTTGTTATCAACCCACTTTTATTGAAAATTGGCACTTGGAATTTCATATAATCCAACTCCCATGCTTTTTTTATGATTCCAAAATATGACATATTCGTGTAAATTGGATTACTTTACTTAGCACCAAAAATTTACATAACTTCATACACAAGTGTAACTCCACTATTCTATCTGGTGTTGTCTTCATCATGTTCATTAGTATAGAATGTATAACCATTAATTACATAAGCATTGTAAGATAATACATACACACTTGGTCATTTGGCTAGCCATCTAAGTCGTTCTAAAATTGAGTCTAAATTTTCATTTGAATTCTTAAAAATATGATCCTGAAACCATCCTATAAACTGTTGATTATGTTTATTTGATATCCATTTCTTATCCCTTCATGGATTCTAATGGATAATAATTTCTTTGTGGGTTTCAACATATGGGTCAATGTCCAAACTGTTATGTAAAATGTAAAGGTGGGCCTGCTCTCGATCTGTAATATTGATTGTGATGACATCCTTTCCATAAATTCCTTCACCCACAAGTCACCCAGTGTGATGAGATTTCGTTAGACCAATGCTTTGCATACTGTACAGGTATTCGATATAGAATTCAATGGCTTCCTCAATAATATATCACTCTAAAATATAGCCCTCTATCCTAATTCAATTTTTGACATACCCTTTCAAAATATTCATATACCATTCAATGGGGTACATCCATCTATAGTGCACAAGACCGCATAGCTAAATCTCTCTCACTAAGTGAACCATCAAATGAAGCATCATATCAAAGAATTTCGGCGAGAAAAACATTTCCAATTCACATAATATGACGACAATTTCTCTTTCCATGGTCGGCAATTTCACTGGGTCTATAACGTTGCTATATATAGCTTTGAATAAGAAACAAAGCTTCATTAATGTATGATGGACATTCTTGTGAAAAATACAATGTAAAGCTATAGGAATTAGATATTTCATCTAACTTTAAATCATGCATTGACACGATGTTCTTGATATTCGATGAATACCCCTTTGTAATCTTTACGTCATTAAAGAAGTTTCAAAACTGATATATCTTCTACCTGGAAAGAGTGTAAGCAGTAGGAGGAAGAAATTTTCATTTTTCACCCTTCACTGGTGCTAACTCTTCTCGTATTCTCATGTCAACCATGTCCAACCTAGCCTTAATTTCATCCTTTGTTTTTTCAGGTGAATTTAGCAATGTGTCGATGAAACTATCACATGCATTTTTTTCAACATGCATAACATCAAGAAAATTTCTGACGTACAGACAATTCCAGTATAGTAATTCAAAAAAAAAAATCTTTTTCCAACCGGTTTTCATAATGTTTTTCAAAAATAGATTACCAAAAGCAGTGTCCACATTTTTAACTTTCTCAAATAGTTGATCACCTATTAGTGGAGACGGTGGTGTACATTCTTCTAAACTTCCATCAAATGATTTCGTCCAAGATCAGTACTTATGTTGTCGAGGTAGAAATCAACGATGTCCTAGAAACACAGTTTTCAATGAATGTTTCAACCTAATTGATTATGTACCTTTTCTGCAGATGGGACACCCAAGAGTTCCTTTAATGCTATATCTTGAAAAGTTTCTATAAGCAGGAAAGTCATTTATTGTCCCGTACAATATGGATCTCAACATGAAATCTTCATTTCGGTAAGCATCATGCATCATAACACCTGAATCCCATGATAATTTCAAATACTTGATCAATAGAGCCAAATAAACATTAATATCATTACCCGGTTGTTTTGGTCATGATATAAGCATAGATAAAATGATGTTTTTTCATTTCATGCATAACCACGGTGGCAAGTTATAATTTACCAACATAACCAGCCATGTATTGTGAGTGCTGCTTTGAAAACCAAAAGGATTCAATCCATCTGTAGATAATGCAAGACGAATGTTTCTCGGATCGTTTCCAAAGTCAGGATACTCATGATCAATTATCTTCCACTGAGGAGAGTCTACCGAATTCCATAGTTTCCCAACTTAATTTATTATTTTTGCGTGCCACGTCAATTTCCTTACAGTCACCTCACTTCCATATAGGCGCCTAAACCTTGGAATGATTTGAAAGTAGCATGCAACTTTCATAGGACCGGATTCATATTTCTTGTATTGAGAAGCACTACACTTTGGAAATTCTCTAAGTGATCTATGGTCCTTGCAAAATAGTATATATTCATTCGGGTAGGTGTGTATTCTTTTAGAGATCATACCCATCAAGCATAGAATTCGTTTGGCATCGTATTTTTGGCTCAAGAGCTCATTATCTTTTGAGAGCATGTCATTCAAGAGAGCAAGTAATTCTGTAAAAATGGAATCACTCCATATGTTTCTTGCTTTCAAATTATAAAGCTTCATTATAGTTGAAAATGTTTTATATTTAGTGAAACCGTCATATAATGGCGTATTTACATAACTCTTTAACTGCTCAAAAAGTTTTGGGAAATCACGAAGTTCATCTTCAATTGTCCTTGTCATTTCCTTAATACGATATTCATCATTATGCACATATATAATCACATCCTTAATACGGTCTTCTTTATTTTCCATGCTTGTAATCATATCAAATGATCCATAAAATGTGGTGTTATCCTAATCACTAGCTACATTCTATTTTTCTCCATGTTTATTAAAATATTTATAACTTCGATCTATTCTGTGATAGATCAAGTGTTATTCCAACTCCTCTATACTAACTTGTCTTGAATAACAACAACATAAACATGTACAAAGGATTTGAGAAGGATCATATGCATGATCTTTTACAAACCTGATGAACTCTTTCACTCCATCTTCATACTCTTTTGTCAGATGATTGGCATCCATCCATTCTTTATTCATATCCATCCTATTTGATTCGGTGATTTTAATATTTAACAAAATAAATACAAAGAAAGTTGATATAAAAATTAACCAAGGCTAAAAAAGTTATAGATTTTAAATCTCCTTTGAAAAATACTTATAAAATTACAGTTGAAATCCCATTAAAAACCCAACCATTTACACAAATTCCTCTTTAAAATAATAAACCCTTTTTTAAAATAAACCAATTAGTTCCAAACATCCTTTCTCAAAACCCCAATTCTTTTTTTAAACCATTTTAAAGCAATTTAAAACCAAAAAAGTGTAATGACCCGGACCCACCTGGTCCATTACTTTTCCAAAATATGGTGCTTAGGGTGTCCCGAACACCATCAGTGAGTCAAGAGGGCATCAGTGTTGGTGGCAGGGTGTCATCGTGGTGTCACCTATCAGTGCCACTAATTTGTCTCACCGATTAGTGCCACACCCGAACGGTGCCATGGAGGGGTGCCGAGGTTTCTTTCCCCAGTTTTCCCATAACACCTCTTTTAAGCCTTCTTACCCTTTTAAATTGGTTTAAAGTCGTTTTTAAGCCCATAAATGATGTTTTAAATCCCCTAGGAGTCTGGTGACCCTTAAGTTAACAAAATGTGTGGCCTGTCACACCCTTTTTTCATTTTTCAAATCTCCCATGTTTTTCCATGTTACGTGTTTTCTTCGTTTGAAGTTGATTTATAAACTCACAGTTGTGTGCTGGTCTATCTCGATGTCTATGAGGGAATTAATTAAATCTTAATTAATTAGAACGTGTGCAACCATCCATCTGTGTGGTCAAACCACGATCCTCTTTTAAATCACTTTGATATTTCACATCCCGTAACTCTAGGATCTGGCCTTTATCACACCGAGATCTTCTTCCTCGATCTCTTTTTTTCCCTCTTGGTGTGCTTGGAGTCCTCTTCTAGAGATGATTTGTGCTGTATGAGAGCCCCTCTTGTTCGATTCTTATAGCTTCCAGTCATGTCTTCTCTAGTTCTTGGCGCAAGGAGAAAACTTCAATCCTTGATCATCCAAGTATGGATTTTCCTTCGTCTCTCTTTGTTGTGCATTGTGCGGGGTGGGTATGATAATTTTTCCCTTAAGACATAGATGACACTGACTTTAATGAAGATAATAAATGTACTTTTAAAGGATGAAGGGGTGTTAATGATGATGTTGTTGTTGTGATTTAACTCTATCCTTATGTTTTTAATTTTATGGGCTTATGTCCACTGAAAATTGTGGTCATTGGTGGTCCTTTATTTCGCACTAATAAACCTCTATTTTCTGGATAATTTTGTGTTTGAATGACTATAACCCAGAAACTAGTTAATAACATAAACTTGGCTGATTAAGTGGATGCCCTATGAATAATAATCCTTGTGTGATCACCCGGCTAACTAAATGTAAATAAGGAACTTAATGAATGGTGTGGTTAAATTTAAAAACTTCCTTGCTCTGTTCTGGTGATATGTGTGGTGGATCTATTTGATGTCGTGTGGGGTGACATGGATGAGAATGAAATCTCTAGTTGAGAAGCTGTTGGTTTGTGAATATGAGGTCATGTGGAGCAGGCAGTGAATGTTCTGGACCCTGTATATTGGGGCTTGGTTTGGTTCCAGTACTTTGAGGAATCTCACAGATCCCTTTTGATGTTGTTACTTACAAGAGAACTAGGTGTGAATTCTTAATGTATGCTTGGTTGTTTTCCTTCAGTTGTAGTTTTGGATTGTGGTTATGCCTATTAGTTTCCTGGTATTGAAGTAATGTTTTAAATGGAATCACTTGAACATAGTAATGAGAATTGGTACAGTGGGGAATTGTTTTCCAGAAATGGGTTGTGTTCTAGTTGTGGCAATTGCGTAATTTTTTGCATGTAGGGATAGCAGAAAGAGTGGTTGTGTACAGTTTGTTTGTTGGTTTTGGGACCCTTAGGATGGGATGAGTGCCTATTTATCTATATGTGTAAAATTTAGTTATTTTGTTTCTTTTGCGCACCCCACTCATGTTGATCACTTCATTCTGAACACCCAAATTTCATGGGGGAGGGTGTTTTTTCCAAAATTCCTATGAGTGGTTGGTTATTATCTCCTTTTCTAATCCCTCTCCTAGGTCTCCCAAGACTCTTTGGGTAGGCTTTGATGGACTAAGGTTCACTATGGCCCAAGACTCTTCGGGAAGGGTGTGTTGTAGTGGTTGGACCAGGTGTGTGCGGGCAGGTTTTGTTTCCCAAGTGACTTTGGGATGAGGCTCAGGTGTCTTCGGGCGTGGCGGTGGTTGTTGTGGCCCAGGTGTATGTGGGAATGGTTACGTATGGTTTGGGTGGCCCAGGTTTTTGCGGGGGGGGGGGGGGGGGGGGGGGGATGTGTGGTAGTGGCCCATAAGGTTGTTGTTGGGGTAGTAGTGGGACTGTAGTGAGACTTGTGGGGGAGGTCTGACGTGTAGGATGCTCTAAATAACCAATGGTAAAGCGGTGCGGGGTACCCAAATATCGATATGCTATTACTATTACTTTACCTAACTTGCATTATTTGGGGAGTGTGCCTTTGTGAGGTTGGGTGGATAGTTTCCTTATTAGGCGTTTCGGTTACCTCTACTTTCTCACGGGGCATTAGAATTCCTCCCCACTTGTGCATGAGAACTTTTGGTTTCCCTACTGAGTATACTTATATGCCCACCCTGCGTATATAAAATTGCTTTCAAGTTTCCAAGAGGACTTTGAAGATCGTGTCGGACCTTACTAGCTTGGGCATCGGGATAGTCTTCGTTGCTGATTTTCTTTCTTTTGGTACTTTCCTTTAGAGTTTTCTTGTATTTTTTTGTAGCACTTTATTTTGAACATGCATATGGAAAAAGGGGTTTTGGATTTAATTTTACTTTATATATTTGGAGTTGTTTGAGATTTACCATCTTATCTCTGAATATTGTTCTACAAAAATGGAAATGCCTTCCATATTAGGTGAGATTTTATACCCTTAGTGCTAGTCGCCACTCTAGGGCCTATTGAAGGTGGGACTTGGGGGTCATTATCTTTCCTTCAACTTGAAGAAGGAAGGGTCTAGAAGTTTGTTGTCCTTTCCATCATCTTGGGGAAGGCGGGTCATGACAGAATGGTATCAGAGGTGATGGTTGAGAGATAGGATGAAGTTTAGGCTTAGGCATAATGAGGATTGCATGGGATGGTATGGAAACAGTGTTAGGCAATCTTGGTGCGTGAAATAATCCAGGGAAGACCGGCTAGGACATGGGATTTTAGGGGGGCCCATGATCTGATGTAAGGACTATGGGCCTATAGAACGACCAAGTGAGTCTAAAATGATTACAAGGTAGAGACCCTAAGAAAGGTACATACATCATAATGACGTGTGTTCTTGTGTGTTTTGGGTTTTTTTGGAATTTAAAATAAATAAAAAAATTAAGCAAAATGTAAGAGAAATCTTCTACACTACTCGAGCTTAGGCATTCCTTGTTTAACTTGCAGTTATGGCACCCGGATGATGACCACGAGTAGTGCGGGCGATTGAGGATCAGCATGTTGATATGGTTGATCAGCATAGGGCTGATCGAGAGGAGGAGGATGACCAGTGGAAGAATAATCTTTGTGCCTTTCAGCGGTAGACCCTTGGGAAATATGAGGGTAGCGTCTTGGACATGGAGATGGAGAGCTGGCTCGAGGAGCTAGTGATAGCTTTCAGCTTGATTCAGGCTCTGGCGGAGTACTGAGTTCCTCTGTTTATGAGACAGGTATGAGGGGTGGTGTGTCAGTGGTGGACTCTCTATCTTGGGGAGAATAAGGAAGCTGAGGTTTCATGGAATAACTTTGAGAAGGAGTTCCGGGTGGAATTCCTTTCTTCCACGATGAAGGATAAAAAGTGACAGGAGATTCTCTACCTTCAGCAAGGGAGTATGATGGTAAGGAATTTGGGGATCAAATTCAAGGATCTCTTTCATTTCACTCCAAACCTCTTCCTAGATGAGGAGTCTAGGGTGATACGTTTATAGGAGGCACTTTGACCTTCCCTTCAGTATGTTGTTACTCTCTTCACTCTACTGACGTACTTGGAGGTTTAGAATAAGGTTGAAGTGGTGGAGAGGATGCACACACTGGGAGGTGTTATGCGAGAGGGGAACTAGTTGAGCTCATCAAAGGGGAAGGTTGTTAGCAGTAGGCCTCCAGTATTAGGGCCTCCCAAGTTTCGGCCGACGGGGAGCAGACCTCAGCATTTCTAGTTCTGATATCCCAATCCTCACCCTTTCTCCACGAGCCTAGAATTGAGATGCTTTATCTTTGGTAGTCGTGTGAATCTTCAGAATCAGTTCCTAGACCGAGTGCAGTACATTGGGGTGGGTAGGTTCAGCGCCCACCTCAAGAACAACCGTTTTTTGCTAGAACTTTTCAGCAGCAGCAGTAGGGACAGTGAGCTCCCTCTCCACCAAGGGTGGATGGTGTCAGAGGAGGCCAACCTTATGGAGCTCCTCAGGGACCTCAACTAGTTCATGGTTAGGGAGGCAGTCGACAGCCGAGAGGCAGAGGAGATGGGCATAGGTAGTTTCACGCCATAGAGGCAGTAGTTCCAATAGGGTAGGAGGTCATTCAAGGTACGATCAGCTTGTTTAGTACTCTTTTATGTGCCTTGTTTGATTCTGGAGCTTCGTACTCTTTTTTTACACCGATTCTAGTCCATGCCTTGGGTCTATATATAGAGGGACTTCCCATGACCCTGGTGTTGAGCATGTCATTTGGAGGTCAGACCATCCTGTTTGACGTTTTTCAAGGATACAGACTAATGTTGGGGCCGCATCAGTCCAGTGGGGATCTCTTTCTGCTACAATTACAGCCATACGATGTCATCCTAAGCATCGGCTGGTTTTTTTCCTTGCACGCTATTATCGACTGCTTCTGGATAAGAGTCGTGTTCTCTGATATGGGTGGTCAGTGTGTAGCTTTCGTTAGCGAGCGGAGTTTCCAAGAGGTTAGTCGACGTGTGGAGCCCCTTCTTTTCTTGTTGGTTGAGCTATCAGTGGGATTAGAAGACTCAGATATGGTGGAAGTTCTAAGGATTGTCAGTGAGTTCTTGGATGTCTTCCCCGAAGAGGTTGTGACTCTACCCCCTCAACGTGATGTTAAGTTCAGGATAGACTTACAACCTGGTGCTTGTTCGATTTCGATGTCTCCCTATTAGATGGCGCCTTCTGAGTTGCGAGAATTGCAGATTCAGGTTGATGACCTGATGAAGAAGGTTTTTATCTGACCGAGCACGTCACTATGGGGTGCTCCAGTCTTGTTCACGAAGAAGGCAGATGGTGGTCTCAGGCTGTGCATAGACTACCAAAGGCTGAATCAGGTAACAGTCAAGAATTGTTACCCCCTCCCAAGGATTGACGGCCTTTTTGACCAGTTGAAGGGAACAGGTTGGTTCTCTAAGATTGACCTGTGGTCGGGATATCACTGGTTGAGGGTGAATGAGGGTGACATCTCGAACACTGCTTTTAGGTGCATATATGGACACTTTGAGTTTGTGGTCATGTCGTTCGGTGTTATTAATGTGCCAATTGTGTTCATGGGGCCCATGAACTCTGTTTTTCATGAGTATCTAGACCAGTTTATAGTCATGTTCATCGACGATATCCCAATCTACTCAAGATCAGAGGAGGATCACGTCAAACATTTGAGGACAGTTTTGGAGGTCCTCCGACACCACCATCTCTATGGAAAGTTGTCCAAGTGAAAGTTCTGGGCATAGGAGGTACACTTCCTTGGACACATGGTGTCCCATCATGGGATAGCAGTGGACCCGTCAAAGGTCAAAGCATTTTTTTCTTGGGCAGCACCCAAGAACATGGTAGAGGTTCATAGTTTCCTGGGTATGGCAGGTTACTACCGGAGGTTCATACCCGACTTCTCTTGAGTAGTATCACCTTTAATGGCCTTGACTAGGAAATACCAGGCTTTCTTATGGACTGATCAGTGTCAGGAAGCTTTCATTTATCTAAAGTTGAAATTGGTTAGTGCCTCAATGTTTAGGTTTCTAGAGGAAGGGGTAACGTTTGAAGTGTTTTGTGATGCTTCCAGTCTAGGATTGGGGTGTGTGTTGATGCATCAGTGGGGAGTGATATCTTATGGGTCTAGGAAGTTACATCCTCATGAATGTAACTATGCTACCCACGATCTGGTTCTTACAGTGGTTGTGTTTGCACTAAAGTTGTGGTGGAATTACCTTATCGGGGAACGATTCATGGTCTTCAAAAACCACAAGAGCTTGAGGTATGTCTTCTCCCAGCGAGACTTGAACTTGAGGTAGTGGAGGTGGGTGGATTTTCTCTAGGACTACGACTTCGAGATCCCCTACAACTCAAAAAATGGGAACGTGGTGGCTGATGCCTTGAGCAGGAATTCATAGAAGGATGTGGTTTGAGAGTCAGCAGATGCTTGGGAGGCAATAGAGGAGTTGGTTGATTTATATATGTGCATGAGAGTGGAGGGTGGTAGAGGCTGTCTATTTCAAATGACAGTGCAATCATCCTTGATATGGAAGGTAGAGGAATCTTAGTGGGGAGACTTAGAGGGTGAAGTAATGTGTGATCGTGTTATCCAGGGTGATGCTTCATAAGGATGGTCGTAGGATGGTCAGAATCAGATGTTTTTCTATGGGAAGTTGTTATCCCAGAGACAATGCACGAGGGAGTTCTTCGAGAGTTCCATAGCTCAGCTCTGTCGGTACATCTAGGAGTCTCCAAGATGTACCAGGTCTTGAGAGGTTAGTTTTGGTGTCCCTAAGTAAAGCGGGTAGTGGCAGAGTTTGTGGCAAAGTGTCTCGTGTGCCGGTAGGTGAAGGCTTAACATCATGTTCTCGGTGATCTGTTGCAGCCCTTAGATGTTCTCAAATAGAAGTGGGGTGAAGTCTCGATGGATTTAGTCATGGGACTACCCAAGGCTGAGGGAGGTTGTGATTTCATCTGGGTAGTGGTGGATCGATTAATGAAATTGTCTCACTTCTTAGTGATTAAGGAGTCGAGTGTAGTGGATGCCTTAGAACAGAAGTACATGGGTGAAGTTGTGCGGCTGCACGGAGTTCCCAGAACTATCATTTTTGGATCAGGATACACGATTTACTTCATGAGTTTGGAAGGGGTTACAGTGTGCTTTTGGAACCCAGTTATGCCTTAGCACTTATTTCCACCCTCAGACGGATGGGTAGACAAAGAGGACCATCCAGACATTAGAGGATATGCTACGAGCATGTATTCTGGACTTCAAAGGATCATGGGTACGAAACTTTACTCTGGTAGAGTTTGCCTACAATAATAGCTATCACTCCACCATTGGAATGGCTCTGTTTGAGGCCTTATATGGGAGACCATGTCGTTCACCCATTTGTTGGACAGAGGTTGGATAGGCAGGTGTTCTTGACCTAGAAGTGGTGCAGAGCACGATGGAGAAGGTTTAGCTTGTGCGTGAAAGGATAAAGGCAGCTTAGGACTGGTATAAGTTGTATGTCGATCATATGAGGATACCCTTGGAGTTTGAGGTTGAGGACCATGTGTTCTTGAAGGTCTCCCCCCAGCATGGACAGCAGAGGTTTGGCAAGAAGAGTAAGCTTTCTCCCAGATTCATCGGACCCTTCGAGGTGTTGAGACGAGTCGGTGAGGTGGTGTATCAGATGGTGTTACCACCACCATTGGAGAGAATCCACAACGCCTTCCATGTATCCCAGCTCTGTCAGTATCTACACGATGACTCTCACGTCCTTGACTAGGGAGAGCTGGATATCAAGGACGATACGACATTCATGGAGTGACCAGTGAGAATTGAGGATCGTAAGGAGAAGGTGATTTGTGGATGGACTATTCTTTTGGTTAGTGTGTTGTGGAGGCATGGTGGCCTCAAAAAGAGTGCCTAGTAATGGGAGGCACAGATGTGTGACCAGTACTAAGATCTGTTTTGAGTTTTTATCTTGTGTTTTCTTTGTGCCTGGCTGTGATGTAATGCTTGACCTTGTTTGTTATAAGATGGGTTATTTCCCTTGTTCTCTGAATGTGTGTAAAAAAGTCCTGACTTTGGGGAGGAGAGGACCTGATCCCTAATCAAGATGCATTAAGGTGGATGCGATTAAACCCATGCGGTCGAGTCAGTGCCACCCAAAGCGAATAGTATCTTGACATGGGAAATGGGACTCCCTAATCCATAAGTCTGGATGGTATGTCTTTAGTGTTTGTGTGGTTACTTGGGGGAGAGGAGCGGCAGTACTTCTATAGTTGTTCAGGATATATATGTGAGATAGATGTTCCTAGTGGTTTGTTATTGAGAGGTATCTTACAAGGTGGTTGTTCGGACCCCTCACTTCTCTTCAAGTTTACTCTTAGATTCTCGAGGGCGAGAATAGTTTGAGAGGTATCTGATGTAATAAATCGGACCCACCTGGCCCATTACTTTTCCAAAATCTAGTGTTTGGGGTGTCCTGGACACCATCGGTGAGTCAGGAGGGCATCAGTGTCGGTGGTAGGGTGTCACCGATCGGTGTCGCACCCGAACAGTGCCACAAAGGGGTGTCAGGGTTTCTTTCCCCAGTTTTCCTATAACACCTCTTTTAAGTCTTCTTACCCTTTTAAAGTGGTTTAAGGCCATTTTTAAGCCCATAAATGATGTTTTAAATCCCCTAGGAGTCCGGAAACCCCTGAGTTACCAAAACGTGTGGCATGTCACACCCTTTTCTGTGTTTTCCAAATCTCTCGTGTTTTTCCATGTTACGTGTTTTCTCCATTTAAAGTTGATTTATCAACTCACAATCGTGTGCTGGTCTATCTCGATGTCTCTAAGTAAATTAATTAAATATAAATTAATTAGAACGTGTACAATCTCCCAACTGCGTGGTCAAAACACGATCCACTTTTAAAGCAATTCGATATTTCACGTCTCGTAAATCTAGGATCTAGCCTTTATCATGTTGATATCTTCTTCCTCGATCTCTTTTGTTCCCTCTTGGTGCACTTGGAGTCCCTCTTCTGGAGACGAGTTGTGCCTACATGAGAGGCCTCTTGTTCGATTCTTGGAGCTTCCAGTCACATCATCTCCAATTCTTGGTGCAAGGAGAAAACTTCAATCCTTGATCATCCAAGTAGGGGTTTTCCTTCATCTCTCTTTGTTGCGCATCATGCGGGGTGGGTATGATAATGTTTACCTCGATACATAGGTGAAAACGACTTTAATGAAGATAATAAATGAACTTTTAAAGGGTGAAGGGGTGGGAATGATGATGTTGTTGTTGTGTTTTACCTTCATCATTATGTTTTGAATTGTATGGGCTTATGTCCACTAAAAATTGTGGTCGTTGGTGGTCCTTTATTACGCACTAATGAACCTCTATTTTCTGGATAAACTTTTGGTTGAATGATTGTAACCTGAAAACTGGTTAATTACGTAAACTTGGCTGATTAAGTGGATGCCCGATGAATAAGAATCCTTGTGTGATCACTCCGGCTAACCAAACGGAAATAAGGAACTTAATGAATGGTGTGGTTAAATCTGAAAACTTCCTAGCTCTATTCTGGTAATATGTGTGGTGGCTCTGTTTAATGTCGTGTGGGATGACGTGGATGGGAATGAAGTCTCTAGTTGAGAAGCTGTTGGTTTGTGAATCTGAGGTCGTGTAGAGCAGGCGCTGAATGTTTTGGACCTTGTATGTTGGGGCTTGGTTTGGTTTTAGTACTTTAAGGGATCTCATATATCCCTTTTGATGTTGTTACTTTACAAGAGAACCGGGTGTGAATGCTTAAATGTATGCTTGGTTGTTTTCCTTCAGTTGTTGTTTTGGCTTGTGGTTATGCCCGTTAGTTGCCTTGTAGTGAAGGAATGTTTTAAATGGAATCACTTGAACATAATAATGAAAAATGGTACAATGGGGAATTGTTTTCCAGAAATGGGTTGTGTTCTGGTTGTGGCAGTTGCGTAATTTTGTGCATGTAGGGATAGCAGAAAGAGTGGTTGTGTATAGGTTGGTTGTCAGTTTTGGGACCCTTAGGATGGGATGAGTGCCTGTTTACCTATATGTATAAAATGTAGTTCTTTTGTTTATTTTGTGCACTCCACCCATGTTGAGCACTTCATGTCGAACACCCTCATTTCATGGGGGAGAGTGTTTTCCCAATATTCCTATGAGTGGCTGTTTATTAGCTCCTTTTTTGCTTCCTCTCCCAGGTCGACCAAGACTCTTCGGGCAGGCTGTGACGGCCTAAGGTTCACTATAGCCCAAGACTCTTTGGGTAGGGTGTGTTGTAGTGGTTGGCCCAGGTGTGCGGAGGCAGTTTTATTTCCCAAGTGTCTTTGGGATGAGGCTCATGTGTCTTCGGGAGTGGGAGTGGTTATTATGGCCTGGGTATCTTCAGGTGTGGCGGTGGTTGTTCTGGACTAGGTGTCTTTGAGTGTGGAGGTCGTTGTTGTGGCCCAGGTGTCTTTGGGCGTGGTTACATATGGTTGTGGTGGCCTAAGTGTCTACGGGTGGGACGCGTGGTGGTGGCCCATAAGGTTGTTATTGGGGTGTCAGTGGGACTACAATGAGACTTGTGGGGGAGGCCTGACACGTAGGATGTTCTAAATAACCAGTGGAAAAGTGGTGCGGGGTACCCAAATATCGATGTGCTATTACTATTACTTTACCTGACTTGCATTATTTGGGGAGTGTGTCTTGGTGAGTTTGGGTGGATAGTTTCCTTGTTAGGTGTTTTGGTTGCCTCTACTTTCTCACAGGGCATTAGAATGTCTCCCCACTTGTACACGAGAGATTTTTGTTTCCCTACTGAGTATACCTGTATACTCACACTACGTATATAAAACTGCTTTCAGGTTTCCAGGAGGACTTTGAGGATCATGTCGGACCTTACTAGCTTGGGTGTCAGGATAGTCTTTATTGTTTCTTTTCTTTCTTTTGATACTTTCCTTTAGAGTTTTCTTGTATTTTTTGTAGCACTTTATTTTGAACATGCATATAGAAAAAGGGTTTTTGGATTTACTTTTACTTTCTGTATTTGGAGTTGTTTGGTATTTACGATCTTATATCCTGATCTTGTTCTACAAAAAGAGAAATTCCTTCCATATTACGTGAGATTATATACCCTTGGTGTCAGTCACCACTTTGGGGCCTGTTGAAGGCGGTACTTAGGGGTCATTATCTCTCCTTCAACTTGAAGAAGGAAGGATATGGTAGTTTGTTGTCTCTTCCCTCATCTCGGAGAAGGCGGGTCATAACAAAAAGGGTATGTTGAACACATATAATTTTTTAAGAAACATTTCAAAACACTTAAATCATTTTAAAAGTGAACCCCTAAAAAATCACTAGATGCCATTGTCACTTCCCTCTGTCTAGCCAGTGAAAATCATTGATGGTCGCATGCCTTGTATGTATCATGACACCCCCTATCTAGCTCTGATCACTAGTTTTCAGTGTTCCTCCCATCAACCTTGTGGACTATACAACCAATGATCAAGCATGAGGGGGATGTAATCAATATAATAATTTAATCCTCTATATAGAACCACTGATCAAGGAAAAAAATTTATGGGATATACCCTAGGTACTAGTGTGTGACAAACCAAAACGGAACTATAACTACATGGACCAACATTTGATATATGTTTCAGCCAACAATAACACGGTCCACCCAATTAAACCATATTTAACTCATCATAATGGAACCTTCCCACTAGCCTTGTCTTAAACACAACTAGGGGGACCATAGAAGTGTGTGTACCAACTAGGGTAGCATGAATCAAGACCTCCCACCTAGACACCCAAGTTACCGTAAATAAACAACCATGGAGGTGATAAAGAAATCAATATAATTACCAAAAAAATGTCTCGCACCTCACCTCCAACACCATCACATATAACATCCCCTTTTCACATCATACATCCATCATATAAATAATAAATAACCCATAATTGGTGAAACAAGTATAGGGGAAATCATTGAGGGTCACATGAGAAATAAACCATTTACTTTTTAAAGTGAAAAATAGGTCTTCACATGAAAACCAACTTAGTATGTAGAGTCTCACTCCCCTTATTTAAAGTCTCATCATTTCAATGATTTTGGAAGCACTTGAAAAAAACTCTTTTTTTCTTTCCAAAACATTCTCCAAGCGCATGGGAAATTACTTTGAAAAAACAAAAAAGGCATAAGACCTAAATTTACTATAAAAAACATTTAAATGACCTTGTGAACCTTTTCAAATATGCTTTTCATGAGAATTAATCTAATTTAAAAATAGTACATGAAATTATTATAAAAAACCCCTTATGCCAAGCCTAGAATTTAATAAAGAAATTTATAATTTCACCCAAGAAACCATACATTACTAAACTTTAATTGAAAATAAATTTATAAAGTATACACATTCCGTGAATTATAAAATAAAGGAAGAGAAAAGAAACACCTAATTTAAACTGAATGGTAACCAATACACAACATGTCACCTTCCATGGAAAACACTCAAAAAACCTAAAGCCCTAAATCCTCATGAAAAATGAATCTCAGTTCCTGAGAGAAGGAGAAACCTATGGGAAATAGAGAAGAGAAGAGGGATGGGGGAGATAAAGGATAAAGAGTGGGAAAAATGCTTGAAATGGAAAAATAATTGTTTTCTTAAATAATTCAAAAAAAATCACATAACACGAACTTAAGAAAACATAGAATATTATAATTCTCATGTTACAAACTTGAAAAAGACATAATGTATTCATGGGGAAATGCTTTTATAATGTGGTGAATAAGAGACCCCTGAGTCATGGTGTTGTAGGTGTGTGAGACAATCAGTTCATTTGGGGAATGATCTGTGACCTATCAAGGGATGAGTAGTGTGGTGATGAAATCCAAGTTTGGAAATTCATTGTGGGTGTTAGCTCATCATGATAGTTTGTAATTTGAGTAATGATTAGTTGTGGTTCATTAAAATCCTATAAATTTTTTGGTCACTAACAAGCCCATGTGAGGATGTGGGGAGTCAAACAATTGTAAGAGTCATGTCTAGGTAAGTGGTTGGGTCCTTGAGTTATTCCATTGGGTTCGGTGATGTGAGCATGTATGGGAGTTGTTGGCAATGACTGTGAGTGTCAATATTCAGCTGACAATGAGATATGTTCATGCTTATGTTTTGGTAGTGATGGAATTTCTTAGTGCACATTGGGAGTGGTGTGTAGGTGAATTTAACCCGTAGGTAGAGGTGGTTGGCTTTGTGTGTGCGCATAAGTGGATGAGTTGCACTGGTAGATGATAAATACTCATGTAAGGGTATCGATTAGAGGAGATCAAGAATGAATTGATGATGTCAACCTATAGACCAGGGCTTGGGTTGTTAGGGGAACTTGGTGGTGGGAGCTAGTATGGTTTGTCACTTAGTTCATGGGTTGAATCATGTGAAAAAACATAGAGAAGTTTTATTTAGACATCTACACTTGGGAAAGTAAGAAAACATGGTATTATTTAGACATAGTTTGAGAAACATGTACTATAAATTATTGATTGGATTGAAAAGGTATTGAGAAGGAAGACGGTGCCTAACATTTGAGTTTTTTGAATCGTGGAAGTATTCAAGAAGAATATTGGAATCAGGAGTTTGATGCGCAGACTCAGTGGCCCAAGATGGTCGAGTAAGACCTCTAGAGACACTTCTCAGGGACGATAAGTCCTTATAGGGGGAGATTGTAATGGACCTGGACTTTCTAGGTGTGTTATTCCTTATTTCCAGCCTTTCTTTTGAGTGATTTTAGTTATTATCTTTTAGGGTGAAATCATTCCCATAGTTATGTATGTTGATACCCATTTGGTTATCGTCAGCCCATGGTGATTTGGAATGGGCTTTAGGTCTTGTATCGAGCCATCTTGGGTGACGTGTCATGTCGACCCATGTTAGGTTGTTGCATATATTCACTTGAATACTTCTGGGAATGAACATTTTCATCGCCATCTGAATCTCGTTCTCTTCTGAAACCAGAGACTCAGGCTTAATCTACTACATGGTGTGGTGCTCTATTATAGATTGTAATTGTTAACCTCAAAATTTCATAACTCACACAGAAAAAACATGTTATGTAGAGTATCTCATAATTATCCTTTTACTAGAATATGACAACACAACTTTCTCCATCATAGTGTGTTCACATGGACTCTAAGTATGCTTAATCATTCATACTGAGATGTCCTATATGGCATGGAAATCACAAAGCAGGTAGAACCACCAAGGCCTTCCTAAGCCACTTCATGAAATGTATAAACTCCCCATGACATTAATAACTCTTACATATTCCCCACATAGTGTGGTCATTATTACCATTACATAAACAACTCTTATATATAAATGGAATTATCTATATTCCCATTAAAAAGTTCACGAATATTGATATTACATCTCCCATAGTGGATAGGCTTCCCCTTTTACAATATATTTCACGAATATTGTAACTTCCAACTCATTCTCCACTTATTTAACAAAATTCTAAATTTGAGTTTCAAGCTTAAGAAAATTCTTCAAATATTACTGAATCCTAAAATATTTTTATGGAGTAATCTTACCACATAGAATTGTACCATCAAAAAATATATTCAACTGTGTCATAATTTAATATAGGAAACAAAATATTAGGCTAATAACACCACTGCAATACATTAAACCCACTTAAATTCATAAGTTTCAAGCAATAACAATATTTATATTCTACCATGATGAAAACCCACATTGCATTGAAGATTTTTAAATCAACCAATTTAGAATATGGTATAGGCAAATTGAATTTTACCAAATATAACTAGCGCGCAAACAAAGACCACCAACAACCACGATTTTCAGCGGGACGTTTAGCCCGTACAATTCACAAATCACCATCAATATCAAACTGTAATAAGTAAACCCAATGAAAAAGAGGAAAAAACTAACCGCAAAGGTGTTGTTGAGCACGCGATGGAGGTGCGTTCGCGATGTAGGAGAGATGCGGCGGAGGAGAGGCGCCGCGGAGGAGAGGCAGTGCCGGAGGAGAGCTGCAGCGAATGAGAGGCGCGACAGAGGAGAGCTACTGGTGGAGGAGAGGCGCGGCGGGGGAGAACCACACGGCGAAGCTCGGTTCGCGGCGGCGGAGGAGTTGGTGGTTGAGGAGGAGGTGAGAGAGGAGGGAGGAGAGGAGGCGACGACGACGATAGTGGCATGGATCATCTTCCGCGAGAGCTTGAGGGGTGCAAGGAAGGAGGAGAAAGTTAGGGCTTACTTATAAAACCCGACGACACTTTTATCATCGCTAGATAAAAAGCGCAGATAAAAGTATGATTTATCAACACTAAAATTGAAACTGGTGATAAAACATGCCTTTATCAGCGCTAAAAAAGCGCTGATAAAAGTATGTTTTATCAGCACTGCAATTGAAAGCGCTAATAAAACATGCATTTATTAGCGGGTTTTTAGCGTTGATAAAAGCCAATCTTTATCAGCGCTAAAAAAACGCTGATAAATTGATGTTTTATCAGCGTTTTTTAATTAGCGCTGATAAAACATACCATTTATTCATAATTGTAAAATTACAACCAATATATTTATTACATTTATAATTTTATAAATACATATAATTAATATATTTATTATAATTTAATAATTTAAATTATAATTATATATATATATATATGTTTGTGTTTGTGTATAAATTATAATTAAAAATATATATAATTTTATAATTTAAATTATAATTAAATACATATAAATATAAATTGATATATTATTTTTAATTTTAACTTCATAAGTATGTATAAATATAAATTGATATATTATTTTTAATTATAATTATATATAATATATTTAAAAAGTAAATAATTATATATAACTAAATATTTATATTTTTTAATATAATAAATACATTTATTGTTTATTTAAATATATTTATCGTGATTTTGAGTATTTATGAGAAGATAAAGCTTCATATATATAGGAAATGAATGAATACACCAAGTATATATAATACTATAGTATATATGACCAACATTAGGGTAAACAATGAACATATATTCATGATAAGAACTTACTCATCAATTGACACATTCATTTGAAAACATAAATTTATTTAAATATATATATATACATATTAAAAAGTACTTATATATAATATTATAAACATATAGTATAATAAATATATAATAAAGATATAACTAAATTAACAAACATAATAAACATAAATAAAACATAAACATAATAAACATGCATTTTTTATTTAATGTATACATATAAATATTATTTTTAAATATAATTAAAATATTTTTATATAAATTAATAATATTTTTTATTAAAAACTTTTACCAGTGGTGATAAAGCCTCCCTTTTATCAGTGTTTTTTGTTAGCGCAGATAAAGGGGGCTTTATCAACGCTAATACTAGTGCCAATAAAGAGTAAATTTATTAGCGTTTTTTGTAGCGCTAATAAAAGTCATCTGTTATTAGCGCTTTCTGATTTGCGTTGATAAAACCCGAACACTTCCCTTGCCCGCATTTGTGGTAGTGGGTACAACACCCGTACTGCTACAGTGCTACAACACCAGTGCAATACCACATAAATCCTCCACAAAATTGAACTTGGGCCTTTGATTCAAAATCACAGGGACCTCACAAGTAATCTCCCAACTACTTAATATTAATAAATAATACAATACTATAATACATCTGGTATCTTCATTTGGTTTGAATATATTATAATTTAAACATCAATATCATAATATTTCATATAATAAAAAATATTATCATTGATGCTGATTATTTTAATCATTTCATGTTTAGAATTCAATAAATCAATTTTATTTTTCTGGGAAATAACTAAAATGATGTTATCTTGATAAATAATTTAGCAGAATCATTGGTTCGATATTTATATATCTGTTGTATTAAAAAGATCTTAAAATATTTTCAAAGCCTAAAAGTGAATCTCGAACGAAATTAAATAACCTCAATAATTTTTTAAAATGTCCTGACCAAATATACCATGCAATTATTAACACGTTAATAATACAATAAAGTAATATTAAAAACGGCAATGAAGGGGAATTACAAACCTATAAATAAAACACACAACGCAAGTGTACAATTATTATTATTTACAGTAATAATCTAGAAGGAAATTCTAAAATTTTGAAGATAAGAATATAAAATACATAGTGGGGTAGATGAGATAAATATGACAATATGGCGTGAAAACAGGAAAAAGCGAAAAGTAAAATGTTTTATCTCGAATCTTTCTCACCATCCATGATTATGGGCTGGGAAAAAAATGTGGGCATTTTTTAAAATCTTGAATAAAAAAACAACGTAATTTCAGAATGTTGGACACGTGTACATGCACCGCCATATACGTGGCGCATTTTGCAACGCATGTCGAGCTTCGCATAGAAAGAAAACAAACAGACAAATAAAATAAAATATTTTTAACGGGGGTTTTTGATGCCAACATACGCAGGGGGTGCGATGCGCTGCCCCATCGACGTTTCCCCACACCCCATCGACGTTTCCCCACACCCCACCCCACCCCACCCCGTCTCGATTCAGTAACTGTCCCTCTCTGAGGCCGTTCACCTTTTTGATCCATCTCCTCTGCGTGCTCATTGTCCCGCCTGCCGCTTTCCGGCTCGTATCCCCAAGCCATCAGCACACTGCATCATTCACTCCCTCCTTTCCCGACTTTTATTCATCCTCAGATCCGGTTTCCCATGACCCAGTAGCTTTTTTGCTTTGGAATTCTGGTCGTTTTGGTGACCCATTCCGGAGATCGAGTCGCCATGGCGGCTCGATTTGAGCCTTCCATTTTCGCCTTGGCGGCGCTTGTTTTTGTTTTTCTTGTACTAGACCGTGGTTGTTCGGCGCCGACTTATTCGTCGAGATTGGTTCACAGATTCTCTGACGAGCTTAAGGGGCGTAGGGGTTCGGGAAACGGAGAAGCGTGGCCGGAGAGGGGGAGCATGGAGTACAGCCGGAAGCTTCTGAACATTGATACGGGGAGGCGGAAGTTGAAGCTCAAGTCGCGGTACCGGTTACTGTTTCCGGTTGAGGGCAGTGGCACTTGGACGCTTGGAAATGAGTTCGGATGGTGAGCTGAACCCCTGTTTGAGCTCGCATTAATCGATAGTAGCCAATGTCTGATTCTGTCTGTTTTTTCTTTTACATCAAATGCACCCACCAAACCTTTTAGAAAAATAAATACATAAATAAATAAATAAAAATGATTTTATTAGCTGAGAAGCTGAATATGTTATGTGTATTTATTTATGGATTTTACTAAGGGTGATTTACCGATGTTGGAAAAGCCTGACCGTTCGACACGAAAACACAAGCGAAAATGGAAAGATGATTGAAGGAAAAAAAACTTGAACACAAATGATGTTTTGTGCACCACCAATTGGGATGCTTTTCTGGAGAGGTTTTCATTTCATTATATAGGCAAAAAAAACAAGACGTATTTACAACGTAATTAAAACCACGCGGCAGCCTTAATGAGGTCAAACCGCGGTGAAATAAATTCCAAATAAAAAATAGTCAACAATCACCCCCCTAATTTTTATTGTGTTCTCTGGATCTCAACGACGCCGATCTTCGCACGCAACTTCTGAAACTGGCGCGCCCAAGTGACTTTGTGAGAATGTCTGCAGGCTGCTATTCCTCCCTCGAAACCTTCTCCTTGCTCGTCGCCGGCTTCTCTGCAATGAATGTGGCATGTAGGTGGGCGGGCTTGGCTCGTTGGCTGTAATGAAGTGTAACTCACCAGGGTCAAGCTTGCGTTGTGCAAACCCAGGCGGTGTTGTCGGACCGATAATGTTGTCGATGGTGCGAAATCGAAGCGGGGCATCGTCGTGATCAACGTCCAGTGCTTCTGCCATATTGGATGGCGGTGAAGCAAACTCCACTGTGGTTGATGCCACGGGTATCACCTTAACCACATCTGGTGTTGCATCTTCTGCTGAGTTCGCACTAATGGGTTTGAGTGATGAGCTCTGGTCTCCAACGGTGTTGTCGGCCTCCGCATTCCTTGGTCTACATGCCTTTGTGTGTTCGACGGTGAATGGATCCTCACTACTCCACACAGCTTATTCACCATGAGCACTCCAATCCCACTGTTTTGCCTCGTCGAAGGTGACATCGCGCGTTACATGCACGCGCTTGCTGACAGGGTCATACACGCGATATGCCTTGGACCCGAACTCGTACCCGACGAAGATCATCGGCGTACTCCGGTCATCCAGCTTCTTCAGGTGAGACTTCACGTTCTTAACATGCGCGATGCAGCCAAAGGTGCGAAGAAAGTGCACCGTCGGTCGTTTTCCATGCCAGGCCTCATACGGTGTCATTCCGTCAAGGCTCTGAGTCGACGCTCGGTTAAGGATGAAGATGGCGGTGGAGACAGCCTCACCCCAGAACATCCCGGGAAGACCCTTAGCCTTCAGCATGCTTTGAGCCATAGACACCACAGTTTGGTTGTGTTGTTCAATGACCTCATCCTGCTTTTGTGAAAAGGGAACCTTGAGTTGTCGTTGTACACCACGGTCAGTACAGTATTCACCGAATTCTACTGAAGTAAAATCGTCACCGCGATTAGTGCGGAGAACCTTCAGCTTGCGCTCTGTCTCCACCTCCACTGTGGCTTGAAAGTGTCTGATTGCTGCTGGAGCCTGGTCTTTGCTTGCAAGAAGTTTGACCCACATGTAGCGGCTCATGTCATCCACGAGTAGCAGAAAGTAGCGGTTCCCGCTTGGCGTTGTTGGCGTGATCGGCCCACAAAGATCACCGTGGACAAGGTCGAGGACTTGTTCTGCACGATGCTTCACTTGCTTGGGGAAAGACGCTTGTTGTTGCTTCCCAGTGAGACAGTTGTCGCAGACTTGATCTATTTGATCAATCCGCGGAAGCCCTCGCACCATATCGTGTTGAGCGATCTTGGGCAGAGAATGGGAGTTCAGGTGGCCGTACCTTTCATGCCATCGCCATGCCACCTCTGACCCCCTTGTTGACAAGCATGTAGGTTGTGCAATGCTGAGTCTTAGCTTGTACAGCCGGTCGGGGAAGCGCTGCGCCCTAGCCAGCAGGCGTCGTTGCTTGTCCCGAATCTTCATGATGCCTCCCTCGATTAAAACCTGACAACCATTCTCATCGAGTTGTCCGATGCTGATGATGTTGGCGGTGAGGCTCGGGATGAAGTATACCCTCGTGAGTGCGTGGTGCTCACCGGTTTTACTAGTGAATAAGATTGTCCCGCACCCCTCGATATTGACGACAGATCCATCACCAAACTTCACGGTGCCGCGGATCCCAGAGTCAAGCTCAGAGAAGGCAACACGGGAACCGGTCATGTGGTTTGTGGCACCAGTGTCGAGGTACCACAGGTCGTCGTCGCACGCCTCCTTTTGAGCATGTTGTGCAAAGACCTTCGCCTCGACCACTCGGAGAGGACTGCAATGTGGCAGTGAGGAGTTCGAAGTGGCAGATTGTGGTGGTGGTGTATCGGGCATCGCAGTACACGCCCTTACCATAAGGAGTGTCGGCTCGTCGTCGTCACCATGGGTTAGAAGAGCCTTAGCATGTCTCATCCTGCTGCGACAATCGTTGGCCCAATGACCCATTTTTCCGCAGTAGAGACATTGGTCTCTTGAGGCGTCATGACTGTCATTGGATCCCCTATCATCCCTTCGTGGTTGTCGGCGACGCCAGTTGCCAGTCTTGGAGTCGTTGAGGGGTCCATCCCTCGCTGGCCGCTCCTTCATCCGTGCATCCCACTCCTCCTCGGTGAGGAGCAAATTCCCTCCATAGTCGATGGTGGGTGCCGAGTCAAAACGGTCTTCCGCCGCTTTGAGTCTCCCTGTTACCTCCTCCACAGAGAGCGTAGAGATATCGAGAAGCGTCTCAATTGAAAGGGCAATTTGGGAGAACCTGGAGGGGACGACGCGGAAATACTTCTCAATGACCTTGTCTTGAGGCTCCGGATCGCCGAGGATCGTGAGTTGGTTGACCATCCCGGTGAGCCGCATTGCGAAGTCGTCCACCGATTCGCCGTTGTGAAAAACAATGCCTTCGTACTCCTTACGGAGCTTTTGAGCATTGGCCTTGCGAACGCGATCAATGCCGATGCGCATGGTCTTCACGGTGTCCCACGCTTCCTTGGCAGTTTCCTTGACGGCGAGTATGGAGATCATCTCCGGCGGGACAGCGCGGAGGATGGCCTCCAGCGCCATCCGATCTTCCTGGAATTCCGCACTGCCATTGTCGACGGCATCCCAAAGACCGCGTGCTTGAAGCATGACCTTCATCATCAAGGACCAGTCGCTGTAGTTTGTCTTTGTGAGGATCGGGTACGTCGCCGATCCTCCGATCTCCTTCACCACTCGATGTACCACCAGAGGGCCGCTACCGCTGTCAACGGGGGGTCTGGGACGTGCCGATGATGTTTGGGAGAGTCGGGGCGATGAGGGCTCGGAGTTCGGCATTGTTGATGAAGTCATCCTCCCTCTGATACCAAATGTTGGAAAAGCCTAACCGTTCGACACGAAAACACAAGCGAGAATGGAAAAATGATTGAAGGAAAAAAAACTTGAACACAAATGATGTTTTGTGCACCACCAATTGGGATGCTTTTCTGGAGAGGTTTTCATTTCATTATATAGGCAAAAAAAACAAGACGTATTTACAACGTAATTAAAACCACGCGGCAGCCTTAATGAGGTCAAACCGCGGTGAAATAAATTCCAAATAAAAAATAGTCAACAACCGATAAATCTATTTTTGGAATTTATTTATCAATAGGTCTCATCGATAGTTCCAGAAAATAAATTTCTTGGACCTTATGGTTAAAAAGTTTAAAAAACGGGTTTATTGGCAGTTTTCTGTTTTATTAATCTATTGATTTGAAACATTTAATGTTTTATCAATTAAATAACTTTAAAGTTGGTTTCACACATTATTGCATTTTTATCTCACATTAATGCATTTATTTTTCAGTTTCGCATATTAATGCTTCAATGTTTTGGTTTCTCATAGGGAGGGGAACGGTCGGTAACCGTGAAATTTGGGATACCCGAACCCTAACATGTTTAGTTTTTCAAAATCCCAACCCATTTATTTTTTAAATGCACTACCCCAACCCCGTCCTATTATATTTTGAAATACCCGTTTAAATACCCGAATTCATTTAAATCCCCGCTTATAATTTTAAAATTTTAAAATACATTTATAAATTTAAAATGAATGAATCCCAAATTAGAGAAATGTATTTAATAATTTAATTATCTTTTATAAATATATGTTTAATAAACTGATAATAATTAATTTAATTGGATTATGATTTAAAATTCATTTATAAATCTAATACGAGGCAAAATCAAAGTAGATGAATATATTTTATCATTTTACAATTATTTACAAATATATAATTAATAGATTAATAATGAATAATTTAATTAGGTTTGGGATTAGGATACCCTAAGACTACCCTAACCCTACCTCTATATTAATCGCGTTTTGGATTCTTTACCATAACCCTATAAAAACTCGATTAACCACTACCCTAACCCTAATTAATCGGGTCATGTAGTGTCGGGTACTTGGTTAACGGGTACCGATTGCCATCCTTGTTGGGAAGCACAGTTGAAAAACCGATGCAATCAATGGATGGTTGAACCTAAGTTCTTTGGAAATTCGGATCCACTAGTAGTTCAGCACTACGGAAAAAACAACACTACTAGTGATTCCCTTACCGACTTCGAGCACCAGAATTAGAAAGTCTGTTGCGCACCCTAATCACGGTTTCCAAGTTGCACTCCATGCACACTCTTATACATACCCAAGACTTTCATCCTATGTCCTCAGGAGAACACTGCAAACTATTATATTACTAGAAGTACAAGGGTAGGGATCATTGTAGCTAAATAGCCGGTGGTTATTCTTCAATTTGACTTCATTTAATCGCATAGTCATACCACATCAGCTGACCCCACCTCTCTTTTATAAAGATCTGCAACTGGTAAACCGATTGCACTGCCATCCGAGAATCACAGGCACACCTGCTAGAATGTTCACTGCCCCCATTCGGTAAATGCAGACCAGCCTGCTCAACCCATCGGAAGTACGCAATTTTCTATTGAACACACCCACATGCTGAAGGTTGATGCTGCAGCTGCTCTGACAAGGCTGAAATGAACTACCGGAGCCTGAACTTCCATTGAGTTCAATCCAGTGACTTAAAAAGCTTCACAATTCCAACAATCCCTAGTTTCACATATTCATGGATTAATATTTAGGCTTTGCACATTATTACATTGAATGGATAATAAATTGAATGAATCATGATGGATTGGTTCATTTACATGATAGAGAGGGATTAACGGGTTTCTAGTTAACGGGTACCCATTGCCATCCCTACTAGGAATAAAGCGGTCTCCTTTCGTTCAGTCAAGGTCATCTTAATGGGTACCCATTTGATTGGTTCTTTTGAACCTTAAAATTAAACTTGCAATAATTTATATATGAGATCTGATAAAAAAATGTTTTTTTTTGGTTCCTGATTTTTTCTTTCAGAAGAAAGTCAATAAATGATGGTTTTATCTTACATTTGAATGTTATGAATTTCCGCGCTGTGCAAAACCCTTGTTTTTTCTTAGGGTCCCCATTATTAATGGTTATGCTCTCTCTTACAGGTTACATTACACCTGGATTAAAATAGGGCATGCGGATGTTTCTTTTCTTGTTGCTTTGGATTCTGGGAGTGACCTGCTTTGGGTTCCCTGTGATTGCATAAACTGTGCTCCTCTATCCTCCAGTTACTACAGTAGCCTGGTAGGCCATTATTTTTTTACCTGTTGTATTTTTATGCCCCAGCGACCTTATAGTTAAATTATTAGCATCTTCTCAACATCCACAAGTCACTGTTTCTAATGCATTGAATGCCATGGTTAAACCAACCTCCAATTGCACTTCTAAATAAGTGAGAATTATGTGTTTGAACTGCTTTTGTGATAGCCTATGAAAGGTTGAACCATCAAATGCATCCATGAACGACGTTATCTGCATGGAGTTGTTTTTAGCAAGCTCTACTTGATTGCACAATTAAATTAATGATCAATATTGACATCATATTTGATATTTTGTGATGTGGATGCTGTGTTAACTGTTCATGAGAGTATGGTATCTTTGGCTTACATTAGATAAATGGGTGCTATTAAATTTTATAAGGTTATCCCTGGAATTTGAATAGAACAAATCTAGCTAATCTTTTGGATTAAGATACTGCCTGGTGGTGGGGTTGTGGTATGAATTGTTTCATGAGCAACGATCCTTTGAACGTTAAGATTGTAAATCATAGTTTTTTTTAAGTATTTATCAAAATTATATGAGAGTTATTTGTTTGTTTGTACAATGTGTATTATCAAATAACCATATTAATGTTTGTTTCTACCAATGTCCAGGACCTACCCATTTTAAACTCTGATATTATTGAAAACTGCTTACAACACTTAAACCTTTGTATGGGTGTTTCTAGATTGCTTATTGAAAAAGCTTTCTCTAGTCACTTCTTAAGTGATTTTGTTTTGGAATTTAAGTGTTTTTTCAGAATTGGAACAAAAAACACTTATTTTTTGAACTGTTGATAGGTGCTATAAACAATTTTCATCAAGTGTCGCCAAGCGGAGCCTTATTAGTTTCATGATTTCATAATATCTTTTATTAAATTTCGCATAATTATGCAGATTCTCAGTTGTAAAACATCCGTGTGTTGCCATTTGGATTTCGTGTTCTCAATTTTCATCTAGTGAACAGTTCTATATACAAGACAATATAAATGGATTTCGAGTCGTGATCTATAAATAAAGGGACTTGATATCAATTGAGGGGCACAATTTTTGTTTTTATTCCTTCTACGTGATATTGTTGGGATTTTTTGATTTTGAAATTTGAATGAGATATGGAGAGAAAAAATGGATAAATTTAAAAAAAGTGAGAAGTTTTTTTTTCTTATCTTTGAGAGGGGTGAAAGTCTCTTATAAAAAGGCTGCACCATTCTGCCTCCAAAGAGGTAGAGAGTTGCCAAGATGTAGTCGTTGGGGGAGATCGGAAGGGGGTGCCGCCTTTGCGGTAGCCCAATTGTCGACGACGGTGTGTCAACAATGGCGACTGAAGCGACGATGATGGCGAACGATGATGACGATGACATGTCGATGAGGACGAATTAAACATCAACAATGGGGTGCGAAGAGATGATGATTGTGCTATGTATCGAAAGTCTCCCTGGTTGTGGAGATCATGCGACATGTTCCGGTTCCCAAGATTGACGGTACAATGAAATGGTATGTTCACGGGTGTCTTAAAAATGACTTTAGGTGAGAGAAAAATCCCTCCGGGTCCTTCAGGTGTGGTGTAAAATTCCTTCGGGTGATGTGTAAAATTTTTTCGGGTGGATTTTCTGTGTTTTGCGACTGCTTCTGCTGTGACGTCAAACTTCACCCCAACAAGTGGTTTCAAAGGAGGTTCATGGTTCTGATTAGAGAAGGTCTAGATGTAGCGATGAAGTCATATTGAGGAGTTCGTCAGAGATATGCAAATGACACTTGTAATGGGTGCGATGAATAATGCCAATATCGACATGGATGGTCCGATGCAGATGGAGATCGGACTAAGATGGATTTGATGTGATGAATCTGATCATGACAGAGTTCATGATGGTGGTGCTGACGATCACAATGAACCTGATGGTGGAGATGACAATTGAGTATTCAAATTTTAAATCAAGGTGGAAATTGTTGGGATTTTTTGATTTTGAAATTCAAATGAGAGAGAGAAAAATGGATAAGATATTTTGAAAAAGAGAGATTCAGGATAGTATTTGAAAAAAGGGTTTTTTTTCTTATCTTTTGAGGGGCGGAAGTGTCTCTTAAAAAAAGTCTGCACCGCTCTGCCTCCAGAGAGGTAGAGAGGTAGAAAGTTGCCAAGATGTAGACGTCAGGGGAGAACCGGAAGGGGGTGCCGCCTTTGCGGTAGCCCAATTGTTGACGACGGTGTGTCAACAATGGCGAACAAAGTGACGATGTTGGCGAATGATGACGACGATGACCTGACAGCGAGGACGAATGTAACATCAACGATGAGGTGCAAAAAACTGATGCCCACTTCTAGGAGACTCTTCAACAGAAGATAGGTGTGCCCTTTTACCAGACAGGTGTGCCCTTTTCCTTTTGCGATGTTGATCTGCCATGATGTTCACAATGACTGTTTGTTTTGTGTTTTTGTTACTGTCTAATAGTTTTTCTTACCTGTTTTTTTGGCCTTTTGCATTTTTCATGTGTACTTCATACTCGGAGCCTCTCCTGTTTGCAATCCCTTTTGCAAGGCACGCGTGCCCTTTTCCTTTTGCGTTGTTGGTCTACCATGATGTTCGTCATGTTTGTTTTGAATTTCTATCGCCGCTCGACATTTTTCTAGCTTCTTGCAATTTCATATGTAAGTTGATTTCTCCACGATAAGTTCTATTCCATCTTACTGTTTTTTCATGTTCTTACTATGACCTCCACGTGCTTGAAACGACACTGCATTGCTACCTGAGACGATCACATCATCCAAACGCCTCATTGATGAGTGTCTCGATTCATTTGACCCACGACACATGGTCTAGCTCTCTAATGAGGAGAGAGCAGTTTTGAGATAAAGAACCTTGTTGTGCAGAGTCTACTTGCTCTAACATCAATAAAGCCTATTCCGATGTCCACGCCACATGTATTTCTTAACGTCTTACTATGTGGTTGATTAAACCCTGTACCTTTGATCACATAACCGACACTCTAGGTATTCTTCATTCTTATAGTTTGACCTCAAATGACTGTTCAGTTACTCCCGTGATTACATTGTTTTATGTGGACTTTGTTTTGCGTGGTCCGTTCAATTTGTTATCCATTAATGAAATCACTCATGATTTATGATGCACTATTATCTTCTCACCAACAAATTTCGTATTTTAGGATATCTCGATAAATTGTTTGCTCGGTAGAGGTAGGTTCTGTGGAGGTGTTTACGTGTTAGATTCATCGCTTTTCCTAGCTTGCATATCTCTTCCTCATCATGTCCTAAATCTCCATTATCGCCATGGTCATCATGTCCAAACATCATTGAGTTATGTACCTTCTTTGACAACTGAAGCGCTTGACTAGTTCTTTTGATTTTATATCTTCCGATTGTTTGAATATTAAGTTCCTATGAATCGAATCAAACCATCTAAATTTTGGAAATCTGTTGACAATGTAATGGTGTGTTGAACGCTTCATTGGAAGATGGAGCTACACTCATCGAAAGATAATGCACCCTTCGATGTTACACATCGAAAGATAACGTACCTTTCGATGTCGTTGCAATCGAACCTGAAGTTTGTGAAATATGACCGTCGAACCATTGTTTATTGTAGAATGATAAAGAGAGGTGGACACAATACCAAAATGCCTCTCTAAGGGAGGCTTTAAGTTATTTTATAATAAATACCGTTAAACCCTATTTTTTATTATTCTGAGTATTTCTGAGTCCCACATAGGAATACTCCATCATGTATTCCTTTTTCTCAATCTATAAAAGAAGGCCTCCGCTTCACCATGAGGTAAGGAGAATTCCTCCTCTACATGGTATCAAAGGGTTACGTTATTTTTTCCTCTCCAGTAACCTCTCTCTCCTGTGCGACGCTCTCTGCCCCACCCTCTCCTGCGGACTCCTGGTTCGCCCGACCCCACCTCCTTCCCTGTGCACCACACCGCCTCCGTCGCGCCTCCCACCTCGCCTCCAGCGACTCTTTGGCCCTCGGTGACTCCTGCGGCGCATCTCAGCACCCCTCCCATCCCGCTTCCGGCGCGGTTCCCAGCTAACGCCCTACGCGACGCCCCTCTCGGCTCCCGCGTGACGCAGCTCCCGCTGCACATCCCGACAGCCCCGCTTCCAGACGCGGCTCTCGGCTCCCGTGGCGCTGCACATCCTGACAGTCCCGCTTCCAGACGCGGCTCTCGGCTCCCGTGGCCCATCCCAGCGAATCCCGGCCCGCTTCCTCTTAGCGACTCCCGGCTCCGCCTGCTTGCGCGCCCCCTCTTAGCGGTGCTCCTCGTCCCACAACGCTCCCAGCGACGCTCCCAACTCGCGACGCCCTCCACCGGTGTCACCCGCTCCTCCCGATTCCGACGCGGCTCTCTCTGGCGGACCTCCGATCCAGGCGCCCTTCCCGACGTGTCGCCCGACTCATCCTGTCGGCCTCCCATTCCAGCCGCCGTTGCCCGCCTAGTCCTGACAATCGCGGCGCCCTCCATCTGCTGACCGATCGCCTCTCCCGGCAACTCTCGGTTCCTATGCCAGATCCCGACGCCGCTTCGTCCGACTCGACCTCCCTTGCGACGACCGGCCCGCTTCCCAGTCTCGTCGTGTCCAACCTTCCCTGCCTCCCTGCGGCCTCTCACCGCGACATCCTGACCTCCGTTGCCACATATCGGTCCCGCTCTCCACGGTGCATCGCTGATCCTACCCTCATTTTTAGATGTCCGACGCTCCAATGACAACATCTTCTGTTCTGCCACAGATGATCACAACCTCCACTCGCCTCGTTGATGAGTGGCTCGACTCCACCAACTTCTCGGTTTGGCGGAAGACCGTCTTGATGTCTTGATGGGCATGAACTTTGATTTTCACCTCGAGGATCCTCCACCGACATCTTATGATCCCAAATACCGTCCTTAGAAGCTTGATGATAGCAAGATCTTTGTCTTACTGGTCAATTCCATGGATCGCTTCGTCAAGGACGTCACCCGGATTGCAAATACGGTAAAGGAACTTTGGGATTTCTTGAAGCTCATGTATTTCGAGACCAATAATTTGGCTCAGGTCTCCGATGTTCTTCAACACCTGTTGCTTATCAGACATCAGGACCGTTCCTTCCCGACATACTTTATGGAATGGAAAGCTCTCCGGGATGAGTTGCTTGTGCTGTGGCCCATTCCCCAGACACCGGAGGCAGCTAGGGCCCAGTGGGACCAACTGTGCATCTTTAGTCTTTTCAATGGCCTCGCTCTTGAGTATGCGACGACGACTACTGAGATGCTCGCCAGCCCATCTACGCTGGAGATCCCACAGTTGTACCATCCTTTGGGAAAGGCCCATTGGGCTCTTCCCCTGCCCACCCCCATCATCGATCACTCTGCCCTCTTCGGTCATGGCAGTGGACGCTCCTCAGGCACTCGTGGACGTGGTTGTGGGGAGGGCCGTCCTCGTCCTCTTTGTCAGTACTGTGGCAAGCTCAGCCACCTGATTGACCGCTGTTGGGTTCTTCATGGACGCCCATCTCAGCAACTGCGGCAGGGTCAGACAGCGGTCCAGGATGCTTCCTTGTCAGCCGCACCTCTTCCTCCATCTCCGGACCTTTTCATGGCGGACCTCTGAATGCTTCACGATCCTCAGACCCCCTTTATACCGGGTCTGTCTTCGGCTTCTCTTGCCCATTCTGGCGGTTCCGCTACCTTCGTCGGCCGTCGCTCCCCTGCTTGGATGCTAGACTCAGGTGCCTCCGACCACCTCACCGGTGATGCTGGTATGTTGTTCTCCTACTGTCCTTATGCTGGTTCCTCAACTATGACCGTAGCTGATGACTTCACTATCCCCATTGCGGGCTTTAGTGCATGCTACTGAACCTTATATCCATCAATAAACTTACAAAAGATTTCAACTGTGCTGCAATATTTACATCCTCTGATGTTGTCTTTCAGGAGCGGACGACGAACCGAGAACTTGGTAGAGGCCAGCTTTGGGATGGGGTCTACATGTTTGATTGGCCGACATTCGTCGCCTGCACGTCTGTGTCTGCCCGTGCATTGGACCTTCATTCCCAGTTGGGACATCCTCCCGTCTCCACCATTTATCAACTATTTCTAGATATTAGTCAGCATGTGTCTTTTAATTGTGAGTCTTGTAAATTTGCGAAACATCATCGCACTTCATACTCCTCGAGTGGATACACGGGCCTCAAAACCTTTTGATCTGGTTCATTCAGACGTTTGGGGTCCCTGTGCCATCTCGAGTCATTTAGGGTATAAATATTATGTATCCTTCATTCATGATTTTTTGCGAATGACTTGGCTGTACCTACTTCGAGAATGATTTGAAGTGTTTTCTACTTTCCAGACGTTTTACACTGAGATTTATACACAGTTTTCCATCTCTGTTAAATGTCTCCGCTCAGACAATGGGCGCAAGTATCTATCCACTTACTTTCAACAGTTTCTCTAGGTGAAAGATATCATTCATCAAACCTTCTGTCCTGATACACCCCAGCAGAATGGAGTGGCCGAGCGGAAACACCAACATATTCTAGAGACTGCTCGTGCCCTCCTCTTCCACCGACATGTGCCTTTGCTATTTTGGTGAGATGCGATCCTTACTGCTACATACTTTATCAACTGCCTTCCTTCTTCTATCCTTCAGGTGAGACTCCTTTTCAAACTCTGTTCCGCTCTCTCCCTCCTCACTCACTTCCATTTCGGGTGTTTGGATGCCTCTGTTATGTTTGTGACACTCGTCCCGGCCTCTCCAGACTCTCTCCCAAATCCCTCCGTTGCATATTCCTCGGCTATTCACGTACTCGGCGCGAATATCGCTGCTTCTCACCGGACCTACGGAGGTATGTCATCTCTGCTGACGTCTCGTTTGTTGAGAGCTCTTTGTTCTTCCTTCCCTCTCCCCACCCCGTCACTGCCATTGATGATTGCCTTCCTCTCATGGTGTCTCCCCCTGCTGATCCTCGTTTTAGTATGGTCTACTCTCCTCGCCCATCGATTGTATCCCCCGTCCCGACCAACGACACCATCGTTTCCGCTTCGTCCGAGGCTCCTGCCCCAATACCAGATGATTTGCCCATTGCACTCCGGAAAGGTACTCGCTCTTGTTAGATTACTCCTTTATTTACATCTTTATACAGGGGTTTGTCATCTCTGGAGACGATATCTATTCCCCCTGCTGATCTCCGTTTTGGTACGGTCTACTCTTGCCGCTCATCGACTGTATCCCCCGTCTCGACCAAGGACACCATCGTTCCCGCTTCGTCCGAGGCTCCTGCCCCAGTACCAGATGACTTGCCCATTGCACTTTAGAAAGGTACTTGCTCTTGCCAGAGTACTCCTCTATTCACATCTTCATACAAGAGTCTGTCAGCTCTGGAGACAGTATCTATTCCCCGCACAGTTGGCGATGCAAAATCTCACCCAGGTGACTATAAGCGATGTGGGATGAATTGCAGGCTCTGGAAGACAACCATATTTGGGATCTAGTCCTCCTTCCGGCAGGCAAACAGACGGTTGGTAGCAAATGGATTTATACAGTCCGTCTTAATGCCGATGACACTCTCCATCACCTCAAAGCCCGCCTTGTGGCAAAGAGCTTTGCTCAGACATATGGTATTGGCTACTTTGATACCTTCTCTCTTGTTGCCAAGATGGTCTCCGTTCGATTATCCATCTCTCTGGCCGCTTATCATCATTGGTCTCTCCATCAACTGGATGTCAAGAATGCCTTTCTCCACGGATTTCTTGAGGAAGAGGTTTATCTGCAACAACCCCTCGGATTTTGTGCTTCCGGAGCCGACTCCCAAGTCTGTCGACTTCGCCGCTCTCTATATGGTCTCAAGGAGTCTCCTCGTGCTTGGTTTGGCTGATTCAGCAACGTCGTCACAGACTTTGGGCTCTCTCGCAGTATGAAGGACCACACCATGTTCTACAGGATGACATCCACTGATTGCATCATGTTGTTAGTATATGTGGATGATATCATCACCATCGGGAGCGACTCCACTGGAATCGCCCACCTCAAGGGGCATCTTCACCATCACTTCCACATCAAGATCTCGTCTCTCTAACATACTTCCTTGGCATTGAGGTTTCCCGTTCTCCGAACACCATCTTCCTCTGTCAACGGAAATATGCGTTAGATATTCTGCAGGATGCTGGGTTGCAACAGGCCACCACCGTTGACACTCTTGAGCTTGGGGAACGGTCTCTCTATGACTTCTCGGAACCGTATTTACACCCAGAGCGGTACCGTCGACTGGTGGAAAAACTCAATTATCTCACCATGATTCGTCCAGACATTGCCTGCGCTGTTGGCAAAGTGAGTCAATTCATGGAAAATCTGACCACCTCTCAGAGAGATGCTGTCCTCCGCATCGCCGAATACATCAAGAGAGACCTTGCCCGTGGTCTTCGCTACTCCCACCACGCTTATCTGAATATTGAGGCCTTCTGTGACGTTGACTATGCTGGTTGCCTTGCTAATAAAAAACTTACTTCTGGATTTGCTATTTTCTTGGCAGACAACTTCATCTCTTGACGCAGCAAGAAATAGACTGTCGTCTCCAGATCCGGTGCGGAGTCTGAGTACCGTGCCATGACCACCGTTGCTACGGTGATCCTTTGGCTTCGTCATCTCCTCCAGGAGCTTGGCTTTCCTCCGCAGACATCTGCTCATATTTGGTGTGACAATCAGACAGCCACCAAGATTGCTTCAAATCCCGTCTTTCATGAACGCATGAAGCATATCGAGGTGGACTGCCACTTTCTTTGCCACCACCTCGAGCACAACTATGTCAGCTTTAGCCACATCCCGACGGCAGATCGGCTTGCCGATATCTTTATCAAAGGCCTCCTAGGGGCTCGCCTGGTCTCGCTCAGTTCAAAGATGATCCACAACATCTGTGACCCAGCTTGAGGGGGAGTGTGTATGGTCTTGTTTGATGTCATCTTTCTTTTGTGGGACTCGTAGTCCAAGCTGGGCATGTCCAGCTTGAGGGGGACTGTTAAACCCTGTTTTTTGTTATTCTGAGTATTTCCGAGTCCTACATCGGAATACTCCATCATGTATTCCTTTTTCTCAATTTATAAAAGAAGGCCTCCGCCTCACCTTGAGGTAATGAGAATTCCTCCTCTACAAATACTAAAGACCACATCAGATCACAAGTTCGATATGGGATGCAAATTCCAACACTCCCCCTCAAGTTAGGTGTACCTAGCTTGAACACATAAATAAAAACAAAGCAATCAACAGACGCTTCAAACACTCCCCTTCAAGCTGGACATACCCAGCTTGATTACAAAACAAGACAAAACAAAGAAAAGATAGACCGCCATGATGCTGAAAAAAAGATTGGTTGCTAAGCCGCACAAGCGGTGCTGGTCGACGGAGCGTCGAGAAAGTTGCACAGGCGGGCCGGTCGTCGGAGGCGTTGGGAATGCCGCACTGGCGGGGCCCACTGGTTAGGGAACCGGCTTCCGCGGTCTGGCCGCGGTGGAGAAGCGCGAGGGAGCCGCGGGAGGTACCGACAACAGGAGGTGGGGATTCCACAAGAGGCGCCGGGGTCGAGAGGCGGGGCTGCCTCAGAGGAGTTGCGGATGGGTGTCGCACGAGGAGGCCGACGCCCAAAACAGGGCAACCGTGAGGGTGCGACGTGCCAAGGCTCATCTTGCAGGAAGGAGTAGCGCATAGGGAGGGAATCAGAGCACAAGAACATCGCGTCGAGAGAGCCTGTGCAGAAGGCTGAAACAGAAGCAGAGGAGCCGCGTAGAGGCGGAGGAGGTGCTTCTGAAGCAGCTGACCAGCGGGAGGTGGCACACACGATGGATGGGATCCAACCGGATTTGGGAGGGCGGCGCCGCTAGTGCCGTTGCGCGCGCAAGGAGAAGCCGCGGTGGACGGGATCTGTCGGGAGGAGGCGCCCGCGTAGCAGGAGGCAAGGCTGACGTGGATCCGGCGGCGTGAGCAGGAGGGATGCGCGCAGGGGTCGCACACAGTGAGGGGGCCGTTATGACGCAGGGGTCGCACACAGTGAGGCAGGCCTACCTTCAGTTACTGGAGGAATTCCTACTACAAGCTGGACAAACAGGGAAGTGGTCTTCCAGGTTTTTCTTGCATCTTTCCAATTTTCCTTTGTAATAGAGCAATATTGGTAATAGATATTCTTACGCTGCAATAGATATATCTCTCTTAAGAGACTTCAATACCCATGAAGTACCTTGGAGTGCCCGTCCTTCATATGAAAATGCTGAAGAAGGAAGAACTTAAGCTGATTAATTCTAGTAGAGTTCTTCCAGTGATCACAATATCATCCACATAAATGAGCAACAAAATACTTCCAATGACCAACTGCACTTAAAACACAAACGGATCCTTCAAACTCTGAGAAAGCTCAAAGTTAGTCGCCATGATATAAAATCGGTTAAACCAGGATGCTCCATATAAACTTCTTCATCAAGATAGTCATGCAGAAAAACATTTTTGACATTAAACTGATGCAAGGGTCATTATGAGTGGTCGCCCTTCCTGCAGACTCCCGGATCTGCCCGACCTTGCCCTCCCTTCGGCCTCCCGGCTTTGCGAGGCCCCGCCCTCCCTACGGCCTCCCTCGTGACGACCGGCCCCGCCTCTCCCGGCGCCTCCCAGTCCCGACGCGACCCTCTGTCCTTCCGACGGAACTCTCTTGCTCGACAAAATCATCCTGCCGACGGCCCTACGTCCCGCCCTCCGCGCGGTTTCCCGGTGACGATCCCCCCCCCCCCCCCACGGAACGTCCCGACCCGCCTTCGACACGGACGACCTACCCCGCCCTCCCGCGGCGATCTCCTGATCCTGCACGCTCACGGCCTCCCGGCTTCGCGACCGACCCCTGCCTCCCGCGACGATCTCTCGACCCCGCACGCTCGCGGCCTCCAGGCTTCGCGACCGGCCCCCAGCCCTCACGGCGATTTTCCGGCCCCGCCCTCCAGCGGCTTCCCGGCCTCGCCTCCGACGCGGCCTCCTGACACCCACTTAACCCTGCGTGCTCCTCCCTGCACGCAACTCCCACCTGACGACACACTTCCTGCGCGCAGCTCCCTCCCGGCTCCCTCCTGTGCGGACACGCCTCTCCCTCATGGTTAGCCACCCTCGCCTTCGCCGTCGATCACGGCTAGCCACCGTCACAACAAAGGCTCCAGCAGCCCCCTCCCCCCGTGCACCTACTCCCTACAAGCCTTCCCAGCGAGCGCCATCCCGGCCACGCCCTCGTCGTTCCCGGCTACGCCTCCCTTGAAAACTCCCGACCCCGCATCTCTTGGCGCTTCTCGGCCCTCTGACTTCTCTGTGTTTGGCTCTTCTGCCCGCAGCCCTCCGGCACGACCTTCGGTTGTTGGCTTTCCTGCAAGGCCGCCCCCTCACCACCGTTGTCGGCCTTTCCGCGCGACAGCCGCACGCTTCATCCTCGCGTCTGTGCGCCCGCATGAGCAGTTGTCCCATGCTGTCACCGGTTTACCCTCAAGGCGGTCCCCCTTCATCCAGTACTCGTTACAGATTGGCTCTCTCGAAGGAGGAGATTGCATTTATACAATCTTATCGGGCTGCTCTACCACCTTTCTCTTCTCCAGCCCCCATTGCTCAGACCGATGGCTCTTTCGCCTGTGTATCTCATCGATCGACAGCTTGGATGCTTGACTCTGGTGCCTTCGAACATCTCACAGGGGACTTCGGTATGTTCACTACGTATCATCCGTACACTGATGCCTCTATAATTATTGTTGCTAATGGATCAACAATCCCCATTGTCGGATTTGGCACATGTCCCTTGACCCTGTCTATTCGTCTGGCTTCGGTTGCTCATGTTCCTCACAGTCCATTTAATCTTATCTCTATTAGCAAACCCACTAAAGACTTTTGTGTTACTACTTTTACATCCTTTGGTGTTGTTTTTCAGGAGCGGATGATGAATTGCGAACTTGGTCGAGGTCATCTTCGGAATGGGGTGTAATGTTCGATACCCCACCATCTCTTGCTTGCCCATCCACCTTGGCCCGTGCCCTTGACCTACATTTTCGCCTTGGTCATCCACCGACTTCCGTGCCCCCAATTCAGTCCCTACTTTTTCTTCCATTGTGAATCCTGTAAGTTTGCTAAACATCATCGAGTGACGTATGTTCCTCGACTGGAAACGCGTGCAGCGAATTCTTTCTACTTTGTTCATTTCGATGTATGGGGTCCTTGTAGGGTTCCTAGCCAGTTCGGGTACAATTATTATATATCCTTTATTGATGACTACTCGCGCATGACATGACTACCTTCTTCGTGATCGGTTTGAAGTATTTTCTACTTTTCAGACCTTTTATAATGAAATTCATACTCAGTTCTCCACCGCCCTTAAATGTCTTCACTCCGACAATGAACGAGAATATTTATCCACTTCCTTTCATCAGTTTCTCAATGGGAGCGACTCAACTGGCATCATCGCCCAACTCAAGGGGCATCTTCACCACCACTTTCACACCAAAAATCTAGGTCCGTTAACATACTTCCTTAGCATTGAGGTTTTCTGTTCTACGAACACCATCTTTCTTTGCCAACGGAAATATGCCTTGGATATCTTGCAGTATGCTGGTTTGACTCAGACAACTGCTGTTGACACTCCTCTTGAGCCTGGGGAGCAGTCTTATGACAACACGAAACTCTATTCCCACCCAGAGAGCTATCGCCGTCTTGTGGGAAAACTCAATTATCTCACCATGACGCGTCTGGACATTGCCTGCGCTGTTGGCAAAGTTAGCCAATTCATCGATCCGACCAAACCTCAGTGGGCTGGTGTCCTCCGCATTGCCAAATACATCAAGAAAGACCCTGCTCGTGGTCTTTGGTACTCACATCACGATCATCTGAATGTTGAGGTCTTCTGTGATGTTGACTATGCTGGCTGTCTTGCTATCCGGAAATCTACTTTTGGGTTTTCCGTTTTCTTCGCATGTAACCTCATCTCTTGGCGCAACAATAAACAGACTGTCGTCTCCAGATCTAGTGCGGAGTTTGAATACCGTGCAATGATCACAGTCACTACTGAGATCCTTTGACTTCGTTATCTTCTCCATGAACTTGGCTTCCCATCGCAGACGTCTGCTCATATCTGATGTGACAATCAGACAGCCACGAAGATTGCTTATAATCCCGTCTTCCATGTACGAACGAAGCATATCGAGGCAGATTGTCACTTTCTTCGCCATCACCTCGAGCATCACCATGTCAGTTTCGGCCACATACTCGACGGTAGATCAGCTTGTCGACATCTTCACCAAAGGCCCCCAGGAGATTGTCTGAATTCTCTCAGTACCAAGTTGGGTATCCACAGCATCATCGACCCAACTTGAGGGGGAGTGTGTATGGTTTTGTTCGATGTCGTCTTTCTTTTTGTGAGACTCTTGGTTCAAGCTGGACATGTCCAACTTGAGGGGGAGTGTTGAACCCTGTTTTATTATAAAGGGTATTTTTGAGTCTCAAATCGGAATACTCCACCATGTAATCTATTTTAGCCATCTATAAAAGAATGTCTCAGCCTTACCTTGAGGTAAAGGGAGTTCACCTTCTACACAGCGAAATTTAAACGATCAGAAGTCAACTTGCCAATAAAAACAACACTCCAATCAGTAAATAACACGAAAAAATGCTTTGGATGCCAATTCAAATACTCCTTAAAAGGATATTATTACCAAAATGCTTCCACTCAAGGGAAGTCTTTGCTTTCAAGCCAAAGTGGTGGGTGGATCGGTAGGCCAGATCCAAGGTATCCAAGTCTCAAACACCGGAACTTCCTTGACTAAGCAAGTCAACATCAACAAGTTCCACACCAGAAACTTCTTTGACGAATTGTCGGCAACAGGTAGCTCTAGCCCCAAGCCACGTCTTCAATCACACGATCGACGGTAAATCCAAGTGCCCTGGACTTCGTCAAACTTCACAGTTCGGAAGCACGATGGTTCAACGATCATATTCTGCAAACTTTGGTGACAATGTCAAAGGAAAAATTATTGGCCTTGGCCATATTGATAATTCTAATATCGTTTTAATTTCTAAAGTATTATTTGTAGATGGTTTGAAGTACAATATGCTTAGCATTTCACAACTATGTGATGATGATTTTTATGTGAATTTTGAAAATAAAGTCTGTAACACATGTCAAAAAAGGAAACAACACAAGATATCTTTCAAATCAAAGAAAGAAGTTTTAACTTCTCAACCCCTAGAGTTGGTTCACATGGACTTGTTTGGACCATCTAGAGTTTCTAGTCTAAATGAGAAGCACTATGTTTATGTCCTTTAGGATGACTTTTCTAGGTATACTTTAGTATTCTTTATAGCCCACAAAAGTGAAGTCTGCCATTTTTTACCAAGTATGTTAAATCCATAGAAAATCTTAGTGGACTTAGGATTAAGACCTTATGTTAAATCTATAATCATAACTTTTCTGTTCCTAGAACCCCACACCATAATGGTGTTGTAGAAAGAAGAAATAGAACACTTAATGAAATTGTACGGACTATGCTCAATGAGTATAACCTTCCTGTTTATTTTTGGGCAGAAGCTGTGAATACAACTTGTAATATAATCAATAGAGTTTTTATTAGACCTCTCTTAAAGAAAATTCATTACGAATTATGGAATAGTAGAAAGTCAAAGGTTAATTATTTTAGAGTTTTTGGTTGCAAAATCTTTATTCTTAACACTAAAGATAATCTTGACAAATTTGCTTTCAAGTGTGATGTCAAAATTTTCCTTGGTTATTCAACTTCTAGTAAATTATATAGAGTGTTTGATAAAAGAACCAAGATTGTGGAAGAACCTGTTCATGTCAAGTTTGATGAAACAGATCCACATGAACCTTCGGGCAATTCTGTGAAACAATTAGAAAAATCATCCAATTCTAAGGAACCCAAACCCGAACTTGTAGAAGACCATGAGATAACTAGCCCTTCTTTTCTAAGAGCTGTTAGGACTCATACATACCATCATTTAGATCTTCTAGTTGTACACAGACTAGAGCATCTCTTAGAAATCATGTTGAACATCAAACATTCTTATCACAGCTTGAACCTAGGGGTGTCCAAACCCGACTCAACCCGACCTGACCCGGCCGGGTTGGGTCGGGTTCAAAACTTCATATGCGCGGGTCGGGTCGTTTCGGGTTGACCCGTGCTCGGGTTGGGTCGGGTCACGGGTTGAGAAAAAATTGACCCAACCCAACCCGACCCAACCAACCCGACAGAATACCCCTGCACTGCCAACACGCACCGCCTCACCTCGCCTCGCTACTGCCCGTAGTCGCTACTGCTGCGATGTGTTTCCTCGCATTGTTGCCATCTTCCTCCTCCACTACCTCCACCGCACAGTGTGACCGTCGCGACCCCAGATCCACCGGAGACTACTCCCTTTACCTTTACCTCCGCCTATGTTGTCTCTATCGTGACCATTGCAAACCTAGATCTGCCAGAGAGATTTTCCCCATCCGCCTTCGCCTTCATCTATCCATTGCGACCACTGCGACCCTAAAAATACTGGAGAATTCCCCCTCCCGCCTTCGGCTCCACCTCCGTCTCCACCACCACGACCTCCATGAACCCAGTATAATATGATAAAAAAATAAAACACACAAACTAAATAGATAAAATTAAATAAATAATCAATAACGATCGGCCATGGAAGCTAGAGGTCGGCTCGGCTTGGCGGCAGGTTGCAGGGGAAGGAGGGCTCTATGTCGAAAGCTTTGGGTCTTGAGTGCCATCCAGGGAAGACAAACGTCGATGGATCTTGAATATTGGTGGATTTGGGAGTGGAAGACAGGGGAAGGAGATGTCGGCAGGAGAAGGCAGTCGTCGAAGGGGGTCGACGGCGGACATATAAGTTTCTGTATAGATCGCGAATCGGGGGCATCAGCGTCGTCTACATTTGGGATTGGGGGTGGATTTGTCATCGAGGTCCTCCCGGCGTGATTCCGGCGTGATTGGGGGTGGATTTTTCGTAGCGGTCCTCCAGGCGTGGTGGTGAGGAAGACGCCGAATGAAGCGGATGAAACCGCGCGACGTGCTAATCTAGGAGCCGATTTTTTTTAGAGAACCCGATCGACCCGACCAAACCAACCCGATCAGACACGGGTTGGGTCGGGTCGGGTCCGAAACAATATAGCATTTGACCCGACCCGACCCGACCCAGTCTATTTTGGTCGGGTCGGGTCCAAAAAACCCCTAAACCCGACCCGACCCGACCCATGGACACCCCTACTTGAACCTAAGAACATCAATGATGCAATTAATGATGAATTTTGGGTGATGACAATGCAGGAGGAACTTAATCAGTTTGAAAGGAATAAAGTTTGGGAACTTGTAATTAGACCTGAATACACTCTGACTATTGACACTAAATGGGTATTTAGAAACAAAGTTGATGAGTCAGACACTATTGTAAGAAATAAAGTTAGGTTGGTTTCACAAGGATATAGTTAAGAAGAGGGCATTGACTATAAGGAAACATTTGCACGAGTGACTAGACTTGAAGCCATTAGAATACTGTTTGCCTATACACCACATTTGGTTTTCAAACTATATCAAATGGATATTAAAAGTGCATTCTTAAATGGTTATATAGATGAAGATGTTTATGTTAAACAACCCCTCGGATTTTAAAATCCTCATTTTCCAAATCATGTTTTCAAATTAACAAAAGCTTTATATGGTTTAAAACAGGCTTCTAGAGTTTGGTATGACAGACTTAACTCTTTTCTAATTACTAAAGGTTTTTTAAAAGATATAGCCGATCCTACGTTTTTTTTAAAAAGAATTTCGAAAGATGTTTTAGTACGAATTTATGTTGATGATATTATTTTTATATCTTTTAAAAATTCTTTGTATATTGATTTTTCAAAAAATGATTCAAAATGAATTTGAAATGAGTTTAATAGATGAACTTAAATTCTTTCTTGATTTTCAAATTTTTCAAAATAAAGATGGGATTGTTTTAAATCAAAATAAGTACACTAAAGATCTAAAACATTTTGGTTTGGATAACACTAAAAATAGTGATACTCAGTACTACCTATAAGCTGGATCTTAATGAAGTTGGAAAACCAGTGGATCAAACCAGTTACAAAGGTATGATTGGATGTTTGTTACAAAGGTACGATTGGATGTTTGTTATACTTCCAGTAAGCTGGATCTTAATGAATCTGGAAAACCAGTGGATCAAACCAGTTACAAAGGTATGATTGGATGTTTGTTATACGTAACTGATAACCGACTTGAAATTATGTTTAGTGTGTGTATGTGTGCCCGTTTTCAAGCAAATTCTAAAGAGTCTCATCTACTTATTGTTAAAAGGATTTTCAAATACCTTAAATATAAAACCAATTTAGAACGGTTTACCCTAAATGCAAATATTTGATTTAGTGAGTTATTTAGATGCTGATTTTGGCGGTTGCAAGTTAGGTAGAAAAAGCATCTCTGGAACATGTCACATTTTGAGCAAGTCACTAGTATCTTGGTGTAGTAAAAAACAAAATTCTGTTGCACTGTCTACAGCTGAATCTGAATATATAGCTGCAGGAAGTTATTCAAAAATTTTGTGGATGAAACACACATTACTAGACTGTGGATATCAATTCAGAAATGTCCATATAAATTGTGACAACACAAGTGCAATAAATATTTCTAAAAATCTTGTATCATTCTAGGATAAAACATGATGTAAGACATCACTTTTTTAGAGACCATTCCCAAAAGGGTGATATAACTCTTGAATTGATCCACCATTGAGATGCTACCGGTCTTTGTTTTGCTACTGGTCTCTGTTTCAAGTTTTGCTACTATTACTAAGCTTCGGTATTAAATTTTTATTCAATTTATTCGTTTTTATTTTTATTATATTTTACGAATTCGAATCCCTAAATGATAAATCAGGCTTAAAGTCTAAATTTGAGTCACTCTCGCCCACGACTGCTCCCTTCGAACCGTTTCACCTTCCTTTTCTCTCCCGACCTTCAACCTTCTCGCGCCTTTGCTTCAACCTTCTCGCACCTTTGCTTCAACCTTTAGTTTCGCTGAAATGGTGAGTTAAGCGGCCTGCAATGTCGTCTCTGAGGCCTGCGAAGAAGTCTAGAGGAGAACCGAGCTGAGCTGTTGTTGAGCCGCGAAACCTGCAGCTTGTGAACTGCAAGGTTGTTGCCGAAAAGAAAGTGGATACTGAATGGTTGTTACCCAATAAGTCGTTGGTGCTCAAGGTGATCTAGGACCATGGATGGGTAAACTGCAAGGTTGTTGCTGAAAAGAAAGTGGGTACTGAATGGTTGTTATCCAGGCCGAGACTTCTGTTAGGTTTTCTTGCAAAGGAATTACAAGAGGAAAACCGAGTGAGTACCTGCCATTACATGAGAGCGCCCGTGCCCCCCTACTCAAGCTGAAAGCCGACTAAAAAATGAACTACGCTACCTCCTTACTCCCCCTAAGCCACCCCTTTTATATACCCCCAACATATCGTAACAAACACTGTCCCTGTTTACTTTGACCATATCACCCTTATTCCCCATAGTATATACAACCCAATCCCCTGCCTGATCCCGCACCCAATCACTCCCCCCATCTTGAGAAACAGGCTTGTCCCCAAGACTGAAATCGGGAAACTGGTTTTGAAGAATTTATTCATCTTCCCTAGTAGCTTCATCCATCGGTTGACCACGCCAACGTACTAAGTATTGTGGCAGTGCGACACCATCCTGCTGCAGCAAGCGGCGTGAAAGAATGCTGTCAGGTTCTGGGTAATCAGAATAATCAGCCTCCAAATCAACTGGTAAAGTGGTATGAACAGAATGGTCACCAATGGCCCGTTTAAGCTGGGAAACATGAAAAATAGGGTGAATCCGGGAGTGTGGAGGTAGAGCCAGCTGATAAGCGACAGGTCCAATCAGTTTGACAACAGGAAAAGGGCCAAAAAATCTGGGAGAAAGCTTAGGATTGATCCGGTTAGCAACTGAAGACTGGCGATGAGGCCGAAGTTTGAGAAAAACTTGGTCTCCTGGTTGGAACTCCACTGCCCTCGGATGGCGATCAGCTTGTCGCTTCATCGCACATTGGGCACGTGCCAAATGACGTCGAAGCTGGGGCAAGGCCTCATCACGATCACCCAAAGCCGAAGCCACTGCTTCTACTCGAATTTCAGAGGGTAAATAAGAGAGTACTGATGGTGGCAGACGACCATAGACGACTTCAAAGGGAGTAGTGTTGATAGAGTCATGCCAAGTAGTATTGTAGTTCAACTCAGCCCAAGGAAGCCAAAAAGACCAACCGGTAGGTTGCTCGCCCGCAAAACACCGAAGGTAAGTTTCCAAATAGCGATTAACAACCTCCGTTTGACCATCCGTTTGCGGATGATAAGCCGGACTGAATTTTAATTTGGTACCATTAAACTGAAATAACTCCTTCCAAAAATGACTAAGAAAAACCAGGTCACGATCACTAACAATAGAGGTTGGAATCCTGTGGAGACGAACCACTTACTGAAAAAAAAACTTCAGCGACCTTCTTAGCAGAATAAGGATGCTTTAAAAGAATAAAATGAGCATATTTGGACAACTTGTCCACAACAACAAAAACAACACTATATCCACGAGAGCGCAGTAACTCAGAGATAAAGTCCATAGAAAGATATGTCCAAATAATGGAAGGAATCTCCAAAGGCTGCAGAAGACCAGCAGGTGAGAGAGTAGAGTACTTTGAACGCTGACAAAAAGCACATTGTTGGACGTAATCCAGCACCTGGCGCTTCATTCCGACCCAATACAGATTCGCTCCCAACCGTCGATAGGTACGGTAGAAACCAGAATGTCCCCCTTGGGGATAATTATGATACTCCTCAAGCAGTCGGGGGATTAAAGAAGAATTTGCAGGTGCACCAAACGACCATGATACAACAAAACTCCCTGAGAAAGAGAATAACCAGAACGGGCAGGACGTCCGGTGGACAGTTGCTGAACAATATTATTCAAATAAGGGTCTAAATGGATGTCTCCAATGAGGCCACTCACATCATCCCAAACAGGAAATGGTTGAATATGTTGACAGGCTGAATACTCCTCCTGATGGGACAACGAATCTGCTGCAGTGTTTTCATGTCCGGGTTTAAATTTGACATCAAAACGATAGCCTAACAGCTTAACAATCCAATGTTGTTGATCAGGAGAAACAACACACGCTGATGTAATAAGTATTTCAGACTTCTATGGTCCGAAAAAACAGTGAAAGTCCGTCCCAACAAATAAGGTCGCCAATGTTGTATAGCCAGCACCAAGGCCGTCATCTCCTTTTCATAGGTAGATTTCATTAAAGTCTTAGGTGCCAAAGCTTTGCTAAAATAATCAATGGGACGACGATCGTGCATTAGAACAACTCCAACCCCTCGTCTCGAGGCATCACATTCAACCTCAAATTGCTTAGAAAAATCGGTTGCCAAAACTGGTGCCTATGTAAGAAGCTGCTTTAACCGATCAAAAGCATGTTGCGCATCCACTGTCCAAGAAAAACGCTCCTTGCAAGTTAAAACAGTAAGGGGTTGAGCTATTTGGCCATACCCATGAATAAATTTCCGGTAATAACCCGTAAGACCCAAAAAATCACAGACACCCTTTACCGTGTGAGGACAAGGCCAATCCACAGCAGCCGCAACCTTAAGTGGGTCTACGGAAACGCCCAAATGAGAGACAATATGGCCAAGATATTCGACCTCTTGCTGTGCAAAAAGACACTTCTTATGATTGGCAAAGAAAAAATTTTCAGAAAGAAGCTGTAACACCGTCTTCAAGTGCTCAAGATGAATTGCCCAATCACTGCTATATACTAAAATATCATCAAAGAAAATCAAAACAAACTTCCGAAGTAGAGGACGGAATAAATCATTCATGGCTGCCTGAAAAGTCGAAGGGGGTAAGCCCAAAAGGCATAACCAAGTACTCGTAATGTCCACTGTGAGTACGAAAAGCTGTTTTCTCAACATCCATTGATGCCATTCGAATTTGATGATAACCTGATTTTAAATCCAACTTAGAAAAGAAAACAACGACACCTACTTCATCCAATAATTCCTTAACAACAGGAATAGGAAATTTATCGGGTATAGTAACCCGGTTAAGAGACCTATAGTCCACACACATCCGCCAAGTGCCATCCTTCTTTCTGACTAAAAGAACCGGGCTGGAATAAGCGCTAGAACTAGGACGAATAACCTGAGATTGAAGCAATTCCTCGACCTGACGTTCAATTTCATTCTTCTGAAAATAGGGATATCGATCCAAAAAGTGGTGACGAAACGAATAGATTGTACAAATCTTTCCATTTTCCTCGTATCGATCCATTCGCTCGTAGAGCCATTGACTCGATTGCAAACATTTAAGGTCGGACAAAAATAGGGCCTTAAGCGAATATGATGGACTTGCTGCCGAACAAGGGGGTAAACCATCCGGGACAGTAAAAACTCGTTGCCAAGTATCCAATAGCAGCTGTATAGAATGCTGTTGGTCAAACGACAATGGAACAGAAGTTTCACTGTGTTTGCTGCCCGATATTAAACAAAAAACAGCCCAAAACAGACGTCTGTTTCATCCAATTCGCCAAAGGAGAAGGTACCCACACAGTAGGAGACACGCCACAGAGTAAAAATTCTTTACCATCCGACCAAAAACGCATTGTTAACGCAACCCAATTTTTTACGACATCTCCCAATGTTTGTAGCCAAGCCACGCCCAAAATAAGGTCCAGACTACCCAACTTCAGAACACAAGCATCAATGAAACAAGAATAACCGGCTAAAGTGAGCTGCAAATGCTTACAAACTCCTTGAGAGCGAATTGTATGTCCATCACCAAGTTTAACCATCATTGCAGCGGAGTGGTGAACAGGTAAACTGAGTGAATTAACCAAAGCTGGAGAAATAAAGTTATGAGTGGCACCATTGTCTAGAAGATGTAAGACTGCTAACTCGCCAATGTATCCCTTGACCCTCATAACTGTATTGTCTTGACAAGGTTGGTGTGGAGTCGACTGGAAAAAATCTAGTCCTTGTAACTCAAGTACTGAACACTCAACCAAATCAGATTCTGAGACAGTAGAAGAAGGTACAGTTTATTGCAAAACCGGACTATCAACAAAAGAATTGCCATCATTGTCCTCTCCCAAAAGTAAAACTCGAAGTTTAGGATATGAGCATTTATGCAGCTGAGTATATGACAATCCACACCGAAAACAAAGACCCTTCTTACGACGCTCTTCCCATTCTTGGGTCGTAAGATGTCGTATACCACGACCACCAGAACCCACTGTCGAAGGAACATTAGAACGCACAGCAGGTACAGAAGCAGTACTACGTGGAACTGGACGAGTACCAAAGCTCAGAGAAGTTGGAGGCGGCGGACGAGGTAATGGCTGAGAGAACTCCCTGTCACGCAGAGTACCAGAAACTCGAGACGCACCAGGTCGAAAAGGCACCCCCACACCACGAGTAACGGCGAACTCAACAAGACGAGCCAGACAAATTGCTTCCAAACGAGTAGAAGGATTATGAATCCGCACCCAATTACGGATATCATCACGCAAACCATGCAGAAAATAACCAATATATTGTTTTTTTGGTTGGCGTGGAATCATGGAAGCTAAATATTCAAAGTGCTCTACATATTCAGAAAGAGAACCTTGCTGTGCAAGAGCAGCCAACTCTTCATACGGATTCAAAACATCAAGTCCACCGAAACGTTCTAATAATTCAATCTTAAAATCAGGCCACAAAATAGTTGGACGCACCTCTATTAAAATTGTGAACCAATGAATCGTTGTTCCATCCATACCGAGTTGAGCTAATGGCAACCTCATAGTATCTGTGATAGGAACTTGCAGAACCAGAAGAACCAGAAGAACTAGAACCGACTACTTGTATAAAACTGATAGTGGAGCAGTAGAATTACAGCAGAAAGAGGAAGAAGAATCAGAAAACTCACAAGAGTCCCCGCCCAAGCCCGCAGGCTGCTATCCAAGCCAAATGGCCGAGCTCACTCTCATCTTTTTCTCCCCCCTTTCTCTCCCCCATGCAATCATATTTATAAGAGATCCCCCTCATTACCACGTGGCCTCTAACAACAATATTCCCTCCAACAAACTCCCCCAACCCCCCCATAACAAACTGCCCCATACAAAGACCACAATACCCCTTAACCAACTCAATTACTACATGTCCCTAACTACTTGGCAGCAGGTCTCTATCACTGCCACCGTCCCGAAAAACCACATTGTCCTCAAGGTGGTGGATTGCGTAAGCATGCTAGGCGATCTGCCATATCATTCGTGCTGCAGGGAACGAAGAACAAGGGGTGCCAGACAGGTAGTGGTGCCAGACAATCTTCCATATCCTCCATTGCAGTCCTGTATAATGTGCCGGTGCCGCAGGTGTTTGCCATGCAATCTCCCAAACACGTCGACCGCCAGCTTGGATCAGGGATGAAGAGACAAAGGTGAGAGTGTCGCTTGCTGTAATGTCTGACCTCCATCCAGTGGGAAGGTCATGTCGTGAGCTGAGCCGCAAGTACAGCTGGTACCTGGCTGCGGGGGTGAAAAAAAAGGAAGAACCTCCTTCATGAACCTGGAGACCCCATTCTGACACCGCGGGTGAGACCTGTACAACTGGTGGTAAAATAACAAGAGCCCGTGTATGAGCCGGCTCAATCTGCTGCGGCTCGGGCGACAACATTACCAACTTCGAAGTGTCTGGCTCCTCAATATGTGGGAAATCTCTCACAAACTGGCTGGTGGGAGTGTCATCAGTGGTGTCAGGTAGAGTTGCCACAGCGCAAGGTGTTTTCCCCATGATCAGTGTGGACTGAACGGTACCCTCATTTGGCAACCCATCCGGCAGAACTGGAATGGGTGTATTGTCAGGATGGTCAGACAACCCCTTGCTCCAGCTGTGTTTCCCATGGTCGATAGGCCCCCAAGAGGGTGATGCGGACATTGGTGTTACCGTTGGCGGGAACTCGGATGTAGTAACAGAAGCTTCCCCAGCAGAGTCGCCAAAATCCTCAATTAATGCTTTTTTGAGTTGCGCCCAAGTGAATGTAGGTGCAGTTCCTTTGGCCAGTAAAAACCAAACCTCATTCAAGCCTGGCATGCATAGGCGCACCATGGGTACCTTCATTTGATCTGGCGTTTGATTGCGCGAGAAATAGTCCTCAGCTCTCGAGATCCACGTCTCTGGATGTGCGGCAGAAAAATCTGGCATAATCTCTTCCTTCAAATATTTTTCCTGGTTTCTGGTCACCCGAGCCAATGAAGTCCAGAGTTCCGGCATTTGAGTCGCCATAGCCTGCGACACCCGAACAACGGGACACCCCCTAGGGATGCGTGTATCCGGTAGGAAGCGGGCAGCGTGCGGCGCCCCTTGTTGGCAGCCAACCTTCACTTTTTTTTTTGTACAGAGTCGGACACGTGCCCCCCTTTTTTTCCTTTGTTCCGGTGGTTTCCTCCCGCGTTAGAAAACCGAGCCGCCTCGATTTTTTCCCTCCTGTAGCACTATTGTACTGTACCTGTGCGAAAATAAATCGAAGGCGGCGTCCTCCCTCGTGATCGGAAAGACGAGGCACGCTCCCCTGTGGCGTGATCGGAAGGGCAAAGCGCGGAGAAACGGACTGGGCACTAGGAAGGCAAGGCCCACGTCGCCACGTCACGTGGAAGGCCTCGGGTTCGCGGCTAGGGAAGACGGCGATGGTGAAGACGGCATGCGGCTCTGCCGGGAAGGCAAGATGGATGTCGTCCCGTCGCGTGGAAGGCCGCGCTTCCGTGTCGCCCTTGTGCGAAGGCCCTGGCCGCGCGTCGCTGAGGTCTGGTGCGGCTCTTGACGAGCAGTGTCGTGTCGGAAGAGGAGCTGACTCCTGTGGATGGACACCGGCCGAGCGCGGTGCGAACAGCCTGCTACAGGAGAGGCGAGCCGACAGTGAACGTCGCTGCCTTGTGAATTCTTAGCACTGTAGCAAGGTGCTGCAAGACTGGCAGAGGAAGAAACGGCGTGTGTGCTCAGCAGCAGCGGCGGGTGTGCTCAGTAGCAGCGGTGTGTGTGCTCAGCAGCAGAGAGCAAGGGCAGATCAGACCAATTGATAGGAACTTGCAGAACCAGAAGAACCAGAACCGACTACTTGTATAAAACTGATAGTGGAGCAGCAAAATTACAGCAGAAAGAGGAAGAAGAATCGGAAAACTCACAAGAGTCCCCGCCCAAGCCCGCAAGCCGCTATCCAAGCCAAATGGCCGAGCTCACCCTCATCTTTTTCTCCCCCCTTTCTCCCCCCATGCAATCATATTTATAAGAGATCCCCCTCATTACCACGTGGCCTCTAACAACAATATTCCCTCCAACAAACTCCCCCAACTCCCCCATAATAAACTGCCCCATACAAAGACCACAATACCCCTTAACCAACTCAATTACTACATGTCCCTAACTAATTGGCAGCAGGTCTATCAATCTGGAATTTGATAGAGGCGAAAATAATGATCAGCTCGAACGAGCCAGCCTTGAGGATCAGTTCCATCAAACGAAGGCAAATCAACACGACCGACGAGTAGGAAGAAACGTACTATCAACAGGCAACGATGTGTGCGCCTCCTGAACCGCGACACTACCACCAGAATCACCAGTAGAAATATCAGGACCATCCAGAACAGGAAAATTCTGGTGGCGCGGTTCCTTCTCCAATTGTCGCAGCGCATCAGTGATATAGCCACGAAATTCTTTAGTTTCATCCGTGAGCTTTTGTTGACTAACAGTAAGGGTGTAATTATGGCTCGGTGGCCCGAAAGCCTGACAGGCCTGGCCCGGAAGCCTGAGCGGCCCGACACGGCAAAGCCCGCGTCGAGTCAGGCCGGGCTCGGGCCGTAGGTTCATCGGGTCGGGCCTGGGCCTATCCAAGAAGGCCCGCGGGCCAGGCCGGCCCGACCCGAAAAAGCCTAGCCCGTTGGCTCGTGCGAAGCCCAGCCCGCTGGCCCGTGCGAAGCCCAGCCCGCTGGCCCGTGCGAAGCCCAGTTGTTGTAAAAAAATTTAACAGGAAACTGCGCCTGTTATATTATCACCAGAATTTATATATATATATATATATATCATTATATATTAACAAAAAATAATATATAATATATAATATATATGTTATATTTAATAATGTGTATATATATACACATATAATTATAATGTGTGCGTGTATATATATACATACAACGATATATAATTATATATATATATATATATAATAATGTATATATATAAACAAAGGCATTAATAACATATATCAATTAAGTGTGGCTTTTAAAAATCCATTAATAATGTATATATATAAATGATTTAATATAATATATATATAATAACTTGTTGTATATTAATAAAAAAATAACACTCACCTAATGATGTTTGTGCGCGTCCCGCAACCTCATTAATTTTTTTTAAGTATGTTGCAACTTGCATATATTATATATACTATACATTTATAGATCTATTTAGAAAAAAAAATTAACCACCCACTGCAATGCATCCCCAACCCCTAATTATTATTTTTACAATTTTCTCATATTACACACACATATATATATATATCAATAATTTATCATTATATATATATAGAATAACTTATTATATATTAAAAAAAAATAACACTCACCCAATAATGTTCGCGCACACCTCCCAACCTCATTAATTTTTTTTAAATATGACGAAACTTGTATATTATATATATATAAACAAATTCATTAATAATATATATATCAATGAAGCTATTAATAATATATATCAATTAAGTGTGGTTTTTAAAAAACCATTAATAATATATGTGTGTGTGTCAATGATTTAATATTATATATATAATAACTTATTTTATATTAACAAAAAAATAACACCCACCTAATGATGTTACTGTACGTCCCCCAACCTCATTAATTTTTTTTAAATATGTCGCAACTTCATATATTATATATAAATCTATTTTGAAAAAAAATTAACTCACCCACTGCAGCGCACCCCCCAACCCCTAATTATTTTTTTAAATTTTTCTCATATTATATATATATAAATATAGTAACTTATTATATATTGACAAAAAAATAACTACTCACCCAATGATGTTCGTACACTCAGAACCTCATTAATTTTTTTTTAAATATGATGAAACTTGCATATATTATACATACTATATATACATATATAAATCTATTTAGGAAAAAATTAACTCACCCATTGCTGCGCACCCCCTAAGGCTGTAATTTCGGCCCGGCCCGAATAGGATCGGGTCAGACCGGGCCTACCCTACAAAAAAAATTAAAAATCGTTTAAAAAAATGTTTTAAATTAAACAAACACTTAAAAATAATTTTCATAAATAAGTTAAAAAAAATAAATGTAAAAAAACGTTTTAAATAAATGATAAAAAAACGTTTAAATGACAACGCTTTAAACCCACTACCCACTGCTGCGCACCCCCCAATCCCTAATTAATATAGTTTTTTTTCAATATGCACATAATATATATAAATTCATATACATATATAAATCTATTTAAAAAAATAAATAAATCCACCCACTGTAAAATGTTAATAAAAAAATGTTTTCACATAAAACATGTTAAATGTTTAAAAGAAATAATGTAAAAAACATGCGTTCAAAAAAACGTTTTCAATTAAACGTCTAAAAATAAATGTAAAAACATTTTAAACAAGTGTTAAAAAACAGTTTAAAAAAGGTTTAAATAAAAATGTTTTAAACAAATGTTTAAAAAAAGTTTTTAAAACAAACACTTAAATTAATTTAAAAAAAAACACTTAAAAAATACTTTTTACATTAAAATATGAAAAATGTTAAATCTTTTAAAAAAATACTTGTAAACAGCATGCATTTAAAAAAAATTAAAAAATGTTTTAAATTAATCATTAAAAAATGTAAAAAAATGTTTTAAACAGATGTTAAAAAATGGTTTAAATAAAAACTTTTAAATAAAAAAATTTAACAAACGCTTAAAAAATTATAAATAAGTTAAAAAATTTAAATGTAAAAGAATATTTTAAAAAAATGTTAAAAATACATTTAGATAACAAGGCTTTAAACTCACCCACTGTTGCGCACCCTCCAAAACCCCTCATTAATTTTTTTTTTTTACAGTTTGCAAATAATATATATAGATTCACAATATATAAATCAATTTAGACAAAAAAATATATCCACCCACTGTAAAATGTTAATAAAAAATAAAATAAACATTTTTTCGAAAAACATCCGTTTAAAAATAAATGTAATTTTTTTTTGAATAAATGTTAAAAAAATGTTTAAATACAAACATTTAAAACAAGTTTTAAAACAATCATTTTGAAAATAATAAAGACCCACCATGACCCGACTCGAAAAAGCCCGGTCTGGCCCGAAAAAGCCTGGCCTGAACCGATGGTTTGGGCCGGCCCGAGGCCGGGTTCGGGCCGCCTCATGGGGATGTTCGGTCCGGCCTGGCCTGGGCCGAAATTACACCCTTAACTAACAGTAAGTGTATTGATCACATGGAGAAGTTCAGCCAATTGATCCTCATTACGTCCCAACCGCTGTTCCACGCCATCGTGGCGATCCTGTTGACGAGTTGCCATGCGAAATCAGAGCAGAAAGTGGTCGAGACGAAGCAGACGAACAACTCAGTAGTGCGCGAACATAGAGGAAGCAATCCGGCAGATCAGACCAAATGATAGATTCAGTTAGATCATGAAGAAATTAAGGGAGAGAGAGGGAGAGAGAATTCCAGGCCGAGACTTCTGTTTGGTTTTCTTGCAAAGGAATTACAAGAGGAAAACCGAGTGAGTACCTACCATTACATGAGAGCGCCCGTGCCCCCTTGCCCAAGCTGAAAGCCGACTAAAAAATGAACTACGCTACCTCCTTACTCCCCCTAAGCCACCCCTTTTATATACCCCCAACATATCGTAACAAACACTAACTGCCCCTGTTTACATTGACCATATTACCCTTATTCCTTCTAGTATATACATCCCAATCCCCTGCCTGATCCCGCACCCTATCAGTACGCTGAGTTTAGTTTTGGCAAGAAGAAAGATTTGGTTCGAAGCATGATAGTAAAGAGCTTACATTTTCTTCAAAAGAATGGGAAAAATGTATAAATGTGCCCCATCGAGGAGTTTTTGAAGATTATTGTTAAAACCCTCTTTTTATTATTATGGGTATTTCCGAGTCCCACATCGGAATACTTCTTTGTATCTTTCGCCGTATCATTCTATAAAAGTAGGCCCCCACCTTACCTTGAACGTAAGGGGGTTTCCTCATTACACATGGTATCAGAGGGAAATTAGTCCCAACCCTCCCTCCCTGCGGATTCTCGGCTCCCGGCTCCCCGGCGGCCCTCCTGTCTGGCGCGGCTCCCCGGCGGCCCTTCTGCCTGGCGTGGCTCCCGGCTCCCGGCTCCCCGGCGGCCCTCCTGCCTGGCGCAGCTCCCGGCTCCCCGGCGTCCCGGCTCCCCGCGTCGCCCTCCCGCAGCTCCCCGCGTCGCCCTCCCGCGGCTCCCCGCGTCGCCCTCCTGCCTGGCGCGGCTCCCCGGCGGCCCTCCTGCCTGGCGCGGCTCCCGGCTCCCCGGCGTCCCGGCTCCCCGCGTCGCCCTCCCGCGGCTCCCCGCGTCGCCCTCCCGCGCCTCGCCGGCGCCTCCCGCTGCTCCCGCGCCTCCCGCGCGCTCCCGCTGCTCTCGCCCCGCGGCTCCCCTTACTCAGCGGTGTCCTCATCCCGCGACGCCCTCGTCCTGGCGCCCTCGGCCTCGTCCCGGCGAACCCTCCCTGCAGCGTGCTCTCGTCCCGGCAGCGCGCCCTCCCCGGCGGCCCTTCCTGTACGCGCACGTCCTGCGCACGATCATCCCGCCGGCCCGCTGCATCAGCTACCCGACGCTTCCATGGCAGACTCCTCGGGACGCGGTCGTGCTTCAAGTCGTCCACGTCCCTTCTGTCAACATTGTGGCAAGTTTGGCCACCTAATCGCCCGATGTTGGGTCCTGCATGGACGACCATCTCAGCACCCGCGGAAGGGACAACCCGCGGTCCAGGACGCGTCCTCGACTGTCGCCTCTCTTTCCCCGTCTCTGGCCCTTTTTATGGCCGACCTCAGGCGGCCTCACGATCCTCCGACCTCTGTCCGACCCGATCCCTCCTCGGCTTCTCTGGCCCGTACTGTTCGCCCCACTGCCTTTGTCAGCCATTGCTCCCCTGCATGGCTGTTGGACTTAGGTGCCTTCGAACACCTCACCGGTGATGCTGGTATGCTGACGGCTTACTGCACATATGCCGGTTCTTCAGCCATCACCGCCGCTGATGGCTCCACTATCCCCATAGCGGGCTTCGGCGCATGCTCCCTGACTCCATCGATACACCTACCCTCTGTGGCACATGTGCCTCGCAGTCCCTTTAATCTGCTTTCCATCAGTAAACTGACTAAGGATTATAACTGTGCGGCCATATTTACCTCTTCTGGTGTTGTGTTTCAGGAGCAGACTATGAACCTGGAACTTGGTCGAGGCTGGCTTCGAGACGGGGTCTACATGTTCGAGGGACCAACACCCATTGCTTGCACGTCTACCTCTTCTCGGGCACTAGATCTTCATTCCCGATTAGGCCACCCGCCTGCATCCACCATTCATCAGATGTTTCCAGACTTCAGTCGGACTCCTACTTTTCATTGTGAGTCCTGTTCTTTTGCGAAACATCATCGCTCTTCCTACATTCCTCGCACGGATACATGGGCCTCCCACCCCTTTGATCTGGTTCATTCAGATGTTTGGGGCCCGTGTACCATTCCGAGTCACTTGGGATATAAATATTATCTCTCTTTCATTGATGACTATTCGCGAATGACGTGGCTTTACCTTCTTCGAGAACGCTCCGAAGTATTTTCCACCTTTCAAACCTTTTTCAATGAAATTAAGAACCGTTTTTCTATCTCTGTCAAATGTCTCCGCTCGGATAATGGGCGCGAGTATCTCTCCACTTCCTTTCGGCAGTTTCTCCAGACGAATGACATCATTCATCAGACCTCCTGTCTTGATACACCCCAGCAGAACGACGTGGCCGAGCGGAAACACAGACATATTCTGGAGACTGCTCGTGCCCTCATCTTCCACCGACAGGTGCCTCTGCTCTTTTGGGGAGATGCCATTCTCACTGCTACATACCTCATCAATCGCCTTCCTTCTTCTATCCTTCAGGGGGAGACTCCCTTTCGGGCTCTTTTCCCCACTCTCCCTCTTCATTCCCTCCCTCTTCGAGTATTTGGCTGCTTGTGTTATGTTCGTGACACTCGGCCTGACCGCACCAAACTCTCTCCCAAATCCCTCCGCTGCATATTCCTTGGTTATTCCCGCACACAGCGTGAATACCGCTGCTTCTCCCCGGACCTTCGCCGGTATGTCATCTCAGCGGATGTCTCCTTTGTTGAGCGTTCTCCATTCTCCTTTCCCTCTCCTCCTCCTGACTCTGCTATTGATGACTGTCTTCCCCTCATCATCCATCCTCTTCCAGAGTTGCCTCCTCCTGCCTCTCCTCATCCTGACCCTGTCATCGCTGACTGTCCTCCTCTCATCATCAATCCTCCACCGGCGTCAACCCCTGTTGACACCCATTTTGGTCAGGTCTACTCCCGCCGTCCTTCGACTGTATCCCCTGTTCCGGCCAGTGACACTGATGCTCCCGCTTCGTCCGCTGCTCCTGCTCCGCCACCCGAAGACATGCCCATTGCCCTACGGAAAGGTAACCGCTCCTGCCAGAGTACTCCTCTATTTGTATCTTCATACAGGGGTCTGTCCGCTCTGGAGACAGTTTCTATACCTCGCACGGTTGGTGAAGCCAAATCTCACCCCGGGTGGCTAGCAGCAATGCGGGATGAATTGCAGGCTCTGGAGGAAAACCATACTTGGGATCTTGTCCCCCTTCCAGCAGGCAAACAGGCAGTGGGCAACAAATGGATTTACACCGTCAGGCTGAATCCCGATGGCACTCTCCATCGCCTCAAAGCCCGCCTTGTGGCCAAAGGTTTTGCACAGACATACGGTGTTGACTACTTTGATACCTTCTCACCGGTTGCCAAGATGACCTCTGTTCGGTTATTCATCTCTCGTCGCCCATCATCAGTGGCCTCTTCATCAATTGGATGTCAAGAATGCCTTCCTCCATGGCTTCCTTGAGGAAGAAATCTATCTATAACAGCCCCCCGGATTTTGTGCCTCCGGCGCTGAATCTTGAGTCTGCCGTCTACGCCGCTCTCTTTACGGCCTCAAGCAGTCTCCCCGTGCTTGGTTCGGCCGCTTCAGCACGGTCGTCAGCGACTTTGGGCTTTCTCGCAGTATGAAGGACCACACTGTCTTCTACAGGACGACCCCACATGGCTGCATCTTATTGGTCGTCTATGTGGATGATATCATCATCATCGGCAACGACTCTGTGGGTATCACCCATCTCAAGACTCATCTTCACCGGCACTTCCACACTAAGGATCTTGGTCCTCTCAAATACTTCCTCGGCATCGAGGTTTCCTACTCCTCGGACACCGTCTCCCTCTGCCAACGAAAGTATGCATTGGATATATTGCAGGATGCTGGGCTGACTCAGGCCACTGCGGTCGATACTCCTCTCGAGCCTGGAGAACGGTCTCTTTATGCCTCCTCGGCACTATACCCACATCCCGAGCGATACCGTCGATTGGTGGGCAAACTCAATTATCTCACCATGACTCGACCCGACATTTCCTGTGCGGTAGCCAAAGTGAGTCAATTTATGGAGCATCCGACTACATCTCAGTGGGATGCTGTCATCCGCATCGCCAAGTACATCAAGCGCGATCCTGCCTGTGGTCTTCACTACTCCCAGCATCCTCATCAGCATATTGAGGCCTTTTGCGATGCTGATTACGCTGACTGCCTTGCCACTCGGAAATCTACCTCTGGGTTTGCCATATTCTTGGCAAGCAACCTCATTTCTTGGCGCAGCAAGAAACAGACGGTCGTCTCTCGCTCCAGTGCCGAGTCTGAGTACCGTGCCATGACCACCGTCACTACCGAGATCCTTTGGCTTCGGCAACTCCTCCAGGAGCTTGGCTTTCCTCAGCAGACTTCTGCTCACATTTGGTGTGACAATCAGGCAGCCACTAAAATTGCTTCAAACCCCGTCTTCCATGAATGCACGAAGTTTATTGAGGTGGACTGTCACTTTCTTCGCCACCACCTGGAGCACAAACATGTCAGCTTTAGCCACATTCCGACGGCAGACCAGCTTGCTGACATCTTCACCAAAGACCTCCCTGGTGCTCGCCTTGCCTCGCTCAGTTCCAAGCTGGGGATCCACCACATCTGACGCCCAGCTTGAGGGGGAGTTTGTCTTGGTCTTGTGTGGTGTCATCCTTTTCTTTATTGTTTGTGAGACTCGTTGTCCAAACTGGGCATTGTCCAGCTTGAGGGGGAGTGTTAAAACCCTCTTTTTATTATTATGGGTATTTTTGAGTCCCACATCGGAATACTTCTTTGTATCTTTCGCCGTATCATTCTATAAAAGTAGGCCCCTACCTTACCTTGAAAGTAGGGGGGTTTCCTCATTATACAATTATCAAGGTACAATACCCAGTGACAGTGAATCATTTGTTTATGAGGATGCGCTGCTTGATCTGACTGGTGATAATACTCTAAGAAGACCTATTGCTACTGAGTTAGATGGAGAATGCAAACTTCTTTTCAAGTTTATTCAGCATTTGTTATGTACCAGAAAAGGGGACTTCAGTACTATGCGATATCAGGATGTGTACCTTATATTCCTTATGAAATGATGGGATAAAATTAATCTTTGCAGATACCTCATGGTGCACACGATGGAAATGTGGAAGTCATCTTTTAGGTCTAATTCTCTCATTTACCGTAAGCTGATTTCGGCCATGTTGGAAACAAAGTTCTTGATAGATGAGGAGGAAGCTGAAGTAAAGTGTGGTGGTTTCTGCTTAACTAAGGTTATCTATAAAAGGATGAAAGTGAATTGGAACCCGTGGATGAAAAAGTGGGTTGGAGATAATGATAAACTCTGTGAGGATTTTAATCTTGGAGACCATCCTACTAGACTTAAGGACTTGGTGGATCCTGGCTTGGAGGCGGATGAAATTGTGAGCCATCTATTTTGATGGAAAAGAAGAAGTTGTTGTGGCTGTTGATGAAGAGAAAGTGGCAACCTCTGTTGAAGAGGGCAGTGATCCAGATATCCCTAAGCGCCCTGCCATATCTTTTGGAGCTGCTAGCCCTCCCATTTCTCTCCGGGCCAGACAGTCTCTTAAGTGAAAGTGATGATGATGATGAAGAGGCTGAGGTCTCTGGAGATGAGCGGATTAGGGGTTCTTCTTCTAAGTTCTCAAAAGGAAGTTGTGGAGGCTTCGGATGATGAAAATGGTAATGGAGATGATGAAGATGATGATAAGGATAGTAATGGTGATGGACCTAATCATGATGATGCTGATGATGTTGAGAGAACTCAATCCCATCATCCTTCTCCTGCTGCTTCAGTTAGGTCTATGGAGAGACCTGGTTCAGCTAGAACAGTATCTTTGGAGAGATCTGTTCCTGGTCAACCTGTTGGTGACGTTGCATCTGCCAGAGGTGAGACCCTAGTATCTGCTGAGGGGGAGCAATCCCCAAGTTCTGTCAGAGTTGACCCTGCTGATTTGACTTCTGCCAGAGTGGAAGCGACAGCTCATGATGAGTGGGAGAAGTTCCCAGGATATGTCCAGCTTGGTTTAAACTATTCAGAGTCTGAGGATGTTGAAGAAGATGCTGGGGAGCATAGAGATGCTCCGGGTGGTTCTGTTTTGGCAGAGGATGAGGTATCATTTAAGGGGGAGTCTTCCCCTGGTTTCAAACTACTTGGACTATCTTATGCACACTCAGATGATGATGGGAGTGGTGATGACCACAGCAGTCCACCAGAGCATGGTGGACCCGCTCTCTCAGTTGGAGTTGAGACAGATCCTTAGGGATCTTTAGTTGAGCAGATTGATGATGTTGGTGAGCTTCAGGCCTTCCCTTCAGTTGTACCTGCTAGAACAGAGCCTTCAGAGGCTGCTATGCCTAGTGCTGAGAGAGTTGCTGCACCTCCACCTGTTGTTGCTGTTGTACCTTCAGATGTTGTTTCCCGAGCTGATTTAGAGTCTTTAAGAGAGAGGCTTCTTTCATATTTCAGTAGAGTTTTGAGGTCTCGGGCACCTCTTGTTACACATCTTAGTGAAGCTGATGCCAGACACTTGTTTGAGTTGGTTGTTTTCCATATCCAGCCCAAAATGAATTTAAACATTCATCGAGTTAAAATTGAAAATAGAAGGTCAGTGAGATGGCAACCATGAGATCTGTTATGGAGGAGATGAGAGTTTCCTTTGCTGCTAGTCAGGATGTAATATTGGGGAGATCGGAGAGTTTTCCCGTTGTTGCTTCTACATCTTCTGCTCCATCTCCCTCAGCCTCAATTGATGTCGACTTGATCAGATTCATAGTTAGAGAGGAGCTTCATGTTATTCTTTAATACCACTTTTCCATTGATACTATAATTATTTGGACTTCCAATATTATTTGGATGCGATTTACTTTACATTTGACAACCTTAATCAAACTTATCCTTGATACCATACTTATTTGGATGCTATTTGACGTTTAAAATTGTTGGAGTCTGCATCCCACATCGAACTTGCGGTCTGATGTGGTCTTTATTATTCCTTATAAAAGAACCTCAAGGCCTCCTTTAGAGACAACCTTGAGTATTCGGGTCTAACTCTCTTTATCATTTTAACAGAAATGTTAAGCATACACTACCCTTTCAAATCCATTTTTTATACCTATGTTTTATACATGATTTATAAAATGCGTGATTATCAAAAAGCGGAGATTGTTGGCACCTCCTTATTTTAATGCTTACTGTAGAATGGGAAAATAGGAGAGACCCGAACCCCAAGGTGTGCTCTCGAACGGAGCCCTTGGGGTTAATTTATAATGAATATTAAAGACCGCACCGAACCTCAAGTCCGATGTGGGATGCAAACTCCAACACTCCCCCTCAAGCTAGGTGTACTTAGCTTGGACACATAAAGAAAAAACAAAGCAAGCAACAAGCTGCAAACACTCCCGCTCAAGCTGGACATAACCAACTTGATGACAAAACAAGACAAAGCAGAATAAAAAGATAAAGCGGCAAGGCTGCTGCTCCCCCTCACGATCGCAGCTCCCTCTCAGAATGATGGATGAATGATGTCGCGGGCGCAGCAGAAGAAACCACATAGACCGGGCTGATGGATGGAGCGTCAGGAATGCCGCACTAGTGGGGCCGGTTGATGAAACGTCGTGAAATCCAAACTAGCACTGGGAAAACCGCACTTGCGGGGCCAGCGACCGGAGGCGGGGATTTCACAGAATTGTTGCAGGATCTGGCGACGCCAACGGGTCCAAATCCTAGGTGGTCGAGCTACTGCGCTAGCGCATGGGCGTGCCGGCGGACAGAGATGCGGCTGCCAGGAGTCGTCGGGAGATGTCGGTGAGGCGGGGATACCGCAGGAGGTGCCGGAGATCCGAAACTGGAAGCAGGGCACCCGCTGAGAGAAATTGGAGCCGGCTGCCGGAAGAGGAGCGCAGGAGGAGGCCGGCGAGGGAGCAGGACAGCGGAAGGGCACGCTGGAGATCCAACTTGCAGCAGGAGGAGATCACCGGGAGGAAGAAGCCACCCGGATCGCGATGAGAGGAAGGGTCTGACGCGCGCTTCAGGGAGGGGCGCCGAGTAGCAGGCGCTGGCAGGGGGTGAGATCCGTCGGAAGGAGGGCCGCCCTGACGGAGGCAGGCCGATCTGCTAGGGCAGGGAGAGGCGGGCCGGACAGAACCAGAAACCGCAGGAGAGGCGCAGGGAGAGATCCGCTGGGAGAGAGCAGTTGTTGCGCAGGAGGCCGCCAAGGGAGGCGCGACAGCAGGGAGGCGTGGTAGCAAGGAGAACCGTCGCGAGGGAGCTGTGCATGAAGGCCGTTGCGCAGAACTGGATCGTGCGCGACGGGAGAGGCGGGAGGCGACAATCGCCGAGATGATGGCCGACCAGGGAACCCGTGCTGGAAGAGGGGCCGACTGGGAAGGGCGCCGCGCGCACAGGGGCGGAGCCGTCGCACGGGGTTGGCCGGGAACTTGCGCTGGGATTCCGCTGGGAGGGAGCCGCGGGAGGGATGGGAGCCGCAGGGCGGAGCGAAGCCGTCAGGGAGGCGAGGCAGGGAGCAGTGCGACGAGGCCGCCTGGACGAGGGCGTCGGGAGGGGAGCCGCGCAGCAGAGAGAGGGCCGCCGGGGCTGGTTCGCGTGGACTGGGGCGCGACTGGTCGGAAGCCGCGCGCATAGGGGCCGCCGGGGGGGGGGGTCGTGCTGCGGGAGCCGGACGGAGCCGCGACGGAGGCGCGCTCGGGTGGAGGTGCGACAGGGTGAAGGGAGGGTCGCCGTCGGGAGGAGCCGCGACGGGGTGTCGGGAGTGTCGCGCTCGGTAGGAGCGGCGACGGGAAGGGCGCGCGCAGGAGGAGCCGCTCCGGGAGGGATCGGGCGCAGGAGGAGCGGGCTCCAGGAGGGAAGGCGCAGTGGGGGGCTGTCGCGACGGGGAGGGGAGCCGCGCAGGAGAGGGGCACCGACTGAGGGAGATCGGGCCGCCGGGAGCCGGAGGGCCTGCGCGACCGGGAGGAGCTGCGGAGGGGGGGGGTTGACTATTTGGATGGGAGTCGCCGCCCCCCGGACGGGGAAAACCCTAAAGGCTGATGGGAGAAAAAAATAGGGAGGGAGGGATCAGGTTTCGTAAAACGCTCTGATACCATGTAGAATGGGAAAATAGGAGAGACCCGAACCCCAAGGTGTGCTCTCTAAAGGAGCCATTGGGGTTAATTTATAATGAATATTAAAGACCACACCGGACCTCAAGTCCGATGTGGGATGCAGACTCCAACACTTACAAATCATGATTATTATGTTAATGAATTTGATGTTTTATGATAGTACATTTTTTTATAAAGCAATTTGATGAAATTTGGCTAAGTATAGAAATGAGTCACCACCATATATGAGCACGACTAACCGTCAGAGACAACTTACCGCCAAGAGTGCTACCATTGTTGTTTTGGCTATTTTGAATTTATTACTTCCGACGACTATTTTATGGGAGTTAATGCAGAGGGATTATTTAATGATTATTCATAACCCTTTGCACAGACACATTAAAAAAAATCAAAGTCAATATGAGGATCCATAAAATCTTTATGATTATTTTTCAATGGGTATTCGAACCTGCAGTGCTTTATATTTCAGAGGATCTCCCTCATGCGCAAGTGTGGTTGCATGATCATCACGTGAGAACTTACATGGTGCATACTTCCTTGCATTCGACTCTGAAAGAGTGGAGTACACTGAATATCTAGATCCTTTCCTACAGATAGAAAAGAGAACTTCGGGACACTCTGTTTTCCTGCAACTTTCAGAGAAACAGTTCGAGCTCCTTATCGAGCGAAATCTGAGGACTCAAGCATCTGGAACATTACAAACCGAGCAGCACTTTATTCCTTCTTGCTCTCTTTGTTTTGGTTGTACTTTTGAGCAGTATAACTGCGCACACTGACTCCAGCGCCTGAACTGGATAATATTAGATATTCTCTTCTATCTCTTTTATCTGTTTACCCACGGTTATTGTGGAAGAGGTACCTTACGTGGCCTGTGTTATTTTTCTTCCCATGTATAATTGTGGAAGAGGCTTTGAGCCTGGACAACTTGTGAGTTGCTTGTATATCCGATTCAGGTTGTGGATCAGATTATTGTTATATAATCTGCTTGGCAGTGGGTGATTGCCAAGTGGAGGGGATTAGGTCTCGGCTTCAGACTGAACTCCTTGTTTATTCCGCTGTGTGTTTTAGCTTTGTTCTTCATTTCAAAGCTTTAACTGTATTTGTTTTTAAATTGTAAACAAAACCTATATTTTGATAGTTAGTCTTAACTAGTATTTATATAAGGATTTGTTTGAGTAAATTGATTTCAAAAGTTAAAAAGTAAATTTTAATATTGTTTTAAGTGACGCTTTCAGAAATCTTTTAAAAGAACAAACTTATTACATTGGTTGGGGAGGAAAGAGCAAACTTATATTAAACTATTGTTTTGATTAATTGGGTGAATTTATTTTAATTAGAGGATTTTATTTGAACTTGTTTTTAACAGAAATTTTATTGGGTACTCATTTCACCCCCTCTTGAGTTACTCGCTTCGACCAACATTCTTCATGATCGTAACATAGTTCATTTTTCATAACCATAATTAATAGTTATTTTTAAATGTATAATTTATGTTTTAAAATGATAATTATGTCATGGTTATTATTCTGAAGGTGATGTAACAATGACCCATTTAATCACAGTCAACACACGGATGTCGTTTTGAAATTATGAACTGAGCTTTCTCAAAACACCCGACGTGGACATAACTGAAGTAATTACATACGTCATTAAAATAAATGAAGTAAATGGTTTAAGTATAAAGGATTAAACCTGAACAAAGACCTTAAGAAAATAAATAATTGATATAAGTTTATTATACAAGAGATATGATAAAGTCTGAACTCAAGGTAAGAGTTTCGTCTTAAAACTTCCTTATTTGAGATATACCGTCCCTTTACATATTATATCATGAATTCTTCATACTTTATGAAATTTTAAGTTACAATTCATTTACTTCATTCATGAGAGTGTGATTCAATAGTTACCAAAGCGGTAAGGGTTTTATGTTACAATATTTTGTTTATCGAGATTGTTTATGATTATGCTTCCGATGATAAAATCTTATGATCCATATCTCAAGAAACTCATGATATTTCTTCTCCTTTGGTTATTTTATGAAAATACATGTTTCCCTTTCATTTTCCTCTCTTTAAGAACAAGAGACCAAAATAATGTTTTTAAGAAAAATCGACTTTATTTATTTTTTCGGTCGAAAATCATTTTTCTTCCATATTTATGTTTTCTAAAAATGTTTTCAAAAATATTTTTAATATTCATATGATTGTTAAAAGTTATTTTTACCCATGTTTGACTTTTTTACAAAATGTTTTAAAATGAATCTTCATTTCGCTTTCCGACATGAGGTACTTTTGACTTTTACAAAAAAATGTGAAATGAATCTTTGTTTTAACGTGTATGGCATGGACGGTATTTTCCACCGTCACGGTCACTCAATTCTTTGAAGCTTCCTTTATAAGTTTCCATGGTTCTTTTTTAAAGAAAATATTTTCTATAATATTTTGGAATTTTTTAGATTTTGAAGAACTGATTTCAAAGTGAAAATGGTATTTTTCTCAAGAAATATTCAATGTAATCTTTTAAAGATATTTTCATCAACAACAACTTTTGATGTTGTGGATGAAGATTCTAAATTATGTATATATGTCTCTCACATATATACTTAGCTTATTCTCCCTTGCTTTGATGGGGTAATACATGTGTTGGCACCCTTGTTTTAATAATCACAAAATCATGTTTATTATGTTATTAATGAGTTTTATGTTCTATGATAGCATGTTATACTACAAGACATTTTGGTGAAAATTTGGCAAGTACAGAAATGACTCAGTGTTGAAGTTGAGTCACCGCCAGGAAGGGCGAGTCACCACCAAAATGGAATTTTGGTAAAGTGTTGGAAAGACTTGTTGTTAGAGACGGGTCACCGTCAGGATGAGAATTTGGCCAAGTATGGAAAAGACCTACCACTCAGAAAGGAGTCACCGTCAGGATGAAAATTTAGCTAGGTATGAAAAAGACTCACCGCTAGAATTAAGTCACCGCCGGATGATCTACCATACGACATTACCTATCGTCAGGAAATTTGGCAAAGTGTTGAAATGACCTAGTACTGAGACGAGTCACCACTGAGATGAGTCGTCGTTGAGCATGAGCTACCGTCAACCTGACTCACCGCCAACATCAGTCACCGCTAGGATGAGTCACCGTCAGAAGAGTCACCGTCAATATTCTGGGACTTTTAAATTAAATGTTTGTAATGGCTATATTATCAAATTTAATGCTGATTATTTTAATGGTTGTTCTTAAACCATTGTAGGGAACATTAAAGATGATGTCAGAGCTCACTATGAGAAGCAAAAGATCCTCATGATTGTTCTTCAAACGGACACTCCTCTATGTTGTTAGATTAAGAAGCAGACTCCCCTTGTGCGTACATGAGTAGTGAGTTGGAACCATATTGTAAGAACTGGAAGTGTTGTGAAGTGTGAGACTTGTTGGAGAGCTTACACGCTGCATCCTTACCTACACACGATTGTGAGAAAGTGGAGCATAACGAACATACAAATCCTTTCCTAGATACAGAATAAGAGAGCTTACGATGCTCTGTTTTACTGTAACTTTCTGAGAAACGACTCGAGCTTCTATCCAAGCTACATCTGAGGAGTCTCAAGCTTCAGAGCACACTAGACAGAGCAACACCATTATCTTTTTACCTGCTCTTTCTGATTTTTGCATTTATTTTCGAGCAATGTGTAGTTTACCCTGTATATTAAACACACCGACTTCTGCGCTTTAACTGGAAGATACACGATATCTTCTTAACTCTCTCTTTACATTTGTTCACCCACGGTTATTGTGGAAGAGGTCTTTGTGTGTCCTGTGTTTATTCTATTCCCAAGGTTATTGTGGAAGAGGTCCTTGTGTGACCTGGACAACTGTTGTGTATACCCGATCCACAACTGTTGTGTATACCCGATCTAGGTTGTGGATCAAGATTATTTATATAATCTGTTTGGCAAAAGTTGATTGCCAAGTGGAGAGGATTAAGTCTTGGCTTGAGACTGAACCTCTTTTATTTATTCCGATGTGTAATAAAACCACTACTTTGATAGTTAATCTTAACTAGTGTTTATATAAGATTTTGATCAATTAAATTGATTTCAAAAGTTGAAATAGTTTTCATATTATTTTAACTGAGACTTAATCACTCTTTGAGAAATCTTTTAAAAGATAAGAACTTATATCGATATGTTGTTTTGATTAACTGGACTGTTTTAATTATTTGGGGGATTTTATTTAAACTTGTTTTAACAGAAATTTTTATTGGGTACTCAATTCACCCCTGTTGAAATACTTACTATGACCAACAACATGTCTTATATTCATCTATCAAATGCCTTCATTATGAAATTTCCTATGATTACGATATGGGACGGGATTATGCAACCCATTTTCTCTCCACGGGTAATTCTTATATTTATGTCTTATTATTGATTTCTTTTTTGTGGGGCACATACATCATGAACATGTTATGATGGGTGCACCCAGATAGCGTTCCAATGCATTGGGTAATGTTTTTAGTCTTATGAGACGTCATGTATAGGATAAATAGGTAAACCTAATCTATTATGAGACTTTGTCCAACATGTGATATTGTCTAGGCAGTTAGTCTTGTCTCACGTTTATGTCATGTTATATATTGCTGTCACATTTTCTATGATGTCATGATCTTATGATAACATATTCTTTATGTAATGCTCCCATGTGATTATCCTTAAGCTTTCTCTTTTATGTATCTTCAGGTTATCCTATGTATGCAGTTTTAGGAGCTCAAATGGATTTAGGAGCTCATTTTGGAGAATTAAATAAGGATGTCATGTTTTAGTCTCACTTGATGTATATGAATCTAGTCCGTTAAAGACACTATGTCTTTTCGATCCTTGTTTGTATTAACAAATATTTATATTAAGAATCATGCCATATGTTGGAGTTTGCATCCCACATTGGACTTGAGGTTCGGTGTGGTTTTAATTATTCATTATAAAATAACCCCAAGGGCTCCTTTAGAGCGGAACACCTTGGGGGTTCGGGTCTCCTATTTTCCCATTCTACATGGTATCAGAGGGAACCTAATCCCGACCCTCCTCCCATCTATTTTTTTCCCGTCGGCCTCTAGAGTTTCTCCCCGTGAGGGGCGGCGGCCCCCCCTTATGTAGGGATGGGTTTACTTTATTCCGCCGCCCCTCCGGGCTCTTTTTATCCTAGGCGGCGGATCTCTCCCTGCCGGCAGAATCCTCCCTCTGCGCGCCGCGACGACTCCACCCATCCTGCCCAAGGCCCTCCCGAGCGCCACTCGGCCTGCTGCATTCCCGGCGGATCCCTCCAGTCGCGATCCCAGCGGCTCCCTGCTCCAACGGTGCACCCCGGTGGCCCCGCTTCCAGACGCGGCTCCCGGCTCCCGCAGCGTTTCCCAGCGCCTCCCGCCTCTCATGCGGCTTCCCGGTGAAGCTCGGCCTCACCTCCCTTCCTGCCGGACCATCCTCTCAGCGGCTCCCTCCCGCCCTACGCGTCCTCCGTGCGCCGACTCCCTCTCAACTCCCGTCGCGGCTCCCGGTCCTCCTCTCGGCGGATCTTTCGGCCCCGCCTCCTGCGGATTTTCTCGGCCCTGCCTGCTGGCGCGCTTCCATCCCAGCAGATCTCCTTCCCTGCCGGCATCTCCCTCCCGACGGCTCCCTCCCTTCTCCCTTCCGGAGGTTCTCCTTCCTGCCGGACGACCTCCCCTCTCTGTGCGCCAGCTTAGATGGCTCTGCCGCTGTCCAGCGGCTCCCTCGTTGCGCGTTGCCCTGCACAACGCCTCCTGCGCTACTTCTTCCATGTCGGCGTCCACCTGCAGCAGCCCCCGCCCCCATGCCGGCCCTCTTGTGGTTTCCCGGCGCTTTGACGCTCGGCCCGCCCGTGCGGTTTTCCTGGCGACTCTGACGACTGGCCTGCCCGTGCGGTTTCCCGGCGCTCCGTCAACCGGCACTACTCGAGCGGCTTGGCAAATCTCTTTCAGCAGCATCCTCCATCTTCGTGCAAAGGAGCAACATCCATGACACTTTTATCTTTTATTCTGTTTTTGTCTTGTTTTGTAATCAAGCTGGGTATGTCCAGCTTGAGGGGGAGTGTTTGCATCGTCTTTTGCTTGCTTTATTTATTTATTTATGTGTCCAAGCTAGGTACACCTAGCTTGAGGGGAAGTGTTAGAGTTTGCATCCCACATTGGACTTGAGGTCCGGTGTGGTTTTAATTATTCATTATAAAATAACCCCAAGGGCTCCTTTAGAGAGAACACCTTGGGGGTTCAGGTCTCCTATTTTCCCATTCTACACAATAATATGTGTAAAAAGGCTTGGGTCGGTATACATCGGTTGTCGGTAAACATACCCTGGCTTCGGTCGGTATACATCGGTTGTCAGTAAACTTACATCAGCTGTCGTTGGTGCCTTGACAAGACCGAGACGATCTAATGGAGCTCCTCCTTTTGGTATCTGGTGACTTGAAGAGACTTCACAATCCCCACAATTGGGTCCTCGCTGCCTGAGTTTGACGAGATACCTAGCATGAAAACCTTCATACTTTGATATCTTTCTTATGCAAATCATTGCAACTTAACTAATCAGTGATTTGTTTGGTATGTTGTTGATCATGTTGTTGATTGAAGCTCAACCAAAATAGGATTCGTCGTCTTGTATGATGAGTATATGACATTTCGCCCCTCGATTGAGATAGACTGGAAAGTGTGTGACCACACCTAGATAATACATATGATGTGCTTATCTATTTGGATGAGGGGCATGTGATGCGCTCATCAATCAAGTCAATCTATACCTGGAGAATCGAGAACATACGAGTTGGTCATATGAGATTAACATACACCATGTCTCATGGTCACTCAATGTCTTAGACAAACGGAACATATGAGAATGCATGCTAACATGAGATGCAGCTGGTGGACACAGGTATATAAATACATGTTTTTGATCGAGATCATGCCAGATCCCTTTATAGCTTGAGTAACATTAATGATTTGCTAAAGACTGCTCTTTGCTTGCATTTATAGATCCGGTGATTCATTTTTGTTGTCAATGCTATAATGACCCGTGGGATCACACTGTGGTTGAGTAACATTAATGATTGTTAAAGACCGCTCTTTGCTTGCATTTATGGATCCAAAAGAGTTTTGGATGGGTTTTCACAAGGTGTTATACACAATGTGATACAAGGTGAAATTGATTATACCTTTTCCAAAAAAGTTTTGGAAGATATCCGAGAGTTTCAGATAGTTTCACAAGTTATTGTGTACGATACAATATAAGGATGAAATGACACAAAGTCTTATAGAGGCATTAGTATAACTCGGAGATTGAAGGAGTAGGTATGCCCTAAAGCCATAATATAGTGTATATATATATATAAAGGTATATCGTATGGCATGTAAACCATGCCACATCCATATGATTTTACCAATCATAGGGTATGATTGGTTGTAAGGTATGGTTACGACATTCTCCCATGCAACCCATGCAGTCGTATTGTTTGGTTCTGCCTCGTCGTAAAGCTAGGCATGAGATACCTAGCTATTGCTTCAATCAAATGGGCAGCCAAACACTTCAATGATCATCCCACGAAAGCTATCATTCAAGGAACCGTTACAAAAGTTGAAACACAAGGGAGATGCGACTCATGCATTCATGCATGAGTTGGCCAAAGTGGCATTTACTCTTGCGTTGCAATGCATGAGTAAATGCTAGCTTACCCGAAGAGCGTCCTCGAGGGTTATTTGATGGTTTAAAGATGTTGCAGAAGCTCTTCGGTGAAAGGTACGCCATTTTACATACTATTCTTCATTTTTGGATTGCATGTTTTAATATTTTTTCTATGCATGGGTGATCTTGGGTGGGATTCAATCGATTTCACTGTTGTCAATAGTCACCTAGGAATCCTTTCAGTTAAAGCTCTAGACATTGATGCAAATCGTCTAGACTAAGCTTTGTGATGTGCTTAGTATCATCAATAACGATTCTCTTTGACTTTCTCTTCCGGTAAAATATCAATGATCTTCTCAACCAACTGATCATCCTATAATTCTCTTTCACAAAGAGATTGTAGATCGTTGACAATCACCCGGTTACAAATCAAAAGATTGATAATTCACTCTTAACATGGCTCTTTTAGTTTTCAACACCTTTGAAGTTCCAAAGTGTGTTATCTCAAGCTGCTTCCATATACCACAAGTTGTTCTACATGATGAAACTTGGCTATAGATGTCCTGTTGGATAGCACATAGTAAAGTATTCTGTACACGAAAATTAAATTGAAATTCAGCTCTCTCAACACGAGTAAAACCAATGACTTATTTCTTAGGGATTTTATAATTTTACAGACAACATCAAATTATTTTCTACTCTAGTATTAATCACACGTGATTTCATTCGATCTCTCCAATATTCATTATCAGCTCTACCAAAAATTGGTTGACGATTTGGATTTAAGTTCTCCAAACTTCCAACTGGTATAACACCTGCCATAGTTAAAACAAAAAAATCTAATCTCTACAACACAGTTAGTGTAAGGAAATTGAGATGGGTTCTGAAAACAAAAGATAAAATCAAGATATAACAGCTCCAAGAGGGGGTGAGTTGTAGTAAAAAACCGACTATCAATTTTTCTCCCGCTCGAGTAAGTGAAATGATCGGAAGATACAAGTTTCGATCAAAGTAAACGAAGTAAATGTAGCAGAATTTTAACCTTCAGAAGTTAAAGTAGCCAATAAAAACAATACACTCTAATCGGTAAATAACAACACGATAATAGAAACGACGCACATAGTATTAGATAACAATCCAAATACTCCTTAAAGAATATCACTACCAAAACACTTCCAGTCAGAAGAAGTCTTCACTATTAAACCAAAGCGGCGGGTGGATCGATAGACCAGATCCAAGCTATCCAAGTCCCAAACACCAAAACTGTTGGAGTTGGTGGTCTAGAACCAACTACTTTGTACTTTATTCATTAAATAAAAGCCTTATCACATCTTGATTGTTCTTCTGCGTGACATGTCATGTGATAATGTCCTAAGGACAACTGTTGCATTAAAGGGTCGTAGCAGATCCCTGCTATGATGAGAACCCGAAAATGCCATAACACTGTTCTTGAATGTATGTTCTATGGCCGGATGATATTATTTGAGGGACACAAATAATACAGGTCATTAGGGGTGAGGACTCATAAAACTTTGAGGCACCTTCTCATGGTGTGCGCCCTTGGTAATATCCAGGAGGATATTATGAGAACGAGACCCGCCAGTAGGAAATCCACATTTCATAGTGTCATTGGATGTTCCTATCTACGGACGTGTGTATTGATCCTTAGACTTTAAGATTATTATTAATGGGTATTACAACTCGCGCACTTAGATGTATTGACGAAAACTGTGACGACACACTGTTCGCAGCGAGGTAGGATACGTTGGGTGCGTCACGAGTAATACCGCATTAATAGATAATGCGAGAAAGGATTTGTCCCTTCCGTTTCATAACGGAAGTAGATATCTCAGGCCCTTTGATGGAATTGATATAGCCTAAATAAATCCATGGCCATGGTAAGGTATGGGCAAGTTCAATTCCGGGAAGTCAAAGAAAGAATAATCAAGCACATGGGTTGATGGCACTAGCATGCAACCCGCTTGATTAGAGATATCGAGACAAAGGGATTATATTACACGGTAAGCGTTCGTAGGAGGTGACACGTCATTGCGGCGTTAACTTCTTTCTCTATGGGTGCCTTGGCGTGTTGCTAGACGCTAACCTTGGACTTTAGGCAGGCTCAGCCTAATGCCACTTAGAAAGAGGCCTAGAGGGTCACACACTAAGTGTGTCCATGTATCTCAGTTAAATATTAATTTAACAAGTTAAATAAATATTATTCCCGACTGTGGTTTAATAATTATTTAAGGATGTCTGATCGCATTTATTTTGACACCAGTTATTCGAGAGAATATACTGTGGATAAAATAATATATTTATTAGCGAGTAATGCAGTTACATTTATTTAAGAAATAAATAGTCATTACTCAAGGTCTAATAAATGTGGTGGAGAAAAATGGAAAATAAAAGTACACGCCGTGTATTAATTATTACACGCCGTGTAGTTTTTCCAATTGGGATTTTGAGGATTTAATATTGTTTTATTAAATGATATTTATTATAATCAGCGTGGGCGCATGTCAAGGAATTAATAATTCGACATGGGGGTTTTCAATAAGAGTTAATGAAATAAATAATACGCGTAACGCGTTTATTTATTATCATAACTCTATTAACCTCAAACCTGATTATAAATATCCTCGCAACCCCAACATTTTTTTGAGAGCCATTTGTTGTGCACAACGGATTTGGAAATACTCTCAAGTCAAGAGAGAATTCCCTTTCCACCAAGAACGCCCTCAAGTTACGAGAGCAAGATCCTCCACCGGATCAAGGCGGTCGAAGGCGGACATCGCAAGCGAAGGTTCTTCTGCGCTAGCACCCGGAGATCTCTTCGGCGACGTCCGGAGATACGTGACACATGTGTGGATCACCGCTAGAGAAATCCTACACTTGGATTCTACGACGCAACGACGGATCACCGAATCGTGACCGGACACATCAACGAAGAAAGAATTCCAACGAGGTAATTCTTATGCATTAATTAAATTAATTATAATCAACATATGATGATTCTCCTCAAGGGTTCCGGGACTCATCTTTTCTTTTCGTTCTTCGTTCTATTCCGAAGATTCGGCGTTTTATATCGTGACGGATCTCGGATTGAACATTGTTTAACGAAAAATTAAGTTGGGCAAACCCACCAACGCGCTTCCGCTGCGCCCGGAACCTACAAGTGGTATCAGAGGGGGTCATATCGTTGGTTATAATTATTTAGTTTTTTTGTTGGTGATTTACGCATTTAATAATTTAGTTATTTCAATTCATGTTTAATCGTTCTGGAAATCTGAATATCGAGATCTGTTCCTCCTCTCTCGTTTCTCGTTCACCTCACAGAAACAGATTTTTCTTTTAATTTTGATTAAAATAAAATAGAGGAACTAATCCGGAGGAGCCAAATGTTTCTGGCCGTTTAACACCAGAATACACGGCGTGTATTCGGAAGTACACACCGTGTAGTCTAGGTTCAATGCATTGACTGATCCGCCAAATTAGGCCGTGTATTGGATTCTTTCTAAGAATTTAAGACACCGTGTGTTGACCAGAAACAGGTGGCACACGGTTTCCGGAATACATGCCGTGTGGTCCAATGAACACGGCGTGTAGTCCCTTCGGGTTAGGGTTGGGTCGTGTACTCCGTACATAGCCTGCCCGGCTGGAAACCGTGTAACGCGGAAACTACACGGCGTGTGTCCCACTGTACACGCCGTGTACTCCGAAAATTTCCGAAGTACATTAACACGCCCTATCCTCGGGCGTGTACTTCGGATGGACGGTGAAGAAAAAGTACACGCCGTGTAGTCGGAACTACACGTCGTGTACTCACCCAAATTACGCAGATTTATTAAAATTTATTATTATATTATACAAACCCTTGAGACGTGTACCATGGTGCAGGCGTAAAGCTGATGTACAACATGTGATAGGTGTTTTATATATATGTGTTTAATTTAACATCTGCGTAATAAATGGGAATTCGCCGGGTTGCCTACAAGGTACAAGTTGTGTACAAGGATAATTTTAAATGAATTTATTTGTTTAAAATTATGATGGATGAGAATTTCAAGGAAATTCAGAAAAGGGATTTAAGATAAAAGGATTGATTAATTAAAGATAATTAATTGATTCGAGCGTGATTTATCTTAAACAAGAACGATTAAAGAATTGAATGCTAGTTTTATTTATGCGTAAATATCGTTGCATGTATGGATGATAATGAGCTAGATCGAGACCTTTGTATGTGAATGGTTTCTTTTAATTTATTTATTTAAATTAAATTTGTTGGCCTGCGAGCCATCTCCTCATTAATATGTAGGGCCTGCGCGCCCAAGGATTCTTTTATGTAAAAACCCCTTTTTTCCCTTCACCTGCGTGTGAGATAAATGCATATGTAATTGATGGAGCTCCCAAGCTAGTGGAGGCGGCTCAAGTCAGGAGCCAAGATGAAACCAATCCAAGGAGATACAAAGGTGGACAGGTGGAAAGCTGTAAACATGAACCCGAAAGGTTCAAGGTGTTTCTCCCCTAGGTCTTGGGTTAGTTTATCAACCGCTAGATAAACTAACCAATAGAAAAGCTCATGATCATACCATTTATTTTATTTCTGTCAGTTGCATGGTTTATTTATTGTGGGTGTGTTGTCACGATCACACAATTAATGAATTAAACGAGAATGCAAGATGAAACTAAAATAAAATTGGCTTATACGTAAATATTATCTTAGACATGGTTAATCACTTAAGTATATCCCACTTAATATTAACAAGCATGTAATCAAAGATAATAAAATGACAATTTACGTATAAGGATAAAATCCCTCAAAATAAATATTAAGTCGGCATAGCCTTCCATAATCTTGGTTAGAATCGAACCATAGTTCAAAGTGCTTGACCAACCCTAGTTGGGGTGCTTTCAATTATCGGGAAATTCTAATTCAAGGTTTTGGGTTGACTTGACTTGGTTCGCATCAAGGGTTGACTGCCACAGCAGGACTTGGTGTGACCAAGAGGCAAAGGTTGAGGAAATCAAAAAAGGATTTCAGGATTGGGGAGTCCACTCAGCGGATCAAGGAACTGCGAGTTAATGCAGTTGACATTTGGAATGCCTACCTAAAACCCTTCAAGTTGCTTGACCAACCCTAGTTGGGGTAATGCGAAGGGCAATATGGATCCTTGCCACTAGAATATTCACGCAATAGAATATTCCGAAGTCAATGGTGAGGGCTATTGGATTTTGATAAAATAGTGGGAGACTAATAAGTATTAATTAATTTATTTGTCTCAATTTTTATAATAAAGTACTAAACCTTTGCTCATCTTAAATTGTAGAAACGACAAGAAAATGACTTCAAACATATCATTGCGCACCATACTCGAAAAAGAAAACCTTCTCACCGGCACCAATTTCCAAGAGTGGCAGAGGCGTTTACGCGTCGTCCTTCGCCACGAAAGGAAATTATATGTGCTGGAAGAGCCTATTCCAGTTGCGCCTAGGAAAGAGGCTAGTGATGAGGAATTATCTCTCTACATGAAACACATGGATGATGCCACAGATGTCCAGTGTTTCATGCTATCGGCCATGTCTAATGAGCTCTTGAAGCAACATGAAAACATGGATGCGTATAGCATGACGTCTCACCTTAAAGATCTCTACCAAGAGAAGGCGAGACAGGAGAGGTATGAGATCTCCAATGCTTTGTTTACCACGAAGCTTGGAGAGTTTGCGCCAGCTGGGCCTCATGTGGTCAAGCTTATTGGCTACATTGAACGCTTGGACATCTTAGGGATTAAATTCCTAGATGAGTTGCGTACAGATCTCATCCTATCATCATTGCCCAAGACCTTCTCTAGCTTCATTGTCAACTATAACATGAGCGGCAATGAGAAGAGTCTATCGGAGCTTCTGACCTTGATTCGCCAGGTAGATAAGGACATGGGGCGTGACAAACCCGCGGTCCTTATGGTGAACAAGAAAAGGAAGGACAAGGCAAAGGGGCCAAAGACTTATAAACGGTCTGAAGCCCCGAGCACCGTCCCTCCAAGAAGGGGAAGATCCAGAGGCAGGGCAAGGAACGAGAAGCAGTGTGTTTTGCATGTGGCAAGCAGGGCCACTGGAAGAGGAACTGCACCCAGAAGCGTGGGGACGCTAAAGGTGCGTTCGTTATCGAGTGCAATCTTTCTATTTCTACACATTGGGTATTAGATACAGCTTGTGGGGCTCACATCTGTATTCAAATGCAGGAACCAAGTAGATTTAGAAAGATCGCCAGAGGAGAGGTGGATCTTCGAGCTGCCAGTGGCGCAAGGCTGACTGCGTTGGCTATTGGCGACTATCACTTCTCATTGCCAACTGGCATGATTTTGGTTTTACAAAACTGTTATTTTGTGCCTAGTGTTACCAAGAACATAATTTCTGTATCTTGTTTGGATATGGATGGATTTATTTTCAAGTTTGGAAATAAGGGTTGTCTCTTTTATAAGAACAACGTATGTTATGGTATGACACATTTGAATAATGGTTTGTATGTATTAAATTACGAAAACCAAGTGTTGACAATCGATAACGAAACAAACTCACATGACTCATACATCACCCAGTTATGGCATCACCGCCTTGGTCATGTGAACGAGAAGCGCTTGACAAAGCTCTGCCAAGATGACTATTTAGACTCTACTGAGCTAAAACCACTTGATAGATGTCACGCTTGTTTACAAGGAAAAATGACCAAGCCGCCTTTTGGTGGACAAGGTGAAAGGGCCACAGAGTTTCTAGGATTGGTACACACAGATGTGTGTGGAGCATTTCCAGTAGAAGCTAGAGGTGGATATTCTTACTTTATTACTTTTACTGATGATTTGAGTAGATATGGCTATGTCTACTTAATGAGGTATAAGTCAGAGTCCTTAGAGAAATTTAAGGAATTCAAGAATGAAGTAGAGAATCAACTTGGTAAGAAGATAAAGAAGCTTCGATCGGATCGAGGTGGAGAATATCTGAACCAAGAGTTCATCGATCTTCTACGGGAGTCTGGGATTCTATCTCAGCTCACTCCTCCTTATACACCACAGTGGAATGGTGTTAGTGAAAGGAGGAACCGCACCTTGTTGGACATGGTGAGGTCGATGATGAGTCATGCGGATCTTCCATTATCCTTTTGGAGATATGCATTACAAACTGCAGCATACACATTAAACCGAGTACCAACTAAGGCGGCAAATGGAATTCCATCCGAGTTATGGAATGGAAGGAAACCCACTTTGTCGCACACACGTGTATGGGGATACGAGGCGTTTGTTAAGGCCTTCTCAGGCAACAAACTAGCACCCCGGGGCACGAAGTGTATCTTTATAGGATATCCCAAGGAAACAAAAGGATATTACCTATATAACCCCCAAGACAAGAAAGTGACTGTCGCCAGACAAGCCGTCTTTCTTGAGAGGGAGCACATCCTCAAGAAGGATAGTGGGAGCAAGATTGACTTCGAGGAAGTTGATGCTCAAGATACACAGGAGTTGGTACAGGAACAAGTTCCACAGGTCCCCGTGGAAGAGGTTCCAGAAACACAAGTACTGCGTAGGAGCTCAAGAGAGGTAAGGGAACCAGAGAGATTTGGTTTCCTAGTCACCGAGGATGGTGAATCATTATTGTTGGACAATGATGAACCTCTCTCCTACAAGGAAGCAGTAGAAAGCTCAGAAGGTGCACGATGGCTAGAAGCTATGAATTCTGAGATGGATTCCATGTATCAGAACCAAGTTTGGGTTCTGGTCGATGAGCCAGTTGATGTAAAGCCTGTTGGATGCAAATGGGTATTCAAAAGAAAGCTGCAAGATGGCTAGAAGCTATGAATTCTGAGATGGATTCCATGTATCAGAACCAAGTTTGGGTTCTGGTCGATGAGCCAGTTGATGTAAAGCCTGTTGGATGCAAATGGGTATTCAAAAGAAAGCTGGACATGGAAGGTCAAGTTAGCACCTATAAAGCAAGGCTAGTGGCTAAAGGATTCAGACAGCGTCAAGGAATTGACTATGATGAAACCTTCTCGCCAGTTGCCATGTTTAAATCCATAAGAATCATACTTGCCATAGCAGCTTACCATGACTACGAGATTTGGCAGATGGATGTCAAAACAGCATTCCTTAACGGGAACCTTCAGGAAGATGTCTATATGACACAACCAGAAGGGTTTGTGACACCACGTGAAGCCAAACGGGTTTGCAAGTTGCAGAAATCCATTTATGGATTAAAGCAAGCATCCAGGTCATGGAACATTCGATTTGATGAAGCCATAAAGGAATTTGGTTTCATTAAGAACGAATGTGAGCCATGTGTTTATAAGCGGTTTAATGGGAATGCGGTCGTCATCCTAGTGGTATATGTTGATGACATATTGCTTATTGGAAACGACGTACCAGCCTTACAGTCAGTTAAGGACTGGTTGAACAAGTGTTTCTCCATGAAGGATTTAGGAGAAGCAGCCTACATTCTAGGGATCAAGATCATTCGTGATAGATCCAAGAGGCTGCTTGGACTAAGTCAGGGTACATACATTGACCAGATACTAAAGAGATTTAGTATGGAAAAATCCAAGAGGGGATTGGTTCCAGTGTCACATGGCTTACATCTTTCTAAGAAAATGTGTCCCCAGACACAACAGGAGAAAGATAGGATGAGCAAGATCCCATACGCTTCGGCTATAGGATCCATCATGTATGCCATGTTATGTACCAGGCTTGATGTTGCCTATGCACTGAGCATGGTAGGCAGATATCAAGCAGATCCAAGAGAACAGCATTGGACTGCTGTTAAGACTATCCTTAAGTATCTGAGAAGAACTAAGGATATGTTCCTGGTGTATGGAGGAGACGAGGAGCTTGTCATCAGAGGGTATGCTGATGCTGGTTTTCAAACAGATCAGAATGATCTGAAGTCGCAATCTGGATATGTTTTCTGTCTCAATGGAGGAGCTGTGAGCTGGAAGAGTTCACAGCAGCCAGTTGTCGCCGATTCTACAGCGGAGTCCGAGTATATAGCGGCTTCTGATGCAGCCAAAGAAGCCGTTTGGATTCGGAACTTTGTCCAGGAGCTTGATGTGGTGCCTAGCGGTAAAGATCCCATTACATTGTATTGTGATAATACTGCAGCGGTGGCTCTTGCAAAGGAACCAAGGTCACATCAACGGACAAAACACATACTCCGGAAGTATCACCTCTTGAGGGATTTCTATCAAAGGGGTGAAGTTGCAGTGAGCAGAGTTTCCACGGAAGAGAACGTGGCGGACCCCATGACTAAAGGCCTATCTCAGCAGAAGCATGAATATCATGTGAGAGTTAGCGGGTTAAAGGTTGTTAGCAGTTGACTCTAGTCCAAGTGGGAGTCTGTTGGAGTTGGTGGTCTAGAACCAACTACTTTGTACTTTATTCATTAAATAAAAGCCTTATCACATCTTGATTGTTCTTCTGCGTGACATGTCATGTGATAATGTCCTAAGGACAGCTGTTGCATTAAAGGGTCGTAGCGGATCCCTGCTATGATGAGAACCCGAAAGTGCCATAACACTGTTCTTGAATGTATGTTCTATGGCCGAATGATATTATTTGAGGGACACAAATAATACAGGTCATTAGGGGTGAGGACTCATAAAACTTTGAGGCACCTTCTCATGGTGTGGGCCCTTGGTAATATCCAGGAGGATATTATGAGAACGAGACCCGCCAGTAGGAAATCCACATTTTATAGTGTCATTGGATGTTCCTATCTACGGACGTGTGTATTGATCCTTAGACTTTAAGATTATTATTAATGGGTATTACAACTTGCGCACTTAGATGTATTGACGAAAACTGTGACGACACACTGTTCGCAGCGAGGTAGGATACGTTGGGTGCGTCACGAGTAATACCGCATTAATAGATAATGCGAGAAAGGATTTGTCCCTTCTGTTCCATAACGGAAGTAGATATCTCAGGCCCTTTGATGAAATTGATATAGCCTAAATAAATCCATGGCCATGGTAAGGTATGGGCAAGTTCAATTCCGGGAAGTCAAAGAAAGAATAATCAAGCACATGGGTTGATGGCACTAGCATGCAACCCGCTTGATTGGAGATATCGAGACAAAGGGATTATATTACACGGTAAGCTTTCGTAGGAGGTGACACGTCATTGCGGCGTTAACTTCTTTCTCTATGGGTGCCTTGGCGTGTTGCTAGACGCTAACCTTGGACTTTAGGCAGGCTCAGCCTAATGCCACTGAGAAAGAGGTCTAGAGGGTCACACACTAAGTGTGTCCATGTATCTCAGTTAAATATTAATTTAACAAGTTAAATAAATATTATTCCCGACTGTGGTTTAATAATTATTTAAGGATGTCTGATCGCATTTATTTTGACACTAGTTATTCGAGAGAATATACTGTGGATAAAATAATATATTTATTAGCGAGTAATGCAGTTACATTTATTTAAGAAATAAATAGTCATTACTCAAGGTCTAATAAATGTGGTGGAGAAAAATGGAAAATAAAAGTACACGCCGTGTATATTAAATATATACGCTGTGTAGTTTTATGGAAAACAAGTACACGCCGTGTATTAATTATTACACGCCGTGTAGTTTTTCCAATTGGGATTTTGAGAATTTAATATTGTTTTATTAAATGATATTTATTATAATCAGCGTGGGCGCATGTCAAGGAATTAATAATTCGACATGAGGGTTTTCAATAAGAGTTAATGAAATAAATAATACGCGTAACGCGTTTATTTATTATCATAACTCTATTAACCTCAAACCTGATTATAAATATCCTCGCAACCCGAACATTTTTTTGAGAGCCATTTGTTGTGCACAACGGATTTGGAAATACTCTCAAGCCAAGAGAGAATTCCCTTTCCACCAAGAACGCCCTCAAGTTACGAGAGCAAGATCCTCCACCGGATCAAGGCGGTCGAAGGCGGACATCGCAAGCGAAGGTTCTTCCGCGCTAGCACCCGGAGATCTCTTCGGCGACGTCCGGAGATACGTGACACACGTGTGGATCACCGCTAGAGGAATCCTACACTTGGATTCTACGACGCAACGACGGATTACCGAATCGTGACCGGACACATCAACGAAGAAAGAATTCCAACGAGGTAATTCTTATGCATTAATTAAATTAATTATAATCAACATATGATGATTCTCCTCAAGGGTTCCGGGACTCATCTTTTTTTTTGTTCTTCGTTCTATTCCGAAGATTCGGCGTTTTATATCGTGACGGATCTCGGATTGAATATTGTTTAACGAAAAATTAAGTTGGGCAAACCCACCAACGCGCTTCCGCTGCGCCCGGAACCTACAAGTGGTATCAGAGGGGTCATATCGTTGGTTATAATTATTTTTTTTTTGTTGAGATTTACGCATTTAATAATTTAGTTATTTCAATTCATGTTTAATCGTTTTGGAAATCTGAATATCGAGATATGTTCCTCCTCTCTCGTTTCTCGTTCACCTCACAGAAACTGATTTTTCTTTTAATTTTGATTAAAATAAAATAGAGGAACTAATCCGGAGGAGCCAAATGTTTCTGGCCGTATAACACTAGAATACACGGCGTGTATTCGGAAGTACACACCCTGTAGTCTAGGTTCAATGCATTGACTGATCCGCCAAATCAGGCCGTGTATTGAATTCTTTCTAAGAATTTAAGACACCGTGTGTTGACCAGAAACAGGTGGCACACGGTTTCCAGAATACATGCCGTGTGGTCCAATGAACACGGCGTGTAGTCCCTTCGGGTTAGGGTTGGGTCGTGTACTCCGTACATAGCCTGCCCGGCTGGAAACCGTGTAACGCGGAAACTACACGGCGTGTGTCCCACTGTACACGCCGTGTACTCCGAAAATTTCTGAAGTACATTAACACGCCCTATCCCCGGGCGTGTACTTCGAATGGACGGTGAAGAAAAAGTACACGCCGTGTAGTCGGAACTACACGCCGTGTACTCACCCAAATTACGCAGATTTATTAAAATTTATTATTATATTATACAAACCCTTGAGACGTGTACCATGGTGCAGACGTAAAGCTGAGGCACAACACGTGATAGGTGTTTTATATATATGTGTTTAATTTAACATCTGCGTAATAAATGGGAATTCGCCGGGTTGCCTCCAAGGTACAAGTTGTGTAGAAGGATAATTTTAAATGAATTTATTTGTTTAAAATTATGATGGATGAGAATCTCAAGGAAATTCAGAAAATGGATTTAAGATAAAAGGATTGATTAATTAAAGATAATTAATTGATTCGAGCGTGATTTATCTTAAACAAGAACGATTAAAGAATTGAATGCTAGTTTTATTTATGCGTAAATATCGTTGCATGTATGGATGATCATGAGCTAGACCGAGACCTTTGTATGTGAATGGTTTCTTTTAATTTATTTATTTAAATTAAATTTGTTGGCCTGCTAGCCATCTCCTCATTAATATGTAGGGCCTGCGCGCCCAAGGATTCTTTTATGTAAAAACCCCTTTTTTTCCCCTCACCTGCGTGTGAGATAAATGCATATGTAATTGATGGAGCTCCCAAGCTAGTGGAGGCGGCTCAAGTCAGGAGCCAAGATGAAACCAATCCAAGTAAGTCTGCACATTAGGCCTAAGCTTACAAACACCGAATGCCCCACCTCGAATGATACATCTCGTCGGTGTTTGTTGGCGTAATGTGTCATCAACTGTTGGGCGTGAGATAGGTTATTCCGGTGCAGGAATAATATTTGATCCCGTTCTGTGAGGGTTGAAACAACGAAATCAACTGGTTTACTTTTGTCAACAAACCATAATACCAAAGGTGGCTTCCTTCCATATACGGCTTCAAAGGGGGTCAGCTTGGTGGATGGATGGGGGTAGTGTTGTAGCAGAATTCTGCCCATGGTACCCAACGTGCCCAAGAGGGGTCGCTCCGAGGCAAAGCAACGAAGATAAGTTTGTAAACATTTGTTGACTATCTTTGTTTGTCCATCTGTTTGGGGGTGGTAAGAGGAGCTCATTTTCATTGTGGTTCCCTCCATGCAAAACTATTCTTTCCAAAAGCTACTAATGAAAATTGGGTCTTGTCACTGACTATGGAGCTGGGGATTCCATGTAAGCGGACCACTTCTCTGCCAAAAATCTCTGATTTAGCTGTATAGGGGTGTCTTAATAGCACAAAATGTGAATATTTTGAAAGACGGTCCACTATAACGAGCACTATAGTAAACCCGTGTGATTTAGGCAGCCCGGAGATAAAATCCATCGATATTTCATCCCAAACTAATTCAGGTATTGTCAGCGGTTGTAGTCCAGCAGGAGACGTGGCTTGACTTTTTTGTCGTTGACATATATCACATTCTTGAACAAACCGCTTGATAATCTGTGGCATGCCCTTCTAAAAAATTCCTGTTGCTAGACGTTTCTAGGTCTTGTGGAAGCCCACATGTCACCCTACTGCTGAAGTATGATAATAGTGCAGAAACATGGGTATGAGGCTAGATTGCCTGGCAAGACCAACCTCCCTTTTTTGAATAACAACCCGTTCTGCAAGCCAGGATGCACATCTGACTGTTTTTCAATATCATCGACAATTCTTTTTAGTTCCGGATCCTGCAGTATTTTTGTTTTAACAACATCTCTCCAACCAAAACGGTTCTGAAACCGCTGATCCCAATTGTTTTTCTTCTATACTGCTGTCCACTGTTTCTTTGACCATCTGGGAAAGAGAATCTGCATCCTGATTCTCCCGACCAGGTTTGTATACCACTTCAAAATGGAATCCGAGAAGCTTTGCTTGCCTCCTTTTCGTAGACTGATTTGGAGAGACTGGACTTTGCTAGAGCTTTGCTAAAGTATGCAACTGGCCGACGTGTTTGCATTAGTACCGCTCCAACTCCTCTTCCTGAAGCATCACACTCAATTACAAAAGTTTGTTTGAAGTTAGGTAAAGCTAACATTGGGGCAGTCGTCATACACTCCTTCAAGGTTGCAAAAGCATGTTCAGCCGCTGCATTCCACAAGAAGTTATCCTTTTTGATTAATTCGGTGTGAGGTTTGGCAATCTTTCCATACCCTTCAGTGAATTTTCTATAAAATCCCGTAAAGCCAAGGAAACCCTGGACTCCCTTCACAGTTTTGGGGCGTGGCCAACCTTGAACACACTCAATCTTCTTAGGATCCATGGATACCCCCTCATACGAGATTATCTATCCAAGGTATCCTACCGACAGCTGGCCAAAAAAACACTTTTTCCTGTTCACCAGCAGCTGATTTCCTTCCAATATTTGGAAGGCTGATTCAAGATGGTTTAGATGCTTTGTCCATGTCTTGCTATAAACAAGTATATCATCAAAAAACACTAATATGTACTTCCTAAGAACCCCTTTAAATACCCTGTTCATTGTAGATTGGAAAGTGGCTGGGGCATTCATCAGTCCAAACGGCATGACCAGGAATTCATAGTGCCCTTCTTGTGTTTTGAAGGCAGTGTTGCTAACATCCTCCTCCCTTGCTCGAATCTGGTGGAATTCAAACTTCAAATCAAGCTTGGTGAAGTAACGGGTGCCATGTAACTCATCCAACAACTCTTCAATAACAGGAATCGGGAACTTGTCCGAGATGGTTAGTTTGTTCAGCGCTCTATAATCCACACACATCTGCCGACTTCCATCCTTTCTCCGGACCAAAATAATAGGACCGAAAAAGGGATTGTTACTATGCCGTATCATTCCACTCGATAACATTTCAGCTATTTGTTTCTTCACCTCGTACTTTAGGTAATATGCCAATTTGTGAGGCCTAATATTAATAGGTGTCGTCCCCACTTCCAAGGTTATCGTGTGATCGGTCTGTCTGGTGGGCGGTAACCCTCTCGGCTCTTTAAACAAGTTCTGAAACTTCTGCAGGACATCACTCAGCTGCAGCTGCCCACTTGGTTCCTCCCAAATCTCCCCACCTGTCGGATTCAGTAGCTGAGTTTGCCAATACCATCCTTCTATAAGCAGCGATTTGGCTTGAACCTGCTGCTGTACGTTTTCTTGTTGCCCCAGATTTTCGGATACCCCCTGCAATTTAATTTACTCTCCTTCCCCAAGTAAATTTCATAGTCTTGTGGCTCCAATTCGTGAGGACATTTCCCAGACTCCTTAACCACTTCATACCCAGCACTAGATCCGGTCCTCTTGTGTCAAACACAAACGCCTCAACTGTAAAATGTACATTTCCCAGGTTCACTTCCACTTGTTGGCGCACCCCTTGTGATATTGCCCAATGTCCATCCCCCAACTTAATTCCGTAAGGCATAGTCGGGCTCACCTCCATGTTGGTTAGCTTTGCAAGGGATTTAGAAATGAAATTGTGGCTTGCTCCGCCGTCAACAATTAGTGTCACTGGCACCCTTGATAAATTTCCAGCAAAAACCATAGATTCCGCTCCTGCAATTCCCATGCAGAATTCCACTTGGCCCCCTACCTGTCCTTCCTGTTGTTCCTCTCCCGCTTTTCCTGTTTCCTCTGAGGAACGAGTTCATCTTCCAGCTCAGCTTCAGGATCTTTGTATTCCCAAACCAACACCCTCAAGTGTTTGTCTGGTCATCCATGCATTGGATTATATGGCTGGCCGCAACGAAAACAGAGACCCTTCTGTTTTCGCTCTTTGCGCTCTTGCTGGCTAATTGCTCGAACCCCATTCCAACGGTTCTCCCCTACTGCCCTCTTTAAGTCTTCTCTCCTATTTCACTCCACATTAGCTCGGCTGGGTAGGAGGCTTGATGACTGGTTACTTGCTCCCCGCAACCAAGATAGTGGTACAGGCCGCCCACGGTTCCCCTTGAGGATCCCTTCTCTTATCAATTCTCTCTCAATTTTTCTTGCTAAAACAAGCATCCTGAGTTTATTTGTCGGATCATGAGTTGAAATTCGGTTTTCAATCTCACTTCTCAATCCCCCCATGAACATGCTCATATACCATGGTTCTGGAAAATCAAGAATTCTTAGTACAATCTGCCCAGATTCCTCTATGTATTCGTCTACCGATCTGGTCTGCCGTAGTGTCTTTAAGTATCTCAATGGATCTTCCTCAGTGGTCTTGCCGTACCTTTCCATGAGAGCTATTCTAAATTTTTTCCAGGTCGGTCCTGGCATGGCGCGATGCCAAGAGAGGAACCGGTATATTTATGTTCCTTCCATGCAAATTTTGGCGTAGTGTAACCTCATTTCGCATGGCTTTAGTGTATACAATTTCATCGGTTGCTGATTCCTCTGGTTTTTCTCAGGTATGACTTTGCTCTGTTTTCCGTTTTCTGATCCTCCCTCCACCTGAAACTCTTTCTTTCGGCGTCTCCAATGTCCGTTCCTCCATATCACGCATCTGAAGCGCAACGCGCTCCTCTGACTACTGCATCAGGTCTTGTGCTACTCGTTGGCTCTCGTTCTAACCCCGCATCATTTTCTCCATGCTATCCTGTACCGCCATCACCGCCATTCGGAATCCTTCCAATGTTTTCTCGATTGCCAAAACTCGGTTCTCCATGTCCGCTCGTTTCTTATGCGTCTCTCATTTTTCGAGTTTGTACTCCCCAACAGTCACCAAAATGTTATGTAAAAGAGAAGTAGAAAACAGAGAGAGAGATATATCTATTGCATCCAGTAAACTGTAGGAATATCTTTACCATATTGCTCTATTACAATGGAAAATTGGAAATCTACAAGAAGAAAAATTTGGAAGACCACTTCCCTGTTTATCGAGCTTTCAATAGGAATTCCTCCGGTAACTGAAGGTAGGCCCACCTCTCTTCCCACAACTGATTCCCTCCATCAATTGTAACAGAAAAATATTCCCCCATACCTCTAACAGAACTGCCAACTGCTTTAATAACCCCTCCAGCCGAACTGACTAACCTGCTGTGGACCAATATTCCTAACACATTTTGTAGATTTGTGTAGAATGGGAAAACCCACTTACCTTCAAGGTGAGGTGGGGCTCTTCTTTTATAGAATGAAAAAGCGGAATGTACAAGGGAGTATTTCGATGTGGGACTCGGAAATACCCATAATAATACAAAAGAGGGTTTAACACTCCCCCTCAAGCTGGACAGACCCAGCTTGGACAACGAGTCCCACAAAAAAGAATAAGATGACACCACACAAGACCCATAACTACTCCCCCTCAAGCTGGGTGTCAGATGTGGTGGATCCCCAGCTTGGAACTGAGCGAGGCAAGGCGAGCACCAGGGAGGCCTTTGGTGAAGATGTCAGCAAGCTGGTCGGCCGCCGGAATGTGGCTAAAGCTGACATGGTTGTGCTCCAGGTGGTGGCGAAGAAAGTGACAGTCCACCTCAATATGCTCCGTGCGTTCATGGAAGACGGGATTCGAAGCAATTTTAGTGGCTGCCTGATTGTCACACCATATGTGAGCAGAAGTCTGCTGAGGAAAGCCAAGCTCCTGGAGGAGTTGCCGAAGCCAAAGGATCTCGGTAGTGACGGTGGCCATGGCACGCTACTCAGACTCGGCACTGGAGCGAGAGACGACCGTCTGTTTCTTGCTGCGCTAAGAAATGAGGTTGCCTGCCAAGAAAATGGTGAACCCAGAGATAGATTTCCGAGTGGCAAGGCAGCCAGCATAATCAGCATCGCAAAAGGCCTCAATATGCTGATGAGGATGCTGGGAGTAGTGAAGACCACGGGCAGGATCCCGTTTGATGTACTTGGGGATGCGGATGACAGCATCCCACTGAGATGTGGTTGGATGCTCCATAAATTGACTCACTTTGGCTACCGCACAGGAAATGTCGGGTCGAGTCATGGTGAGATAATTGAGTTTGTCCACCAATCGACGGTACCGCTCGGGATGTGGGTATAGAGCCGAGGAGGCATAAAGAGACCGTTTGCCAGGCTCCAGAGGAGTATCGACCGTAGTGGCCTGAGTCAGCCCAACATCCTGCAATATATCCAATGCATACTTCCGTTGGCAGAGGGAGATGGTGACAGAGGAGTAGGAAACCTCGATGCCGATGAAGTATGTGAGAGGACCAAGATCCTTAGTGTGGAAGTGCTGGTGAAGACGAGCCTTGAGATGGGTGATACCCACAGAGTCGCTGCCGGTGATGACGATATCATCCACATAGACGACCAATAAGATGCAGCCATGTGGAGTCGTCCTGTAGAAGACAGTGTGGTCTTTCATACTGCGGGAAAGCCCAAAGTTGCTGACGATCGTGCTAAAGCGGCCAAACCAAGCACGGGGAGACTGCTTGAGGCCGTAAAGAGAGCGGCGGAGACGGCATACACGAGATTCAGCGCCGACGGCACAAAATCCGGGGGGCTGCTGTAGATAGATTTCTTCCTCAAGGAAGCCATGGAGGAATGCATTCTTGACATCCAATTGATGAAGAGGCCACCGATGATGGGCGGCGAGAGAGATGAATAGCCGGACAGAGGCCATCTTGGCAAACGGGGAGAAGGTATCAAAGTAGTCAACTCCGTATGTCTGAGCAAAGCCTTTGGCCACAAGGCGGGCTTTGAGGCGATGGAGAGTACCATCGGGATTCAACCTGACCGTGTAAATCCATTTGCTGCCCACTGCCTGTTTGCCTGCTGGAAGAGGGACAAGATCCCAAGTATGGTTGTCCTCCAGAGCCTGCAATTCATCCCGCATGGCTGTGAGCCACCCGGGGTGAGATTTGGCCTCACCAACTGTGCGAGGTATAGAAACCGTCTCCAGAGTGGACAAACCCCTGTAAGAAGATGCAAATAGAGAAGTACTCTGGCAGGAGCGAGTACCTTTCCGTAGGGCAATGGGCAAGTCCGCGGGTGGTGGAGCAGGAGCAGCGGACGAAGCGGGAGCATCAGTGTCACTGGCCGGAATGAGGAATACAGTCAAAGGACGGCCGGAGTAGACCTGACCAAAATGGGTGTCAACAGGGGTTGACGCCGGTGGAGGATGGATGAGGAGAGGAGGACAAACATCGAGGACAGGGTCAGGAGGAGGAGAGGAGGAGAGGAAGGAGGCAAATCCGGAAGAGGCTGGATGATGAGGGGAAGACAATCATCAATGGCAGAGTCAGAAGGAGGAGAGGGAAAGGAGAATGGAGAACTTTCCACAAAGGAGACATCTGCGGAGATGACATACCGGCGAAGGTCTGGGGAGAAGCAGCGGTATTCGTGCTGAGTGCGGGAATAACCGAGGAAGATGCAGCGGAGAGATTTGGGAGAGAGTTTGGTGCGGCCAGGGCGAGTGTCACGAACATAACACAAGCAGCCAAACACTCGAAGAGGGAGGGAATGAAGAGGAGAGTGGGGAAAAGAGCCCGAAAGGGAGTCTCCCCCTTAAGGATAGAAGAAGGGAGGCGATTGAGGAGGTAGGTAGCAGTGAGAATGACATCGCCCCAAAAGAGCAGAGGCACCTGTCGGTGGAAGATGAGGGCACGGGCAGTCTCTAGAATATGTCTGTGTTTCCGCTTGGCCACGCCGTTCTGCTGGGGTGTATCAGGACAGGAGGTCTGATGAAGGATGCCATTCGTCCGGAGAAACTGCCGAAAAGAAGTGGAGAGATACTCGCGCCCATTATCCGAGCGGAGACATTTGACCGATATAGAAAAACGATTCTTAATTTCATTAAAAAAGGTTTGGAAGGTGGAAAACACTTCGGAGCGTTCCCGAAGAAAGTAAAGCCACGTCATTCGCGAATAGTCATCAATGAAGGATATATAGTATTTATAGCCCAAATGACTCGGAACGGTACACGGGCCCCAAACATCGGAATGAATCAGAGCAAAGGGGTGGGAGGCCCGTGTATCCGTGCGAGTAATGTAGGAAGAGCGATGATGTTTTGCAAAAGAGCATGACTCACAATGAAAAGTAGGAGTCCTACTGAAGTCCGGAAACATCTGATGAATGGTGGATGCAGGCGGGTGCCCTAATCGGGAATGAAGATCAAGTGCCCGAGAAGAGGTAGACGTGCAAGGCGAGGGTGAGGGTGCCGGGGCGAAGCGGGGCGAGCCGCCGAGAGCGGGACGTCGAGGGCGGGGCGCCGGGAGCCAGGGAGCCGGAGACGCCGGGGAGCAGCGGGAGGCAGCGGGAGGCGCCGGGAGCAGCGGGAGGCGCGGGAGGCCGTCGGGGCTTGGACGCCGACGGGAAGAACCGCGCCGGGAGGATGGAGGGCCGCCGGGAGATGAGTCGCAGGGGTTGGGCGCGCGCACGGTGGGGCTGGCCGGGAGCGCCGCTGGGAAGGGAGCCGTTGCTGGGAAGGGAGCCGCATCGGAGGGTTGGTCGCAGGAGGAGCCGCGGGCGGAAGAGTCCCGAGCGGGAGGAGCCGCGCCGTCGGGGAGGAAGTCCGCAGGGAGGAGGCGCGGCGTGAGCCGTCGTGGAGGAGGGCCCATCGGCGGTCGTCGCGCAGGAGCAGGGAGGGTCGCGACGGAGGAGGCGCGGGCCGCGGCGGGGAGAGAGAGGGCCGCCGGGGAGAGAGCCGCTGGGAGAGAGGGTCGCCGGGACGGGGGCCGCGCGGGTGAGGGCGTCGGGAGCCGCGGGGAGCCGCTGGGAGGGAGCGCCCTGGGAGGGAGAGCCGCCGGGAATGGGCAGGCCGGAGAGGAGCGGGGCGAGAGGGCTGCGCCGGGACAGGAGGGGAGGCCCGCCGGGAATGGCTAGGGCAGTAGGGAGAGAGGCGGGGCCGGGAGGACGCCGGGAATCCGCAAGGGAGTATTCCGATGTGGGACTCGGAAATACCCATAATAATACAAAAGAGGGTTTAACAATTTGTATAGGAGACAGGGATGTCTTATGCCGGCACTATTGATAAACCTTTTCAATCAAGCGAGAGGTCTTTTCATGTCGAATAAAGTGAGTCGGTTCATTGAACTTTTGACGAAGCTCCATTGATATGTAGTATGTCACATCATAGGATACATCGAGCGAAAACTAGACTTGGACCTGGTGCATTTTGACCATGGATATCTCAACATTGAAGCATTTTGTGATGCTGGTTGTTAAACCCTCTTGTATTATTATGGGTATTTCCGAGTCCCACATCGGAATACTCCCTTGTACATTCCGCATTTTCATTCTATAAAAGAAGAGCCCCACCTCACATTGAAGGTAAGTGGGTTTCCCTATTCTACATGGTATCAGAGGGATTTTTATCCCGAACCCTCCCTCCCTTGCGGATTCCCGGCGTTCTCCCGGCCCCGCCTCTCTCCCTCCTGCCCTAGCCCGTCCCGGCAGGCCATCCCTCCCGGCAGGCCCTCCCTCCCGGCGCACCTCTCCTCTCTGGCCTGCGCCCTCCCGGCAGGCCCTCCCTCCCAACGCCCGCGGCTCCCGGCCCTCCCGTCGCACCGCCCTCCATCCTCCCCGCGGCTCCCCCCGGCTCCCGGCGCCATCACCCGCGCGCCTCCCCCTGTCCCGGCACCACCTCCCTCGCCGCTCCCTCCCGGCCGGCCCCGCCGGACCGCCCTCGGCCGCTCTGCCCTGCGCGGCTTCCCGGCGCCTCCCGCTGCTCCAGCGGCCCTCCTCTGCGCGCTCCCTCCCAGCGGCCTCCCGCTGCTCCCGGCACCTCCCGCGGCTCCCGGCGGCATCTCCCGGCTCCCCGGCTTCCGGCTCGCCCCGCCGTCCCTGCGCACCTCCTCACGGCGTCGCGTCCGCGCGCCCAGCCCCTGCGGCTCACCTCCCGGCGGCCCTCCATTCTCCCGGCGGCTCTCCTGCTGCACCCGGCGCCTCCCACAGCTCCGGCGCCTCCCGTGCCTCCCGCTGCTCCGCGCTCCCGGTGCCCCGACGTCCCGGCTCCCCGGCTCCCGGCTCCCGGCTCCCCGGCTCCCGGCTCCTCGGCTTCGCCCCGGCACCCTCGCCCCGGCGCCTCGCCCTCGGCGACTCGCCCCGGCGCCCCGCCCTCAACGCCCCGCCCAGGCGCCTCTTCTCCGGCGCCCCCCTCCCGGTGGCCCTCTCCTCCCCGGCGGCCCTCTCATCCCGGCAGCCCCCTCATCCCGGCGGCCCCCTCATCCCGGCGGCCCCCTCATCCCGGCGGCCCCCTCATCCCGGCGGCCCCCTCATCCCGGCGGCCCCCTCATCCCGGCGGCCCCCTCATCCCGGCGGCCCTCTCATCCCGGCGGCCCCCTCATCCCGGCGGCCCCCTCATCCCGGCGGCCCCCTCATCCCGGCGGAGCACCCTCGGCTACGCCTCCCGGCCACCCTCGCCCGACGCCTCCCGCAGCTCCCGCGTCTCCCGCTGCCCCGCCCTCGTTCCGGCGGCCCTTCCGGCACGCGCCCGTCCTGCGCCCGATCATCCCGCCGGCCCGCTGCCTCAGCTCCCGACGCTTCCATGGCGGACTCCTCGGGACGTGGTCGTGCTTCACGTCGTCCACGTCCCTTTTGTCACCATTGTGGCAAGTTTGGCCACCTGATCGCCCGATGTTGGGTCCTGCATGGCCGGCCATCTCAGCACCTGCGGCAGGGACAGCCCGCGGTCCGGGACGTGTCCTCGACTATCGCCTCTCTTTTCCCGTCTCTGGCCCTGTCTATGGTCGACCTCAGGCAGCCTCATGATCCACCGGCCTCTGTCCGCCCCGCTCCCTCCTCGGCTTCTCTGGCCCGTACTGTTTGCCCCACTGCCTTGGTCAGCCAATTCTCCCCTGCATGGCTGCTGGACTCGGGTGCCTCCGACCACCTCACCGGTGATGCTGGTATGTTGACGTCTTACTGCACATATGCCGGTTCTTCAGCCATCACCGTCGCTGATGGGTCCACTATCCCCATAGCGGGCTTCGGCGCATGCTCCCTGACTCCTTCGATACACCTACCCTCTGTGGCACATGTGCCCCGCAGTCCCTTTAATCTGCTTTCCATCAGTAAACTGACTAAGGATTATAACTGTGCGGCCATATTTACCTCTTCTGGTGTTGTGTTTCAGGAGCAGACTACGAACCGGGAACTTGGTCGAGGCCGGCTTCGCGACGGGGTCTACATGTTCGAGGGGCCATCACCCATTGCTTGCACGTCTATCTCTTCTCGGGCACTTGATCTTCATTCCCGATTAGGGCACCCGCCTGCTTCCACCATTCATCAGCTGTTTCCAGACTTCAGTAGGACTCCTACTTTTCATTGTGAGTCATGCTCCTTTGCAAAATATCATCGCTCTTCCTACATTCCTCGCACGGATACACGGGCCTCCCACCCCTTTGATCTCGTTCATTCAGATGTTTGGGGCCCGTGTACCCTTCCGAGTCACTTGGGCTATAAATACTATATCTCTTTCATTGATGACTATTCGCGCATGACGTGGCTTTACCTTCTTCGGGAACGCTCCGAAGTGTTTTCCACCTTCCAAACCTTTTTCCATGAAATTAAGAACCAGTTTTCTATCTCTGTCAAATGTCTCCGCTCGGATAATGGGCGCGAGTATCTTTCCTCTTCCTTTCGGCAATTTCTCCAGGCAAATGGTATCCTTCATCAGACCTCCTAACCTGATACACCCCAGCAGAACGGCGTGGCCGAGCGGAAACACAGACATATTCTAGAGACTGCTCGTGCCCTCATCTTCCACCGACAGGTGCCTCTGCTTTTTTGGGGAGATGCCATTCTCACTGGTACCTACCTCATCAATCGCCTTCCTTCTTCTATCCTTAAGGGGGAGACTCCCTTTCGGGCTCTTTTCCCCACTCTCCCTCTTCATTCCCTCCCTCTTCGAGTGTTTGGTTGCTTGTGTTATGTTCGTGACACTCGCCCTGGCCGCACCAAACTCTCTCCCAAATCCCTCCGCTGCATATTCCTTGGTTATTCCCGCACTCAACGTGGCTACCGCTGCTTCTCCCCGGACCTTCGCCGGTATGTCATCTCCGCAGATGTCTCCTTTGTGGAAAGTTCTTCATTCTCCTTTCCCTCTCCTCCTCCTGACTCTGCCATTGATGAATGTCTTCCCCTCATCATCCGGCCTCTTCCGGATTTGCCTCCTCCTACCTCTCCTCCTCCTGACCCTGTCCTCGATGATTGTCCTCCTCTCCTCATCCATCCTCCACCGGCGTCAACCCCTGTTGACACCCATTTTGGTCAGGTCTACTCCCGCCGTCCTTCGACTGTATTCCCCGTTCCAGCCAATGACACTGATGCTCCCGCTTTGTCCGCTGCTCCTACTCCGCCACCCGCGGACTTGCCCATTGCCCTACGGAAAGGTACTCGCTCCTGCCAGAGTACTCCTCTATTTGCATCTTCTTATAGGGGTTTGTCCGCTCTGGAGACGGTTTCTATACCTCGCACAGTTGGTGAGGCCAAATCTCACCCCGGGTGGCTCGCCGCCATGCGGGATGAATTGCAGGCTCTGGAGGAAAACCATACTTGGGATCTTGTCCCCCTTCCAGCAGGCAAACAGGCAGTGGGCAGCAAATGGATTTACACGGTCAGGCTGAATCCCGATGGTACTCTCCATCGCCTCAAAGCCCGCCTTGTGGCCAAAGGCTTTGCTCAGACATATGGAGTTGACTACTTTGATACCTTCTCCCCGGTTGCCAAGATGGCCTCTGTTCGGCTATTCATCTCTCTTGCCGCCCATCATCGGTGACCTCTTCATCAATTGGATGTCAAGAATGCATTCCTCCATGACTTCCTTGAGGAAGAAATCTATCTCCAGCAGCCCCTCGGATTTTGTGCCGCCGACGCTGAATCTCGTGTCTGCTGTCTCCGCCGCTCTCTTTACGGCCTCAAGCAGTCTCCCCGTGCTTGGTTTGGTCGCTTTAGCACGGTCGTCAGCGACTTTGGGCTTTCCCGCAGTATGAAAGACCACACTGTCTTCTACAGGACGACTCCACATGGCTGCATCTTATTGGTCGTCTATGTGGATGATATCGTCGTCACCGGCAGCGACTCTGTGGGTATCACCCATCTCACGGCCCATCTTCACCAGCACTTCCACACTAAGGATCTTGGTCCTCTCACATACTTCCTTGGCATTGAGGTTTCCTACTCCTCTGCCACCATCTCCCTCTGCCAACGGAAGTATGCATTGGATATATTGCAGGATGCTGGGCTGACTCAGGCCACTGCGGTCGATACTCCTCTAGAGCCTGGCGAACGGTCTCTTTATGCCTCCTCGGCTCTATACCCACATCCCGAGCGGTACCGTCGATTGGTGGGAAAACTCAATTATCTCACCATGACTCGACCCGACATTTCCTGTGCGGTAGCCAAAGTGAGTCAATTTATGGAGTATCCCACCACATCTCAGTGGGATGCTGTCATCCGCATCGCCAAGTACATCAAACGGGATCCTGCCCGTGGTCTTCACTACTCCCAGCATCCTCATCAGCATATTGAGGCCTTTTGCGATGCTGATTACGCTGGCTGCCTTGCCACTCGGAAATCTACCTCTGGGTTCGCCATTTTCTTGGCAGGCAACCTCATTTCTTGGCGCAGCTAGAAACAGACGGTCGTCTCTCGCTCCAGTGCCGAGTCTGAGTACCGTGCCATGGCCACCGTCACTACCAAGATCTTGTGGCTTCGGCAACTCCTCCAGGAGTTTGGCTTTCCTCAGCAGACTTCTGCTCACATCTGGTGTGACAATCAGGCAGCCACTAAAATTGCTTCGAATCCCGTCTTCCATGAACGCACGAAGCATATTCAGGTGGACTGTCACTTTCTTCGCCACCACCTGGAGCACAACCATTTCAGCTTTCGCCACATTCCGACGGCAGACCAGCTTGCTGACATCTTCACCAAAGGCCTCCCTGGTGCTCGCCTTGCATCGCTCAGTTCCAAGCTGGGGATCCACCACATCTGACACCCAGCTTGAGGGGGAGTATTTATGGGTCTTGTGTGGTGTCATCTTATTCTTTTTTGTGGGACTCGTTGTCCAAGCTGGGTCTGTCCAGCTTGATGGGGAGTGTTAAACCCTCTTGTATTATTATGGGTATTTCCGAGTCCCACATCGGAATACTCCCTTGTACATTCCGCATTTTCATTCTATAAAAGAAGAGCCCCACCTCACCTTGAAGGTAAGTGGGTTTCCCTATTCTACACTGGTTATTGCGAGGATGCTCATCCTCTTGGTGATCTAACCCGGTTTTTTTACGAGGTGATAGAACCCATTAAGGTGGACTGTCACTCCATTGGGGAAAACTGTGAGAATATGAATCTCTTATTTGACTATGTTCAAACAATAGAACAATGCCGATATGTTCACTGGAGGCTTCAGGGTCACGGGTAATACTCTTGTGTGACAAGCTGAATATGATAAATATATATGTCTTAGCTTGAGGAGGCGTGTTAGTTTAGATATGTATCCAGTACATGATTATGTCCAGGTTCATTCAATTTGATTAGGCCCATTTTATTTCCTTATAGCTTGTGTTTAAATTTTTGAATCTTTTGCCTATTTTGAGTCATATATATCTAATCACGTTTTATAAATAGAGGGACCCGGTCTTACCTGAGGGGCACGGGTTCTGGTTCCATTCCTTCCGCTCTGCTAATTCATCTTTAAGGTCCAAATGAACCAATGCTGTTGTTATAAACTAGACTTGATCTGAATTGTCATTGTGTTTTCTGGTTTGTTTAAAATTCAATGATAAAAAATGAAACAGATAGCGGGATATGGGGCAAAGTTTTAATGATTTCAACCTATTTTTATTCCTGCTCATGGCAAAATTTGACTGAAATGTCGTTGTTAGTAATATAAACACTTGAATAGAAGACGTCTCATAGTTCCTGTGTTCATATTGATTAATTTTTGGGTGTTGATTGGTATAGAAAATTGCATGTTTCCACTTTAAATTAAATTGATACCCTGCAAATTTGTTGGTCATTACATCTTTTAGTGGCTGGCAAAGCAGAAATGCTAATTTCCCCGTGTTCTTAACTTTTGTTTAAATTTCATGGAAGCCTCAAGTGCGAGAGCTGGATTTGGTTTTTCAGATTCTAATAAAACAGTAACTGGTTTAGCACTTATTTGGAATGATTGATTGGCAGGTGCTCCATGGTGTTTTGGAGCACCTATTGTGCAGGATAGAGATCTAAATGAGTACAATCCTTCTGGCTCAAAGTCCAGCCGGCCACTGCCTTGCGGTCATCCATTGTGTGAATTGGGTTCAAATTGCACAACTTCTATCGACCCGTGTCCCTACACTGTTAATTACTATTCTGATGGCATGTCAAGCTCTGGAGTTCTCGTTCAAGATACTCTACACTTAGCATCAATTGGTGATGGCACATCTAACACTTCTATTCAAGCTTTGGTTGTTTTAGGGTATGCTGCTGGCCTCCTGGCATTGCAATAGAATTTTTAGACTTTGTTTGACAGCTCTTACTGAAAACTGCTTGTGATAGATGCTTCTATATTATATAGGGGTTTATTTGATAGCACTTATTGAAAACTGTTTATAGCACTAATCACCTGTGATAAGCAGTTTGAAAAAGCAGTTTTTGATCGGTTTCTGAAAAATCACTTACACTTAAATTCCAGAAGACAGAAAAGCACCGTTTCAATAAGCAATCTGGGAACACTTGTACAGAAACACTTATTGCAGGTGATCAGTGCTATAAGCAGTTGTCAGCACACGTTGCCAAATAGACTCGTAAGTGTTTTCAGATTGCTTATCAAAAAAGTGCTTTCCTTCTTCAATTGAAGTGCAAGTGTTTTCAGAGACAGAACAAACACCACTTATTTTTTCAAACTGCTCATATCATAAGTGATAAGTGCTACGGACAGTTTCCAATTAGTGCTGTCAAAGAGAGCCTTAACCATGTGAGGTTATGTCCAATATAATGGAATGGATTTTTAATGGAAAAGTTACTTTCATTGGGTAATTTCATTTGTAATGGCAAAGGTAGGGATACTTGTTTCCATGCACCAGTTATTTATGAATATAACAGTGGAATTAGATATTCTATTAAAGCCTGCATTTTTTTTCCATGAATTTCATAACTTTTTATTTTCTGCTGTTAGAGTTGTTCCATAAAAGTGGACATGCGTCCTTCAACAACTTTTTCTGTAACAGGTGTGGCAGGAATCAAAGTGGTGATTTCTTGGATGGAGTTGCTCCCGATGGTTTAATGGGTTTAGGACTTGGAAACATTTCAGTTCTAAATGTTCTTGCAAGTTCAGGATTGACCCAAAACTCTTTCTCATTGTGTTTTAATGATGATGGTTCTGGTACAATTAACTTTGGAGATCAAGGATTTGCCAAACAACACTCTACTGCATTTCTGCCTTTGGATGGGAAATAGTTAACATTCTCTTTCTCCCTGTGGTGCATTTTATTTCCCTGGCTTTATGTACTCCCATGAAATATTTAAAATGGCTGTTTATGCTCTCTTCCAGTTCAACCTTCATAATTGGAGTTGAGGCATGTTGTACGGGCAGTTATTGTCTTCAGCATACGAGTTTTGAAGCTCTGGTTGATAGCGGGACCTCATTTACTTATTTTCCTGATGATGTGTACAAAAAAGTTGTTGAAGAGGTACTTGGTTTGTGCTACTTAGGCTCCATTTGACAACACTTATTTAAAATTGCTCAAAGTACTTCTGTATATGTGTTTACAGATTTCGTATTGAAAAAAAAAATTCTACCACTTTAAGTGCTTTTCTTCTGGATTTTAAATGCAAGCATTTTTGCAAAAACAAAACACACGATTTTCTCTGACTGTTTATCTGTTTATCGTAAGTGATAATTGCTATAAACAGTTTTCAATAAGTGGTGTCCAACAGAGCCTTAGCCCCATTTGGATTTTTGGTTTGTGAATGAGAATAATTATAATGCTGTTATTTCCTAATTACAATTATGCTTGAGAATTAGGGTATTAATAATTGATTTATTTCTTTTCCTTCCTATTCCCACAATCCAAGTAATGCATTGCCATTATGAATCTTTACATTTTCTGATGTCACTTCTTTGCTTGTGATGATAGTTTGACAGACAAGTAAATGCTACTAGATATAACAATTATCCGAGTTGGGAATATTGTTATGAATCTAGGTAAATTTCCCTCAGATGGGTAATGGTTTGAGAGCTTATGCTTTGTTTGTTGGTGTTATGGACATGCTAACTTTTTTTTTTCCATCTTTGTTTTTAGCTTGCAGGACTTCCCCAAGATTCCTTCCATAAAATTATTGTTTCCGTCCAACAATATCTTTGTGATCCATGATCCTATTCTCAGGGTCTACGAGCAGAAGGTTATACTGTTTACTTTAATTCCTTATGAATTGATTTCTCTACCCTGTTTGGTTGTATCATATTAAGCGGAAAGAAAAGAAATGGAGAGAAATGAAGAGAAATCCATTTCTTTCTGGATATCTGCTTTCAATCTGTACAAAAATAGGATAATTTGGAGAGAAATGGTATTTGAGGCTTTTAAGGCATGTAATAATTTCTTTTATTGTTATTATTTTTAATGTTTAACAAAATATGATGAAAAACTGTCTTTTTCCTGTTAATACCTTACCTATCCGAACACAATGGTCTTGTTCTTAGGTAGTGTTTGGTTTTGAAAAACATTTCATGTTTTCATTTTCATAAAACCTATTGGATTATGTTTGTTTTTTATGATTGTAGGCTGAATTTGATTTGGAAAATGTTTCCTAAATCATTCATTAAAATCATATTAAAAATGTATTAGAAAATATTTTGGATATAAGTTGAAAACAAGAAAGTGTGATTTACCCCTTGTATTTTTATTTTCTAGGTAACATGGAAACAAGTTTCCATGTTTCCCAGAGATCTAGTTTTCATTTTCACTTTTAAAAAATATTGTTAATTTGCATGATCTAATACATTTGCTGAAAATGAAAACAACAAACATTTTTCAAAACCAAGCACTACCTTTGAGTGTACAAGGAGAAGGTTAACTTTCTTTTCCTATGAATTTGAACTTGAATTACTAAAACAAATAATGTTATTGTTCTTTTTTCGACCAAATTTATCAACAACAAATAAGCCTTAAATCAAATTAAATGGTGTCGGCTACATGAATCAGATATCGTCAATTAACTCTATTGAAGACCATATTTTCATTGAAACCATTCAGAACAGAATCATCTTGAATGATTTGCTTAAGGGACCTTTTAGGTTTATCTCTACTTCTTTTAATAAGTGTTTTTTTCATTAAGCTTATCCTATTAACAGATGCATCTGTAGGTCTTTTTCTAACATGTCCAAACCATCTTAATCTAGTCTCAGTTATCTTCTCGTCAATTAGAGCCGCTTCAATTTTCTCTTGAACACATTCATTTTTAATCTTATTCATCTTAGTATGTCCACATGTCTATCTTAATATTTTCATTTTTGCTACTTTTATTTTTTGTTCAAGATATCTTATCAAAGGCCACGCTCACTACCATATAGAATAGCCGGTTTGATAACAGTTACTCTTCAATTTCAAATGAATTTTACCATCACAAAGCACCCCAGATTCCTTTCTTCATTTCATCTATCCAGTTTGAATCCTATGAGAGACATCTGGATTAATATCTCCATCACATTACTAGACAGTGGAGGTCGTCGGTCGTCGCACAAGGAGGCGGCGCACTGGAGAAGGTCTCGCACGGGAGTCGTCGACCAGGGAGGTGCCGGTGCGGCACAGGGAGGGGGCATCCTGGTTCCGTCGCGCGCAGGGAGGGTTCCGTCGCCACCGAGTGGGATCCCTCGGGAGGGAGGAACCGCGCTGGAGGGCCATGGGCGAAGCGCAACGAATGGAAGGCGCCCACAACGGGAGGGTGCCTTGGAGGAGTAGCGGAGGGGGGCGGTCAACTCATTCGGCTGGGAGCCGCCGCCCCCGACGGGGGAATACAAATGACTCCTCCAAGAAAACAAAAAAGACGGGAGGGTAGTCTAGGGTTGAATAACCTCCTCTGATACCATATAGAATGATAAAGAGGGGTGAACCCAATACTCAAAATAGCCCTCTTTAAGGGAGACTTTGAGGTTATTTTATAATGAATAATAAAGACTACGTAAAACCACAAGTCCGATGTGGGATGCAGACTCCAACAGCTGTAATTGAGTTCCACTCTACTAATACTTAGATTATCTAAGTTTAACCCGCACATCCGCATTTCATTGAAGATATTATTAAAGTAGCGTGTCCATCTTTTCTTAATTTTCCCATCCTTAAAAAGGGTACGCCGTTCATCTTTTATGCACCAAACTTGATTTAAATCTCTGGAGTTTGTCTTTCTACCTCTAGCTGAACTGTAGATTTTTCTTTTACCGTTCTTAGTATGTAATGAATGGTACAACTCCAAAAACTTGAGATTTAGCCTCACCAACTGCTTTCTTAGCCTCTACGCTCCACATGATATTTAGCCCAGTGATCTTCGTTACTACAAATGTGTGAAACTTTAAAACACTCAAGTTTCGATTCTTTTCTTTTTTTTGGACAAAACCCTTTTGATACTCGTCGAACAGAAGTATATATATTGTAAACACTTTTAGCCACCTCATCCCACTTTCAAAATTTATAGTGGATAAAATTAATTTTCTATTTATTGGATTTCAAAAGAAATCAAATTTTGGTGCAGGGTATAGTCCGTTTTTGTTTGGCTGTTCAGAAGACTGATGAAGATATTGGAACAATTGGACGTGAGTTTGACCACATGGTGTTCTCTTATCTCCTCACACTAGAAAAATAAATGAAAATTTCAGCTGCGTTTGGTTATGGAAATGGTCTGTTTTCATTTTTAAAAAAGGTATAAAAAATATTAGATTATATTCTGAATACTACGAGAAAATAAAAATCTATGTGATTTATCTCTCATTGCCTTTTCATTTCCCAAAAAATATATAAAAAAAAGATTTTCTTTTATTTTCCAAAAATCTATCATTTTCATTTTCTGAAAAATACTTTCCACTTACAAAATGAAAAACATCATACATTTTTGTAAAATGAAAGCAGAAAAGGTTTTCCATAACCAAACACAATCTTCTTTTTAAAATTTTAATTGCAGAGAAATGGATCTTCTTTTGCAGAGAACTTTATGATCGGATATCGGATGGTGTTCGATAAAGAGAAGATGATGCTTGGCTGGTCGTGCTTTAATTGTATGCATTTTGATTCCTTACCCGATCCTTTATGCATGGAGCTTAGTTTATTCATTGCAACACTGCTAAATGATACATTATATAGTATAAATATATAATAATAAAAGAAATATAATACATATCTTTTCACTGTTTAAGAAACTTTCTTATCAATGATACATTAAACCAGGAATGATCATGGGAACAATTTTTTTTTTTTTAAAAAAAGAAGTTTGATATTCCTCAAATTTGCTTGTCAAGGTTCTGATATTGGCAATGGTGGGGCAGAGCCCCTAAACTCCTCGCCGAGTAGTTCACCGACAAGCACCGTACCACCAAATGAACAAGTACCACCAAATGAACAATGGCACGCTCATGGGGGCCATGCTGTTGGTCCGGCCATTGCTGGTAAACCTTCAATTGCATCAACAGGGCTTCTTCAACCCAGTTTATGTGTATTTGTAAGATCACTCCTGCTGTTGTATCTTCTTCCTTTTGCCCTCTGAGTCTATTATTTAGGTTTAGGTCATGTTTGGATTGGTAGTGGCATGGCTTTAGGGTGTTCATGTCTCAGGGGATTTCATTGATGAGTTGCAGTACTCACCTTTGGCTGATGACCCTTCTGCATGAGCCTGCATGAGTTTTTGCAGAAGCTTATTCATTAGAGATTCCGAGGCTCCGTTTGGCTGCACTTGTAACTGGCCTATTCATTAGTTTTTACTGGATTCGCTTATGCAATTTACTCTGCAAGTGAAGATCCAAATTCCCCAAAACCTCTTGCTCAATTCGCTTAATATATGTCCTCAGTTCCCTTTCCATTGCATTATTAAGTGGTTTTGGGGAATTTGGACCCTGTTTGGATGCCACAGTGATGGGCATGGTTTGCGAGGACCCTTGTTTTATAAGTGGCATGGTTTGCCTAAATGTCCAGATACGCACCTTTGAATTTGATTCTGTAACATAATAGTTTTCATTTCATATTTAAATGATAATATATTTATTTTAATTCATAGAATCACAAGTCTGGTGCTTTTTATATAATGCAATGATTTAAATTGTAAAACCCAAGTTATAAAAACTTTCAGAGTTGATCATAATCCATGGCAAGTCCGAAGTGTTGTGAAAATTAATTTTTATCTATAAGAAATTTTATTGTTTAAAATCTTAAATAAAAAAATAGGGTACAAGGTTTTGAAATTTTAATTTCAAAGTTTTAAAATTTTCAATATCATTTTGATAATTTTACATTTAAGGGGGTAAAATGATCAGTCAAATAACCGATTTTATAAAAATTTTCTAATTGATTTGTTGAGTTCAGAATATAGTGTTTATCCTAATGTGAATGGTTGACTTTGAGGGAACAGGCACTGGTATGTGGTTGCAGTGACCCGAAAACATTCAAAAATGAATGGTTGAAAATCAATCGAACCCTAACAATCTAATAATACCACAAAAACAAAAAATAATTCCTTGCTTTAAACTATTAAAATAGGTTATGTATAGGTCGTGCCTGTATAAGGGTCGTAAGACGTAAGGGTCGTCAACACATTGTGTAAGGGATCCCTCGCTCGCGTAATGGTAACACCCTAAATACACAACCCATGTAAGGGTGGATCTTGTGTAAAGGTAAGACCTCTCGCGTAAGGGTAACTTGCCCCTTGCGTGAAGGTAACCATAAATTAAACAGGCAATGTAAGGGTACCCAATAGCCCATGTAAGGGTAACCCATAGATCGTGTAAGGGTAAACCATAGCTTGCGTAAGGGTAACTATAAATGCACATGCCACTGAAGGGTAACTGAACTTACGTAATGGTAGTTTGCCTAAAACAAGTAAGGGTAACCTGAACTTACGTAAGGGTCACCAAGGACTTACGTAAGGGTAAAGACAGCCATACAAAGCTTATGTAAGGGTCATGGGAAACTCATTTAACGGTAAAAGCCACTTCAAAGGGCTTTTGTAAGGGTAGAAAAACAAGATCAAAATAAAAAATAAAAACAGGAGAAACAATAGAGAATTATAATTAAACATGCTAAAACTTAAACAATACGTTAATTAGCAGGTTAATTTCATCTAGAAATCAGGCATGTTAAATTCAACAAATCTCCACTATTTTCAGAAGAAACTAAAACTAAAGGATGGTGTTCTTGCACCTAAATGTTATTTAAGTGGAACCAAGTTCAAGATACCTAAGAAATGCTTGAACTTGGGTAAAGGTACAACCATAGACAAACTATTGACTAAATTTTCATTTGTGTGTATCTTAATGACACAAATTGTTTCACTTTCTTTAACCTTTCTAATAAAGTGAAGCTTAATATGTATGTACTTGGACCTACCATGACAAACTAGATTTTTAGACATACCAATGAGCCATATAGCTTCTTTGACTACTTCTATCAGTGCTTTGTTCTCGACTTCGGTGGTTGAGAGGGCCACCACTGATTACATATTGCACTTCCATGATATAGGTCCTCCACATGCAGTGAAGACATGATCAATTAGTGTTCCCCTAGTATCAATATTTCCAGCAGAGTCGGAACCCACATAGCCAATCACTAATTCAGAAGAATTAACATTCTTACCATAGTAAATTGAAAGAGATGGAGTAGAAGAAATGTACCTTAATAACCATTTAAGAGCATGCCATTGCATCTTACTCAGATTTGCCACAAAACTTCTCAAAGTACAGTCAGAAAAGGAAACATATGGTCTGGTACAAATCATAGCATACATAATACTTCCCTCTACATTAGCACACGAGATTATGCTCATATATTCAACACCAAAAGCTGTGGTAGGTGACTGAGATAATGAAAATTTAAAATATTGATTAAAAGGAACACTAACAAGTTTTAAAGCATCAAACAAATACCTCTTAAGCATGATATAAGAACGTTGAGACAGATAAAGAAGTCTATGCTTCCTATCCCTAATGATTTTCATGCCCAAAATTTTCTTAGCATAACCTAGATATTTCATTTCAAAAACTGAATTTAATTGCAGTTTAACATGGGTTCATATCACTACACATGAGTAACATGTCATCAACATAAAGCCATTAATAAAGCATGCAAATTTTAACTTATTTAAAATGTACACATGCATTAAACTAACTCCCGCTGGAACTATTTTACGACATAAACAAGTCAAATTTATTATACCATTGTCTTGAAGGTTGTTTTAATCCATATAATGATTTATTAAGGAGACATACTTCTTTATCTTTGAATTCATGCTCAAAACTAGCAGGAGGATTCATGTATATTTTTTCATTTAAATCACCATGCAAGAATGTAGTTTTAATATCCAGTTGTTCTATATGAAAATCTAAATGGGTAGTAAAAGAAAGAAGAATTCTTGTTGAAGAATGCTTAACTAATGAGAAAAAATTTCAGTTGATCGATTCCCTCTCTATGAAAGAAGCCTTTGACTATAAGCCTAGCTTTAAACTTAACTTTATTTTATGCAGTTTTGTCTTTTGTTTTATAAATCCATTTACAACCAATCACCATGGTAGTAGGTGGTTTATTGACTATGGAACAAGTATGGTTCTTTCTTAGGGATGTCATCTCATCTTTCATGGTTAAAATCCAATGCTTAGAGTTGTTGACATTGACAACTTGATTGTAGCTTTGGGGATCCTCTCTACTAAGATCCCCTACCACATGCAAGGTAAAGACAACCATATCAGTATGGTTGTACCTAGAAGGAGGTCTAATGAATCTCCTATGCCTATCCTTAGCGAGTTGATAACCTCTAAGGTCACTAGGAGCTCCATCATCAGAGCATCATCAGAACCAGACCCAGATTCTGGCTCAGGTTGAGAAAGGGGCAGCTGAGAGGTTGATGGAGGAGTCTTAATAGGAGACTCACTAACATTGGGAGGATCAACCTCAAGATCCATCTTCTGAGAAGGATCATCAATCACATCAATGGGAGGCTGCACTAGGAGGAAAAGACTCTTGAAACACCACATCCTGGCTAAGAATACACTTATGAAAGCCGAGTTTATCTATCCAATGCTTATATCCCTTCACTCACTTAGGATACTCTATGAAAATGCAATTGACAGCCGTAGGAGCAAGCTTACCATTCTTGACATGAGGATAAAAAGTGAATCCAAACACCCTAATATGTTTATAGGATGGGGGTTGTTTGCTCCGAAGATTTATAGGAGTCTTAAATCCATTGGTAGATGGTAACCACATATTTATCAAGTAGACTATCATAGTGACATCCTTTGCCCAAAATGACTTGGGAAAGCCCATGCATGCAAGTATGCTACATACCCGATCAAGAATGGTACGGTTCATACGCTCATCTAAATCATTCCGTTGAGGAGTATAACTCGCAGTTCAGTGCCTCAAAATTCCTTCATCTTCACAAAACTTGGTAAATTCAGTAGATAAGTATTCATGGCCATTATCAGTCCTTAAGGCCCCAAAATTTCCTTGAAAAGTAATCTATAAAGGTGACAAAGTAGGAGCCTCCACCATGAGATGCAGCCCTAGACGGTACCCACAAATCAGAGTGCACATACTCAATTGAGAAATCGGCTTTCAAATTGGATTTATAAAAACTAAATCTTTTGGACTTTCCCGGGACACAGTCCTCACAAAAATGTATGTTACCCGTTTAACTTGAGTGAGTAGACTTTTCTTGCTCAATTCCTCTATCCCTTTACCACTCACATGTCCCAACCACTTTTCCAAAGCATAGTTTTTTCACTATTAGTGACATAAGTGCCGCCCATCTATTTTTTATGTGTTATTCCATCCAGAATATACAACCCATTCATTAAGGACCCTTTTACAACTGTACAAGCTCCCTTGAAGATTCTTAGAAAACCAGAATCAAATTTAAAGGTGTAACTTCTCTGATCCAAGATACATAGCAAGATGAGATTACTTTGTAAATCTGGAACCCATCTAACTTCCAACAAGGTGACTAAAGAATGTCTTGAGAGCTATAGTGTAACATCCCACCCCTCCTCATTGGCTTGAGAATTGGTGGGGTTCCACTAGACATAGATAACATCCTCAAGATACCAAAGGATGACAATAAATGCCAAGGGATTAAGGAATTGTTAGGGGACGATTTTCCCTATAAAAGGAAACAACTAAACAATACACAAAATAAACATCCAAACCACTACATGACACATGAATAAAACAATGCAACTCAAACATATAACCAACAAAATATCAATATCATAGTGACAATAGAAACGAGTGATAAAAATCCAAAAGACAACAAGACCCAAAGACACCCATATGGTATCCTCACAAGTAAATCCCATACTAGCTTCAAGCTCCAACACTACTTACCGTACCCACGGTATCAAGGTGCATCACTAGAGAAGTACAATACCTTTCACTTCTCTATGTCCCAATAGATGACATTTGCAAACATTTAGAAGACAATAAAACAGTTTATATAATGCCACAAGAGAAAACCAAGTAAGAAAAACTATAAAAAATCTTATTCCATTCATCTATTTTTGGCATAATTATTCTCGGGTTCACACACACACCTATCCTCATACACACAACTATACAATCAAGATTGGTGTTACCATCAATGGTGGTACTTTATGACCATATCCCGTTCAACCTTAACGAAGTCACTTCCAACCTTATCCGCCCCCTTGAACACACACCAACCCAAATATGCCAAATTTTGTACCAAAACATTTTCCACAAAACAATCTTCCTTTGAAAACATCTCATCAAATACGCTTCTTGCATCAAAACTATTCCATCATTTTAAAATCATCATTTTAAAATCACAAGCAAAGAGGGTTTCCAAAGACCATGCAATTTTCCACAATTTTCAAAATACAACCCAAAATGGTTTCCTTCATGAAATAACCCAAAGTGACTATAGAAAAACAAAGCAAACCATTTAAGAAAACTAAACCTTCAAGTTCTATAATAGTGGAAATGAGAGAGAATCTACCCACCTCGAATTCATTTGTTTGCCATAGGGGTCTATGACAATTCTCATAACGCCAATTCTTCTTTACAATCGTCAAATAAAACCTAAGGAGATATCATTAGAATTCATCCAAAGGCCATATATCCTATATCAACATTGATCTATAGTTCTGTTCAAGAAAAAACATAGAGATCCGAGTCAAGAATGAAGAACGAGGCACAAACCTTGATTCCCACAATCGCACGCTCGATGATCCGTTGGAAATAGAGTTCAGACATCAAAGGTATCTAAAAATCACCTATGGGTGCCCTAGAAAATGAGATGAATGAATTGGGAATTACAACTGCTAGCCGCACTAAAACTGGATGGGTCCAAAATAATTTATGATGTAAATTGGGAATTTACATCATAAATTCATTGAGGGTCACTTTACATTGAAAAACCTGATGCCTCGATTTATTTTTCTAGAAAACCCACTTTTATGATATAAATGAAATTTACATCATAAATTTCTTGGATAAAGATCTGGTGAAACACATTTACGACTTGAAAAAATTTACAGCCTTCACCCCAGGAAATTAATGACGTAAAACAAAAATTTATGACATAAATTTTCCCCATAGAAAATTCCAGTAGCCAGACTCCAGTCTCTTTTCTAGTTTAACCTCTGAACACTATCAGGACACTTACCAATGACTTCAAACATAAAAGGAAAAGAATAAAACAATGAAATACCTCAAATCGGGGGGTGGGGGGTGGGGGTGGGGGTGGGGGATATTCTTCCCACCACTGGTCTTTCCTTCCTTGGAAAGTAGAAAACTGATGTTGCTTTGGAAGAGCTTGGGCCATTGCCTATGCATTTCCTTTTCATACTCTCATGTTTCTTCCTAACTCTAACCATGCTTCCATAAAACCCATACCAAACCGATGCTTTTTCCATGTAATAAATTCTATTTCTTATCTACAATCCTTACTAGCACATGAATCAATATATCATCTGTTTCAAGATCAATATGGTCTTATTTAATTACATAGTGAGGATTAGGCTCGTACTTTTTCAATTAAGATACATGAAACACATTATACACTAAACTGAACCTTGGTGGTAAAGACGAACGATAAGCTACATCACCCACTCATTCAAGTATCTCAAAAGGGACAATGTATCAGGGAGACAACCTGCCTTACCAAAACGATGATGCCCTAGTCTTGGAGAGATTCTAAATAAAACACGTCTAACCACCTAAAATGATAACAGTTATTGATGATTATCCACATATGATTTTTGTAGACTCTGAGACATTTCCATCCTCTTTCTGATCATCTGAATATTCACTGTTGTTTCTTGCACAAGACTAGGTTCAATAAGTGAAGTCTCACATGTTTCCACCCAACAAAGTGGAGAACGACAAGGGAGAACATCCAATGCTTCAAAAGGACTCATATGTGTCAAGGCATGATAACTGTTATTTTATGAGAACTCCACTAATGGTATATGATCCTCCCACGAGTCTCTAAAATCCACCATGCAAGCTCTCAATATATTTTCCAATGTTTGCATTGTTCATTCAGATTGTCTATCATTTGAGTATGATAACCTGTTCTCAAGGTCAATTTCATTCTGAGTGCTTATTTCAAAGATTTCCAAAACTAAGATGTAAACTTAGGGTCCCAATCAGACATAATTGAAACCAAAATTCCACGAATCATTACAACTTCTCAAATATAGATTTTGGACAAGTCTTCCACTATATTGGATTCAAGAATAGGGATGAAGTGAGACAACTTCATGAGTTGATACATGATCACCCATATGTCATCGTGTTTCCTAAACGTTCTTGGTAGAACTGTGACAAAATCCATAGTTATCTTCTCCAATTTCCATATGGGAATCGGTAAACAATACAACATACCAGCTGGTCATTGGTACTATGCCTTAACCTGCTGACAGGTGGGGCATCTCAAAACAAACTCTTCCAATCTTCTCTTCATTCTAGCCCACCAAAATTGTGCTTTAAATGATTTATACATCTTCTAGATTCCAAGATGAACTGCCCATATTGAATGGTGGTAGGTAGAAATAAGTTGTTTCTGATAAGTCAAAGGTACCATGATCCGATCTCTAAAACGTAACACTAAACTCCCATCCAACTTCCATCCCTCAATGGTCTCCCTACCATTGAGTTTTGACCTCATAGTTTGACATTTATAATCAGATGTTTGAGAAACTCAAACCTACTCAACCAAACAAGGAACAAGAGACACCAAAAAGAAAATTACAACTGCCCCTAGTCGATACAATGCAGTTTCATTTTAGCTATAACGGATATCAGCTACCACTGATCTGAAGCCTCTTTAGCCAACTGATTATATGAATTCTTGCTTAATGCATCTACCACAAAATTCCCTTTATCGTGTGTATAAATCAAGTTGAAGTCAAACATCTATAGACAGTCCATCCATCTATGTTGCCTTAAATTCAAATCTCTTTGCGAGAAAATGTGTTTCAAAATATTATGGTCTGTAAACACTATAAATTTCTCACCAAAAAGATAATGGCGCCAAGTATTTAAAGCATGAACTATAGAAGCTAATTCCAAATCATGCGTTGGGTAATTTTTATCATGCAATCATAACTGTCGTGATCCATAAGAAACAACATGATCTCCCTGTATAAGAATAAATCTGTACCCAGATCTCGATGCATCATAATAAACCACATATCCTTGTCCCAACTCTGGAAGTGTATGTATAGGTTCTAATGTAAGTAGGACCTTTATCTCTTGGAAAGATTTATGGCACTCATTGTTCCATTGGAAAGTAATACATTTTCTTGTCAATGTTTTCATCAGTGAAGAAAGATGTGAAAAATCACGAACAATGTGTTAGTAATATCCTTCTAAGCTGAGGAAACTGTGTATCTAAAAGACATTCTTCAGTGGTTACCGAGAGATAATATATTTTTCCTTCTCAAGATCCAATTAAACCCCTCTTTCATAAATGACATGACCAAGGAAATACACCTCTTGTATCTAGGAATCACACTTTAAAAGATTAACATAAAGCTGATGTTCCCACAAGATTCCCAATACTATAGCTAAGTGTTACTCATGATCTGTTTTGGATCTAGAATATACTAGTATATCATCAGCGAACACCACTACAAAGGAATCAAGATACCTCTAAAAGATTTGATTCATCAATTCCATAAACACCACTGGTGAATTCGTTAGACCAAAGGGCATAACTACATATTCATAGTGACCAAAACAACTCCTAAAGGATGCCTTTGGAATATCCTTCTTTTGAACTCATAGTTGGTGATATCTCAATCATAAATCAATCTTACAAAACCATGTTTCTACCCTCAATTTATAAAAAACCCATCAATTCATGAAAGAGGATACCGATTCTTTATCGTAGCTTGGTTAAGATTACGATAATCCACACAAAACCTAAGAGTTCCATCCACCCTTTTCACAAAAAGAACCGGTGCTACCCATGGATATGTGCTTAGTCGTATGAACCCTTAGATTTCCAATTCCTCCAGCTACAATGTTAATTCCATCAATTACATTGGTTCTATCCTATAAGAAGGAAGTGAAATTAGACTGATCACTGGTAGGAAATCAATCTTAAATTCCACTTCCCTTTTGGGTGGAAATTTTGAAAAAATGTTTGGAAATACATTAGGAAATTGGTCAATTATGGGTGTAAATTATCTATCCCCAATTCCATCCACATGTGATAATGTAACTACTTCCAATTGATGAGATATAGTGCCAAATTTCAGTACTAAATCCCCCTTTCTACTTGCATTTACATCCCATTATCCTTTAAAGATATGCATAACACCATCAGAATATGTGAAAATGAGTTGTATGGAATAACAATCGACACGTGTAATGCCCCGACCACAGTTTCCCAGAGCCGGTGCATTATTTTAATATATTGGAACAATTACAAGAAAGTTTTAGCCTGAAAAACCAAATAGTTTAGTAGTTTTGGAATACCAGATACATACATAAGTTTAACATTACAACTTGAAATGAAATACAATATAGTAGATCCATTAGTAACTCCCATAACTCCTATATTATCCCTCCAAGTCATTCATAATATAATTCTTCGCATCCTGGGGAAAAATAAAACATAAGAAAGGGGTGAGTTCAGATGCTTAGTAAGGGTGAGTAATACAATGGATGTAATCATAAACATAAACACTAAGCATGGTGAGAAACTAATAACACATTCCTTTAAACATATACTTGAGCATAATATTGTAGGAATAAAAGATGATTGAATACTGCCTTAATAAAAAAATAACCATGGATATTCTACTAGTTGAATAATCACATGTACTAACACTTACTTGTTTTATAATGAGGGAATGAATAATGGGGGACATCATAACCATTATGTCAAGGTCTCGTGCTAAGACCATACATAAATGGGTAAAAACCCAAACTATTTTGTCTCATGAGACCTACCGATGCACCGAGGGGCTATAGTGGGACCCACCCGACACTTACTAAGTCCAATTAATTCCTCATATGAAAGGGGTGAAACATAAATAACATATAAATTCATATTGAAACTAACATATGAAATGTAAATCACTTTCCCCAATCATTAAACATAACACTAACCATTCAGAGTAATATGGTGAATGGTTTCAAAATAGCACATCCATAGTCAAACTAAACATAAAACATTCAATAAAATATGGTAGATGATATCATAAAATAATAATCCCAATTAAACATAAGAATCAACAAGAGTGTCGAAATAGATGAAAATACTCTTTTAAAATCATTGTGTAATTCTTGATAGAAATACTTTTTTACTTTGAAAAGAAGAGTTATTTTGGAAAAATCTTTGTATAAAACTAGAAGTTAATTAAGGTAGTTTTTTCATAATAAAATCAGTGATTTTATAAAAATAATGTTGTCTTAAAATAGATTGTAGAGTGCATTTTAAAATAGGTAATAATTCGAGAAGTTCCTTTAAAATGGGCTTATTTATCGGGAATAATTTTTTTAAAGATCTTTTTAAAACATGTAACTCCCCATAAAATAAAGAAGGATTATGATTGGTAAATATATATAGAACATTTACAAATAATTTATGAGGATTACATAAAAATAAGTAATAATTTCATTGAGTTAAGTAGAGAATAAGAGTAACTCGAATGAAAATGGAGGTTCGGGTAGAAAACCCTTACCTTATGTCCGAACATGTTCTTCAATTGACCTTAACTTCCTGGATAATAAAATAAAATCTATTAATTAATTAATTCATAACCTTATATACATTTATTTGATTCATTATAGTTTTATTAAGTTCATTTATGGCCTTATTGATAAGTTATATGATCAAATTCCATCATTCTAGAGTGTTCATTTCCTTGATTTCATGATCAGTTTGCTTGATTATAGGTAATGGAGTTCATTTAAAATTGCTATAATTCTCCAGAATTGGAATTGCATGTTTTTAATTAGAACATGATAGTGTAAATGGTTAAATATATATTTCGGTTACATATTATGAGGATGAATCATTAGATAATACATTTAGTGAGAATAGTTTAGATTATTACGATGATTATTGATCATAACAAACTCATTTTGTTTTATCATTAAGTATTATGTAAATATGTTACTTCCAAAACATAAAAGGGTTATATTATACATGTTAAAATCTATATCAACCATTAAAATGGTTTCATGAACAGCTTTGAAGAATAATTTGAAGAATGAAACTTCGTCGTCCACGAAGGTTGTAAATTGGCACCTCTCGGATGATGATTTCGTTTATAAAATAAAAGAGGGAGAGTAAGGAGATGGATAATGGTTATCACATTAACATGATATAATTCTAGTATATATTTGACACTAGAGTTATCATGATAAAATGGATAGAGGAGGTTAGGATAGAATAATAAAATAAGATAAATTGAAATGAAATTAAATGAAAAAAGAAGAGGATTTACCTCTTGAAATAACCTCCTTGAGAACCTCCTTAAGGGAAAGGGTTTTGGTATTTTGGAAAGACCAAGAGCTCCTAGACATGGGGAGATAACAGAGAAGAGTATTTGGAAAGAAATTTGATAATCTTAAATACATAGAGGAGTGAAGAGAAGAGGGAGTGAGGGGTGGTTTTTATAATGGAGGAGAGGAGGGTTTTTCCATTATTTTAATCACTATTTTATTATTTTGGATCAAGACTATGAATAGTATTGATTATTGTGACTAAAAATAGTAATAAGTGCATGTGATTTCGAACCAATGACCATTTACATCATCCATTACTCAAGCATGATGCATAAATTCATTTATTTAGCATATTTTGTAAATTATCAAATTTCACCATTCACTAAAAATTCAAGTATTTCAGAAGAATACCAAAAATTAACCCTAACCATTTTTCAACATATAAAATTCAAAAATGAACTCCATTTTATCAAAATAATTTTCTAAATAATATAAATTTAATTTTTAATTAAAACTATTATTTACTTGAAAAATATAGATTTGAAATTTAAAATTGATTTATAATACTTTCAAAAATTAATCGAGGTCTCATAAAATTATCCTAAAATCATAGGAAAACAAAATATTTATTTTGGAATACATTTTATGAAAATTAATTTTATTAATTTATTAATTTAAAATTGTAATTAAATATTTATTACTCACAAAATACCAACACCTAATTATTAATTTTTAAAATATCCACTCTCATTTATATGGTGCCTAAATTTTATTTATACACACATTGGTGAGGTTTCTATTCATAAGGGTACATTACTATTCACAAGGGTAAGTTACTATTCATAAGGGCGAATTACTATTCACCAAAAAATTAAGTTGATCCTATCAGACTCTAAATATTTTACTGATCACAAACTGTGGATATTAGTTTTTCAAAATTCAAATCACAGAAGAGATAAAATTATATTCATTGGCTAGGTTATAAAAAAGTGTTGTTTCATAGACTCAGTGTGTCATGCATTCAATATTAATTTTTTTTGTAAATTCTATGGTGCTACATTTTCCCCCCTTACAAAAATTTTATTCTTGAAATTACTAGAATGTTACCTTATAAAAATATTTGGGTATTTCTTTATCATAAGTTCCTTAGCATCCCATGTTGCCTCTTCAATTTTATGATTTTTCCAAAGTACATTTTCCATTCGAGTTGTCTGATTCCTCAAAACTGGTTCTTTAGTGTCTAGAATCTGGATAGGCTCTTCATAGTAAGATAAGTCAGGTTCCAATTCTATACCTTCAGAAGAAAGGGCATGAATTAGGTCTGGAATGCACTTTCTCAACAATGAGACATGGAACAGATTGTGTACCTTAGAAAGGCCTGGTGGCATCGCCAAACGATAAGACAAAACTCCAACTTTTTCCATAATTTCAAAAGGACCAATGTACCCGGGGCTCAGTTTCCCTTTTTCCCAAATCATATAACACCCTTACATGGAGATACTTTCAATAAAATGAGATCTCCCACTTGAAATTCTAAATCCTTATTTTATTTATTGGAACAAATCTTTTTCCTACTTTGAGATGATTTAATATGGGTTTGAATTGTCTTTACCTTTGCTGTTGTTTTCTCCACATGCTCTGGGCCCACAAGATTCCTTTCACCAACTTCATCCCAATATGTTTGTGTACGACATCTCTTTCTGTACAATGTTTCATATGGCACCATTTGAATACTAGAATGGAAACTATTATTGTAGGAAAACTCCACCAAAGGTAAATACCGATCCCACATACCTTGAAAATCTAGTGAGCATGAACTTAAAATTTATTATAAAGATTGGATCATTCTTTCTGACTGCCTATCGGTTTGAGGGTGATAATCAGTACTCAATCAAAACTCAGTATCCAAATATTTTTGAAGACTTCTCTATAATTTCGATGTAAATCATGGATCATGATCAGATACTATTGAGATAGGTGCTCCATGAAGTCTTACAACTTCATTAATATAGAGTCATGAAAGATGCTCTAGGGGAAAATCCTCCCTTATAGATAGGAAGTATGCAGATTTGGCTAGTCAATCAACAATCACCCATATTGCATCATTATTTCTTGGAGTTTTGGGTAATCCAGTGAAAAAATATATGGTGATGTCATCCCATTTCCATGTAGGAATAGTAAGAGGTTACATGACTCCCCTAGGATGTTGTATTTCAACCTTCACATGTTGACAAAATAAACATCCTGATATATAATAAGCAATTTACCTCTTCATATTATCCCACCAGAAATGTTCTTTCAAATCTCTATACATATTAGTGATACCAGGATATATAGAGAAGTTTTAACTACGGGCATCACACAATAACCCCCTTTTTAGCTTGGGTATAGTGGGAATACAAATCATTTTCCCAAATTTCAGAATTCCATCCTCATACATGAAGTCTTCCAACTTCTCACCACCCACAAAATTAATTTTCTTTTGAAGATTCTCATCATCAGGCTGAGAATTTTTAATCCTTTCTAATAAATATGGTTGGACAACCAATTGAAAAATTATTGATGATTCACCTTCTTTGATAATTTCTAGATCTATCTTTACTAGATCTATGAACACAGGATCCCTTTCAACCCTCATTTTGTTTAGAGCTCCATGATCCTTCCTGCTCAATGCATATACCACCTTATTTTCCTTCCCTAAGTGGTAGTGTATGGAACAATCATAATTTTTAAGAAACTCGAGCCATCACCTTTGCCTCATGTTGAGTTCTTTCTGTGAGAAGATATATTTTTAACTCTTGTGATATGTATATATCTCACATATTTTACCATATATATAGTGTATCCATATCTTTAGGGAAAATATTAAACCTGCTAACTCAAGATCATGAGTTGGATAGTTCTGTTCATGAGTTTTTAACTGCCTTGATGCATAAGCAATAAATCTATCATTTTGCATAATGACACAATCGAGTCCTTTCTTTGATGCATCCTTATAAATCACAGTCCACCATTTCCTAATGGTATAGTCAATATTAGAGCATTCAATAACCTTTTATTAAATTCTTCAAAACATTATTCACATTCTTTTTTCCACATGAACTTAACCCCTTTATGTGTAAGCTTGGTTAATGAGTTAGCTAATCAGGAAAAGTTCTGATTGAAACATTGATAATAACCCACTAAACCAATAAAACTACGCATATTGGTTATGTTCATTGGTGTAGGCCATTCTTGAACTTCCTTTGTCTTCACAGGATCCACTAAGATTCCATCCTTAGAGACAATATAGCCAAGAAAAGAAACTAATTGAAGCCAAAATTCATACTTGATAAACTTCCCATATAATTCATTTCTTTTAAGAGTCTTTAGAATAATTCGCAAGTGATTCTAATGGTCTTCGTAGCTTTTGGAGTATACCAAGATATCATCAATAAATATAACAACAAGTTCATCAATACATTCCTTGAAAACTCTATTCATTAGATACATGAAAACTGAGGGTGCATTAGTTAGTCCAAAAGGCATTACTGTAAACTCATAATGCTCATACCTGGTCTGAAATGATGTCTTTTGAATATCTTCTTTCTTCACACGCAACTGGTGATATCCAAATCGAAGTTCAATATTATAAAAATATCAGGCTCTATGAAGTTGATCAAATAAATCATCAATGCGAGGAAGAGGATACTTGTTCTTTATTGTAATAGCATTGATCTCCCTATAGTCAATGCATAGCCTCATAGATCTATCTTTCTTCTTGACAAAGAGAACAGAGGCTCCCCATGGAGAAATACTAGGATGGATAAATACTTTATCACTCAATTTCTCTAGTTGTTTTTTTCAGCTCTACTAATTCCACTATGGACATCCTATAAGGATTCTTTGATATAGGTCTTGAACTAGGAATTAAATCAATAGATAACTCAATTTCCAACTCTGGATGGTGTCAAAGTAAATCCTATGGAAATAAATCAATGTATTATTTCACAATAGGTGCATCCTTGATTTGAACATTACTTTCCTTACCCATAGATATTATATTATATTCCTCCCCAAGAATTGAATTTAGTAGAGCTACCAGGGGTGGATCTAGATAAGAATCAGATGGTGAGGTTTCTGATATAAAGATAAGGGACTCTACATCATTATCAAAAATCATAACTTCCTTCTTCTTGCAATATATCTTCACATCATAATTTGAAAGAAAATTCATACTGAGAATTATATCAAATTAAATCATGGGTATGATGATAAGTTCCACAACTAAAGCACGCTTGTGTGTCATAAGGGGGACTGATTGACACATCTTTGTTGCAATGATTCTTCCCTAAGGGGTTTTGAATAAAAACTCCTTTATTATATCAAATTGGAAACATCTAATTTTCTTAGTAAACTGAGAATATATAAAAGAATGCAATGATCCAGAACTAAATAAAGCATTTGATAAGTTTGAGGAAATGATTAAAGTACCTGCCACCGCATCGTTAGAAAACTCAACCTCAGCAGTTGTGACTGCATAAGCTTGGCCCTTCTCCCTTGGCCTTCTTTGGGGGAAGTTTCCTTGATACTTAGGACATTCATGTGAATAATGTCCCATATCATTACAATTATAGCATTGAACATTGGTAGATTCTTTCTTTCCCTTGAAATCATAAGAATGGTGGAATTTTTCTCCATACTTATAATAAACACCCATTCCCTTCAGGAAAGTACCAAGGTCTTTCTTTCCACAATTACTATAATATGGAAAGTCAACTCTTCCCTTATTCACCATTTCCTTATTTCCTTTTCTAGAGTGTTTAGTATCCCTCTTCTTCTCTTTATTTACTTTGAAGTCATATGACTTAGAGAATTTATTTTTTGTCTTGATAACATATGAGACTATATCTTCATATGTTGAGAAATTCTGAGAGACCAATTCCCTTCAGAGGAATGGTTTTAAACCATCAAATAATTGATCAATATCACTCCTTGGATTATGTATGTAGTCCGTTACATGCATTTTAAAGTTGGATTCATATTTGGAAACATTATTATCCTCCTTCTACCTTAGATTCAAGAATTTCCTTTCCATATATTCTCACTGTTTACAGGGAAAATATTTTTCTAGGAAAATTTCTTTAAAATCCCTCCATTCCATATTTTAAATCTCTTCCTCCTCATTTTTGTTTTTAATAAATTACCACCATTGATCATAATATCCCAATAAAAGATAAACTTCCATGACAACCTTCTCCCTTTCGTTACTTCCCAATGTGAGAAATATTTTCTCTAAGGAACTTATCCACTGCTCTGCTACAAATGGGTTTGTAGTACCATTAAATGATGAAGGCTATTGTCACATAAAGAGGCCTAACATTGCTCCTCCACATTGTGATTTAGGGTGATCCATACGGGTAAGGTTATTGTTCATAACCTGAGTCAACTATCCCAGTATAGTTATAAGTTGTTCAACACCAGTCGCAGATCCAGAACCAACAACATTATCTTTCATAGGGGGGAAATCCCTAAATGGGATACGCGTGTTCATGCAGTTTCCATTCGTTCAACTAGAAACCATTAATAAACGATAACATACACTAAATTAGGTTATGAATCATATTTCATAATCTTAACTAGTAAAATAATTAACATAAATTGAAATCCTATGCATAGATAATCTCATAATCATTAACACGGTATCTTTGAGAAAAAAATTACTTTTAAATCATTCATAATGGATTTTAAAGAAGATTTGAATTATACTAAGCATATCCACTAGGAGTTTCAAACTAGGTACACTGTAAGCCCATTGTCGTGTACCGAGTTACCCCAGGTCAAGCCCAAAACACCTTGTCAGAGTTGTTACTCTTAGGTACATCTGTGCTAGAACCACATCCACTTGTAGTATCCATATAAGGATGTATTTTCTAGAAATATCCAAATAATATCTTCCTTAACAAAATTATAGGATGTTATAGTATGTTTATCCTCAAAGTCTACCTTAGGGATTTGTTCCCTAATCTACGTTTTCTATATCTAGTTTCCAAGTTTTCTACTAAACTTCCTCTGATATCAATTACAACGCCCCGAACCCAATTTCTTGGAGCCGGTGCATTATTTTATTACATTGGAATGATTATAAGAAATTTGTATCCTAAAGGACAGAATAGTTTAGTAGTTTTGGAAGACCACATACATACATAAGTTTGACATTACAACTTGAAATGAAATACAATATAGCATATCCATTAGTAACTGCCATAACTCCTAGATTATCCCTGCAAGTCATTTATAATATACTTTTTTGTATACCGGGGAAAATAAAACATAAGAAATGGGTTATATTAGGGTGAGTAATATAAAAGAAGTAATCATAAACATAAACACTATACACGGTGTGAAACTAAAAACGCATGCCTTTAAGCATATACTTGAGCATACTATGGTAGGAATAAAAGATGAATGAATAGTACCATAATAAAAAATAAACATGGATATTCTACTAGTCAAATAATTATATGTACTAACACTTACTTGTTTCATATTGAGGGAATTCATAATGTGGGACATCATAACCATTATGTCAAGGCCTCGTGCCAAGACCATACATAAATGGGTAAAAACCCAAACTAGTTTGTCTCATGAGACCTACTGATGCATCGAGGGGCTATAACGGGCCCCACCCAACACTTACTAAGTCTAATTAATTACTCATATAAAATGGGTGAAACATAAACAACACATACATTCATATTGAAACTAACATATGAAATGTAAATCACTTTCCTCAATCATTAAACATAATACTAACTATTCAAAGTAATATGGTGAATGGTTTCAAGATAGCACATTCATAGTCAAAATAATCATAAAAAATTAAATAAAACATGGTATATGATATCATGAAATATTAATCCCAATATAACATAAGAATCAATAAGAGTGTCGAAATATATGAAATTACTCTTATAAAATCATCGTGTAATTCTTGATAGAAATACTCTTTTACTTTGAAAAGAAGAGTTATTTTGGAAAAATATTTATATAAAACCAGATGTGAATTAAGGTAGTCTTTTCATAATAAAATAATTAATTTTAGAAAAATAATTTTGTCTTAAAACAGATTGTAGAGTGCATTTGAAAATAGGTAAGAATTCGAGAAGTTCCTTTAAAACAAACTTATTTATCAGGAAGAATTTTTTTAAAGATCCTTTTAAAACATGTAACTCCCCATAAAATAAATAAGGATTATGATTGGTACATATATATAGAACATTCAAACAGAATTTATGAGGAGTAAATAAGAATAATTAATAATTTCATTGAGTTAAATAGAGAATAAGAGTAACCTGAATGAAAATGGAGGTTTGTGTAGAAAACCCTTACCTTATGTCCAAACATGTTCTTCACTTGACCTTAAATTCTTGGATAATCAAATTAAATATATTAATTAATTAATTAATTAATAACCTTATATACATTTATTTGATTCATTATAGTTTTATTAAGTTAATTTATGTCCTTATTGATAAGTTTCTATCATTCCAGAGTGTTCGTTTCCTTGATTTCATGATCAGTTCGCTTGATTATAAGTAAAGGAGTTCATTTAAAATGGGTACAATTCTCCAGAATTGGAATTGAATGTTTTTAATTAGAATAAAGAATTTTAAATGGTTATATATATCATTTTGTTACATATTATGAGGATGAATCATTATATAATACATTTACTGATAATTGTTTAGATTATTACGGTGGTTATTGATCATAACAAACTCATTTTGTTTTATCATTTAGTATTATGTAAATATGTTACTTATAGAACATAAAAAGGGTTATATTATAAATGTTACAATATATATCAACCATTAAAATGGTTTCATGAAAATCTTTTAATAATAATTTGAAGAACAAAACTTTGTCCTCCATGAAGGTTGTAAATTGGCACCTCTTGGATGATGATTTCATTTATAAAATAAACGAGGGAGAGTAAGGAGATGGATAATGGTTATTACATTAACATGATATAATTATAGTATATATATGATACTGTATTTATCATGATTAATTGGATATAGGAGGTTAGAATAGAATAAGAAAAGAAGATAAATTGAAATGAAATTAAATGAAAAAGGAAGAGGATTTACCTCTTGAAATAACCTCCTTGAGAACCTCCTTAAGGGAAAGGGTTTTGGTCTTTTGGAAAGACCAAGAGCTCTTGGATGTGAGGAGAGACTAGGGAAGAGTATTTTGGATGAAATTTTAGAAACTTTAAGTCTTATAGAAGTGAAGAGAAGAGGGAGCGAGGGGTGGTTTTTATAGTGGAGGAGAGGAGAGTTTTTCTATTATTTTAATCATTATTTTATTATTTTGGCTCAAGAGTATGAATAGTCTTGATTATTGTGATTAAAAATAGTCATAAGTGCATGTGAGTTCTAAAAAATGGCCATTTACATCATCCACAACTGAAGCATGATTCATAAATTTATTTATTTAGCATATTTCGTAAATTATCGAATTTCACTATTCACCAAAAATTCAAATATTTCAGAAAAATCCAAAAAATTAACCATAACCATTTTTCAATGTGTAGAATTAAAAGATGAACTCCATTTTATCAAAATAATTTTCTAAATAAGATAAATTTAATTTTTAAATAAAATCATTATTTACTTGAAAAATACAGATTTTAAATTTAAAACTGATTTTATAATACTTTCAATAATTAACTGAGGTCTCATAAATTATCCTAAAATAATAGGAAAACAAAATATTTATTTAGGAATAAATTTTATGAAAATGAATTTTATTATTTTATTAATTTAAAATTGTAATTAAATATTTATTACTCAAAAAATACCAACACTTAATTATTAATTTTTAAAATAGTCACTCTCATTTATATGGTGCCTAAATTTTATTTATACATACATGGGTGAGGTTTATATTCATAAGGGTAAGTTACTATTCATAAGTGTAAGTTACTATTCACCAAAAAAGTAAGTTGATCCCATCAGACTCTAAATATCTTATTGATCGAAACCATGTATGTCGGTTTTTCAAAATTCAAATCACAGAAGCGACAAAATTATGTTCATTGGCTAGGTTATAACAAAGTGTTATTTTAAAGAGACTCAGTATTTCATGCATTCAGTATTAAATTTATTTGTAAATTCTTGGGGTACTACAACATGGGCCTTGAATAATGTTAACCAATCCATTCCCAAAATTAGGTCATAAATATCCATCTCTAGAATTGAGAAATCCCAAACCAACTTATCCCAATTGATCGTTATAGCACACAATGCACACTTAAAGGCTCGATACTCCTGTTGTCCCAAAGGCGTTTTTCATTTCAAAACAGAAGGCATCATCTCAACATGTAACCCCATATGATCAACCACACAAGTAAAAATAAAAAAGTGGGAAACAACCATATCAAAAAAAGATTAATAAGGGTAGAATTTAAAATAATCATACCTCGTATCATCGAAGGACCATATTTATCATCCATGATCATCTGTTCAACACCATAAATCTACTTACTTTCTCCTCTACAATCCTTGTTTCCCTAATGAGATTACACAATCTGTGGAGTTGTGGTGTTCGTAGAATCACTTTGGATTGTTTAGTTCTGAGGATAAGAGTTGTCCTGAAGAGAACGTCCCGTCGAACCATATGATGTCTAAGAAACATGAGATGGATCACTAACAATAGACTTTGAAGCATTATGATAATAATTCTAAATATGTCCCATCTGATTATAGTCATGAAAATATTTAGGTAGTTGATACATACATTTCATAAACACATTTTTGATACATAAATGCATTGGTTTTGATAATTTAAATGATTAATTCTTTCTTGATTGTTTAATAATTCATTCATCTTTGTTAGGATACAAAAAATTTATTTAAATGTGTAAAATGAGCCAAAAGAGATCAAGAATTCCACTAAAATATAATTCACCATGATAATGGATGATCATAGGATGCCTCTGGGGGTCAAAATTGAAGAACTGAGCTAAAACAGAGGTTCCAAAGATAGAAATTTATGATTCACGTTGTGAATCATGTTCAGGAAAAGAAATCCATACAAGGCGTGAAACGAATTCAGAGCGTGAAGTGAAGAAAACTAAAAAAATATAGGTCTTTTACATTTCACGGCATGACATCATAAGTCACACCGTGAACCTGCCTAGACAAACCTAGATTAGAAAGTTTCGATGGGGATTTCAATGATAATCTTCTCTTTCATGACCCGAACGACCATTAAACGCCTGAGATTGACCCAAGACTCATAATGGGCCACATTTGTGAAAAATTAAATCCAACATGATCCCCACATATGTCTATAAATATAAATCTACTACGTTTCATCCAGAGATGGATCTAGAGACCAAAGTTTGGGGCAATAAGCTACACTGTGCAGGGTCCTCCACTATTCTTCTTCTCTGGTTTTTATTTTATGATTTATTTTTTGTTTTATGCTTCCCCAATATTCCTACATCACTAGGATAAAGGGGTAACTCCTTCAATTTTATAGGGATATGTATCAAAGGGGGAAGTGCTGTTGGATTTATATTTCTTTATTTTATTCACATTATATTTCTGCAATCAATTAAAATTTATCTTCAATATCTTTATTTTTTATTTTTCTCATGACCATTGAGGAAAATATCTAGAAATATTCATTAAAAAAAATGCGCAACTGGTTACCATATATTAGGCATGACCATTGTCTCATTTAGGGTAATCAATTTTAAAAATGGTATCGGGACAACTTGATTTGGTAATACCCTAAATTATCAGACTAAGGGAAAATGGGGATTTCTATATTGAGGAGGGGATACCATGACCTTTAGGTCTATCTCATCTCGACTCCAAATCCACACATGAATTAAAAATTTAAATTCTTTATCCAACTGCACATGAACCCTAAAACTACAAGACCTCAATATGATTTTCTAAATTGATTTTCAAACATGAAATATACCTTATTTTCTTACTTTCTTCAAACTATTTTCAAACCCAAATCCAATTCTTCCCCCTTTATTCAAATAAATAAATTGTTTTCTTTTTAAAAAAACCTAAAAAACAAATTTCACCATCAATATGGATTTCACCTCAACTTATCGCATACTATATTTTAATTGAGTTTTATAAATTTTTGATTTTTATTAGCCCCATAGGGAATTAACGATGCCCCACGAGTGATCAAAACTGGCACTATTTACAGGGAAGATTGTAAAGTAGTTTTTAGAATTTTTAATTTTAATTTTAATTTTATTGTTTTATTTCAATTTACCTTTTTACAATGGGTATTTTTGGTTTTTATGGAATGAATTCAATATAAGGATAGATTCACCTTCCCGATGAAGGATCTGACACAAAAACTCAAGGAGGTTAAAAAATTAAACAGTCAATTAATTGAATTCCCACAACCATACCCAAGTGAGGAAGACACAATACACCAAAACCTATAACCAAATTCCAAAGAGGTGCATCACAAGTGTGAAAGAATGAATAAAAAAGAATAGGTAAGCAACACTTCCAAATCCGACTTTGATCCTTACCATGATTCTGTTGACTTTACAGGTTCATAAGATGAAAGTGAACTTACTACGGAACTTGAGTGGTCAAACACACAATTTATCAGATTATAGAAAGAAGAGGAAAACTAGAAGAATATAAATAGGAAAAAGGAACCTTACTTTTCAATTATTTAAAAATATTTCTTACAAAACTTGGATTTCATCCAAAGGAAGAAAAAAAATAAGAGTCATTTGCAACATTTTTATAGGATTTATTGATGATATAAGTGCACTACAAGAAGAGGAAGAATATCCTGATACACTCTGCACTGACTACCAAATTTGTATGGATGCCGAATTCTTCTTAATCAACTTCCAGTAATCTATATTTTAGTCATTACCTCCAAGTTAGACATTGATTTCATTAAGGAGAAGAAGAGATGATCCAGATTTTCAATAAAGTTAAAATTGGGTTAATATGATATTCTTAGTCTTATACCACACTCTAATCAACTGACCTAGGTATGATCAAGCTTAATGACCATTAAAAAAAGAGAATATTCTGGGAGGAAACTTGAGTTTTTATTTCTTTCTTGGATTTTATTTTTATTTTTATTTTTAAGTGCATACACTCTACCCCAAATATTTCAAATTTAATTTATAATGGTTTTTACTTTCACCCACTTATTTTTATTTTTTAGGACCATCAAGACCCTAGTAGGAAGCATGAGAATAATCTGTAGAACCAACTCACGTCATGAACCCAATTCACATAATGAAATCTAGAAAATACACATTGTGAGACATATTCACATTGTAAATATGGTGTAGGTGGAACCTGCATAGCCAAGTTTTAAACATCATTGAAATGGGAGTAATAATTTTAATTCTTTAATTTTCACTTGTATTCCTAGATTTTATTTTTTTTAAGTTTTAAATTCCAATAACATGGCTGCCTTGATTATTTCTTTAATAAAATGAACTAGGATACATAAAATAGTTAATATTCTTTCCATGCCATGATTTTTTTAAATTTATTTGTCAATAAAATTGAATGTGAAAAATGGGGAACAAATTAGTATAGATAAGTATGTGGTTTTGGATTTATGAAATCATGAATTAAGGGAGCGTGTTAATTTTTGCAAATGAAAATTTTCTAAGATTTGGCTTGCCTTGAATTTCTAATATTTGCATCAAATTATTTAATTATTCATATGAATTAGCATGAGTGGTTATCCCAACCATTCATTTCATTCCCAATACATTATTTGATCCCAATATTCCATATTATTTCTATAAAATATTTCTTATGAAACTCGGGCATGTTCTCTTCTTGAACTTTCTTGAAATATTATCAAATATATGACCGAATAGAATCAATTTTAATATGATTGAGAAATATTTTTATTTAATCCCTTTATCCTTAGACCTACCTTACATTAATCCTTTTTTAAGCCCATAGAATCCATGAATGACCTTGTTATGAAATGATCCACATTAAAAGCCTATTATATCCATTCCTACCCTACTCTAAAATATGCTACATGATATTTAAAAGAATAAGTATAGGGGATAATATTTTTATGGTGTATAGGGATGTAATTTAGCGAGGATATTTTTTTGGGGATTTTCAGGATATTTTTAGGAGTGGAAATGATATTATTCATTGTATTTTATTATTAACCTATCCTGCTAAAAAAATATTTGTCTATGTATTAGGAAGATCAAACATCACAACTGCCAAACCGATGATATTTTGATCATATGTGGTTAGATGATGGATGTGAGATTTATCTTAATCATAAATTTCAAAAAAAGGAAGAAAAGCAAGATAGGATAATTCATTTATTATACTTACATGTATCATGAGCCCACTTTGAGTTTATCTTTTATTATCAGGCACTATACTTTAGATTCAAACCTACATTTTGAGTTTTATTTATTTTCACACCATTTCCCACCTACCCCAATGCCTTAAAGACATTTAAACCTTACTAGAATCCCTCATGATTAATTTTGAATTCTTTCTTTATGTAGTGGATATTCTATATGCCTTGAAATCCAATAGTAAGTGACATGTTTTGAGGATTGAAATCCAATAGTAAGTGACATGTTTTGAGGAATGTTCATAACTCTATTTAAAATTATACCTTGATGGTGAGTGGAAAAATTAAAAGTGAGGTAAATTAAAAATTTAATGCTTATTAATAATGAATTGAAAAATAAAAATGGATGAATGAAAGGATGTGGCTATTTCAAAAGAAGAAAAGTAAAATACATGGTTTATTTGTTTCTTTAAAAAATGAGGTGTTGATGAATTTACATGTGTAATGATTGAATATTTAATTTTCTATTTAATCAATTGATTTCATTTCAATTGAGTTTAAAGAATGTTAAGGTGAGCGTATGTTGAGATTCCATCCATGAGGACAAGTTTGAATTCAAGTATGGGGGATTTGATACATAAATTTAATGCACACATTTTTGATACACAAATGAATTTTTTTTGATAATTTAAATGATTAATTATTTCCCAATTGTTTAATAACCTGTTCATATTTGTTAGGATATAAAATATTTATGGAAATAAGAAAAAGGAGACAAAACAGATCAATAATTCTACTTAAATATGGATTCCCATGATAATGGATGATCATAGGATGCCTATGGAGCTTGAAAATGAAGAAACGAGTTAAAAAGGAAGTTACAGAGTTGGAATTTCATGATTCATGTTGTGAATCATGTTCAGTACATGAAATCCATATAAGGTGAGAAAGTAATTTTGAGCATGAAGTGAAGAAAACTCAACAAAAGGAGGCCCCATACATTTCATAGCGTAACATCATAAGTCACTCTATAAACCTACCTAGACATACCCAGATTGGAATGTTTTGATGGGAATTTCAATGAGGTGATTCTCATTCATGATCCATATGTCCATTAAAAACCTGATATTGACCCGAGACTCATAATGGGATATATTGATGATGAATTAAATCCAACACAAGACCCATAGATGTTTATAAATAGAGATTTACTATGTTTTTGCCAAATATGGATCAAGAGACCAATTATTGGGGCGAGAAGATGAATTGTGAAGGGTCCTCCACGATTATTCTTCTCTGGGTTTTCTTTTATGCTTTCTTTTTATTTTCTCCTCCCCCTTACTCTCTCATCATTAGGATGAGGGCATAACTCCCACCATTTTCTAGGGTGATGTAGCCAAAGGGGGAAGGTACTGTTGGATTTATATTTCTTTATTTTATTCATAATGGATATCCATAATTAATTGAACTTCATATCCAATCTATTTTTTTTATTTTTATCATGATCATTGAGAAAAAGATATGTAAATATGCCTTTTTTCAAAAAAATTATGCAACTAGTTACCCTAAATTAGGCATGACCATTTTAATGTTTAGTTTAATCAGGTTTAAAAATGGTATGGAGACAAACTCAATTTAGAAATACCCTAAATTACCAAACCAAGGGAAAAGGGGGATTTCTACATTAAGGAGGGGATACCATGATCATTGGGTCTACCTCATATTGACTCTGACACTATAAATTAATTAAAAATTTATTTTTTTTGTCAAACTGCACCTGAATCCTAAAACTACAAAACCCAACACACTTTTCTTAATTGATTTTCAAACAACCAACCTGAATTAATTTATTTATTTCATCAAACTATTTTCAAACCCAAATCTAATTCTTTCCCCTTTCTTTAAATTAATAAATTTTTTTCTTTAAAAAAAACCTAAAAATCTAATTTCACCATCTATGTGGGTTCAAACTCAAATTACCGCATACTATATTTTAATTAATCAATAGAAATTTTTTGAAGTTTTATAAATTTTTGATTTTGGTTAGCCCCATAGGGAATTAACGATGACCCATGGGTGATCAATGGTGTTGTACAATCTCACTTCTTATGATAAGTAGATACACATTGAAAAAAACCAGGCTTTATATTTGATCTTGGAGGAAAGCTAATCGATACCATGGTATGATTTTGAGACCCTCCATGACCTTGGAAGTAGGTGTCTCTATTACACTTATTCCCAGTGTTTGAGTTCACACTTGTTCTTGTGGTGATAAACAAAGTTCCTCCAACCAAATTTATAGTTTTATATCTTTCAGCTACCATCACTCTATTCACCATTTCTATATAGTCTGTAATATAAAGAATGAATATCTTAGAGAGAATCTTCAATTGAAATCTAGACTCAAAGATGTATGCTTTCAAGGATGCACTAGAATCAACTTCCAAAGAAAAGTGGACTAAGTTCATAAAATTATCTTTATATTCCTTCATAGATAGATTCTACTATTTTAATCTGAAAAATTCAGTTTTACTTACCATCCTAAATGTGTAGAGGTATATTTTTTTAATAATTCCTAAAAATCCTCCTACAATAGTCCTTGGTATGTTTTATCTTGGACTGATAAATCACACTACTGTCATGCATGATCCTACAATATATACATTTCCAAAATAACTTTTAACTATGTTAGTGTACCAAGAAAATAAAAAATTATGTTTATTTAGTTGAGCCACACTTATTCTTTTTTAGGTTCAAAATCCCCTCAAATAATAGGTGGATTCTATTTCTGAAACTGTACCGAATGATCTACTTTCCTTAGTTTATCATTTCTATTTCCATTTTCAATATCTTGAAAAGATTATATGATACTCTATACTAGTTTCTGGTTCACCTATGTCTTAGGTGCAACCACATTATTCATAGTCATGCTAATTTCTACAACATCTACCTGGTTCAATTTCATATAACTAGAATAAAACATCACTTAGTTCACTATATCTAGAAATGGAAGGATTATAAAAATTCCAAATCACCATAAGCAATTAGTAATTATCATTTTTTTAAATATAAACCATTTTAACCATTTTCATAGATCATTAAAAAATAGATGAACAGTACAGTTCTAGTCATAATTCTCACTACAAATCATGATATGAAACACTCATAATCTAAACCCTCATTGACAAGGTAATAACAAACCTATAAGTGTTTTAGAACACCCTTTTACTCATACACTCTGATAACTTGAAGTTTAATATAAAGAGGTTTGATACATCTTTTATGCTATACATTTCAAGTTCCAATATTCCTATCTCTTTACTACCATCCCGAGAGAGAGATAGATTGACCAAGTCTGATACCATTTGTAGAATCCCACCTACTCTAATTACCTTGATAAGTAACAGGGTTCCACTAGCCTTAGGTGACATCCCCATGACACCAAAAACTAAAAATAAATACTAATGGATTAAGGAACAATTGGGGTTAATTTTCCTTATAAAAGAAAACAACCAGGAAATACCCAATATAAACAGCCAAACCACTATATGATGCATGAATAAAACAATGCAACTCAAACATATAACCAAAAAAATATCAATATTAAATTGACAATAGAAATGATTGATAAAAATCCAAAAGACAAAAAGACCCATATAAACCCATGTGGTATCCTCAAAAGTAAATATCATACCAGCTCCAAGCTCCAACACCACCTTCCCTGCCCATAGTATCAAGGTGCATCACTAGATAAGTACAATAAATTCCCCTTTCTTATGTCCTGATAGATGAAATTTGCAAACACATCAAAGTTCCCAAGAAGGGGGTGAGTATAAAATCAGTAGGATTTCTCTAAAGACTTCCCAACACTTTCCGCTTGGACAAAACTTGTTAGAAAAATTTATATAAAACATTTAGAAGAAAATAAAACTGTTTATATAATAACAAAATATAAAACCAAGTGAGAAAAGCCATAAAAAATCTTATTCCATTCATTTACATTTGGTATAATTATTCTCGAGTTCACACACACACACCCATATCTATACACACAACCATACACTCAAGCTTGGTGTTACCATTAACGCTTCCATGACCATATCTCGTTCAACCTTGATGGAGGCACTTCCAACCTTATCCATCCTGTTGAACACACACCAACTTGAATATGACAAATTCCATACCAAAACATTTTCCAAAAAATAATCTTCATATGAAATCATTTCACCAAATACGTTACTTGCATCAAAACCATTCCATCATTTTAAAACCATCATTTTAAAATAATAAGAAAAGAGGGTTTCTAAAGACCATTCAATTTTACACAATTTACAAAACAAAACCCAATATGGTTTACTTCATGAAATTACCAAAATACACCATAATAAAACCAATAAAAAATTTAATAAAAATAATCCTTCAAGTTCTATAACAGTGGATATGAGAGAGAAGACAACCACCTTAAATTCATTTATTTGCCAAAGGGGTCTACAATGATTCTCACAATGCCAATTCTTCATTTAAATCATAAAAAAAACCTAAGGATTTCCCATAATCACTCATCCAAATCCTATATATTTATTATCAATATAGATCTATGGTTTTGTTAAAGTAAAAACATGGAGATCCAATTCAAAAAGGAATAATAAGGCATAAAAATTGATTCCCACAATCACGAACTCAAAGATACATTGGAAACATAGTTCGGACATCAAAGGTCTCTAAAAATTTCTTAAAGGTGACCTAGAAAATTAGAGGAATAAATCATGAATTACAACCATTATCCACACTAAAATTGGCTGGTTTCGGACCAATTTACGTTGTAAATTGGTAATTTATTTCATAAATTCATCAAGGGTCACTTTACACTAAAAAAAATGATTCATTGGTTTATTTTTTTTTGGAAAAAATACTTTTATGATGTAAATTAAATTTAGGTCATAAATTTCTCATCCAAATACATGGAGAAACACATTTACACCTTGAAAAAATTTACATCCTTCGCCCCTATAAATTCATGTCGTAAAACTGACATTTATGATGTAAATTTTCCTTACAGTAAATTAAAGCAGCCAGACTCCAGTCTCTTTTCCAGTTTAACCTCTAAACACTTTCAGGACACTTACAAGTGACTTTAAATGAGAAAGGAAAATCATAAAACAATAGCATACCTTAAACTGGAGGTGTTACATGTAGCATGATAGAACCGCTACCCATGACACAACATCTGTTGCTGTTGCCTAAAACTACCTCTCCTTTAGATTTATCAATCAAACTGGAAAAGGAAATTTTATCGGGACACATATGGAAGGAACATCCCGAGTCTAAAACCAATTCTACATAAAGAGTATCTTGGTACACACACAAAAACTCATCACTTTCATTGTCTTAGTTAAAAAAGAGAGAATGATAAAAATACTCTTTAGGGGGTTTACTAGATTTAAAATCGAGTCATTTGGGTCTAGCATGCTCATGTTTCCCACAATTATAATAGATAACCTCTTTTGTATTGGATTTAGACCAAGACTCCATAGATTTTCTATGGTTCTTTCTACCCTTCTTGATTTTAACTTTCTTTTTTCTCTTGAAATTCCGAATAAACCCTCACATTCCGACCCTAGGCTTCATGTTTAACCTTATCCTTCCCACATATATCATGAGAAATAAAAGAAGACTTGACTTCATCTAAGGTCAATGAATCTCTGCCATACATCATAGTATCAATAAGATGTTCATATGAATTGTCTAAAGAAATTAAAAGTATAATGGCTTGGTCCTCATCTTCAATACCAATATTTATACTGGATAAATATAATAATATTTTATTAAACTCATCAAGGTGTGATTGAATGGTAGTTATAGCATGAATCTTAAAGGTATATCATTTTTGCTTCTTATATAGATGACCAATTAAAGATGTTTTAATATAAAGTTTTTCAAGTTTAGAAAAAATAACAGATACAGAAGTTTCATAAGAGACCCCCTATAAGACTTTATCACCTAAATAAAATGTTAAAGAGCTATGTGATTTCATAAAAAGTCCAAGAGGGACATATGAATAGGTATTCATAGTATTTTCATTAGTTTAATGGCGTATATAGGGTTTTTTAGGCCCAAAAAAGGGAATCTTTCATCCCCTTTTGGACTAACAAGGCTCGCATATTTAATCACCACATATTAAAATAATTATTACCATCAAATTTTTTGATTTCATACTTTTTATAAGCCATATCCTATGCGTGGATCTGATACCAACTAAAGAGGGGAACCAACACCTATATGACCCAAAAAAGGACAAGGATCATGCATAGTATAAAGTGTTCCAAACTGTAATGAAACAAGGATACAAAAAATAAAGAAATGATAGTAGTGTATAAAAAATAATGAAAAAATAAAAAAGAAAACAATAAAAAACACAAGATATTTAACATAGTTCGGTACGAGTTGGTCCCACTCTATAACAAGAACACTGCCCTACTGCCTATTTTTATTAACACTCTCAAACAAATTATAACCAAACAAGAAATAAAACAAAAAAAATACAATGTAATAAGAAAAAAATAAGGAAATGTTTAAGAATAATGGAAATAAAATATCACTCACACAACCACATTTACTAACTAATTTCAAAATAAAGGTCCTTTTTTTTATCTTTGGTGGTTCCAATGAAGAGTAGCAAGACACACCTTGTGAACAAGAGAACAATCTCCACTAGAACACAGTGCTAGGGAATCTCCATTCTTCAAAAGGTGATGGTGCATATGATAGGGTATGATGCCTCAATCCCCAATCAATTTACAATGAAAAAAGATCTCTCTCTTAAAAAACTTGGCATTAATTGATCTCTCTCTTCATCTGTTGATGTATCATAAGAAATACCCTTGAAGAACCCAAGCAATTTCAAAGGTCCAACAACATTTGAAAATGTATGAATTAAAATCAATTGAACCCTAACAACCTGATGACATCACAAAATAGAAAACAATTCCACATGTAAAGGTTTTGAAACAGGATGTATAAAGTTCATGCTCGCATAAGGTTTGGTAAGCCACTGCGTAAGGGCCATCAATACACTGTGTAAGGTTAAATGCTGTGGCATAAGGGTAACAACATAGATCACATAAGGGTAACACCCTATATTATGTAAGTGTAACACCCTAAATAAATATCCCATGTATGGGTCTTTCAGATCTTGCGTAAAGGTAAGACCTATCATGTAAGGGTAAAACATAGCACACGTAAGGGTAATACCCCAATACACATGCCATGTAAGGGTATCTTGAACTCACTTAAGGGTAGTATACCTAAAAAAAGCCTACATAAGGGTCCCCAAAGACTTACATAAGGGTAAAGGTATCTATAAAAATCTTACATAAGGGTCATGAGAAACCTACACAAGGGTAAAATCCACTTCAAATGGTTTATGTAAGGGTAGAAAAACAAGATAAAAATAAAAGATAAAGGCAAGAGATAAATAGTAGAGAATTATATTAAACATACCAAAACTTAAATAATAAACTAATGAAAAAATTAGTTTCATTTGAAAATGAATCATGATAAATTCATCAGGAATGGGTTAAATGAGTTTTGATTTACAACACATTCAATGATTTTGAATAATTAGTTATTTAAAAATGGATGCGTGCTTTTCATTTTTTTGGGTAAAACGATCAATTTAACTTGGAATATGAATTTAGAAAACAACTTTGATTCTGGAACATGATAATTCATGCATTATATTCATCATTGAATTATAAATTAATTACCAAAAAAAATTAATTTAAGCTTGATTATTAATTTATCCATAGATAAATTCTCATGACTACACATTGAATTATAATTAAATGGTGATATGGAGTGGATGGATGACGAGAAGGTGAAAGGGGGTGGGGGGTGAGGTTTTACAGTGTAAAAAAACTTTTCTAAAGTCTTGTGTGCCTTCAAGCCATGCATTCAAGGATTTTGATCTATGTAATGGTTTTATATCATCCTAGTTAAAAAAAAGTATCTAGAAAATAAAATATAATAGAATTGGAGGAATTTTAATTGTAGTGTTCATAAATTAGAAATGTTACATGATTATTATTTCAATGATGGAAGTTTATTAATATTGAAAATCTTGAAACTTTTAAATTTTGAGATATTAGAAACTTTTTTTAGGAATAATGGTGCACCATTAACCATTATTATGTATACAACAGCAAATCCATGATGGTTCAACACAACATGACCAAAATCGATTGTGTTCGAGCACCATCATCAGTGAAATCAGATGACATAAAGGAGGGGGGTGGTCTTGTTCAAATAGTATATTGGAGGTTGTGAATGGAATAAGGGGGAGGAAAAATGATTCATGATCTAGGGAAGTTGGGAATCATTGGTCTTGAGGTATGGTGAGGATGTGTGCTATGTTAAGGGATAGAGTGGACAATGACCTAACATAGAATGATAAAGGCCGAATGTGTGGTGCTTCAATAAATTAAGAGGGATTTCAGAATGAATAGGCATAGAAGAAGATGGTACATTATAATTCCATACTACCCCAGACCACTTAACTGGTGCTCGGACTGGCGGTTGCTGCATGACCTCAAACGCTCCTCCTTGTACACTAGATGATATGACTAGTAGTGAGGGTCTAGAGTGTTACCATGAGGAGACTATACCCTCATATCATGGTACAAAATAGTGGAAAATAACTAAAAATTATCCATCATAAATATGAAAAATTATGCAGAACCAATAAAATATAAAATATCATATCAAATGTATATAGAATCATATGGTCATACAAACACATAATCATACCAGGATGCATTGAATGATCATCCACCAAACCAATCATATATACAAGATAGATAAAAGAATAAAATAGTAGGCTCTATTACCATCACTAAGCCTCACCTTATCCAGTCTCCAAATCCATCTGAGCTATCCTGATCGATCATAAAGCATTGGGCCTCTATCCCACCTGAACCTGCAATCAATGAAGTCTACTTAGATACCCAAGTGTCATGGAAGCTAGAGAAGAGTGTGATTATAAATCATCAGGGAACCGCCATTGGGTTCCCAACATAACCAGTAAAGTAGTGTATTCACATGTGATATACTCAGCATAATAAAAAAATATAGTGCAGAAGTGTAAATATATAACTACCCTCGATCTTCAGGTTATAATGTGACACATGGGATCAACTATACCCAATTATATTGGGAAACATACTTGATCTATTTCTTGTACTTCTGATAAAACCACAAGAAGGAGGATCTTTGGTCTACCATAACATTTTATAGCAGAGGATCAGTGTAGTAGAAATGAAACCTCAAGAAGTTTTCTTTTCACAATTGAGTGTACCGAAAGTAGGTATACTTCATAACCTACTCACCACACAATAAATTCACTTACTTATTTACTAAGCATCATATGATCAATAGGTTAAACTCGCTCCCCTAAAATCCCAGTCAACACAACTTGACTTCTAAATTTGGTGTACCAAATCGGTAACCCACTATGTATCTTTCAAATTTTGGAACTTCATCACCATGATGTGATTCTATTGGAAGATGAAAACTTTCAATGGTACTGATGCTCCTGGATAGATTTTTCTATCACTGTATGCACACCAATCCAAGAAACTTCCATTGACCAGTTTTTTATAAATGAAATTTTGGTGAACTTAAATTCCAACGAACTAAAATAGACTTCACCTCCCAAAAATTTCCTACTTAAATATTTTTTTCAAGGTACCTCAAAAACTCTCCAACAATTCAAAAAACCACTTTATTACTCCAAATCAATCAATGGTCCTCTATTTTCTTCTTCTGTTTACCCAAGCCCCACAGAGGCATGATGCTAAATAATTCTTTCTTGAACTATCACCTTGGTAAATATATCTTATTAATTTTCAATTCCTGCTATCTTTTGTAGATCTGAATCGTTATCCTCTAGAAAATTATAGACAAAATGATACTTCAATTCGATGTTTTTTGTTTGAGCATGAAGCATTGGATTTTTATCCAAGTGGAATGTAATTTTTCTATCATAGAAAAGAACTCCTCCTTCCCATATTCTCACCAGTTCCTTCAAAAAACACATCAACAAAATCATTTCCTTCCCAACATCCATTGTAGTTACATACTCTACATTCATTATACTTAGAGTAACAACCCCTTGTAGCCTTGAAATCCAACTAATTGTTGTTACTCTATAGGTAAACACAAGCCCGATAATTCTCTTCCATATTTATAAATTAATAGTGAAATCAACATCAACATATCCATGAAAAGGATCATCCATCCCATAACACAAGGTAGTATCTTCTATTCCTTTCAAATACCAATGGATCCATTTTACTACTTCCTAGTGTATCTTTTCTAAAATTTATATGAATTTACTTATAACTCTAATTAAAAATGCAATGTATGTTTGTGTGAAAAACATTTTATACATTAAAATTTAGACCGTTGATTCATATAAAACTTTCCCATTGTATCTAATTTTACCTTTCATTTTGGGTGATTTCCCATTGATCAGTTTGATGTGCCCATCCAAAGGAGTTGAGATCAAATTGCTTAAAAAAATTCCAAATCTCTTGATGAACTTCTGGATATAATCCTTATAAGATAACACCAAAGTTATGGATCTCCTATATCTCTCAATCTTCATCCCTAAAATATTATTGGCATGTCTAAGATCATTTATCTCAAATATTCTGACTAAGTCATATTTCAGCCTTTGGATTATTCTTCTATCCAGCCCAATTTTTAATATGTCATACATATATATATAAGAAATATGATGCATGCCTCACCATCTCATAACCTCTGATAACAATAATGATTTGAGTTTCAATTTTTGAAACATTATTCTAACCTAAATGAATCTAATTTTCAATTCTGTTATCATGGTGCTTGCTTCAAGCCATAAATACTTTTCTTAAACTCAAAAACCAAATTTTGGTTTTCATATTCCGTGTAAACTACTATATTATTTATGTATATTTATTCCTCGAAATCACCTTGAAGAAATACCATATTTACATCCTTCTTTTTGAGATATAGATATTATAATGCTACCATGATCAACACCATCTAGATAGTTATATGTTTAACTACCATTGAGAATATTTCCAAGAAGTCAACACCTTCCTTATATTCAAATCACTTTTTCACCGACCACTGTTTATAATGATTATTTCCCCAACCTCTTCTTTTAATAAAAACCCACTTATTCACCAGTGTCTTCTTCCCTTTTGATAATTCAGTGAGATCCCAAGTTCCATTTAACTTTAATAAATACATATCTTCTTTCATTATTGACTTCCAATGTTTGGAATCACTAAGTGTAGTTTCCTCCTATGGGAAATATGGATCTCTTGCATCTGTTAGAAGAAGAAAGTTTATGTCATCCCCAAATCTCTGAGCCACATTTCTAAATTTGATTTATTTTCTCAACTAAGTTTGCTACTTTTTATTGATCAGATCAAATATTCCTTCTGGTACCTAAAATTTTGGTAATCTCACTTCCAGAGACCTAAATTTTAGTGCTCCCACTTTAGCTTCAGTAGTTTTTGAAATTTATAGCACATCTTCCACTAGTATCACCCCTAGACTTTCAGTGATTTCTTCTACGTTCTTCTAATTTTTCTCCCTTATGACTATCTTACTCAAATTAACCTAGACTTCAATAGTTGATTTATTTCATTTAACTTATTTTTACACCAATTTTCAGTTCTTCCACAAAACCCTTTAGTTGAATTAAACCCCTCAACTTCTGATGAATTTTCTCTTATCTTAATCCCATAGTCTACAATTGAGGTTCTCATCACCATACCCAATGAATTTTTTTGAGTTAGAATTAAGATTTTCCATGTCTTTATCATCCATAAGCACATATTAAAATATTCTAAATACTATGTGGTGTCTAACTTTCAGTTTTTTACCAGACCATAGATCCTCCATAATTTCCTTCCCAACTACTGACGCTAGACTTCCATTGATAAGATATACATTCATGTTAAGTGTATCTTCCCAATTTCCTTTAGGAGTTCCTAAGTGAAACCTCATACTTATAGAATTATTTTTCAATATAATGTTCATACATTCAAATACTACATTATGTTATAGAGTTATGAGAAACATATTCTCATGCCTTATCCTCTTCTTCTTACAAAATTTTTATAAGTTGTATCTGGTGTACTCACTACTGTTATCAGAATGTAGGAATTTTATCTTATGAAAAAAATCCCTTTCTAGCATGGAATTCCATTGAATAAAATTCTAAAATGCATTGGACTTATGATTCAAAAAGTAAACCCATACTTTTATTATAGTATCATCAATAAAAGTTACAAAGTGAACCTCCAAGGAACTAAATAGGGTAAGGTCTCAAAATATCATTGTGGACAAGTTTTAACTTCTAGTCTCTAGGATTCCATCTATCTAAATTGAAGGACACCCTACTTTGTTTCCCTAACACATAAATTTCACACCTTTTGATTTCCATGTGATTAAGATTAATTATGCCTTTTATTTTTTAGAACTTTCATATCCTTCTCACTGAGATGATTGATCTAGTAATGCTAAACCTCTATAAATTCTGATGGTGTACTTATAACCATTGAAATCACATTTCAACTTATATTTAAATAAAAAATCCCATCCTTTACTCCTTTTGAAATCACTATGGAGCCTTGGTCACTTTCCAGACTCCTTTCATAAAGCTAGTACCATTGCCCACTTCATCAAGTTTCCCAATGTAAATTAGGTTCATATGAATCCTCAAGATGTTTTTAACTCCTTTTAGCTTCAATAAACACCCATTATTTATCAGGATATTTACATCTCATTTTCCAATGACCTACAGAGCTTCATCATCCAGAAAATGTACTTTTATGAAACTTATGAACACATAGTTTTCAATGAATCCCTGATCTATCATTGAATGGAATGATGTACCTGAGTCAATTGCTCATGAATATACTAGAATATTGACACTAACAAACAATTCACTATCTCTGTCCATAACATCAGTGAAATTTGATTTTCTAGAAGTTGATGTTCTTCAAATTATTTCTTTATTAATTTTTCAATCCTTCTTGAAATGTACTACTTTCACACACTTTCATAATATAGGGCCTTGATTATCTAGATTTTCTTGAATATTATCTTTCATCTTATATTTATTCTGATATATTTTCTTCCACTAAGGTGACCATCCTCATCCATAAACAATAATAGTGTTAACAGAAAATTATAGACTTCACTCTACCTGAGATACTCATTCAATAATAGGTTCTAGATATCATTAAATACCAAATATATCTTTATCTATAGTTACCAATGATAGTCACAATTAAATCCCAACTCTATGGAAGAGATGATAATAGTAAGAGTTCCCAAACATCATCCATGAACTTTACCTTCACAAATTTGAGATATCTTTAGATCATATTGAAATCGTTCACATGATATTCCGTTAGTATCCCTTATGATAACCTTAGGTGAAAAAAAATGTTGCATCATGAAAACTCTGTTCAATACCATATGTTTCTCATACATATCTTTCAATTCCTTCATTACTTCTATCATTGTCTTAATTTCATGAATGTTAAAAAAACATTCCTTAACAAAAACATCATGACTAGTGCTAAAGCCTTCCTATCCATACACTCCCATTTAGTCTTTTCCATCTTCTCTAAAGAAATACCAGTATATAAAGAATCTTGGTCCTCCTAAATCATATAACCATTTATCCAAATTCTTAAGAATCCAAAATATATTCCATAAAACCTGTCTACCTAGAATTTTCTATCATCTGATTCTATACCTTCTGATGACAGTGGCTCCCACATAAATCGAGATATCATCAAGGAAAGAGAAAAATTGAGTTTCATGAACTATGTACTCTGATACCACTGGTTGTAAAAAAGCCTAAAATCATACTTGTACTTATGATAAAACCAATAGAAGGAGGATATTCAACCAACATGAATTTTTCATACCGAAGGATCTGTGTAGTAGAAATGAAACCTTCAGAATTTCAATTCCCATAACTGAGTGTACCAAAATTAGGTAGAATTCAAACCCTAATCACCATATAAATTAATCCATTTCCCACATAAGAAAACTCACAAAAATTCAAAGGAATAAGTATTACATAAATTAGAAAAGAACACAAGAGATTAATATACTTTGGACTATGATTCCCATGTGCATGAGTGAAACATTGATGCTTTCTTTATATTCACCATAAGATAAAATATATTATAAAAATATTAATATGTACAAGTAATATGAAAAATCTCTTATATGTTCGCAATAAATAAAACTTTTGATGTTTACACAATAATATATTCATAATTTAATTTTTTATGAAGATCTCATGCACTTATATACTAAGTTTCATTTGGTTAATAGGTTAAACCAGTTTAGTCTACTAAACCAGTAACCACCTATGCATCACTGAACTCTTGAAAATTCATCACCATATAATTATTCTATTGAAAGATGCAAAATTCTAATGGTCTTTCTACCCCTTGAGAGATTCACTTAACATTATCTTCACACTAAGAAAAACACCTTTCACAGACTAATTTCCAATAAATGAAATTTTGGTGAACTTAAATCATGGTGAGTTGAAACATAATTCACCTCCTACCAGCTTCAAAAAGTGTTAGATGTCTCTATGCATAAAACACTACTAGGAGGAAACAAATCCTACCATAGATCTATATTCGAACCACATACCTGCTTTAGCTAGTTTCAAAGTGTCTTTGATAATATCAATCACCCAGGGGGAAACTCATCCAGCCCTAGAACCATACAGAGAAACCCATGGACAACTCAATCTCCCTAAAACTCTATAGAAAAAACTTGGGAACAACTAATTCAACCCATTATCCTTTAGGAAACACCTAGGTCCAAATTAGTCTAACTGAAATCATTGCATACATTTGAGGACAACTCAGTCTACCTAGAATCATTACATATATCTGAGGACAACTCAATCAGCCTGGAACCATATAAAGAATACCCCGGGACAACTCAGTTGACCTAAAAATTTGGTACCAAGCTACCATTATATGAGGGTAACTCATCTCACCTGGTACCCTAAACATCATTTCACATGTCACAATATATACATTATAAATCATAAACACTCAAGGATACATCCTCCTCAGAACCTCAAGTTACACCACATAGGTTGGACCCATTACCAAACCCATCAAACTACCCCAGGCAGGCCCCTAAAGTTCACAAATTATCCCCATCACTATAGACATATGAATCTAAAATTACTGATTTGGGTTCTAATGAGGCTCCCACAATCATTTATACCCATAACATGCACTAACCCTATCAAGGGATATATAACAAGAGGTACCCAATAGGGTCCCCTAATCCTCACTATAACATATACACCCTACATGAGATCCTCAATCTCAATATCATATATTGATCCATACTCATCACTCATAGGGAATAACATCCCTCAATATCACCATGATAATCCCAAAATGTCATTGGCCTCATAGGAAAATCCACACCAACATCACTCTATAGGAAGGCATAATTCCCATCACACTTCCCTAGGATATCCTATATTGGTCCACCCACCCAACCCATCCACAATCTACCCAGGGTCAACCCACCTAGTACTCACATTCTAGTGGGGGAAGAACGCTTACCCCAAAATCATCTCAAATAGCCCAAATGCTATAAATATTTTCAAGGTCACATCATGGCCTATTTGGGCCAATCATCCCAGTCTAACACTCTCCTCCAGAAGGGGGTGTTTAAGGCTCCTACACAAGGGCCACTATATTACATTTAATTCATTTCATTTATACCCATCAGGGCCTCATCTATCTCATATTCCATTCTTATAGTCAAACCATCGACCATCGGTGACCAACACATATAGAATTTAGCCAAAGCTCAAAGGAACTAAGGGCACCTATCCATGTATACTATGATCACTTAACTCATTAGATTCTGACCCTTTCAGATATGTATATATCATTACACAATTTTATAATTGATTCCTCAACCATTAGCGACCAAGGCACTAAGTTAGTGATCATGGTTCTATAGAGGCCCTTGAAACTTATATCCCTCAATAAGAACTTCAATTTAATTAAAAATTAATTTAATTTAAAAGTACAATCACCCTCAGTGGCGAGCCCACATATCAAATGCATACATAAATAAAGTGAACTTACTAACGGTATATGATCAAAGAAAAACCTACCTTAATCAAATCTATTTACTTTAATTCACAAAACAACCATCATTGCATAGGATTTTCCAAGTCCAACCAGCCATATCCAAACTACATGAGTCCATAAATCACACCAACAAATTCATTTAAATTAATAAAATCATTTTATAATTAATTATACATTTTAATTTGAATAATAATAAATTCTTAATAACTCACTGGGTGATATCTACTTTCTAAAACCTCAAGAAACGAGGTGTGGTCTACTCCCATCACACACCAAAACCTAATCCATGAAAAATTTCTAATTAGTATGCTTAATTTGACAAAAAATTTAATTTAATTTAAGAAAAAACCTTAATAAAATCCACCGGGGGACATACCTTCATTGAAACAACACACGTTCATCACCTTGGGATATCCTCTAGACACTTCAAGAAAAAACCGCATCATATATGAAAATTTCCACCATGTGTTGGTGGAAATAATTACTAAAACCTTAAATTTTAGAATCAAAATTAATAGAAGAATAAGGGGAACTAGAATATAAGGGAAAATAGGGATATATCACCTAAAAACATTGAATAAATCACACTAAAATCCACCCCAAACCAAGGGGGAATGAATGAGGAAGAGGGGGAGTTGGTTGAATGGGCGTGCGTATGAGAGAAGAAGGGAGGGGGGGGGGTTAAAATTACAAAGGGTAAGATTTTCATTTCACATGGTTTACACATGGTTTTATAAATTGTGCACCAACAGTGTGGTTAGCCCTGTCTCATGTCACCCTTATTCCATGGTTTGGATGCATGGGTTTCCAAACCTTGTAAATATCCTCTAAATATGAATTATAGGGGTTTTTCACAATTTATCTATAATTGTGCACTAATCCCAAATCCAAATAAAACCCATATAGTTTACCTACACAATTTTCCCTAACCATGTGACTATCATACATAGGGAAAACTCCTCCTGAATTTCACAACCTGGAAAGGAAACATGGTTTAACAACCTACCCACCATAGAAAGTCTAATACCTAATAAGTATAGGTTTTATTTAAATCATTAATATCGACCTACCATGGTCATCAATTCATGGAAAACTCGTCATGCCCCACCCAAAATTCCAAACAAGATTCCACTACACAAATCCAAACATGAGGCACACCATTGATAAAAAACCGAGCCTCCCACTCATCATCATCACTAATACATATATGAAACTCCATAAAATCCATCTAACATAATACAACACAATATATTCAATCAATTTATAGTTAGGATCATGGTGCTCCCCATTATATAGATCAGTTTATAAAGGCTGATTCCTAAGACATGGTGCTCCTCACCACCAAAATCGCCTACCAAAACACATTTTTAGAAGTCTAATAACACCCTTGATGAATATTCTATCTCAACACACCCAATTATGAATGAAAAAACTAATCAGACCTCATTTGAATGACTATTCTCGAAAACACTCAACTGCACCCATCGATGTGCTATCTCATTACCTGATCCCAATACTCTAATCCCCAGAGGAATCATGAGATCATACAAACACTCACACTGAATTTTAAGTATAAAATATAGTGGAATTATATGATTGGATCCTCAACCAACTCCTCATAAGTCTTCCCATTCTCTTTCTCCCCCTTTTCCAACCCTGAATTTCCCCCTTCTTTCCATAAAATCCCTCTTTTCCCTAAAGTCCCCGATTTATTTAAAGGTGTTCCAAAACTTCCTCTCTTTGCATCAGAGTTCACAGATGCCTTAAATCTCCTTAATCTAATGTCAACCACTCAATTTAAACACCACCCTCCATTGATGGACTTGTTCGATAGATTAATTTTTGAAGTATGGGGTTTACAAGATCGGGCAATAGTCGGTCTTCTAGATAATAGACATATTATGGTTTTATTTTCTTCTAAAGAGGATTTTATTTTAGCTTGGTTAAGTACCCCTAGGTCTAAAAAATATTTATATTCTTTTTTTTTCAGGTGGTCCTTCAAATTTAGCATGAACTGTGACTCACTTATGACAACCATTTGGGTAAGTTTTTCTGATACCCCCTTATGTTTCAAAACCCTTAAATAATTCAAATGATTGGGAATATTATGGGTTGATAATTATGCTCTAATAGTCAAACTCATATGGTATTTCATTTAATTTCCCCAATAACTTGTGTTGAGGTTGAAATTTCCTGATTTATAGTAGATTATGTGTGGATTTCGGTTGGATAAGAATTTTTATATAAACAACCTGTTCGCTTTGAGAAGTGGGTTAATTTATGCTCTTACTACAAGATTTTTAGTCAAATGAAGACAGTTTTTAGGCATGTTAACTATTTATATAATTTGAAAGAGGGGAGGCCAGTTTCTGATTGCATTCAAGAACTTTTGGCTGATGATTGTCAGAAGGCAGTTGATGGATTCATGGAGCCAGTGGCTCCATATCAGAAAGAAGTTCATCTGAGGTAGGATGATCCAAAAATTGTGGATGTTTTTAGTCGATGGAAGCACAAACTGGTGGTTCTAGATGTGTAGACCAAGCCTGAGTCATGGGGGGAATGTGGGATATTTAGGTCCCTATTCATATGTTGAGGTCGTGTGTTCTAGAAATAGAACCAACATCATGGAGGGGTTACATGAGTAAGGGTCTGTGTACCCTAGTCTTGGATCTTCTCTGGATGTGTCTATCTAGTTACATACTGAAAATAGTGTTTTGGATGATTCAAGTCATGGAATTCAGGCCACAAGGGGTGTTGATGTTACTACCAATTGGATTGGCCCTAGGAAGGTAATGCTAATAATTAATCTGGAAACCAATTTAAAGGTCTAACAATTGAAGGATTAAATCAGGGTCAATCAGAACTGATGCCAGGTGAGGCAGAGGGCCTCATAACTCGAGGAGGAAGAAGGGGCAGAAAGGCAATAAGTATTCTAGAAGCTGCATTATTATGGAAAAAAAACCCAAAGGTAGAAAGGAATACTCCTTTCTACCAAAGCCAATATAAAATAGATATTCTAAGAAAAATAGGCCCAAGTAAAATAACTTACCTAATAGTGAGAAGAATCTAAAGAAGTTCCAGTGTGTAAGACATTTGACAGTCAACGAAAATAGGATAGATGGTATGATGGGAGAAAAAAATAGGTCACAGGAGGATCCGATGGTGGTTGAAAGTTCCTATGTAAATGTTTAGGTTGAACTCATTATGGTATAGTACAATTTTCAACAATAGGAGTAATACAAAGAGGTTCCAACTAATGGATAATCCTAGCACCTTATTATACACTCATAGGAGGTTATGTTGGAAGATTTACTTCCGATTAATGCCTCACAAGAGGATACTTATAGGATGACTGAGAGACTTCTTCTGGTGGATACGAATAAAGATTAGACTAAGTGGATTAACAATCAACCCTATTCTGGTAATAGATTTTAATGCAGGGAAAATGAATATGGAGGAGTACATCCAAACATGGGACAAGATGGATTATTTGTTCGAAGATCTCATCAAGGATGACCTGACTATTGAGGCAAGCTGCCTCTATTGAAAATTATTTAATGATAGTGTGTCAAATAGAATGAAGTTAGAATTTAATGGTTTAACCATCTCATATAGTACTTGATGTTTTTTTCTATACTATTTGTGTTCTCACTTTCCCTTAAAAGTGTTTGAAAAATAAAAATAAATTTTTAGGTATACCATTAGATCCCATCAAAACCATCCTAATCCTGATTCCAACACAAAAACTTTGTATGATACCAAATTTAAACCGTAAAAATAATTTTTACTAGGAAAATATATCAAAATGGATCCATCTAAACACCAAAATCCAAGTTCTATCTCAACAATCCAACAACTAGTCTCATCATACCCATGACTCTACCCACACAGGGGTTATACCTCCATGAATCATGGTCCATCCATTACCGCATGTAATGATTAGACATGTTCATCCTACTCATACCCAATAATCAATGTGAAATAACAACCACTAACCCTTACAAGATTACTAGGAACATTACCCTTGTCCTCCACCAAAATTCCATCTGTAATGAGGGTCACGCCCTCTAATAACCTATATTTAACTCCCCACCATATGGATTTCCTTGCACTGTTAACACACCTAGGCCTCACCTCATCATAGTATCCAAATCCATCTAAGATATCCCACTCGATCATGAAACACAGGGCCTCTTCCCCACCTGAACCTATGATAAGTGAAGTCTTCTTGGATATCCAAGTACAATGAATGCCCAACCAGGGTGTAAGTGTAACTCAATAAGTCACCGCCAGCTGGGTCCCAACATAACTAGTAAATAAATGTATACACATGTGATATGATCACCATAATATATAAATATAGTGTAGAAGTGTATATATATAATCACTATTGACCTTTGGGTTCTAATGTGACATTCGTGATCAATTATACTTGCTCCGACCAGTGTCGAATGTATCTAAGTGTAAAACTCCACTAAGGGAAATGCATACTTCTCTGGATCTATACCCAAACTGAAGGAAATAGGCATGCAATACAAGTGTGAAAGCGGATAATTATCAATTTTTAACACCAAATCCATAAAAAAATACTTGATTTAATATATTTATGCTCAATTCATGCCACATATCTCGTGCAATTTAATTTTAAGTATGAAGAAAAAACCAAAATGGTATCTTTGTAGAATGCTATAGTCCTGATAATATCTGATCTTAATTGGATCTCCATATCTCAAAGACACCAAATTATATTCCATCTATATTATCCATTCATGTACTATACCTCCATGTACTTCAAGCTTCGATTTATAGGTGCTATCACTGAAAATAAAAGGCTTTACAATGCTTGTATGATCACTAAAAGATCACATGATTGATCCCCAAACTTGGATCAATCTATTATTGATATTTCAATCTATAAGATTAATAAAATGGAGGATAGGATATAGAGAGATCCCAAATTAGTTTAAATGGACACATTTACTATTAATGCCTCAAAAATGAGTTTAAATAGTTAGGATTTCCAAAATTTCCCTTAAGCCCTTGGATAAGTTAAACCTATTAAATCAGCCCAAAACAACATGAATAACCTCATAAATGTGTCATAACTACCACTAAAATTTCACCACTTATTGGTGAAATTAATAAATATAATGTGATAAACCATGACCTATTAACTCAACTCATTCCTCCCATAATTATTTAACGAACCTTGAATGGCGTGATGTTCATTCTAAAACAATACTTTCTAGTATTAAATTTTATAAATAAACATTTGAATACCTTGATAAATAAATTCAATTCTTATATAAACTGGAATAATTTAATTAAATTAATATACCAATTATCGTTCATTTGGAAACTCACTGATCCTTGCATGAGGGGACCACTTCATCCTAAACTCCAATTCATATGAATTGGTGGAGCCTGTGAATACAATTTGTGTGTGACCCTCTAGGACCTCATCTCATTAGCAGTGAGTCAAAATCATAGAAAAATAGAGATATATAACAACACATCATGTCCCCTAAATAGATGAGGATAATTCAAATATATTACTATCTCATATGAATGCTTAAAGTGTAATATAATGTCTCAATATCGATATCTTTATCAAGAAGTTTGCATTGCATGTGTAATAAACCTACATGCCTGAATCTCTTTCATCGACTTTCCATAAATAAAATATTTGAAAAACTTATATGGACATGAACTCATTAGATAGTTCCATTTCCATCAAAGGGATCAAGGTATCAACTTACATTAAACTCAGAAGAGAAAAAACCTTTCTTGACCCACTCATTAATTCAATATCTCTCATGACACACCCAATGTATTCTACCTTATCATGAGAATACGTCATCATGGTTTTCATTAATACATTAAAGTACATGAATCATTATATGAATTATTAATAACCTCAAGTCTAAGGACCAATACACATGTTCATAGATATGAATATCCAATGACACATAAGACATATAGAATTCCTACCAGCAAGTTAGTTCTCATTACCTACTCTCTCAAATATTTCTAACAGTATACTTCATGAGAAAAAGTCTCAATTTATCATGAGAATCCTACCCCTAATGGACTATATCATATATGTCCTATTAGAATATATCAACTGGTCATAGAACATGTATTCATTAATATTATCATAGAACTTAATATTTCTCGTCATAGTGGGGAGCTACTATTAACTTTTAGTTCAATAATTAACCTTATGAAATTATCAAATTCAATGAAACATAGAAGAAAAATTATCATGTGATAAAATATCAATAATATTCCAGACCATGAATAAAATAGTAATCATATATTATAAAGTAGTTAGTTCTAGGGCACCGACTCCAACACAAACCACATATCTACTTTTTCCAGTGTCAGAGTGTCTCTGAGCATATCAACCACTTGGGGGAAACTCATCCATCCTTGAAACCATATAGAAAACCCCAAGGATAACTATTTCCACCTAAAAATATATATAACACACCCTAGGACAACTTAGTCGACTCATAACCCTTTAAGAAACACCCAGGGACAACTCTGTCTACCCTAAATAATTGCATACACATGGAGACAACTCATTCTATTCAAAACCATTTTACATAGATGGGGAAAACTCAGTCACCCTTTAACCATATAGAGAACACCCAAGGAAAACTTAGTAGACCTGAAAATTAGGCAATAGGCCACCATTACTCAAGGGAAACTCATATCACCCAGTTCTTGGACCCTCATTTCACATGTCACAATATATAAATAGTAAATCATAAACACCCAAGAAAATATCCTCCCTAAAACCTCATGTTATACCACATGGGTTGCTCCCTACCTGAACCCGTCACACTACCCCGTGCCAACCCATAAAGTTTATGAACTATCCCTATCACTACATCCGTATTAGAATCACACCACTGATTTAGGTTATAAGGTGACACCTACAATAATGTATACCCATACCCCACATTAACCCTATAATATGGTTACATAATATGAGATACCCACTATACCCCCCTTGTCCACACCGTAACATAGACACGCTAATGATCTCCTTGATATCAATATCATATCTCATTCCATTCCCATCACTTAGAGGGACTAACACCCTTAAATGCCACTCTAGAGTAGGGTATAATTCATTTCACACTTCCTAGGGTCATTCTATGTCATTCCACCCACATGGACTATCCAAAGTATACCCAAGGTCTACCCACCTAGAACTTACATGATAGTGGGGTATGAACACTTTCACCACTCATGTCAACTATCTCTAAGGCTACAAGGAATTTCAAGGTCCCTTTATGGCTTACTTAGGATAATCATCACATTCCAACACTCTCCTCAATAAGGGGATTTCTAAGGCTTCTAAACTAGTGATAATACATTATGTTCACTTCATTTAATCCATCCTCATCAAGGTTTCATCTATCTAATATCCCATTCTAATAGTCAAGCCCTCAACCAATGATGACTGAGGCATCTAGCTTCTAGACAAAGCTCAAGGTAGCTAAGAGAACCTATCCAGGTTTTATATGATCACTTAACTCATTATATTATCACCCCTTGGGGTATGTATATCTCATAACACAATTTTATAATAGAGTCCTCGACCATCAGTGACTAAGGCACTAAAACAGTGCTCAAGGGTCCATAGTGGCCCTTGGCATTTACATATCTCCATAAAAATTTATTCTTAATTAAAAAATTCATTTAATTTAAAATGTTGATCACCATTTATGGTGATACCACATATAACATGCATACATAAATAATGTGGAATTAATAAAGGGATGATTAAAGGACCACCTACCTCAATTAAATCCAGTTCCTTTAATTCACAACCTGACCATCATTTCCCAGGGTTGTCCAAGTCTAACCAGACATCACCAACCAACATGGGTCTATAACTCACACTAACACATCCATTTCAATTAATCAAATTAATTTATAATTAATTAAATAATTTAATTTTAATAGGAATAAACACCTAATAGATCATTTGGTGACATCCATTCGTTGAAACCACAAGCAACGAGGCATTGTTCACTCCCAACATGCACTTTACCCCAAGACATTAAAAATAACTAATTAGAACACTCGATTTAATGAAAAATTTAATTTAATTTAATAAAAAAACCTAATAAAATCCACTAGGTGAAATATGTTTATCAAAATAGAATATGATGACATGTGTTGATTTCCTTGATATGTCCTTTCTCTACGCTGATCAAAAACCCCATCATATCAAATGATTTACACTATGATCTGGTGGAAATCATTACCAAAAACTCAATCTAGAGAACCAAAATTAATAGGAGAATAAGGGGAACTATAATGGAAGAAAAAATGAAGAGATATAACCTTAAATTATAATGAAATATCACCAAAATCCACCCCAAATCAAGGATGGATAAAGGAGGAAGAGGGGGAGTCGGTTGGCTGCGCATGCACACAAGAGAGGAATGGAGAGGGGGGAAATTATTTCACACTTTTTAAAGTGTCACATGGTTAGAAAAACAATGATCAAACTATGCATTTGACACTGTATTAAGCCACCCCTCACACAGTTTGGCTATACGGTTTTCCAAACTATGTTCCAACCTTGAAAACCACCTCTAAATCCAAACTTCATGTTTTTAAATGTTTTTTTATAACCATGAACCAATACCCAATACAAATTCAACATGTATGGTTTTCCATATGATTTTACCTAACTATGTGACAACTATCCATAGGGAAAACCCCCTTTTGAAATTATGAACTCTGACTTAAAGCTCCCGAGGCTCACCCGATCACTCGAGATATTTCCAAAGCCTCAATATTTTTTGGAAAAAATATATTTTAAGGTTTTTGTATTATGTTTTTTGATAAGTGGAGTAGTTTATAGTGGAGTAAATTTGCCTCTTTGACATAGTCCATGCTGTAGTCATGATGAATATGCCGCAACCCTCTTGGTTGTGCTCGCAAAAAGAAGGCCATCTAGGCTAGGTGGCCAAGCCGACTAAACCCCACATTTATGGGAGTAGTCTCAACCATGCAGGGAAACCATCCAAGCCAGCTAATGATGACACTATAGAAAAGGCAAGTTCACATGTGGGTTGGCATGCGTAATGAGAAGTGGTCCACGCTGTAGGAGAAACAATGTGGAGGTAGTGGTCAATGGTGCATGACATAATCATGGAGGAGGTTGGGAGAGGACCCCAATGCCCACAACTGGCCAGTCATAGAATTTGTTAACTTATAATCTATGAGAAAACTGAAAGATTTTTCAATGAGGGATAATGATTTATCATTCTATTCCATAACCACAATGACAAAAATATAGAGTTTTTTCTCAGATGATTTATATACCTTAGGATTTTTTGGGGTGTCTATGAAAAAACACATGGGATATGACACAACCTATATTGGAAAAGAATGTGTTCATGATGAAACTAAGCATTGTGATGTGGAGGATCTGAATTTGAGAGAAGAAGATATTTCATGTTCTCTTATTCTACCGGAGGCTACACTACAACAGTTTTATCCATGATAAAGCCCACACCTTTTAAACTCTCTACACCATATTTATCAATAGTTATAGGAGGAGTTAATATGAATTATTTTCTTCGAGATAAGTGGATCTAGTCAACCACAATACTCCATGCCACAAATCTATTTACTATGACACTAGAGGAGTAGAGCCTTTCATGGCTATGTCACAGCATTGATGTCTACGCCACAACCTATGAAAAATTGATGATTTCATGCCACAAATATTATATCCATGCCACATCCTATTTGTTATAGTTTTAAAATAAAGGAAGTTTAGGCTTATATGTTTTGGAAGTTAATTCGAAATTAATGGTGCATGATGACCCCAATAATAATAGGGGACACTTGGAATAATACAGGGCATAGAGGGATCAATCCTAATTAATGTATTGATATAAAAAATAAGAATATAGGATTTTGTGAAAAGTGAGATCCCATAGAGAAAAAAAGACAGGTAGAGTATAAGAAGTTTGTTGGAGAAGATCTCTAGAGGTATTGTTTTAGATATCATCTGGAAATTTGAAGGTCAAAAAAATTTCTTTCTAGGAGTCCTTCCTCACTAGAAATTGACATTTTTGTGCTAAATAGAAACACCATTTTAGGTGTATATTGAAATTATCTTCGTGTGAATAAGGAATATCCAACAAGAGGTTTAGTGAGTTCCTTGTTGAGGGAGATTGGTGATTTCTCCAATTGTTCATGGTAATGAACTAGGAGGGTTAGTGAGGTCACTCATAATTATAATTTAAGTAGTGATATTTTAGTGAATTTGGTGCATAGGAACATTATCATGCATTCTCTTTATACATAACCTAGTACAGGTGAACCAAGTAAAATCCTCTATCTTATTTACTACTTTCACTGTTCATAGAGGGGAAATGAAGAGATATATCATAGTGTTTCTCAAGGTGAGAGAACAAGATCCTTATTTAAGAAATAATTACCTACAACTTGATTCATCCCCCCTATTATGGTTTTATCATCTATAGGATTCTAAAAATTAGTATTAAAGGGATGTTTATTCTTCTTATCTCTTAAAATCATGGGAATTATTATCAACCATAAAGGTGTCCCCATATTTTAAGGTAGTAATTTCCAATTTTGGAAAATCCAAATTCAACATTATCTCAAATCCTTGGGAATGGATTTTTACACTAAATCCATCTATGGAATCACTATAAATATTGAAAGCAGATCCTTGATGGAAATAAATCATTGGGAATTGGATACAGATATAAAATCCACACGTGCCTTAAGATGCTCTCTTTATAATCACATTTCAAAAATTTAATGTATTGTCAAAACTCTCATGTTATGTTGGAAAAGATACTAATATTTTTTGAAGGATATTAGAAGGTTTAGGAAGAAAATTTATTGGTTTTGTGGAATAAGTATAAAGAGTTGAGAATAAAGTCAAATAAAATGGTTTATGTCTTTTTTAATAGACTAAATTTTCTTGTTAAAGATATGTGAGGTATCTGTGAAGACCTCAATTATGAAAATATTATGAATAGGATCATGATAATAATCCCTCCACGTTTCAATGAAAAATTTTCAGTCCTAGAAGAAAAATATCCTAAATAAATTTCTCTTTATATCTTGTATAACACTTTTGTGTCTTATAAAATGAGAAATTAAGACAATGAGTTGAGAATAAAGAAAAGCATAAATAGGTAGATTTTAATTCCATGAATAAAATCACAATCATGGAAGGTTTATAAGTTGATGAAGTTGGTAAGGCAATGTCATTTTTTCCTCTAATATTAATATAGGAAAAAGAATGTTTAAAGTAATTTTACCCTTACTTGTTTCAAGTGTGGAATAGTGGGAAATATAACATCCAAATGTCCCAAAAATTATCAAGAAGATGATAGTGAAGGTGAACCTTTCAATAAAATGACAAATGATGGTTTAAAGAATTATCGATGGAGGTACCTCAAAAGAATAAATATTATGTCTAAATATTATAATAGTTCTAGAGAAAGTAATGTGGAAGATGTCGAAAACTATAAAAATGAATGTGTTTTGATGGATATTGAAAATAATACAAGAAATTATTCTATTGATGACGGGAGAGAATGAGTTGTTGGAAGGGTATATCTGTAGTCTTTACTTGAGGTAGACCTTGAAAAAATTAATGTGTGGAGATTAAAGACTAAGAAGGTAAATGCAATGGTGCATGATTCCAAGATCTTCATGAAACAACAATATGAAGAAAAGTTAAAGATGAAGTCTAAAATTGAAAAAATCAGATCTAGATGTTCAAAAAATTTAGGAAAGGAAGTTGAACCGAACCATAAAATTGAATAACAAATCCAAATCATTGATGATTTAGATAAAACTATCAACAATAGAGTAAAGGTAATTGGGGAGTTAGAAGGATAAGTTATGAATTAGAGATAGAATTGTGAAGATCAAGAATGATTATTGACACCTATAATGATGAAAAATACACAAGAGTCATCATATAGTCAAGAAAAAGGAATTACTGAAGAGGAACACATGCCTATCCCTCAAGTTATGTGATTCAAAAACAAAGTCAAGTCAGTGGTTGTCTCAAAACCACAAGCACTAACTCCCCGAAAGAAGGTAGATCTTAAAAACATTGGGAAAACAAAAAATCATGTGTCCAAGGATCACTATTATACATCAAGAGTTAGATTTTGTTACTATAGAAAGTTAGGATATATTTAGTATGGGTATCCTATTACTCATAGGTCCATCAGGTAAAAATATCAAGCTAAATATACAAGCATAATTTCTAAACATTCTTTTGAATTTAATGAATATTTATTTTTTTGTGAAGGACATGGGTATAAGGAAATTTATTATACTTCAATAATGAAATAAGTTTCATCTAGAATTCCTCTAAGAGGAAGAAAGAAGAGGCTAGAAACATTATCCAAAAGTGTAGATATCCATAAATATCTTTATCTTTGTAAGAATAAACAGAGATTGAGGAGCCAGATATTATGGAGGCATACTCATCATCAAATTGGGTGATGAAAGGAAGTTCATAGAAGGATAATGTAGCTGAGATTTCCATAAAGGTAGTTCAAAATTCTATATCATGGATTATATACAGTGGATTCATATCACATATGACTAGAAATAAACACCTCATTATAAAATTTAAGCACAATAAAGATGGAATCATTCATTCTAGGAATGATGATGGTATTATTATTGGTTAAAAAAAATCCAATAATGGAGAAAAATATATCAAAAAAATGATGTTCCCTCGGTTGATGGGTTGAGTCATATTCTTCTTACTTTTATTCAATTGTGTGACCATAAAAATACAATGGTGTTTAGTAAAAAGTCATGTACCATCAAAGCTAAATATGGTTCACTTATTCTCTAGGGAGGAAAAAACATGGAAAATTGATACCTTTTTGGAGAATAATTTTTTTTTATTTTCAAAAGAATAATAGAACACTATATGGTATAAAGTTCTTGTCCATTTGAGCCAAACATATCTAGAGAGGTTGGTGAAGAGAAATGGAGCTCATGATTTTCCCTATCTCACATATGATCACCATCATACATATGATTCATGTCAAAAGGGGAATATTATTTAAAATTTATATAGGTCAAAGAAGATAAAGGCATAAAGGTTACTTGAGCTTGTGGATCTAGACATTTTTGGGCCAATTTTACCCAAATAAATAAATGAAAGTAGGTATTATGTGTTGTTTATAGATAACTACCACAAAATAGAATGGATTATTCCTATCACACACAAGACCAATATACATAGGTGCATCACTATATACCATATGATAGTTGAAAATATTCTTGTAGTAAGTATCTAGAAGTTTTGTACTAACAATGGGACTGAATTTACAAATCATCAAGTTGAGGAATATATGGAAAAACATGTAATTAAAAATCAGGTATCGGCTATCAGAACACTCCAACAAAATAGGCTTGTGGAAATAATAAATCATATAGTCAACAACATGGCTTGAACTATGTTAATCAGAAACTATCTTCTAAAAAGAAATTGGAAATAAGTGGTTCTTATAGTGGTTTAAATCTCCAATAGAGAATTACTATGAGAACATAAAGAGATAAATCCATATAAAATTGTCATGAAAAGAAACCTACTCTCAAATACTTCTGAGAGTTTGGAAGTAAATGAGTTATTCAAAAAAAAAATGAAGAAAAATTAAAGACCAGGGAGATGAAGGTATATTTCATGAATATTAATCAAAGAGAAAATATTACCAATTTTACAAAAAAGGATAGAAAATATGATGAAGATTAATGATGTTGTGGTGGTTGAATATAGAAACATGACATCAGAAAATGAGAATATTTTGCATGACACCTGCCAAATCTCAAAATCTAAAAGTGATGAAGAAGAATAGGGTTTAGGGGGAATTTCAAGGCATGAAGAGAACTCTGATGAGGACTCGTATTATGAAGAAAGTATAGAACTTTAATTAGGTCTAGGGGTACATACAAACAAATATAAAATTATTTAAATAAATATTTTTGGGGATCAAATGGCCCCAATCCAAACCAGAAGAATAAAGGTTAAACAGAAGCATATATCTTTTCTATATTAGGTAGAGACAAAATATTTTAAAGAGGATGCAAGTGATGAGATTTTGGTCAAGTATATGAGTAAGGATCTTGAAAAAAATAGAGAAAAAAACACATGAAAAGTTTTTCCAAGGACAAATGACAAAAATGTCATTGAAACCAAGTGGGTGTTTCTAAATAAACTAAATGAATATGGAATGGTGATTCGAGAAAAAATCATGTCTTGTGTGAAAAGGGTATTCCCAAATTGAAGGAATTGATGTCGATGAGATGTATTCACCAATTGCATGGATTGAGACTATTATATTATTTTTAGCCATGGAAATTCATATGGTATTTAAAATATATAAAATGGATGTCAAATATACCTTCTTGAATGGTGTTCTTGAAGAGGAAATTTATATTGAGCAACTTGATGGGTTTCTCATTGATAAAGATGAATGAAAAGTGTGTCATCTAAAGAATTCCTTATATGGAATCAAGTAAGAACCATGGGAGTGGTATTCTAGATTATACCAATGACTAAATAATATTAGTTTTTATAGATGATGAGTTGATCATAATCTCTGTATTAATAAGGAAAACAAATAAAGGATGATGGTTCTCATCTATGTTGATGACATAATTTTTGGGGGATCGGATGATGAACAATGCAAGCTGTTTTTAGAAATCATGAGGTTCAAATTCAAGATGTCTCTAATTGGTGAAATGCCATTTTTACTTATCTTGTAGGTAGTTCAAAGAGAGGATATGATATTTATCTTACAAAATAAATATTCCAAGGTGATTGTAAAAAGATTTAAAATTGAGGAATCAAGGACCATGGAAACTCCAGTGGAGATAAGACAATTTTTTTTAAATTATAAGTTGAGAAATAATGTCTACATGATGATTTAATAAAAAATTATTGAAAGTATACTCTATTTAATAGCCACTCATCCATATATATTATTTTCCACTTGTCAAACCACTCATTTCCATAGTGATCCCAAGGTGTTCCAAATCAAATATATGAAAATAATTCTTCGATATATTTATTGTACAAGAAACTATGGGCTAATCCATCACAATGAAGAAAATCATAATTTAGTGGGATTCACTGATACATATTGTCCTACTTCAGTAGATGACCAAAATTCAACTTCCAATGGTATCTTGGGAGTTTATGTATTTCATGGAAAATTAAGAAGCAGTATTGTATATATTTGAGAATAATGGAGGCATAGTACATTAATACCACTCAAGATTGTACACAATTTCTATGGATGAAATAAAAACTTAAATATGTGTATGTTGAGGTGATTTCTCCCATTCCAATTATGTGTGATAACTCAAGTGCGATCAATCTTAGAAAAAATCCTATACAAAACTCATAGACTAAACACATTGAGATTAAGTATCATTTAATAAAGGATAAATTGGAACAAAGAATTATGGTTTTGGAGTATGTTTCAACACAATATCAAGATAAAAATATATCAACAAAGGAACTACCCAAAGTGGTGTTTGAGAAGCATCAATTAGCTCTTGGATTCCAACTATTTCCATCCAATTAATTGAATCTAGGATGGAACCCCCACCCCATTATTTCTTTCATAAGTAAGTTATATATTCTCACCTTAATTTAATGGTATTCTAACCCCATATTACAAAACTTTAAGATTAGTGCACTCTTTGGGTTCATTTTCAAAGGTGAAAAAATTTTCAAGTGTGTTTTATAGGGGGATAAAGAAAAGTCTTAGGCATGGGAAGAGTATGCCAATGAAAAATTAGGGGGATCTTGATGTGGTTTAAAAGTGATCATGATTTTTTTTATTAAATTATTGTTTCTCACACCGATAATTTCTCACATTTTCTTATAATTGATGATCAGTGACTCTTTAATGCACTTTGTGAATGTGCTAGTAGTCGAAGCATTTTGAGAATTGTCAACAAACCCAAAGGGGAAGATTATTGTCTAAAATACCTTTTAAGGTTTGTGTATTTTTTTGTTGACAAGTGGAGTAGGAGAAAGTGGAGGATTTATTCCCCTATGACATAGGTCACACTACATTCACAATGAATATGCCATATCCCTCTTGGTTATACCTGAAAAAATAATGGAAACCAAACTAGGCAGCCAAGATGGATCAACCCCATATTTTTGGGAGCAGGATCGACTAAGAAGGGGAATTAAAAAAGATAACTAGACACATCAGAACTAGATAAGAGGTAAGAACACATATGGGTTGGTGTGCACAAGGAGAAATGGTCTGCACCACAGGGGTGGAAGTACAAATATAGTGGTCCAAAGTGTAGGGTGGAACCATGGAGGAGGCTAAGAGTAGACCCCAATACTCACAATTATCTGATCATGGAATACATTAACTTATAAGCCCCGATAAAACCAGATGATTTTTCAATGTGGGACAATGTTTTATTAAACTATACCACAACCATAGTGACCACAACTTAAAGGTTTTTATATGATTTCTATACCTATTGAATTTTTAGGGTTTCTCACCTAAAACACTTGGGCTATGTCACAACCCCTGTTGGAAAAGAATGTGTCTATTCCATAGCTATTCATTGCAACATGGAGGATCTAAATTTGGTAGAAGCATATATTTTAGGTTATCATATTCTATAAGAGGATACACCATAATAGTTATATATACACTGTAGCCAATACCTTGTGAACTCTCTACGCCACAGTTATTAGTAGTTATGGGGGGAGTTAATAGGAGTTATTTTCTCTAGGAGAAGTGGATTTGGTTAACGACATTACTCCACACCACAACTCTATTTACTACACCATAGGAGGAGTAGATAATTTCATGGATATGACACAACATTGTTGGGCATGAAAAAAACTATTCAAATTTTTTGATTATATGCCATAGAGATTATGGACACACCATAACCTGTCTGTTACAATTTTAAAAGAAATGGATTTAAGTCTTGAAACTTCTAGAAATTAATTCAAAATTAATGTTTCATGATGACCCCATTAATAATATGGGACACTTGTAAAAATCATGGGTATATAGGGATCAATCCTAATAAATTTATTGACATAAAAATAGGAATATAGGATATTGTGTAAAGTGAGAGAATAAAAAGATAAAAATACATGTATAGCAGAGGAATTTTTCTAGAGAAGATCTCGAGAGGTATTTTTCCAAATATCATCTGGAAGTTTGAAAGTTGAATAAGTTTTCTTTCCTAGAGCCTCATCCTTGATAGAAATTGAATTTTTTTTACTAAATAGAAACAAAATTTTAGGTGTATATTTAAATTACCTTCACGTGAAGAAGGAAGATCCAATAAGTGAAGTAGTGAGTTCCTTGTTGAGGGAGAGAAGTGAGTTCTCCATTTTTTCATGGTAGTGTACCAAGAGGGTTAGTGAGGCCACGCCAAATTATAATTTAAGCAGTTATATTTTAGTGAATTTGGTACAAATGTGTGTTTACATGCATGCTCCTTAGACGTAGCATAGTTTGGTTAAACCAAGTAAAACTCAATGTGTTATTTATTACTTTCGTCACTCATTGAGGGGAAATGAAGAGAGATATCAGAGTGTTCCTCATGGCGAGAGAAAAAGATCCTCATATAAGAAAGAATTAAATATACCCTAATTATCCCCTATTAAGGTATTATCATCTATAGGATTTTAAAAATCCATATCCAAAAATATCTCCTTAGGATGATCTAACTCTCAGAAATCCAATCTGAATATCAGTTTTCAAAAATATTCCTACCCCGAAGTCAAAAAGTCAAAATCCTAATGAATTTCAAAACCTAGAAAGGATTTGGGGTTATACATACATGTAGTGTTTGAGTGGTGTAGGTTATGTCATAACATTGTTTCTCGAGTGAGAAAGATCAGTGAAGCGATTATGTTGTGTGCCTCAGACAATCCAGAAGGGAACTGCTAGTGGTGCTACTAGAGTTTCACAGATTGACCTATATATATGATAGGGGACCCATCTAACATAATAATCTCAACCCAATAAAAGGGTCTTATTAGGCTTATTTTTTGTCTTTATTATTAAATAGACCTAATTTCAAATCCTGATTAATAATATGGTTGATATTAGGCTTTAATAAGTGACCTGACATGCGGACCGCTTGACCAAATTTAGCTATATTATAATTATATTTTTTTAAAATATATAATATTATGTATTTATTATTTAAAATTAATTATTATTATATTAAAATTTATTTAACATAATACTATTTTAAGTTATAATGATAAAAAAAATTAAACATGAGTTTAATCAGTTTTTTTTTCAATTCCTGATTAATAAATGGGTCAAGCCCAGGATGATCTGACTAGGCACGATTAATAAATGTGTCAGATTTTTTTATTATTTAGAATATAATAGGACTGACCTATATTCACAAAATACAAGAATAAATAAAGAATAAAAAACCCTAAGAATAAGGTGGGTCATGAAAGATAGAGAAAAATAGAAAAAATAAATATATAAATGATAATAATAGGACTAATAGCATGAGATGTATTAGGGGAAACGAGAGTAGTAGTAACAATAGTGGGAGTAGTACTAGGAGTAGGGGTAGGTGTAAGAATAGAAGTAAGAGTAATAGGAGAAGCAAAAAAAACATGGGAGTGAGAGGAGGGGGGGGGGGAGTAGTAGTATGAGGAGGAGGAGGAGGAAGAGGAGGATGTAGGTGGAGGAGGAAGAATAGAATGAGGAGAAGGCAATAGGTAGCAAGACACATGAGAAGGAGTAGGAGTAGTAGTAATAGTAGGAGTAGGAGGAGTAACAGTAGGAGTAGGAGTAGGTGTAGTAGTAGTATTATCACCAAAAATTCCAAATATTTATTTGTAAATAAATTTTCAGTATGATAATGGATTTATAAACCATTTGTGATGTCATGATCATAACATTGAGTTAAAAAATTCAAGACCAATATACAATAGGTAATTTTAACCCATGATGTGGGCCTCGATCCCACTATGTAATGACTAATGGTATAAGTTTTCATAAAATGAAGATTTTTCATTTGATGTCTATTTTTGAAAAGTAAATAGTATATCTTGCTTGAATTTCGAAATAGACCATGAGAAATATAATTTCACAACCAATGTATTTTATTTAAGGGATGTTTTAGGCATTTTAAAATATTGGATACAGAGATTGATAAAGACACGAACCACATAAATTTTAAAAGAAACCCATCAAATTTTTTTATGAGTAGATTACAACGATGCCCTCCATTGAGTGTTTTAAAACTCCAAAGATGTTGAAATTTCTAGAATAAGTTTTGGATGAGAGTGTGAATTCTTACAACCTGATTATTTATATAATGTTTGTGATGCATGAGGAACTCCTAAATACTCAGTTTATTTTCCGTATAGATCTTGATAAATATAATTTCATACCAAATATAGTTTGTTTAAGGGATGTTTTTGACATTTTAAAATATTAGATACTGAAATTAACAACGACATGACCAACATAAATTTCAAAAGTATCCCACTAACTCATTTTTGTGAGTATATTATAATGATGTCCTCTATTGAGTGATTTGAAACTCCAAATATGATGAAGTTTTTATAATATTTTTTTGACTTGAGTATGTTCATGGGAATCTCAATGATTTCTATAATATGATCATGATGCACGAGGAAATGGACTAACAAGGAAATTTTTGACACATAAATTCTATTATCCTTGTATTAGGACGTGAATTTAAAATAATGTGACTTAATATTGATATAGTGATGAGTTTTAAATTAATGTATTGATGATGTGAAATTATGATATGATGTAGTTTGACATGGATTATATGATAAAAAATTAAGGTATGATATGGTAATGAATATTTCGATATTCTTTCTCCTTCTCATTCAGTTATACATGAGGGTATCCTATTAAGAGTATGATTCTGTTATAGGTTTTAAATCATCTAATGAATTCCTATATTATCATGTTTTGATTACCGACTTGTGATAAACACTAGTTTTACATGTCGATGAATAATTTTTTTTTGACTATATAGGGTTAAACTAAAGAGTTGTACTCCAAGACTTCATTATGATAATGATGTAGATTATTTATGATAATGTTGTGAATACAGTTCTATCTAGTGGTGTCTTCTTAGGTAGAGTGTAACAAACCATAATTTTATCAATCAAATTTCCCGTCTTATAATTATGTTATATAGTATAAAACACATACATCACATACAAAACCTAATAAAAACATCATTTTCATAAATTAAGGATGGAATAAGTGGTATTAAGGAACCTATACCAATAGAAAAGTAACTTGACCATTGGAATAATAATGTGACCATCAAAAATATTATACCGGCCAATAGAATAGTAACCTCACCTATGAAAGTATAAATAAAATTTTGGTATCTTATGAATGAAAAAATAATATATTTATATCATGGAATAAGTAAATAAATGTTTTAAAAATGATAAATTAAGTATTGGTATTTTTGGGAAATTTAAATGTTTATTTACAATTTTATATTTAATATAATGATTTCAAATAAAATTTATTTTCATAAAATAGATTCAAAAATTAATAATTTTTTATATTATGATTATAAGATAATTTTATGATACCTTAATTAATTTTTCCAAGTTTCATAAAACCAATTATAATTTTAAAATCGGTATTTTTTGAATAAATGATGATTTTAATTAAAAATTAAATTTATCATATTTAAAAAATAATTTTCATAAAATAGAATCCATTTTTTAAATATGCATGTCAAAAAATGGTTAGGGTGAATTTTTGGGATTTTCCTAAAATAGTTGATTTTTTGGTGAATAGTGAAATATGACAATTTATGATATTTATCATTATAAGTAAATAAATGAATTATTGAGTCATGGATTATGTAATTGGGAATTATATCTATTTTTTAGTTCCTTGGAACCTATGTTCTAGTTTAAGAATCACTACTTCCAGGTAGTTTCCATTGGATTTATTTATGGAACTTGAAACATCCAACAATTATTTATCCCAAAGGGAACTGATTTCCAAAGGCAGGCATTCATTGTGTTTGAACTTACGATACTTAAGAACATACATTGGTAGAGAGGATTGGAGGTCAGACTCATCAAACCTTTTTGGGGGGAATTATTGTATACTCTAGGACTCTCTTTATAGATTTGATATATTTTCATGAATCCTTATTAATTCACCAAGCATAACATAGGTTTCGCTTGGAATTTTCAATAAATTATTAGCATGTGTGAAATTTAGAATCATCCATATGTATTTGAGGTTCTTCATTAATTAAGACATCTATATGTATTCGAGGTTCTCCATCAATGGTATCCTCTCATATACTATTTAGATATTCTTTTAATCATCGTTATGATGATACTAGTTTTTTAAGCCACTCAATGGGGAAATCTAGAATTTATTGTCATCCAGGGAGATAGAGGTTTGTTTTGATATTAGGATCGTACCCATAAAATTTACTACCTACGTATCATTGTGAATGGAATTATAACCCTCGTAGTTCAATGCCGCTTAATGGGACACATAATACCTTTTAAGGTCATGTGATAAGGACCTAACCATACAATTTAATGTCATGTGTTAAGGAGATCTAAGTGAAAGGTGTTTAGTAAAAGTTTGTTGTGGGACTTATGCCTAAGCATCCCAAGGAACTTTGAAAGAATATGGGTTTCCAATTAAGATTAGACCCTATTGGGAATATGGCCCAAGGAGAACAAGGTTGATTTGAAGTGTTGGGTTTGAACCTTAGAGAGGCTTCCTACGTATCCCATTTTTAATGGGAATCAAATCCCATATAGTTCGATGAGTCTCATAGGAGAGTGTAGTCCTTTGATAGAAATGAGTTTGGGCTTACTTCCTGAAAAGGATTCCTTGGTGATTTGGGGGTTTAAATTTGGGTCTTATTTCTAAAGAAGATGCCTAGATTAAAGGAATTAGGGTTGGATTCCTGAAGAGGATATCCAGTGAGATCGGGCCCTAAGAAGGCTTCCTATGTATCCCAATTATGGTGGGAATCAGAGTTCTCATAGTTCATTCACCATGGGTGTTTGTAAAAATGTTGTAATCATCATGAATCTCTAAGCCCACACGAGTCATGCTCGATGTGAGAAATAAGAGGATGCAAACAATTAAAAAAATTCACCCACACTTCGCCTCCTTCGCTAGTGGAAGAGGACGCCCCTATGGTGGTGAGGGTGGACGAGGCCGAGGTGACTGGGGAAGAGGGTGAGGCGACGAGCCTTCCCTCTGTTCTCTTTACATTGTGTAAGGGTCCAATGTAAGGAAGGAGTGAAGGTGGAGGAATTAGAAAGGAGAAATAATGAAACCTTCTACTTCAAAAAGTTATGGGCTTACACTAGTATGGATGAACTAAAATCGGTTCTAGTAAGGGAGGGAGACTTATCCTTTTATTTAATGGAAAAGAAAGTGTGAACCGTACCTTCCCTACTAGAGACCCGAGGTTCTGGGTTTTAGAGATGAAAAGGGAAGGTTAGAACCCAAACCCTAATCCTTCAAACTAGGAACTACCCAACACTGTTCCTGGGAGAAAGGTCTATGTGACTGCGGATATACAAACCCACAGAAACTCCATGAATTCTAACCCCATTGTGAAGAAAATGTGGGAAACCTATGACTGCGGACATACGAACCCAAATAGGAGATATGCTAATGTGTCTTTCCCAAAGGTTTGATAACTCAAGAGGTTTTGGTGGAGGCTTCAATTTAGTAATTTTCAGATAAGGGAACAAAGGAAGGAGATAACATACCATGAATGTCCTTAAAGAGGGTATCTAGGATGATACACAGGCTCTATGCATAGTTCTGCAGTGTAGGTACCCTTCATAGGTGTGCCGCACATCTTTTTCGCACAGGTGTGCCATGTAGGTGTGCTGCATAGGCCTGAGCAGTGACTGAAGAAAAATTCTTTACATAGGGGAACCAAGCCTATGTAAGCTCCTAATTATAAAAATAATTTCAAAACATGATTATCCTATTTAATTATCTCTTCTCTCGTGTTTTTAGAGAGCTACTTGAGATAATTTGAGGGATCCGGGTAAAAGAGCTATGCAATGGGAGCTTCAAGAAGTTGTTCAACTTTTTCAGTCTATAAATGAGGAGCCCAAGGGTCTTATTTATAGGAAAAGAGGGGGGATGGTCGAAGGAAATTTGTCAGCGGAGGTCCACCACGCAGTCCCTTAGCGTAGGTATGCCGCGTAGGTGTACAAAACGTATATTGCCACGCAGATCTACCGCCCAGACCCTTGAAACTTTGTCCTGCCTTTTAATTATTTGAAATTCATCTTGATATTTTGAAATATCCGAGGGCCACCTTAATAGTCTTTTCGTTTTACTCATATTTTCAACAAACCCCCCCCCCTCAGGATTGGATCTGATGAAAAAGAGGGTCGAGTCTTGAGGTAAAATTGCATGGAAAAGACTATGGATTAATTGCTGAACCACGCAAGGTTTCCGCATAGATATTTTTCATAGGTCTATCACGTAGATATTTTTCATAGGAATACCTTGTAGGTCTGCCGGTTTCTATAAATAGGTCCGATCCTTTGTGATTTTCTTCACCTACGCTTTCAGATTTTTTGGGCCTCATTGCGTAGTTTGTTCTTCCAGCCCCACCACATTGTACTCCCACGTAGATTCCTTGAAAATTTATCAATGTGAAACTACTTGAGTGATGGATCTATGTGGAAGGACTTTGTCGAAGGAGTTGTGATAGGACCCTTGTCTAAGGACCTACGCGACAGACCTCGTTGAAGGACCTACGCAAAGAGTTTCCTTTTCCAAAATTTCAGATTTCTTTAAGTTGAAATTTAAATTTTCTTAAGTCAAAATTCCAACTTAATAGGGGAAGTTTGGTAAATCTTTTGCAGGAAATGACTCAATTGATAACCTCTATTGAAGAAGTTAAGGCTCATCAAAATGAGATTATAAAGATCGTTGGACCAGACTATTATGACATTGTTGAAAGTACTCTCCTTAGACTATGGAAAGGTTTAATTCCATATCAACATGAATACCCATAGAGTTACTATCTACCCCTGTATGGGAATGTAATTTTTCAAGATTCCCATATTCCATCCATTAAGAAATAATTCCCAAATATCTGGTTTCTTCAATACTTCAATTGTCATTTCATGAATATTATTGTGAGGGGTATGCCAGTTCATGAGGGAACAATCCCTATTGGATACATCCTATATTATAGTGGCTGTACTCCTGATATGAAAGATCATTTTGTTGAGCCAAGAATACATTTCTATGATTAAAACTTTCGGGCTTCTAAAAAATATCAGTCTAATGGTTGAAAGGAAGACTAGGATCTTCGTTCCAAAGGAGGTGTTAAACCTGAATGTATGTGGGCGTTTTGGGTGCACCGAAATTATGCAGAATTTAGGAAAGAGCTATCAGATGTTTACATTTATGAATCTATCTAGATGGGACAAACTTATATTTATAAAAACGATTTTATTCCTTAATTTCTGGTCTAATAGAGTCCGCAAATGAATTCCTTCCATTTGACGCATGGTGAAGTTGGAATTAGATTATGGGATATATACCAAATAGTTGGGGTTCCCATTCTCAGGGAAATGTATGATAAGTTTATTCTGCCAGTTACAACATGGGGTGATGTTACCAGAACACCACCATTGGCTCATGAAATATTCAAAATAGCAAAGAAGTTACCCAAAGATAAGAAATATATTCATGATAGAGTGTATATGGAAGCCTTTTTAGAACCAACAATAGATAAAGGTCCCACCTGTGGACATCCTACTATTTGTCCTTCTACAGATAATTGGGGCAGTTCAGTAACATATTGGCCTACATTGGAGAGAGGTGACTATAAGCACTGGGGATATAAAGTCAAATCTGATATTGATGCAAAGATATGCTTAGCCGACTTCCTTGCAGTGTGGCTAAGAATTTACTTTCTTCCATTCCGTGAGTCCGGAGGCAATGTAAGGCTAGGGAATTTTGTTATCACACTTAAATTGGTAGAAGTAAAGTATATTGGGTTAGAAACTCCTGTATTGGAAATAATTTACTATTCCCTACTGGATTTATATAATGGGAAGGCTCCATTTAGACTTTCAGGGCCATTATAAGTGTTATGGGGCTAGATTACGAAACACTTTTCTTCATACTCAGTGTTGAATTCAGTTAGAGTCCCTAATGGCCTATTCAACCCATTTTTACAGAAAGTTTCTGGTATTTAGCCTCATAACTTGAGACTTGATGCAGTGCTAAGGGAATTGAATGCATTAGGAGAATTCAACTTCTTTCTTTTTGGTAACCCACCAATTAGAACATTTATTGATGATGATAAGGAAGAGAATTATGAGATGAGGTCTTACAAGATGGCATTCAGGGATAGTGTATTATCGACCAGGATTGATGGTGAAATTATATGTGAGGATTATGTCCCATATAGGTTTGTTCTCTAATTTAGATGTCTTTAATAATCAAACACTTTCCCTCCCACATATGTCAGACATGAGAGACACCCAATGGTAGTGAGATAATTGTGGATTTTGATAGCTTTAGAGACATCCAAATTGTCAATTACTTTACCGCCATCAGATGCATCAATTAGATTAGAAGCTGGATATGCCAAATCTTGGGCTTCTTCATACCCTCATGGGGATTTGAAAAAAGGAATATATTGAGTGGAATCCACAATGACTGTTGTGCATAAAATCGTGGTAAGAAGTCCAAAGACGAAGATGATGAAGAAGTTTCAAAAGTTTTAGAGCCTTTAAAACATCTTCGCAGAAGGTATATCAATAAAACTAGAGCTAGAGATGCAGTACCTCTGGCACAAAAGTGATCCCGCCTCCATCAAAAATAGATTCCTATCCCATCTGTTGAACTTTCTAAATATGAAGGGATTCCTGGAGAGATTCAGTAGTCAGAAGGTGTTTAATTTTCTCCATAGCCAACCATACCAGGATCAAATTATGTGAGACCTTCAATCATTCACTTTTGGGAGGGCTTGAACCATGACCTTAGGGATTCATGGGAATTCATCTAACATGGAATTTAGATACTAGATGTGGGTGACATTAAAGAACCTTCTGATTATCATCCGGATAATAACATGGCTGAAGTATAAGAGTATATTGCAGAGCTAGAGGCCTTTATATATGAAACTGATGAAAAAATACCGGACTCTAAATGAGTATCCCATATGATGGAATTAGGGATACATGAAGGGGTAATTATTAACCCTGAGGAGGAATGAGACATTTATGTTAATACTAAGAACATATTTTCCTTTTATTTTTCCTTAATTATTCTTTACTATTCAACATCATTAATCTTGATGAAATTGTATTTTGTAGCTTGAATTCAGGGAAGGAACCTCCGGATAGGTTCTCAGGTCACTAAGGTATAAACCTACAGGTTATCCCATAGACAAATCAAATGATCCTCCCAAGTCTCCAGAACTTTCTCCAAGAGAAATAATCATGACTGGGGTAATGGAAACAGATAATCCTCAACCATTACCTCAGGTTTATCCTTCCAAGAAGAGTGTTTCAATTTCTCCACAAGCTTATGAAAAGAAACACAAGAGAGCAACGAGATTAGTCTGAAGTGTTCATAGAAGAAGTAAGTGTTTATAATATACTCATGCATTATAACTTTCTTTATACACTATGATAATCACATTTATCCTCTTGTAGGATCTACATCTCCATCCTCTCTTAAGGGATTAAGAGCTGATTCCTAAGAATAGAGAAGGAAACCCCATGAGAAACACAGTTTCATGTTGATGAATCAACTGCCTTGATAGATAAAAAATCAAAAGGTACAGCTGTACCTACTCTTGATTCTATTGAGAGAGAGGAAATCCATGGTAATATAAAATACATTTCTCTTTAATATTAAATTCTTTGCTAATATTCTCCTTTTCAACATATCTTAGATCAGTTTCACTTGCCAATAGATCCTGAAATAATCAATGATGATATTACTATCACTATAGAAGGAAGGAATGAAGATCCGGGGAAGGATAAAGTAGATACTGGTGTTGATTCAAACTTGAAAAGATCTGATGATGCTGTACCAGTTGAAGAAACAATGGAACAGAATGTTAGCAGAGCCAATTTGGGCATCAAACAACATTTGTTGGATACCTTAAATGGTGAGGATGCTATAACATTCCAAGCCGCATATAATAAAATGATGGATAGCCTTAATCTAAACATTGATATTCCAGGTTCCATCAAGGAGTTTTTGGATTTTCGTGAGGAATTGAAAGGACATAAGTTCTCATTCTCTCATTTTCCATACATAACTGTTCTTCTTTTACTTGATACTTCACATAAAAGTTCAACTTATGCAGCTTTGTCTGAAGAAAACATTGCAAAGGTTATTCAAGAATGGGGAATTACACTATATTATTCTTTTGATGAAGTTGGATAAATACTTACTGAGGAACCCCCATCGATAGGCATTACAGAGCCTTCAATTATGACAACTGTAAAAAATCAGGAGAATGCCCCTCCTCAAGAAACATATTCTCAAATTGCTGAAGTTGAGAACACTGGGGATGAATCCAGTCAAGCAGCCGACTTATTATTGCATAAATGTTATTGGCTGTCTAGATCCTGCTATGTTTCTTCCATTTATATGAAATTGACAATGATCTTGATTCATCATTTAGGGTTATCAGCTCCTATAGCTAGATCAGAAGGTGAAGCTTTTATGTTGGATTAGGCATCAACAGAAGGTGAAGTATCCACTGTTTCAAGAGAAGAAAAATAAGGAAACTCTTTAAATGATCTAATTCCAGAGTACATTCTACCCCATGGTAGTGACTCAGATTTAGACTTAGAAATGCAATATGCTCTTGGTATAGCACGTAATAAGACATGGTGACATATATGAAGCATAATTGCTGAGAAACCTTTAGAGGATCTTTTTTCCCATTTTGGAAAACTCCCAGCACTATTTTGCGTATTGGGATTTGGTGGATTTAATTATCGATTAGTCTAAGATGCAATGAAAGAGACCATTCACTAATGGGAGAAAGAACATAATATGTGGAAATATCTTGAAGAGGCTAAATGACTTATTAATATTGAGAGTTTCTAAGTTGTAGTAGCTAAGGCAGAGGCCGATCATAACAAGAGGTCTATCGAAATTAGCCAACAAATTAAAGAATCCATGAAGGAGCTGGTATAATTTTAACAGAAACTAGATTCTGTTCATAATAAACTTTATTATTTGAACCAAAAACTAGGAGAAACCCAATTTAAGGGGATAAATTCCATTTCAACTTCCAAATAAGCACTTCGTCAAGCCGAGGAGGTTGAAGTTGCTTAGTTGTCTCAAATTTAATAGGCGGTTGATAGGGATCATGAGGTTGTTCAACAAATGAAGAGTCATGTTGAGAGATTATTTTAACACATGATAGAGAGGCTCCATTCTATGGATGTCCATATGGTTTTATATAAATGAAAGGAATTTTTTCTCCAATCATATATGTCTTCATCCTTGCTTTCTATAATTCCAATATTAAAGGTAATGATGATGATTTTTTAACATCAAACCTTTATGTCAGATAATCATAATTACAATGAAAAGAATGGGGGGTGTTCAGAGTTTTCTTATTAAGACAATGATCCTAATGAGTATAGTTTGATTTTTACTAGGGTTATATAGAAAACCCCACAAACTTTGTATCTTTTGACTTTTTATTGCTCAATATTAACTAAACCATACAAAAATGTACGTTTAGTGAGTTGAGACTTGACTTCTGTCTAGGGTGCCCATTGCGAGTTTTCAATTTGGTGAGTACCATGTCTCTTATTGTTAGTAGTTTCGAGTCATGCATGTTGGAATATAAAGGGCTAGTATTTAAGGTTGAACAACTTTGACCATAAATTTTGAAATTAGATCCCAAAAAGGCTCAGTGGCTAAGAATTGCACTAATATTCTTTAAAAACTTCCAAGGGGAATCTTGAGTCATGATTTTTATGGTTGCAAAATCTAAAACTTGTATAAACATAAAGGATGTATCTTCCAAGAATGAAGTTACCATTATTTGACAAACCTGTTATAGGGGTAGTATTATGCAGGGTTGACTAGGGAATATGTTGCATAGCCAAATAGTGACATCTTTTGACTAACATGCCTGTTATATAGGAAAGTTTTATGCAAGGCCTCTAGGGGCATGTAATGCATAGTCAAGAAAAATAGCTCTTAAGAATTTAACATTTTACTATTGATAGACAAGGGAAAATAATATTTGGGTGACTCAAGACCACAATGGGTGGTTTTTTCAAGGAAAGGGATTTTAAGAATAAAGGGATATCTATGCCGACATATGTCATGAATAGGAAAACCACTTCTACACAAATTTGGTGCATGAGGAATGGTTAAATTTTTTTAGAAAGGGGGATTTTTGATATCAAGCTATGCAGTTTTAAGGCATGCAGTGAGAAAATTATACTGTGCAGTTTTAAGTTATGCAGTGAGGACATTGCATGGATTTAATTTAATGTCTTTAGCTTTGACCAAAGGTTTGAGACTCTCCAAATTATTAATAATTTGTTTGGAAACATAATACCATGTTCAGGTATGGATGATAAGAACTGTAAACTGTGATTTGGGAATTTTTGGATCTGAAGAATGATATGGGAAATGGGATAAAGGCATTAGAGGAAGTTTTTTCTAAGAACGGAATTACCATTATTTGAAAAACCTGTTATGGGGGATGTATTATGCAGGGCCAATTGGGGCATATGCTGCATAGTAAAATAGTGACAACTTTTGACTAAAAGGCCTATTATGTAGGAAAATTTTATGCATGGCCATCTAGGGTAATGTACTGCATAGTCAGGAAAAAGAGATCTCAAAATTTTTACATTCTATTGCTAAAAGATGAAGAAATTTTATGAAGATTTATATTTTACAAAGAACAAATTTTGGTTTATTAAAAAGGTACCTGAATATAGAAAATGTATTTCCAATCATGATTTTCAAAGAATCAAAAGAATAGGGTTTCTATGAAGGTTAGAACCAAACATAGGAAGTATGGTGTCTGTAGTTTTAGGTTATACGATTAGGACCAAAATGGAAATAGTAAATGATATGTGGTTAAATGATCCAAGGCCATTTCATATTGTTTGAACATATGGAGAGGAAAATGTGTAAACTATGGTCTTGAGGAATTTCATATCAAGAGAAAGTTAATGTAAAAAATATACACAAAGTACTGCTTTAATATACAGATTCTTGCATATTCTCATCAAAGTTTGAAGGGGAAAAAAGACACTTTAACCAAGAACAAAATTACAATTATTTAAAAAACCCATTATGGGGGCTGTATTATGTAGGGATGACTAGGGAATATGCTGCATAGCTAAATAGTGGCATCTTTTGACTAACATTCCCATTATATAGGCAACTTATGCAAGGCCACCTAAGGGCACATACTACATAGTCAGGAAAAAGAGTTCTCAGATATCAAAAACTCTTCCGCCAAAAACCATAAGAAATATTATAAAGATCTGAAAATATTCAAGATTAAGAGTGTGAAATATGAAAGGGGGTAATGCTCGATGCACAGGGAAAATATTTGAATCAATATTGTCCATGAGTTTGGAGTCCTTTACATAGATTTGACTCATATGTAAAATGGGGACATTCTTATTTCCTTAGTGGGATCTCTAAGGAGAGAACCCAAAATGAAGATTCCCACATAGATTGTTAATTATATACGGAGGAGTGATAAATAAGAATCCCATGACTAGGATTAAGAGTTGCGACCAAGCTTTCACTACATATTTCAATGAGATGATAATCAATCCATATGTAGTTCTTTGGGTTCTTTCCATTTTAATGTCACGCAACTTGGACTTTGTGTTGTGCAATTTAGAGTCATGCAGCGAGGACATGAAGTGATTCCAACGTAAAAAGGGAATATTGTGGTTGGACCAGGGAATTAAACCCAGGTGTCACTACTTATCTCATATGGATGAGAATCAAGCCATACATAGTTCTTTGAACATTACCTATGCAGGTTTGAATCATACATAGTGAATAAAGTATTTTTTTATCATGGTTGGGCCCAAGATTGGAGATCTAGGTGTATATGTGTATCTTATATGGATGAGAATAAAGCCAAACATAGTTCTTGAACATTCATTTCCCACATCAACATAGGATCTTTTATCACGTTCTGGGGGAATAATGGTTAAACTTAAGACACAAAATGGTATGAAAATCAAACCATGTATCTTGAAAGAGTACTATTTATAAATCTGATTCATATACAAAAATAAAAAAGAGAAATAAATTTATTTGTGGTTGCAGATGGGCCCATGATTGGAGATCTAGGAATCTCTACATATCTCATATAGATGAGAATCAAGCCATACATAGTTCTTGAAATGAGGTCCATATGCACATCTGATTCAGATATAGGGAGGAATGGAACTTATGTTCCACTAAGGAGTAGCAATGATGTCAATGATGATTGTATATATAGAGAATAAATTAATCGTAAAATTTAATGTCATGTAATGAGGAAAAATGATATCATGCAGTTTAACATCGTGTGACATGGACAAAGATGATACACATTTTATCGTCGTGTAGCATGGATGCTTATGGTTGTTATGTAGTTTAATGTCTTGCAACTAGGATTTTGTGTTGTAGTTTAGAGTCATGCTGCGAGGACATTGTGTGCAGTTACACAAAGTATTTCTTCAAGAATATTGCATTAGTTGGAGTTGTAATAATCTCTCCATCCATTGAGATTATGGAATAAGCTCCATTTTATTATACCTTATGTATAGAATAAGGTCCTTTCCACTTTGGCTCAAGATTTGGAGGTTTCTTTCCTGGTATCATTGGATTTCTAAGGACCAAAACCAATTCTCCTTAAAGAAATGAATAGAGGTGAACTTTATTGTTAAAATCTCATGCTATTCTATTCTAATAGACTTATAAATGATGGAAAGTATGCAATCTCTTTTCATCTAATTTTTCCAGCTCATCAAATCATTTATGAGACTTTTAATATGTAGATAACTGATCACAGATTGAAACTCAGAGTGAAGGTAATTGAATTTAAATTGAAAAAACTACTTCTATTACATACACTAATGAGTATAGAGTTACCTGATTGGTAGTATGGGTAGTAGTATGATAATCCCATAAAATGTGAAAAATTTTATCAGACCAAGATTTATTATCTTTATCCACCATCTTCTGGAGTATATTTGATAGGGTCTTATTGAAATCCTCTATTTGTCCATTGGCCACTATAGATGAATGGTTGGATTTTATACTGTGCTCCTGATATAAATTTTTTACCTCAACAGAATAGAAATTGGCGTCGTTGTCCATCAATATAGTATAAGGGACACCAAATTTGGTGATGATGTTAGTTTTGACAAAACTAACAATTATTTTGGCTCTGACTTCTTTTAGAGGTATTGTCTCAACCCATTTGGAGAAGAAATTAGTAGTATTAAGAATATACTTGAACTGATTAGTCATAGCTAGAGGATAAGGTCTCACTACATCCATTCCCCATCTGGAAAATGGCTAGGAGTATTTAGCTATATGTAATAACTCCAGGGGTTGATGAATGAAGTTGGAATGCACTCGACAGGGATGAAATTTCTTGGTGAAATCTATGAAATCCTGCATCATTGAAGGCCAAAAGTATCCAAGCCTTCAGATTTGATTAGAAATCCTATGCCCAAACTGATGAGCACCACAAGCTCCTTCATGTAATTCTTTCATGACACCTGTAGTTTCTTCTCCGTCAATACACCTAAAGATGATTCCATCAAAGCCTCATTTGTAGAGGATCTTCTGGTGATCTGGACTATCATAAAGAGTAAAATTGTCCACTCATCATCATATCTATTCCTTTTCAGCTCTATATGGTGGAAGTAATCTATTTTGAAGGTATTCCATGATGGGTGTCACCCACCCTGTGGTATGACCATATGGCTCATAAATAGGGATAATTTCATTAATTTACTCCATTCTAGTTTGAAATAAAGGTGAATTCACATGATGATGGGAAATACTGATGATTGTATTATCCTGATTTGGATCTTCCAGGGTTGTGGATGCATTATCCAGTATATCAGCTTGGGTATTTTGTGATCATAGGACATAAGACAATGTTGGATCTGAGGTAAATTCAGCAATTAACCCTCTAATGTAATCAAAAAAGGGATTAATTATTCTTTTTTGATAGCATAATCCCCATTGATTTGTTTGATTACCAACTCTGAATCACCTTTCACTTTTAGGTGGTTCACTTGTACCTAGAGCGCCAATTCCAGGCCTACGATGAGAGCTTGATATTCTACCTCATTGTTGGTTCCTCCTTCTGAAAACAGGAAAGAATATGGAAACACTGCCTTTTATGGAGAGATAAGTACAATTCCTAACCTAAATTTGTTGAGTTTAGGGTTTTCCATTCTCTTCCCTATTAGACTTTTGGAGGCACCATCAAAGTATATTTTCCATGTTTGGGGAGTATCTTGAATAGAGAAGAACTATTCATCAAGAAGTTCAATATTAAATGATGTATCTTATGTAGATGGGTGTTCAGAAAGTAAATCTTCTAGAGCTCGGCCTTTTATTGCCTTCTGAGACACAAACTGGATATCAAATTGTTGAAAAATAATCGCCCATTGTGCCGAACACCCTGTAAGCATAGGACTACTAAGGATAAATTTGAGCAGGTTATTGTGAGACACCAATTGTACCTCATGATGCTATATGTAGTGCCTTAATTTATGAACTACAAAGATTAATGCCAAGTAGCACTTCTCAATACTTGAATATCAAGTCTCTATGTCAAGCATAGTTCAACTGAGATAGGAAATGATATTTTCATTCCTAGCATCATTCTTTTTGGAAAGGAAGGCACCCAATGATCTCTCTAAAGCTGTCACATAGAGAATAAGTGGAATTCCTTCAACAAGTGGAATTAATACCAGTGGAATCAAGAGATATTTATTGTGGGTATGAAATTCATCTTGGCAGTCTTAAGTCTATTGATATGTGACTCATTTATTCATTAATCTGGTGAAGGGTAAACACTTTCCTTCCAAATTGGCGATAAAGCACCAAATATAGGCCAAGTGTCCTTGAATTATTTTTAATTATTTCAAATTTTGAGGAGGTGACATGCTAAGAATTGTTTTTGTCTTCTCAGGATCAACTTTTATTCCATGATGGCATACAACAAAGCTGATGAATTTTTCTGAGGTTAACTCGAAAGTACATTTCAAGGGATTCATCTTCAAATTATGTTGCCAAAGTTTGTTGAATATAATCTCAAAATTAGTTAGATGATTGGAACGTTGTTTGGATTTAATTACCAGATCATCCACATAACATTTGAAAATTTTTCTTAAGAAGGGTTTGAAGATATGGTGCATGGAACATTGATACGTTTCACCTACATTTTTTAAGCCAAAGGGAATTACCCAATAAAAAAACAAACATTGATGGGATCTGAAGGCTATGGAATATTCATCCTCTAGGTCCATGTGAATTTGAATGTACCTAGAGTATCCATCCATGAAGGAAAGAGCTTCATATCCAGCTGTTTCATCAATTAAAATCTCTGTGATCAGAACTGGAAAGTCATTTTTAGGACAATGTCAGTTAAGATATATGAAATCAATGAAAACTATGATTTGCCTATTCTTTTTTTTAACTAGGAAAATGTTGGTCATCCACTTGGAATATTGAACCTCCCTGAAAAATTTATCCTTAATAAACTTATCGATTTTAGCTTCAATTTTAGAGGCATGAGTCGGGTGTGTTCTTCTTGCTACCTGCTTAAATCCTATATTCTCTTCTGAAAAAACCAAATGACGAGTTGATACATCAGGATTAAGTCCTGGAATTTTTGTATAGTTCCAAGAAAATATATCTCGATGTTGCTTTATAAATGAAGTATACATATATTTCTATTTAGAATTCATGGCTACACTAATTAGAGTGGGGCGTGTATCTTCTTCCGTACCCAGATTTATTTCTCTGAGATCATCTACAATAGTATAGAAACCTTCCTCAAATGATGGAAGAGCATCCCTGAGATATTCTTCTTCTTATTCCTTATATGTCACTTATTCTGTTTCTACTCTCATAGTATGTGGTGAAGAAAAACTTTCCAAGCTAGGGGAGGAGTCAATATTTGAACATCCTATAGAAAAAATAACCATTTATGACCTTACTGATGATGATGGTTCTTTTTGGAGCATTTAAGATTATATAATGGGTTGGGAATCAATATCATTGTCTTCCTCTAGTATTATGACAACTTATTCTAGTCTGATTGATGAAGTAGAGACTTGATGAAGTTCGGTGGATGAAATGAAGATATCTCCATTTAAGATTTCATTACTGCTTGGTAAATCAACAATTTCTACCATGCTATCATGCTCAATTTCTATAATTGACATTATGGAAGTCATTATATGAGTTCTCAGATTTGGGTTTATCCTTTCAATTTGATTGATAGGAAACACATAATCTATACTCAAATGTTTTAATGGTTTTTTTGGGATATTTTCTAGGCCATTCAAAGCATTTATTATGGATACCTATTTTGTCACGGACCTTGTTCCCTTTATGTGATAAAACACTACCTCAATATACTGAGATTCACATGTTTTGAATGGAGATTTTTCACTATAAAATGTCCCAATTTGACCATTGAAACAGTACTTGAGACATTGGTGATATGAAGAAGGAATGGATGCATGTTGATGTAGCCATGGCCTTCCAAGTAGAATATTAAATATTGTGTCCTGACAGAAAACCATAAAATCTAAATTAGACACAAGATCTCCAAACTGAGTTCTATGTGTAATCTCACCTAGAGGTTCTTGCTCATTCTTGTAATAAACTTGAAACATTAAAGTGAAAGGAGATAAGTTAGATTCAGTAATGCCCAATCGACGAAGTGTATGGATATGAATGAGGTTGACTCCTAATCCATTATTGATGAAGGCTTGTCGGATGTCTATATCATTAAACCTGCCAGATAGATACAAGGGCCTAATGTGTCAGTTCACAACATCATCTTCATATTCATCTGTAAAATATATAACTATATGACATTTTTTAGGGTCATTATTTATATGGTAAACCTCAGTAGTAACAAATTCAGTTTCAAACTCTTGAGGACCTGACAAAGCCTCAATAAGTGATTCTCTAAGATCTTTTGATAGATTTAAGGAATCCAAAATTGACAACTTGTCCAATACTTGGGATAGATATTTCAAAACATCATACTTTTGGTCCAGAGGTCTATGTTTTTTGGAATAGAGATGCGGTTTTTCAAGTGTCTTGGAAGTTAATGCTCCTGATGTAGATTTACCTTGTGTCGGAGCAAAAGATATAAATACTTTTGGTTTTAGTATATTAGACTGATTATGTCTATCTACTTGCTAAGGGAATGATTGTGTAACCTCTAATTTATCCTCTAAAATAATCATGTAAGGACCGATCCTATCATGTGTGGGAGAATATCCTTTTTCTTATTGAGTCTGTTGAAGGGATCTCCCACGAGTTTCCACCGTATATACAGTTCGAGAAGGGGTAGAGTTAAAATAGTGTCTTCTAGCATACCCATGTCTTCCAATGTATCCTCAACCTTGGATTCTTCCTCTAGTTCCCTAGTTAGGTACAAGGAACTCAAGATCATCATAACTAGAATCATCATTTACATAGGGATCTGTTAAGTGGATAACATTGACATAACCAAAGATCAATTCTTTATCTGATGAAGATTCTTCTTAACAGGTCGGTTCTAGTTGTCCTATTTGATAGGGCGATTCCCATATTTTTGAAATAGATGATATGAAATCTACTAGAGTCAAGGAAAAATTTGTCCTTGACACGAGATCATCCTATTATAACTACTCTTTATCCTTCTTATCACATCACTTCTTTGAGTATTGAACTTTAGAGGACTGATATTTTGATGAAGGTAATTTTTCTATGACAGAAGTGGAAGAAGACACAATTGGTTGTTTATAATATATTCATAGAATGGAATGAGTTTGGTTGATCATTTTCCTAATCATCCAATCATCATATTTTTTCACATTTTTACTTTTGACTTCCTGCTATTCGCCTTCTTCCTCTAGATTAGTAGCAGTAACACATGCTACTTGGGCTGAAAAACTTTTTAGTTTTACTTGTCTAGATTCTACCATTTTTGAAGGAGGTCTTTGAAAACAAAACAATCTTTAATGGGATGCCCCAAAATTTGGTGAAAGGGAAAAAAATTTGTAATAACTTCATCTCCTTCTTTGTTTGGTTTCTTTGGCCTTGAAAACTAAACCGAATTGTTTTCCAGAGTTGAGATGAAGTAACCGAGAACTTGTTAATTATGAAAATAATAAAATTTGTTCTTTAACTCCTCAAATTGTCTTTACCTTTAATATTTTTGATCATCTTGACGAGGCATTAATTGCTGCTGATGCTTGGGAGGCAGTTTCCTTTGATGTGATGAAGGTTTTGAAGTGGAAGCAGGTATGGGCGCTTGCTTGAGTGTGACTGTATCATCCTCTAATTTCCCTTTTCTCCTTCCTAGAGTTGATGGAATTACATGAGATTTAGATTTAGTTTCCACAATAGAATTCTCCACCTGTTTTAAAATTAAAGCAAGATCTTGAAACCCTCTTGTGTATTTCACAGGGATCAATGGCGTGCATGAATCATCACGCATATTTTCTACACAAATTGGTAGCAACTTCTCGTAAAGGAGATCTAGATTTAAGAAATATGTTAATCCTTTCCATCATGTAATGAAATCTTAAACTCTTTAATTTTACCTTTGTTTTCAATTTGTAAGATAAAAAACTATTGTCTTCAGTAGTGTTGAGCTGAATTTAAGAAGGAATTTCTGACAGAGATTTTCCCATCTAGTAATTGATCAAGATTGCAAACTTGTATACCAAACAAAAGCTGGTCCCTATAATGAATGCACAAAGCAACTGATATTTACTGCTTCTAGTTGTTGAGGATACCCCATCATGGGATCACAATGAGAAAAGAAATGTGTTAAGTGTTTCTCTAGATCTCCTGAACCATTAAATACTGAGAATATAGTATTCAAAAAATTTGGTGGGGGAGGGATCAGATCCACCCATTCAGGGTAAGATATCTTTTCTGGATGGACTGGTGAATTCCATTCTTCCATAGCTTCCAATCGAGTTGTTAATGCCTAAATTTTGTTTATAAGCATCTGGAGAATATCCGAATGACTTAGGACCTGTACAGGTATAACAGCTTGATATTGAACCGGTGAAACGACCAACAAAATCACTGGTGGTGATGCTGCTAGTATTTGTCTTGGATAACCCGTGGGGATAGGCCTATAAGGATGTGTTTGATCCTGCCATAGATTTGTACCTAATGGAGGAAATTAATTATCCACATCTTTAGTTACAATAAACCCTCTTTGATGAGAAGTTCCTATAGGATGTACAAGTTGAGTATCTTCTTGAGGAGTATGTCTAGAAGAAATACTACTTTGAAGTAACTCTATATTGAGTCTTTTCAACTCTTTCATATCTTATTCTTGCTAGGAAAACCTTTCTTCAAGCGAAATAGATTGAACTTATCCAATGGGAAAGTGAGATGTGATTTGACTTTTACATTTTCCCTTGTTAGAAGCCTTTTGAAGGGGTAAGAGTTGGTTACTTGAGGGCATACCAAGATTCTGGGTAAGCCTATGATTTTGGGTATGCAAACCTCCTTAATTTTATTCAGTGTGTACTGTGTTATGGATAATAAATTCATCTTATGAATCCCCTGAACTAGACTCATTCTCTAAATGATCTTCTGCAATGGTATTAATGAAATTTACTGACACATAATGCATTTATGGGATTCTTTCAGTATATTTTTTAGATCGTCTCCATATGTATCTTTCACGAGACTCTGTTCTCCTATATGCTAAATTCCTAGGAACTATTTATTAGATAGTAACCTGAAGGGAATCCTTGGATAGATCAATTATGTATTCTATTTGTGGATTATTCCCTAATCGGGATAAAACTGACTTCTGTTGAGGATGGGATTGTAGATGTGAAAAAGCTCTCAGTCCTGTAGGTTGGGGTTGTTCATGTTCTTATTCTTCAAACCTTTGAACTTTGTTTATTGAATTATAATGTTTAATTAAACTAGCCCCATACCTATATACTGGGGTGGATCTTGAAATTCTATAGCTTAGATTCACATAATTGCTCTTCTGATTTTACGAATTTTGGTTCAGACATTGGCTGGGTGCATTATCTAACAACCACTAAAATCACCTGTTTCGGAATACCGCTATGATATTTCAGAAATTTGTGTCATTTGATGGATAACATCCTCTAATCATGAGGCCTAATTAAGATTCTTAGAGGCTTGATGAAAAAGTATCTCAACAACTTGCTTTCTTTGGGCCCGACTCTGATGAGAACTATTTGAGGCATATTCTTGAGTGTATACTTGATTACATAAAAAATCTATTGATTGTATCCAGTCGTGGGAAATAACATTGCGTGAGACCACTTTTGGCGGGCTTTTCTGATTTTAGAGAGAAATTAAATGAAATGCTCTGTGTGCACTCCATCCTGTGATATAAACACCAGACGGGGTATCAAAAATTAACTGACATATCCTCTTTAGTGCATTGAGGTATGCATGCTGAAGGGTTTTCTTCTGCTTTTCAACCTTTGGATGTCAGGAAAATGAGAGATTTAAAAAGTTTATTTGGCATTGTAACCCTTCTATTACCTTTACATTACTTTTATATTCATCATATGGTAATAATTTGGCTTTCAAATGTTGAAGAGTTTTCCATTAGTTGAGGCATGCATCATGAATTCAATCTTCTACCATCAATTCTGGAATGTTATATTGAGAGTTTTCCAAAGGACAGAACATGACTGGTACTTCTCCTTTAGCCAATTTTTTTCTCATTCTCAACATATCTTCATTATCTTTTACTAGAGGTTTTCCACTTGGTCTGACCAAAGTGGATGCTTCTCAATTATTTTATTAAAAATAATGGAATCAGTTGCTTTTTCATCCACTACATTAGAAGAAAAATGACCCAAGGGAGGTTCAGAGAATGACTGAACCTTAATATGTCTTCTTATTGAAAAAATATTACACCTATTAATGACAAGGCATCAGACATGACTGGACTTGTGTTGGAAAGTGCCTCGAGATAAGAGGTATTTCTCATTACTACATTTTCAATTATAGAGCTATCTTGACAATGAAAAGCACTACTATAGAGAGAACTTTCACAGAAAATTCCATCACGGGGAGGAGCACCATGGTGGATTATAGAAAGGGATAAATCCTCTTGCTCCTTGATCTTTTGGCCACACGGAGGGTTGCCATGGCTATCATATGAAGATAGGCTCTCTAGATTGATTGAATTTTCATGAATCAAGCCTTTATGATGAAGTGTCTGATGGAGAAATTCAGAATTACTACTACTAATCCCATAATTTGGTAATTATAGGGTAGGATCTTGAGCTACAATAGATAAATGTCTGAGGGATTCAAGAACTCCAGCATTAAGAGGATCCAGATCGCAGATTGGCTCTTGATTTTACAACTATGTTTGGTGAGAATTATTCTTGGATCATCTCTTACACTTAGTTGGGGACAATTTCTAGTATAAGTGGTTATCATGGGCTGGTGTATGTGACTTCCTTGGAGTGGTCATCGAAATAGGATAATTACCTCCAATTGGAAAGGTTTTATATTCCTGATCCGGTTGTTTTTATGATATGGGGGAGTATTTACCATAACCCTCATGGACTGTAACAAAGGTATGTAGCTATTCTAGGATGGCATGAAAATGTGTCATCCTAGTTGGGGAGACAGAGTTGTGTGTCTGTTCCCTTGGGACTGCTGAAGTTGTTGTTATGATATTCTGGTATGCTTCCAGAATATGGGCAGGAATTTGTGTCTTCCCTTTCACCATTGCTAAAATATGTTTGGTGACTTCAGTGGCTAGAATGGGAATATACATCAATTACGTATCTGGAGTAAGTGTATATGTCTACTCATGTACTCCCTTTCCTATTATTGGATACTGACATTACTTATGTATGGGGGTAGAGAGTTGAGTCTGCCCTAGGTTTGTCATCAGAGCTTTCCGAATGACTTCTACGGGTGCTGCCAAACGAGACTGTTGGTAGGCTTGATGAATGCTGGAAAGGGTATATTCCTGATAGATATTTTTCATCAAGCATGGTTGACATAATTATTTCTATACTGGTAGATGATACTATTAGAAGAATTGGTGTGTGTAAGTAGGTGTATGTTCTTATTTACCAGTTGCCACCACATTTGATTGGAGGGAATCCTTGAATGCAGTCAGACGAGCCCATTGACTGGATGATAATTTTTAAATAGGTGTATGTACCTATTAATGTTATTCCACTGGATTTACTTGGTAGGATTGGTGGGTTGCTGCCAGATGAGTCTACTGGGCAGCGAAATTAGGACGAACAGGTGTATGTGCCTACTTGTTGTTTTCCATCAAGTTAGGTTGATGGACTTCTTTGGAGGTGGAAAAGGTAGGAACCTACTACCTATTTTCCGGAATTTGTCCCTAGTGGTTCATCTTTCATGATCGGGTTTGAGAGACCTGGGCTGAACAACCGAAGGCAACACCCCCATCATGTTGGGGGTTCACTGCCACACGATTCTACTGGTAGCAATTGTTGGTGGGAGTCCTTGGGAAGGACCCATGAATATTTAAGTTGAGACCATAAGTTACCTCTTGATACACCTCCCTATAGTATGTGAGGGACTGTTTGTTGTGTTCTAGGGATAAGGACCCAAAATGGTTGAAGACGGTGGTTGGCACCATATACTTCTTGACCATTGGTTGTCACTAACTGGATGACCGAGGGTTGTTATTAATCTGGAGATCCTGTCGAGCAACCTCCAAGGTTGGGATAGTACCATGCTGATGGTATTACCTTAATAGTACATTGGAGACCTATCATTTAAGAAGCTAAGTTGGTGATGATTTCCTTCAATCGGATGAGGATCCATCTTGAGCAGTGGCCGAGGCATTCATAGGTGCAAACTTGAAGGAATCCATTTGGAGTGAAGGGAGTTCTGAGAAAAATTGAAAACAACAATAAAATAAAATTAAAGCAACATCTTTTAGATGAATACATGCATGATTGATTCATTTTTCTGACCTTCCTTTATCAATAGATAGGGTCCTGACAGGTGGGTATCACTATTAACTTGGTTAAGGATTCACGTCGGGTTCACCATTTTGGTTTCGTAGTTCCTTGGAATGTGTGTTCTAGTTTAATAATCACTAATTCCAGGAATTTTCCATTGGATTTATTCATGGAACTGAAAACATAAAATATTTCTTTATCCAAAAGAGACCTTCTTTCCAAAGGTAGGCATCCATTGAGTTTTAACTTATGATACTTAAGAACATACATTGGCCAAGAGGATGGGAGGTCGGACCCATCACACCCTTTTGGGGGGAATTATTGTCTACTATGGGACTCTCTTTATGGATTTGAGATATTTTCATGAATCCTTATTAATTCACCAAGCATAACATAGGTTTACCTTAGAATTTTCAATCAATTATTAGCATGTGTGAAATTTAGAATCATCCGTATGTATTCGAGGTTATTCATTAATAAAGACATCCATATGTATTTGAGGTTATCCATCAATGGTATCCTCTAATATACTATTTATAGATTCTTTTAATCATCATTATGATGATACTGGTTTTTTAAGACACTTAGTGGGACACTCTAGAATTCATTATCATCCAGGGCGATGAAGGTTTGTTTTGATATTGGGATCATACCCACAAAATAGGCTACCTACGTATCCTTGTGAAAGGAATTATAACCCTCAGAGTTCGGTGCCGCTTAATGGGACACATTATACCTTTTAAGGTCATGTGATAAGGACCTAACCATATAGTTTACTGTTATATTTTAAAGACATCTAAGCGAACGGTTCTTAGTCAAGGTTTGGTGTGGGACTTATGCCTAAGCAGCCCAAGGAACTTGGAAAGAATATAGGTTTCCAAGTAATATTAGACCCTATTGGGAATATGGCCCAAGGAGAAAAAGGTTGATTTGAAGTGTTGGGTTTAAACCTCAGAGAGGCTTCCTACATATCCCATTTGTATAGGAATCAAAGCCCATGTAGTTTGATGAGTCTCATAGGAGAGTGTCGTCCTTTGAGAGAAATGAGTTTGGGCTTACTTTCTAAAAAGGATTCCTTGGTGATTTGGGGATTTAATTTAGGGATTATTCCTAAAGAGGATGCCCAGATTAAATGAATTAGGGTTGGATTCCTGAAGAGGATATCCAGTGATCTCGGGCCTTGATAAGGCTTCCTATGTATCCCAATTATGGTGGGAATAAGAGTTCTCACAGTTCATTCACTGTGGGTGTTTTTGAAAATGTTGTAATAATCACGAATCTCTAAGTCCACATGAGTCATGCTTGGTGATAAAAATAAGTGGATGTGAAAAATTCAACAAAGGCAACCACACTTTTCCTCCTTTGTTGGTGGAAGAGGATGCACCAACGATGGTGAGGGTGGATGATTTCAAGGTGACCAGGAAAGAGGGCGAGGTGATGAGCCTCCCCTTTATTCTCTTTACTTTGGAAAAGGGTCCAATTTAAGGAAAGAGTGAAGGTGAAGGAATTAGAGGGGATCAAGACTGCAACCTTCTACTTCAAAAATTTAGGGGCTTACACCAGGATGACTTCCCTAAAATTGGTCATGGTAAGGGAGGGAGACTTCTCCTTTTCTTGCATGGAAAAGAAAGTGTGAACCATACCTTCCCTACTAGAGACCCAAGGTTCTGGGTTTTAGAGATGAAAAGGGAAGGTCAGAACCCAAACCCCAATCCTCCAAAATGGGAACTTCCCAATAATGTTCTTGGGAGAAAGGTACATGTGATTGCGGATATACAAACCCATAGACACTCGATGAACCCTAACCCCATTGTGAAACAAATGTGGGAAACCTATGAATTCATACATAAAAACCTAAATAGGAGACACACTAATGTGTCTTTCCCAAAGGTTTTATGAGTCAAGAGGTTTTAGTGGAGGCTTCAAATTAGTCCCTTTCAGATAAGGGAACCAAGGAAGGAGATACCCTGCCATGAATGGCCTTAAATTGGGTATCTAGGATGATGCGTAGGTCCTATGCATAGCTCTGTAATGTAGGTACCCCACATAAGTGTTCCATGCAAATTTTTTGCATAGGTGTGCCACATAAATGTTTTGCGCAGGTGTGCCGCATAGGTGTGCCACGTAGGCCTGAGCAGTGACTGATGAAAAATGCTTTACATAGGAGAACCAAGCCTATGTAAGCTTCGAATTGTGAAAATACTTTCAAAACATGCTTATACTATTTAATTATATCTTCTATCATGTTTTTAGAGAGATACCTAATACAATTTGAGGGATCTGGGTGAAGGAGATACGCAATGGGAGCTTCAATAATTCTTTCAACTTTTTTCAGCCTGTAAATGAGGAGCCCAAGGGTCCTATTTATAGGCAAGAAGGGGGTTGGGCGAAGGAAATTTTTCGGCGGAGGTCCACCATGAATTCCCTATATGTAGGTCCATTGAGTAGTGGTACATAATGTATACTACCATACAGGTCTTCCGTGTAGGTCTTCCACATAGGTCTCCCATGTAGGTCTACTGCAGAGACCCTTGAAACTTTGTCCTGCCTTTTAATTATTCGAACTTCGTCTTGAGATTTTGAAATATATGTGGTCCACCTTCATAGTCTTTTTGTTTTACTTGTAGTGTCAACAATATTGAGATCACATTCTATAGTTACTATAATTAGTCACAAAAATCAACACTATTGATATTCTTAAGCCAAAATAATAAACAAATGAATAAAATAATCAAAAACACCCCTCTCCTCCCACTATAAATACCACCCCTCACCACCTCTTATCCTCACACCTTATAATATTTGGAGTTTTCTTATACTATAACCAATTAATTTTCCAAACCTCTTATAAACTTTTTTGTCTTTCTGGTCTCACCAATATACCATTTCAAAGTGCCTTAAGGAGGTTCTCAAGGAGACAATGCTCAATAGGTAAAACCCTCCCTCTTTCTATTTTAATTTATTTTATTTTGTTATCCTTCCACAAGATAACATATACAAAGTAACATGATAAATGTAGTATAATATATATACTGTAATATTATTGTGTTAATGGAATATCCATCATCAAATCTCTTATCCTCTTATTTTGTTCTAAAAATGAAAACATCATCCATGTGGTGCCGATTCCCTGCCTTCATGGACGACAAGTTTTCATTTCTCATTACCACCTTTAATTATAGTAATTAAGAAATTTTTATGGTTAAAAAATATTATAATACATGTATTACAACTTATTTAATGTTATAGTACTAGTTTATAAACATATTATTAAATAAAATGATACTAATTTGTGATGGTCCTAAAAACCACCAAAATAAACTAATCATTTCTTCATCAATGTTTTATCTAATAAATCATTCTCATGTTAAAAAAAGTGATATATGGGACCATTTAAATTTATATAAATAAATTAATACAATATAATTCAAATTATGGAGTTTTTCTTCCATTTTACAAGAACTTTCATAATTATACACAAGCAAACCGATCATGAAACCATGAAACAAACACTCCCAAAATGATGAAATTAAACTCTACATGTAAAAAAAATGGTCATAAATGAACCTAATAAAATTATAATAAATTAAATAAATGTATAATAGGCCAATAATTAAATAATTAATGGATTAAATTTGATTTTCAATGATATTAAGTACAAGTACAAAACACTTTTGAACATAAGGCAAGAGATTCTCTCTGAACCTCCATTATTCCTATAGGTTACACTTTCTATATCTTTAACCCAATGCAGTTATTAATTATTATTATGTAATACTCAAAAATTATAAGTTTATATCCCAAAAATATATACATATCTCAATTATTCTTTCTTTTATGGGGAAATACTTGTTTTTAAGGTTTCTTTTTTTAATTCCTTCCGATAAGCAAGCTCGATTAAAGGGAACTTCCCCATTTCTTACCCATTCTCATGTACAATCCATAATTTGCTTTAAGACACCATTATTTTTATAAAATAACTATTTTTCATTAAAAACTATCTTTTTTCACTTATATTTTTATACAAAAAATTATTCCTTTTACCATTTTAAAGACTCTTTAATATTTTCCCTAAAACCGTACAAAAGTGGTTCATTTCTAAAGTTTCCTAAACAACATTTTTACATGTTTTAAATTAAGTTGGACATCATTTATTATGATATATTCCGATTTTTCCTTATGAATTTCCATTTATGATTTAAATCCACTATTTCATGGACACCATTATGATACACCCATTGGTTATTCCTTATGACATGATTATGATACCCATTTCTTTCCATGGGTAACCCATATGTTTATTCTTATGTTTGATTCTTCATGTGGCACACATATTCATGAACATGTTATGATGGGTTCACCTAGATAGATTTTCAATGCATTGGGTAATGTTTAGTCTCATGAGATGTCATATTGGGACAATGAGTAAACCTGATACCTTTATGGGTCTTTGTCAACCATGTGATATAGTCTGGAAATTAGCCTTGACACGTGTTTATGTCATGTTATATATTTCTTCCACATTCCTATGTTTTTATTATTATATAATCCCATGTACTACATGTTATGATTCCATATGATTATTCATTTTCCTTGCCTTTATAAGTCATCTTGTTACACCTTCTAACCCATGTGATATTCTTTATTCCTATGTTTATTCCATTAATGGGCTTTTTAGCTCATCTCTTTGTTTATGTATTTCCCAGGTTATCCTATAAATATGTAAGAACTCAAAGGAAGTTAGGAGATCATTATGAAGATTAAATTAAATATGTATTTATTTTGGTTTCATGCTTCCTAATTATGCACCTAATCTTCCAAAGACACTAGAATTTATGATCCTTGGTTTTTATTTTATGATTAATTATGGTTAAAATCGTGTAATAATATGTGTAAAAGTCTAGGGATGCTATATATAGGATACTAATTAATGGATTGAGTATCTTTACCTTATCAATGATGTAAGTCTCTCAATGATGGTATGGAAAGTGATATGATGATGTTGAAAATATAGATAGTGTAATAGCTCAAGATTTTATGTTATGTTTCTTTTAAATTTAATTTCTTCGACAACATAGGTTCCACACAACACAAAACTTAAACAAACAATGATATACAATTAAATATCAATATTTTTAAATGACCATTATAACCTAGATGTTAAATCAGTGGGAATGAATAGTATTAACCAAATCATGAAATTAATATATTATATATTTAATATTTTTTTACATTCATATGAATGATTTTATAGGCATAAGATAAGAATGAATCCAATTTTACACATTAAAAGGCTATATTTTTCCAAAGGCAGTTTTACCACCTTTTACTGGTGTACTTATTTTAAAACTATATTTTGATACTTTTATAAATTCTATTGAAAAAAATAAACTTTATTTTTAAATTATTAATGTCAAAATTAGTATAGGGATAAATTTTGGCATTTTTATGAAAATATTTATTTTATAGTGAATATTGAAAAATCCCAATTTCTATAAAACTATAATTTTCATTATATTAATAGTATATTTATGATTTGAATAGTATAATGACCTATGAAAATGTAAATAAAATTTAGGTATCCTATAAATGAAAATATGGTATATTTATATCATGGAATAAGTAAATAATTTTTTTAAAAATGATAAATCCAGTGTTGGTGTTTTTGTGAAACATAAATGTTTATTACAATATTATAATTAATATAAGTATATAAAAGAAAATTTATTTTCATAAAATATATTCATTAATTAATATTTTTTTTTCTTATTATTATAAGATAATTTTATGAGACCTTAATTAATTTTTCAATGTGTTATAAAATCAGTTATAATTTTAAAATTGGTATTTTTTTGAATAAATGATGATTTGAATTAAAACTTTAATTTATAATATTTATAAAATCATTTTCATAAAATTTAGTTCATTTTGGAATTATACACATCCAAAAATGTTTAGGGTGAATTTTTGGGAATTTTCTAAAATAATTGATTTTTTAGTAAATAGTGAAATATGATAATTTATGGTATTTAACAAATACATGATTTTTTGAGTCATATATAATGTATTTATGATGTAATAACATAATATAGAACCAAAATTTATTATTTGAATATATTTAGTGATTATTATCAAACTATTCATAGTCTTGATGAAAAATAATAAACAAATAAATAAAATAATGAGAAAACGCCCCTCTCCTCCAATATAAATACCACCCCTCACCACCTATTCTCCTCACAAATCTTAAGAATTTAATCTTGTCTAATTACTACCCAATATTATTCACAAGTATCTTTTTAACATATAAGAGCCTTTGGTCTCACCAAAATACCAAACTGAAGCCCCTTAAGGAGGTTCTCACGGAGAAGAATTCGAGAGGTAAAAGCCTCTTTACTTTTCTTTTATTTTCTTTTCAATTTCTTCTATTTTATTATTATAATCTAAAATAATCTATCCAAACATGAATTATAACTTCATATCTTCTATATACTATAATTTTATTATGTCAATGGAAAATCCACCATCACGTCTGTTACACCCAATTTTTCATGTCTTGGTTTTGATCCGGTTTGCTGGTAATCCCAATCCTTTTCTTGGGTTTTGGGTGAAATTAATGTTGATTTTTGAAGTTAAAAATATTTATAATCATCATACCATGTGTAAAACCTATAGTTTTTGTGAATTTTTGGAGAAAAAGGTGGTTACTTCAGGATTTGGCCAAACCGTGAGCCCATTTCCATATTTAAAAACAATTTTTTTTTTATTTTTTAAATCCTTCATTTTTCAAAAATTTTCACCCATTAAACTTCCCAATTGAAATAAACAGACTTATTTAAACTAAAATATATATTTTTACCCCTTATTAATTCATAATAATGGTATATTTTGGTTATTTATTTAGGTATTGGGCCAACCCGTGATCCCATTTCCAGTTTTAAAAAAATATTTTGTGTATTTTATATATTATTCATTTTTTAATATTTTTTAGTGATTAAACCTCCAAAACGTATCCCTAACTATTATATATATACCATAGGATCCTACCCTTAATTATCCTTCATTTTGAGCCTCTTTTTGGGATATTTCTCACCAAAGGTTAGTGGTTCTTCTTAATTTCTTCATCAAATCTTTCTCCTTTCTCTTCACTCTTCCATCTTATTTCATTTTTTATTGTATTTATCCTCTACCATGGTCATGATAGACCTAGGGTTCTGTTTTTACATCATTTTTTGGGGTTTTTTTAGGTTTGTTCATCATAGATCTAGGGTTTTGTAACCCGCGACGTGTGTTTTCGGGTGTGCGTTTCCATTCCACCACGGTTTCGAGGTAAGTTATCCTAAGAAATTACCTTTATTATTTAAGTTTCATATTTTTATTTCTTTTATCACCTTATATACATGTTTATTATTTATGTGAAAACATTTGATGATTTATTTTGTGTGAAAAAGTGGTTATTTATGCCTTGTTTTGTGTAAAATGGAGTTGTTTTGTTATAAAACTGCACACTGTTTGTTCAAATAAACATTCCGATGGTTTTTTCATACGTATTATGATGTTAATGAATTTTTTTTAACTAATTTAATAAATGTTTTTCATGAAAATTTTCTTTTTTACCCCTTTAGGTGTTAAACAGAAGTCATTTTCCTAAATGTTGCACGCCTAGTCTTCGAAAAAGTGCCTGGTTGGCCTTTGTGTGCTAAATGTGATATAAAATAACTTATTTTAATTTATTAAAGTATGTGAAGAATTAAATATGATATTTTTTTGTGTCCTTTTATGTCTATAAAAAGTGGTTTTGGTTTTATAAAGATATGGGTTTTGGTTTTTGACATGTTTTGGCACGAGTTGCCGGTAAATGGCCCGTTCGACATTCTTATGAAAATGGTTGGGCTTAAATGTGTAACCTGAATGTTTTAAAGGTTTTATGTAAATGTTTTGATTCTTATAATATCATTTTTTGAAATATTTATGAAAAGTGAAATTTTTACCATTGTTATACATTGGTTTGGTAAAATGCTTAAAGGCATGTTTGGCATTTCTATTAAAAAAGGGTTTTCATGTGTATTCCATGTTGTACCATTTGGGGTCATTTTAAGATTCATGAAATTGATTTATTAAATTGTTTTTGGGATGAAAATCTGGTTTAGTATGGAATTGGTGGGCGTTTGGCCTAAAAAGTGCATTTTCAAATGGAATTCATGTGTAAGGCTTTGTTAAACTTCTTAAAATTGTTTTTTGAAAATTTAAATGGTTTATTGAGTTACAAAAATGATGAAAAACTTGCTTATATATTGTTTAGAGTGTGTGTGACCATAAATGGTGTTTTTATGTGTAAATAGAATTTTTTAGCATGTGGAACATGTTTGACCACAAAGAGGGAAACCCGAGTATCTAGGTGAGCAGACGTGTACTAGTATGCTAGTGATCCGAAGTGGTTTCATCCCTGTTTCACATAGCAAGTTTGAATATGAAATCACTAAATAAACTATTATGATGATGCTGGGGAACACTAGGTTATGGTTATGTTCTCTAATAGTGGCTTGTTCACAAGAACAAATATTTTTTATGGTTACTTTTCACCAAGATACGAGGTACCTTGGGCCCACAACTAGCTAGTGCCTAGGGGTGTTCCCACGACTTATGCTCATTGGATATCTTGTATTCACCATTGAAATATAGTGAGTTTGGTTGAAAAATTAAGTAACAAGTGTGTTTTATTTAAAGGTTTACTTTCTTTAAATCATCCCTATTGAAAACCATTTTCACTTTGAAGTTGTATCTCTTTGAAATTGGTTACTAGAATTTCCTTTTTATGAAAACTTGCACGAATTTTTATTTTGTAATGTTTGTAGCATGGAACCCTATTTAGAAAAAATATTTTTATATATAGTATTTCAAACTTGAAATTGATGTTTCTTTTATTTTAAAGGAAGTGCATTGGGAATAGAATATCAGGATAACCTACTGAGTTTTAATACTCACTCCTATAGCCTTCTTCTGTTTTTATCCCTTTCACAGGTTTCAGCTTGAGTCCAATCACCTTGGGTGATGTGTGATTGTTGTTTTGGAGAGTTACTAGTGGGGTCACATGGAGTTAGTTGGTTTTTATGTTTGGTTGGTTGAGTTGTTGGTTCAATTGTACTTTCACTTTCATGTTCCAATAATGTTCAGTTCAAATTTTATATAAATGTATATTGGGATATCCATTTCTTTCCAATGTTTATTTATTTGTTTATATTTAGACAAAATCATTCCCTTGTCACTCTAATGATGCCCTCGGTGCTTGTCTCCATCCCAGGAGGATCTAGAATGCCTCTCGGGACTTGTTGCGGAGTGTCTTGGGTGATCGGTTCAGGGTCAACTAAGGTTGGTTCGTGAAAAAGTATCTTCTCCTCTTCCCTTTATTCTAAAAATGAAAATATCATCTATGAGGTGCCAATTTACCGTCTTCATGGACGATGTGTTTTCATTTTTCAATTATGCCTTCAAGGATAGTCATAAAACCATTTTTATGGTTAAATAAGATTATAATATATGTATTACAACTAATTTAATATTCTAGAATCAGTATATATACATAATATTAATTAATGAAACAAAACCAGTTTTTGATGATAAAAAATCTCTAAAATAATCTAAACGATTATCACTAACATATTATCTAATGATTCATCCTCACCCCAAATAACCAAATGAATTATATAAAAATTAATCTTCTATATGTTCATTAATAAAATATAATTTCAATTTGGGTTAATTATTCCCATTTTACACGATCATTCATACATGTATACGAGTGAATCAATCATGAAAACCAAGGAAAATAACACTTCCAAATGATAAAATTTTATTTTATAACTAATAAAAAAAGGCTATAAACAAACTTAATAAAATTATAATAAATAAAATACATGTAGAAAATATTATTACTTAATTAATTAATGGATTTAATCTGATTATTCAGAACATTAAGTACAAGTACATAATGCTTTCAGACATAAGGTAAGTGTTTTCTCATCTCACCTTTATTTTAATTAGATATTTCTTATTCACCACTATTTATTTTGTGTGGCGTATACTACTATTTTATGTATAATATCATGGATCTATTTATATTCATGGTATTTAATGTTTCATTTGATGATCATTAATTCTATAGGGCATACAATTTTATTAATTACAAAATGGAAAGGATTTATTCTCTAACCACCATTCTTCATTTGGGTTACACTTTCTCTCTCTTTACCCCAATGTAATTATTAATTATTCTTATGTATGCCTCCTAAATTCTGTTTGTATGCTCCATATATATATATATCTATCTCAATTATTATTTCTTTTATGGTTAATTACATATTCTATAAGGTTCCTTGTTCAATTCATCCTATTAATCAAGCTCGATTAAAGGGAACTTCCCAATTTCTTACCCATTTTCAATTATACGCCATAATATATATTAATCACCCAATATTTTTCTAAAAATAATATTTTTATCATGAAAAAATATCTTAGTTCATTTCTTGTTTTATGATAACAATTATTCCTTTTTCTTCTTTAAATACTCTTATATTTTCCCTTAAACCTCACTGAAGTAGCTTATTTCTAACGTTTCTTAAACACTCTTTTTACATGCTTTCACTTTAGTCTCAAAATTTAAATTTGAAATTTATTTTAATATTTCTCAAATATAATATAATTTTCTTTTATTTTTTATAATATAAATGTTTACAATATGATTTTATGACAAATACAAATTATTTTCCAAAAAAAAACTTCTTTCCAGAGTAAAAGGGTATTTCTCTTAAGAATTTATCAATAATTTTATTAGAGTATTTTCATCTATAATTATGATTCAAATATTTCAAAGTGGTATGGAACACTTTTATTTAATGATATATTTTTAAATCAATTATTCAACATATGAGGAATGCATTAGACTTAGTAAGTGATGGGTGGGGCCCGCTACAGCCCCTCGATGAATCGGTAGGTCTCATGAGATAAACTGGACCAGATTTTGGTTCATGAATTACCCATTTATATACAATTATTGTTATATTCCTTGATGGTATATTTATGATGTCCGAAATTATGAATTCCCTTATTATGATATTAGTAATTGATATTCCATGTGATTATTCGACTAGTAGAATATCCATGGTTAAGTTTTATTCTCATGTGATTATTTATATGGAATTATTTATTTAGAATTTACTCCTTCCATATTATGCTCAAGATTATGTTTTAATGACATGTATTTTAGTTATACACCTTTACTTATTGTTTATACTTATTTATTATAGCTTCCACTGTATAATTTACCCTTACTAAGAATCTGAGATCATCCCTATATTATGTTTTATTTTTCCCCAGGATGAGAAGATGTATATTATGATTGACTTGTAGGTATAATCTATGAGTTTATGAGTATTTACAATGAATTTTCTATGTTGTTTTTCTTTTAAGTTGTAATTTAAAACTTATGTATTTATATGTTTTTCCAAATCTACTAAACTATTTGGTCCTTTGGGACGCGACTTCCTTGTTTATTATACCAATGTAATTAATTAAGGAACCAGATCTGGGCTAATGGGGCTGGGGTCTTTACAAATAGTATGCAGATGATGATGATTACATAGAATATAATTAAGATATTATGATAATGGAATTGATTGTTTTGAAAAATTTATTTTTGATGATGGTTACATTTATGTGATAATAATGACTCATATTAGTAGCTTGATTATGTGTATGAGATCATGTGAGTGATTTTATATTGAATTTATTATTATTTCATGAGATAGATGTATTGGTTGCTTTGAAACCACCACCCGAGGGTGATTTTCACTGGTGTGACTCATCACACATTGATCGAGTGAGTTAGTGTGACGGATAACAAGTGGACCTGATCTTCTCACAACTGATGAATGTGGTTATGATGAAGTTAAGTGGTTGAGATAATCATAAGGAGGGAATGAGTTTGATGTCCTTTATGATGTATTTATGTGGTTGAATTGCTCATGTAGATTAGGTAACATGGTTTATGACCTTTAGGACGTGAGGTGTTGAGACTATTTGTTAGTGAGTTGGTGAGAGTTAGTTTTTAGGGCCCTTACATATTTTGATGGAATGTGTTATACTATATATACATTGTTATTTAGTCAGTGGTTCATTTTTTGATGTTGAAAATGAAATAATCTTATGAATTAGTATTATTGTTAATTATGTGTATACTTATAGTATGAAATATACTCACATATGGAATCTAATGAGACTTGAGGATTAGATATTTCACAATATAATGTCTAACCTAGTTCACCCATGATTGATTTTAGTTGATGAGAGTGTGACTATGTATTATGATTTTTTACTGCTTTAATTATTATGCGTGAATGATATTTACTTGGTTATTCATCCTTAGAGGATGACCAGTTGATTATATAGATATAATCACACATACCTTTTATACAGGTTTTTAGAATCATTTTGGTGGAGTTATCATGTCATGTTAGATCAATGGTTGAGTTAGATAGTAGGATCATGAGGCTTGGGGATTGTTTTGTGTACCACAAAGCTACATGATTTGTTTGTTTTATATGAATATTGTGGTTTAATGATCATTTTTCTATAGTTGTAACAATATTTCATTTAGTGATATTGTTTGGAATTTATGTATCATACATTATTTATTAAAAATGACCCATAAGATCAGTGAGAATTCATTGGGGGGGGGGGGGTGAATTAGTGAAATAAATTCCTTTTTACTTTTCTTTTAGAAATAAACTTTATCACCTATTAAAGTGAATAAATTGATCATTTTCACACACATAATGTTACACAAAAATAAGAAACAATATATTTTACAAGGTTTACTACTTAAAATGAGTAGCTAATACTTGACATGATTTAGATCGCTTGAGATCATATAGTCCACTAGTATCACTATTATGGATTACAAACAACCAGGGTTTATCCTTGTATTCATGATACACAAAATGTATCCCAACTTGTGTAAAGTTCCCTCACACAAAATAAATGATATATAATTTTTTTTCCAATAACAAGAGAGTCTTTAATATTATCAAATTTCAATAGAGTTTTCTTTGTGATATAAATTCTTCTCCATTTTCTTATTCACATTCCTCTTCTTCTTCCACTTACACAATAATAAGTATTATCTTTGTACACACTACACTACAAAAATAAATAATTTTCTCAGTATTTTTCTTTTCTTCACATATATTATATTTATATATCAATAGAAAATTTTTTTTTCAGAAGCTACAATGATCTTTAAATTAAAATTCAAACTAAGAACATCCTAAAACTATTAGTAACTTCCTCTCAACTTCTCCAAATTATCATTCTTTTTATTCTTCTTCATAATTTTATCATATTTTTCTAGGTCATCATGATGTGACTACATATATAGGGATGTGACTAACCGGACCCTCCAACTACTCTTTTTTGTTGTGGCGTGACAATCTTTCTTCATGATGTAAGATATTATTCCTTTTACTCTAGTTTTTTATGTTGTTGCATGTCACCATACATCATAGTGTGAAATATAAAACCACCTTTAAACAACCCACACCTTAATTCTTAGGGCTACACATCATGATGTGACTTCTATTAAATCATAGATCCATGGATTTCATCAATGTGTGAAAAATATCTTCATGATATGGAAAATATTCTACACTATTAAACTACAAAAAATATTAAATTAACCACATTTTTTACAAATAAGGTTCGATTTTAATTTATAAACTTCTTAAAATATGTTTAATTTTTAATTTATTCGTTTTTTTTAAAACATGGATAATTTTTATTTTAACTATGTTTTAAATGTGACAAGATTAAATAAGAAATTAAAAGTTATTATATGTTTATATATTTATAATAGTTTTAAAAAACATTAAAAGTACATGTTATTCACATAAAATCAACAAAAAAAATAAACAAATACATAAATATAGATATATAAATATAAACACACACAAACACACAATTCAAAATATAATTTCAATTAAATAACAATAACTAAATAAATAATTAAATAAGTGAATATATATGTATCACAGTGAGTCATTGTAAAGAATTAAACAAACAAACAATGTGAATATATATATAATAGAATTAAAAATTAAAAATTAAAAACTATATGTATATATATATATATATATAAATTTATAAGTAAATTTATAATAATTTACACACACACACATTGATGGAGTGATCTTTTTCATGAAATCCCTATGAATATTTTATCCCCAAGGAATGCAGTATAACAACCCCCAAAGTTGTCTATTTTGGAGGTTATAGGATAAGTTCAAAATTTTCGATTTTGTTTTTTTGTAAATAAGAAGAAAATTGGGGATTTGTTTGAGCTGTGAAAAATTTAAAGAAAACTAAAAAAAATTTAAAAGGAAATGAGAGTGAATATTTTGAAAGTCAAAAGGAAATTGGTTTTAATTTTGAGAAGAACCATATTTATTGTGACAATAATTCTACAATTTCTATCTCTAAAATAATTTACAACAATCTAAGACTAAAAACAATGATTCCAGGTATCAATTTATTAGAGATCTTGTTCAAAAAGGAAATATTATTTTGGAATATATTTCTATAGAATATCAATATATTAAAAATTTTATTAAACCCTTGGATTTAGCTATGTTTGATAAAATCAAATTTAAACTTGGTATTATGGAAATCTAGATTTACATAATTTTTTTAGGGGGAGTTAAATTATGTTTTTACGATAATTTTTAATTATTTTACTTTTCGTGATACATTTTTATTCTTCTCTCTAGATTTTTCTACAATAGTTGGTCACCATTTAATTCATTGAAAATAATTTTATGTCATTCTTTGAAAATATTTAAATGGTTTCATTGAACTGTGAGGGTTCTTAAATAATTTTCTAAAAAAATTTATACTATTATACGCATATAGCCTTTTAATTCAGGAAATACTATTTGAAGACTTATAAATTTAGAGGGATCCTAGTTAGGTGTTGGATTTAACTTTTAAGGTTAGTTTCTTTCCTAGTAATCATTAAAGGGGATATTTCTATGTTCTATGTTTGCATTATAAGGGTTAGTTTCTTTCCCAATAGTCTATCTTAAACAATTGGTAAATTTAAGGATAAATTTGTTTAATCATTTTTATGAATTTTAAAATTAGGGAGAAATTTTGGAATTTACATTTGTTTTGTAATTATAAAAACATGGGAGAATGTTGAGTGGATCTTTGATCCACTTTGTTTATTTATATTTTGAAAATTATAATACTTTTTTATTGTTTATTATGAACTGATTTTAGAGGAAAATTTATCATAATATAGGTTGGTGTTTCATATGATGTTAGTATATTATTAGTCCATTATTAAAAATTTGGAAAATTTTGGAACTCAACCCAAGAACAAAATTAATTGAATGTATGAAGAAAAATCAAATGATGAAAAGTTGGTAAAGTATGAACACTCACATGAAGATATCCAAGTGATTTCATGTTGAAAAACCAAGTGACCGTGTGTTGAAAAACCAAGTGAGCACATGTTGAAAAACCAAGTGATCACATGTAAAAACATAAATTGATTTCATGAAGAAAAATAAACTTACCGCACGAAGGAAAATGAACCTATCACAAGAAGAAAAGTCAACCTATCATATAAAGTAAAAATTTGGTAAAGTTTTGAACCTACCTTATAAACTACATTAACTTATTAAATTTTTAATATTTTAGTTCATAACATTCTCTATTTTAATTATCCATTTATAATGAATTACTTTACGTTTGTTTTGTATATTTATCTTGATTTATTCATATCTTAAATAATTAATAATTATTTTGAACCTATGGATTTTTTTGGATATATTTTATGTTACATTTAAGATGAATTAAATGTGATCATACATGTATTAATATACACAAGACTATGTCTTCATTTTGAAGTCAAGTTGTAAAAATAACAGATTCATGAGTGTCTGACTTGAGCCTAAGTCTTCATTCATGAGCGTAAGACTCCATTGAGGTATAAAAATGAAAAAGTAATGATCAAAATTCATTAGAGTTATAAGTGAAATACTTCCAAGAAGAATTTGTCATGATCATAATACTTTAAGATGAAGCATAATAATTTGCAAAGAATAAGATTTCTAAGCATAAAACTTCAGCATAAAACTTCACGACTTAGTTAACTTGAAATGTTTTAATTCTAATTATTTGAAATATGAAAATTTTATCTTTCATGTGTTATGGGATGTTTCCAAGAGAATTTTTATTTATTTTTATTATTTAATTTACTATTTTATTGAATAAGATAACATGTTGTGTTGTACAAACTTTTTTAGCTTTATAAATTATCGAGGTAAACCCATGTGGACATAATTTTAATGCACATTCAATAAGAAATCACATGTTTCTTTGGGAAGGATGAAATGAAATGGGATTAATGTTTTAAATCTATTATGCATGAAATAACTCTATATATTGAGTTTAACAAAATAAGATCAAAATAAAAAGTTTGAGGATATTATTGAACTGTACTATTTGATACACCTTTGATATCAAATATCACACTCCGTTTAACTTTAATCATTTGAACTGTCATTTTTGGAGAGAAACTTACTACCTTGACACTCAAGTCCTTTCTTATTCATATGGTTTCTAAAGTTATTACTTATTTTTATTATTTTCTATTCTCAATCATGTCAGGTTATACTACCCATATAAGGTAGGTGTTGGGTTATACTATCCCATAAAAAAGTATGAGTTTGAACATAACTGGTAAAAGGTAAGGGGGATTAGTTATGACATGGTCTGGGTAAAATTTAGGGTTTATTTCTACCTATAATTCAAATGGTATCTTCTAGGCTGTGCCTCCATTTGTGCAAAAAGTAGTGTGATTGGGTTGTGCCTCCAAGTGTGCAAAAGGAAGAGTGATTGGGTTAAGTCACCAAGTGTACAAAAATCTTGTCTTGGGTTGTTCCTATCGTGTTTAAAAATACAATTGTAAAGGGTTATGTCTCCCTTAAAAAGTTAGATAAGCCATTATAGTGGGTTTCATATCTCTATGTGTTTGAGAGGGTTGGAGATTAGAGTAGGATCATTTATATCCAAACTACTATAAAATAATTGTGTTTATTTATCTTTATTTTTACAACATATTAACCTAACTTTTATAAGTGGTTAAAATTATTTAAAAAGTCCAATTCACCCTCCCTCTTAAATATTCATCCATTCTCATTAGGACTCAACAATTGGGCAGGTGATTCTCAGGGAAAGATATTGGTGAAACTGGCTATATACTTGGTTTGAATATCTATAGTGGTAGATATAATAAGATGATCAAAATTAGTTGGGAAACATATATTGGTAAAGTGATAAAGATATTTAGAATGGAGAAATATAATAATGGGGTTTTACCATCCTATAAGGTGTTTTTACATGTTTTACATGCCACAAATCTTAGGAAGTTCCAGTTTCCTTCTAAAGAGTTAGAAAGGTTGGATAGAATTCCCTATGCCTTTACCATAAGATATATTTTGTATTGCATTTTGTGAAATCCACTTGATATCACTTATTTTAATAGGATTACTAGTAAATACTAATATAATTCTGGTGAGAGCCACTAGATTGGTGTAAAGAGAATTCTTAGGTACTTGAGTACTAAGGATATGTTCTTGATCTTTAGAGGAGAGGATGTGATATGTGTAAAAGGTTTCATAGATACTATTTTCTAATCTGACATAGATGATATGAAATCTCAATTTGGTTTTGTGTTTTTCCTAAATAGAGAATTTATTAAACAAAAGAGTTCTAAATAATCCCACATAGTTGAATTGATAAAAAAGTCAAAGTGCATTACAATATCAGATGTTTCAAATGAATCTCTTTGAATCTGAAATTTTATCTATGAAATTTATGTTGTTCCTAGAATTAAGGGAGAAATTGAGATTTACTATAATAAAAATGGAGATATTTCTTAGGATAAAGAACCTTGGTATCACCAAATTACTAAAAAAATCCTTCAAAGATACCATATTATATGATAGATCATTGAGAGGGGTGATGTTAAGATCTTCTGGGTGGCTACAGATGACAATGTATCAGATCCATGGACAAAACCATTATCACAATACAAGAATTATGGTCATGTAGAGTATCTTGGTATAATATACTTAATACATTGATTTAACAGTTGAATTATGTATCATGTTATTATAATAAAGGAAACATCCATTTATCATTCATTCATGTGCGTTGAAATTTACTTTACATGAATAATGGAATGATAATATCCACTCAGAGTATGACTTTATGATATCCCTAATCAATGATCAATATAGAGTATTATGGGATGTGATGATATGTTATGGTGTATTAATATAATATTGTATTCATTTTAAATGGTTTTATATAAGACATGAATAATATATTCAAGAGGTTGTATATAAAGACTTATTACTTGGATTGACCTGTAAAAATATATCCTGTGAAATATCATGCGTTCATCAACATATTTAGATTCACGTGCTTATTATCAATCCTTTTTACCAATGTTTTATAAAATACCTAGCATGATAACCTTCATGATTTTATACCTTTCTTAAATAATTCAAAAGTGACTTAGATAATCAGGGGTGGTTGGGTATGTTGTTGATCATGTCATCACTTGGAGCACAACCAAGATGAGATTTTTCTACTTTTATGATGAGTAAAGACATCTATCCCTTGATTAATTTAGATGTTTGAAATGAATGAACATGCTTATTTGAGTCACATATAATGTTCTCAACTACTTAGACAAGGGACATGCGATGTACTCTTTTTTTGGATGAATGAAATGTGATGTATTCATCAACCTGGTGAGTCTATTTTGAAAAATTAAGAAAGATGAGTTGACTGATACTAGATTGAAATTGTTCCACGTCTAGTGGTCACTCAATTTCATAGGAAAACGAATTATATATATATATATGGAATATATGATACATTGTGTGGTGTATATGTTCGTATAGAGATATGAGTATGTTTGATGGAGATCACACCTGACCCCTTAGTAGCTTGAGTATAACTGATTCTTTTCTAGAGGCTATGATTTACTTACATATATGAAATAAATATTTTATATTTGTTTTCAATGCTACTAAGGCCCGAAGGGCCACACATTCATGCCTTAGGATAAAGATTAAGTTTTGGACAAATTATTAATTCTAAAATGAATAGAGTTTGATAAAACCATATCCAAAATGAGTTTTGAATGGGTTCACAAAGAGTCATGAAGTTTATAACAAAGTCCTTATGGGATTTTAATGTAAGTGATAGATTGTTGGATATGTACTAAATATATATACATGTGATACATATGGATTAAGGATACATTTTCACCAATGTTTCCTTAAGTAGGAACCCAAGGATATGTTGGTTCTAATGTATTTTAGTTTCATGTGATATAACCCAAGACTATATTTCACCCAAGGTAGTATAAACCTACAACTTCAGGTGAATGCATGTTACCCATTCAGTTTCATCAGTTTTAGACTAAATCATTGTTCCATTTATTGCTTTAAATATCCACTCAATAGGTTCAATAAATATTACACAATGGGTGGTAACATATGAAATGCTTTATATATTGACGCCATTCAATGGAGATGTCACGACCCGCCTCCCCGGGTCATGAACTTTATCATCTGACCCCATGGGTCTCATGTAATACCTTGGTTACCTTCCTAGCACACTGTAGGCTATTACTCACTAGGGTCACTTATTAGACTAATGACTGTCCCCATAGGCCAACACATGTTCTTTCAGTGTGTTTTTTCCTCACTCACACACACCCTGGGAAACTTCCCAAAAGGTCACCCATCCTGATTACTAATCCAATCCAAGCATGATTAACTGTGGAGTTCTAATTAGATAGGCTCCCGAAAAGAAAGGTGCACATTGTTGACATGGGTTGTAACATTTATCCTTTTTAAGTCTCACTTTTCTAGGGGTGTTACATTATACACCCTTTTAAAGCACAACACCCTCATTGTGGACCCCAAGTCTCAAACCCAGGCAGTGCCTAAGCACTTCTGGCTGGGTATTGGCTCTGATACCATTTGTCACGACCCGCCTCCCTGGGTCATGAACTTTATCATCTGACCCCATGGGTCTCCTGTAATACCTTGGTTTCCTTCCCAGCACACCGTAGGCTATTACTCACTAGGTTCACTTATTAGACTAATGACTGTCCCCATAGGCCAACACATGTTCTTTCAGTGTGTTTTGTCCTCACTCACACACACCCTGGAAAAACTTCCCAGAAGGTCGCTCATCCTGATTACTACTCCAATCCAAGCATGCTTAACTGTGGAGTTCTAATTAGACAGGATCTCGAAAAGAAAGGTGAACCTTGTTGACATGGGTAGTAACATTTAGCCTTTTAAGTCTCACTTTTCTAGGGGTGTTACATGAGAGAATAGGGAATTTACAATATAAAGGGAATGATTTCCCTTTGTTGGGTAACTTGGAAAATTCTATGATATGATTATAAGTTTCATGCAAATATTTATATATCTCTATTCTTACCAAAACACCATTTTTCATGATAGTGAAGGCACTAGAACCCCTTTGGTTTATTGGGATCCTCTTGTTGTGAATTAAGATCCTTTGGATGGTGTACCACCCTCAGAGGCATGCAACATTTTGTCTACTGCTGCTCTATAATTGATTTTATTAATTATTGATCACATAAATATAGGTTTTCTTCCACTGCCATGTTCATGAGATGAACCCCAAAAAACCTATCACATATCAACATTCCCATTTAAAAATATGTTACACATCATCAAAATAGGTTACACAAGATCTAACTTGACAAAATATGTTATGTATGACCCAAAAATATGTTATGTGTGAATTTAGGCATGGAAATTATATTATGTATTCACACTATTGGGAAAATATGTTATGTATCCCCTAGGATCCCAAAAATTATATTATGTATCAGGATTTTTTCCCCAAAAATATATTATATATCATGATACTTCTTGAAAATTATCTCATTCATGCACTAAAAAATGTTATGCATGAATTAATTTTCCATTTTCTCTACCTCACTACCTAAAATATGTTACATATTCCCTTATATTTCCAAAATACATTATGTATAAACCATGAATTAGAAAAATTTGATTTTCAAGTTCAAAATTACTCTTTTTACAAAAATTAACAAAAAAAAAACAGAAGTATGTATTGTTCAAATAATTATAGAGATTATTAAAAATAATTAAAAACCATTAATTTATCCATTTTTTACAATAATTTCCAAAAAATTCTAAAAAACTTGAAATCGTTCAATTTACCTTAAAATGGAAAAATGGTGAGGATTTATTCCTTGAAATACAGAGTAAAAATCATTAAAATATGAGATATATCACATATATAAATATATTAATTATATATATATATATATAGAATAATATATTAATATATAAATAAATATATAAATTTATAAGTATACACACACACACAAATATATTAATATATATATAAATATAACATTTATTAATATATATATATATATATATATATTAACTTATAAATATAATTATCTTAATATATAGATAAATTTATAAATATAATTTCATTATTTTTTATAATGTTTCTGATCTAATCATATTATGCATGCTTAGTGTTCTTGGTGAGTCAAAAAAACCCCTTGTGACGAAGTTTATTAGGTGGATCTAACTAATCTCAAGATAGATCAATGTAAATGTTGATCTTGTGGATTATGGTGCACTTGGCCTTGTGAGATGTAAGGGTTTCTTTCATACACATAGAGGAATTTTCAAGGGTGTTTCTATCAATTAATTGGCAATGACATTGCTTATGAGGCAGAGTTATGGTCAATTATTCATGATATCATGTATGCTTCTAGGTATGGATGGAAAAATATATGGGTGGAATCTGATAAAACACTAACAATGTTTGAACTGAGAAATAGGTCAAGGAATGTTCCTTGGAGGCTTCTCCCTAAATGGTCTGAATTCTTCCAGGATATTGAGAGTATGTAATTGATTGTGACACATGTCTTCAGTAGTAATGAAAAATGGGAAGGGTGGGGTGGGGTGGACCAAGCTCATGTGGGTTTGATCCCACACATATTTTTCTGAAAAAGCCTATATATAATGTGAACAAAAAATTTCAAGCTTTCCCTAACTTTCATAAGCCCATGGGCTTGCCTACATTTAAAAAAATTATTATTTATAATCATTTAAATATTTTATTTTTACTCCTCCCCAGTGGTAGTTGTGGGGAGAAATATAGATCGACCATAGATGAAGTTTTAAGGGACGTGACAGAGCATTATTCTATGTGTTAATGGTGGCATGTGACAACATCTATGTGGTGGTGAACTATTGTGATTCAAAGTAGGTGAGAGATCAATGATGGTATATGAATAGTGATGTTAGTGACATGGTTATGAAAATGAATGGATCTTTGAATAAATGAAGACTCTCTAGGCAATGACCAACTTATGAGTATGCAATTAGGATTATCATGAGGCACTTTCCTATTTTTTAATAAAAAAGGGTGAAAATAATAAATCGACCCAAAATAATTATTATGATCATAATAACTCTATTATAATTGAAACCGTGTGAAAGGTATATGGGTTCCATTTTTCAAGGTGTGGTATGAAACGCCATGTGAATATAGTTAATAATTACTATATAATTATTATAACATATTATTAAAATAATAAATATATACCTATTTAAAATTCATATGTGAATGAATGGTGAATTAGTATGAACATTATGGTAAAAAATCATATTCGATGGTTTAATCATGATTTTTATTAAAACAATAACATGTTAAAGAAGCATATATTGTAAATATAATTTTTTTAAATCAGATCCATAGGTAATACCACACCCATATGTTCTCAACCCACCTTGGATTTCACCCATGTGGGCTCAATCCACATTGTCTTGCACTCTTAATGGTCAATTTTTTTGGCCCCCCACCCAATATCCTCCCCATATCCACAAATCCTACGTTCCATGACCCCATTTTTAGTACTAGTATATAGAGAATACAATCAAGTGTTAGATGCATTTTCAAAGAAGGTGATTATGATAGATAATTCTTTATGGGAATTTGTTTCCCTAACATTTTGTCTAACATTATTGGACTTAGATGTTAGGGGTGAAACTCACACATGATTTTTTAAACCCCCCATGTTTTGAATTTTATTTGATTTTTAGTTAATAAATTGTTTTTAGATTGAGATTTCCTAGGTTCAGTTTCATAGGAGCATGCACGAGGTGTGAGGGGGTGGGGGATGTGTGAGGTGGGGCCAATGTTTGAGGTGCACACGTGGTGTAGAGGGTGGTGGGAAAATTATTTTTTTTTAAATTAATAATGACATTAAAATTATTGAAAAATATGTATATAAATTTACCCAAATTTATAGAAATGCAGGTAAATGTGAGACCAGTTACTAACACCTTGTTTAACCACATTTCTACAAAATATGGATAATTACATTAACAATGTTTTTAAACATGAATAATATTAAATAGAAACATGACAAAATTATTTTTTATAGTTCTAGAATCACGAATTCCCTTCATGATATATATTTTTTTATAGAATAACAGCTTTAACATTATTATATCTATGCTTCCAAATTCTCTCTAATTTCTATAAAAACATTCTCTTGGAACTCCATGTTAATTTATGAAACTTCCTATTAACCTATGGAAAATATTCCTCCTAACCTCCCAAACCCTCATATTTTGGATAAGTAAAAAATCCAACACATCATAAAAAATTCTTAAGTATTAGATATATCTTGAAAATATTATATATAAACCATATGTTGAGGATTTTACCAAATTTACAATAAAAAAGAAAATATAATGTATTAGATAAAAAACTTACTTAAGAAATTTCTTACATGTAAAAAAATTATGTAAAACCATATACATATCAATAAGTTATTACCTTTTTTAATTATTCATATCTTATATATAAAAAACTTATGCATTATAGTAAGAAAAAACTTACGATTGGATGACTTTACCATTTTTTTAGATTCAAATATGATTAGATCTAAAAACCTATGGAATACTTACAAAAAAATAAAAATATCTTGAAAACACTTCAAAATCACAAAAAACCTTCAACTAAGATAATAAAATTTATTTAATGTGATTTTTAAATATGATTTATATGCTGATTAAAAAAACACAAGAACAACATACCCTACATTTTCTATCATCCCTTCTTCCATTTTTTCAAACAACCATGAAAGGTATTCTTCATCAACTCTTAATTTTAGAAAATAGTCCTTGGATTTTAGAAGCCCTCACAAGGAAAAAAACATTCACATTCAAAATTTTCTATAAACATTTATTGGTCTCAATAATCCCTACCTTTGGATTTTATTTTAAACCAAGAAATATAAATCATTTTCAAAATAATCACACTTATCAATTAAACATCATTCAATAATTCTAAAACCGCATAAATAAAATTGGTATAGTAAATAATAAAATTGAAAAATAATACCATGTTTTCCCTAAATAGAGACTTATATCCTCTTATATTTATATCCCTTAATTCTATTTGATACTAACTAAGAATCAACTCCAACTCTTCAAACTCTTATTACACTTCTCAAAACTGTTCCTTGAACTTGTGAACAAAATACTTCTAAAAAAATCTCACCAAACATGTTAGAATAGTTCCCAAATTATAAAAAATCACACACCCACATACTAACCACACATATTACCCCCTTTAACAACTCTCTCTAAATACATGATTCCCCTAAACAAGAGATATCACCACTGTTAGTTTAAATTCATATATTTGTATTCTATTTGGTTTTGATATTATCCCCCTTTGTAATTACATTAAGTAATAAACATAAAGTGAATTATGTTTTATTTATAACCCTTTGAAAATAATAATTCAAAGAATAAGTGATAGAGTGTACAAAATCACCATACCTTAGCCTTGAGAGGAATGAGGTTGAACTCATATTATCAAACTCAATCTGTGAAATGATTCATTTGGAAATGGTTAAGTGAATACATATTATATTTTCTATTTTTTTGGAATAAATTATAGATTTAATGAGACTTAATCCATGTGATCCTTGATGAAGTGATATTTTATATCAATGTTATTTGATCAAGAATACTGAACTCAGTTTCTCAAAAAATTGATGATACTTTGATTATCCTAACCCACAAGTAGCATTAATTTCACTTCCACCTTGAGATCTTCCAATCGAGTCCTCATCTATATCAATTGAGTTGTGTCTTGAGTTGTAGCCACATATTTTTCTTAAATAGTACTTAAGGTCACCGAGATTTGATTATTTGTGTTGCAACATACACACCTTTCAATCAAAATAAAACTCTACTAGATATTTATCTTTAATCATCTACATTTTAATCATGATATACATATGTATATCCATGAAGATCAAGCTTTCCATTATAATCATATTTTATTCCAAAGTACATCATGACTTTAAAATACCTAATAATTATATTTCTATTAATGAAATGAGATTTATTAGGTGCACCTTGATACCTGGAACATAATATTACAATATACACTATATCTAATCTTGATGATATAAAATAAATAAAACTCTCAATATGCTTCCCAAATTATCTTGAATTAAATTCCATTCCATTTTCATATATTGAAATATTAATTTCCATTGAAATCAGTGAAGAAACCAGATTAGATTCATCTATTCCAAACTTATTTAGAAGTACTAGAGCATATTTATCTTGAGAAATAAAGATACGATCTTCATCTTAATAAATTTATAAGCCCAAAAATTACCTTAAATATCCAATAATATACATCAAATTTTTTTTTATTTCCAAATATTTTTTTTACAATCACTTTCTTCATTTCTAGAAAAAATGATATAATATACATAGATGATAACAATAAAAAATACCTCTTTATCTTCCTAGATGTAGATATTATTATCCATACTTCCTATAATTTTAGTGCCTTCAAACAAGTATCTTACTTTCAATGCTGTTCTCTCAGAGATTTTTTAACCCATATAGAGCTTATTTAACTTGAAAACATATCCTTCATATTTTACAAGATAGAAATGATCAAGTTTCTCAATATGAACTTCCTCTTCCAACTCTCCATTGAGAAGGCAGGCTGGAAATACATTTGTAAAATCTTATATCACCTTTGTGCCATAATATAAATAAATATACTAATGGTATTATGATTAGAAACCAGTGTGAAGGTATCATCAAAATAAATTCCTTCAAATTTTCCGTACCCTTTTCACACTACTCTTGCCTTTTTTTCATATAAATTCTCCTCTTTCATTTATCTTATTATGAAACACCCACTTTGTTTTGATAATATTCTTATTTTATAACTAGGGTATCAATTCTCAAGTTTCATTATTATTGATTTTATTTAATTATTCATTGATTTAACCAATCCAACCTTGATGATACAAATCCTTATTCATATATCTTGGTTTAATATGAGAAAATAGTGAGGTATGTGTTGATATCCTCAAAGTAATACTAGTATAAACCACTTGTCTTTGTTATCTAATGAAAATTTATACCTCTACCAGCTTTCTAAAATTTGGATGAGTTGAAAAAATGTATTTATAATCACTTTAAATTGATTAATAATTATCTACAACCTTTAGATATTTTAAATTCTCATTATTTTTAAAAACTTCACCCTGCTACTCAAAACGACCCACTTCATCTTTACTTTGGGAAATTTTTTCTTGATGTGTGATTTCATTTTTTAAATTTTCTAACACCTTTACATCAATAGTATCCATAATATTACTTATCAATTTATTGTAACAATGATATTAATTTCCATTTATAGGATAGCCTTGGAAGATACCATCAACTCCTCTATACTCAAACCTCCCAAGATTTTCACCAATCACCTTAATAACACAAGGTGTAAAACACCATGTTGGAATGAGATATGAAATATAATAGGATTTTTTTCATTTACTAGATGGTTATTTTGAGAATTGGGAATTAGAACAAGGTCCTAAGGGTTTAAAAATCCCAAAATAATGTTTTGGATGTGGTTTAAATATCGGGTGATGACCCGAGGGTTTAGGAGGCCATCAGAGGGGTTTATGAGGGAATTAGGGCTACTAAAAAGTGAAGATATGGCCCATTAAAATTTGGAATAGGGTATTCCTAATGTGAATATGGTTCATGGGGTGATTTTGAGAAAACTAAATATGTGAAAAAGGGATTGGGATCCAACCTTGAAATTTCAGGGCATGACCAACATTGTCATGCCGTGAATGTTTCTAGTAAATTATTTTTATTTAAAAAGGGGGATCAGACCCCTTTATTCTTTAGATGCACTGGATACATGGGGAGGATTTGGATGAAGCTTCCCATCCCTTGTTTTTTCTTCATTCTTGCGATCTTGGGTGTGACTAGATGATGTTAGTGGGTAAAATATCCCTCCTCCCTCCTCCATCATTATTTTCCTTGCATATTTTATAATTTTGGTGTGAACCAATTTATGGGTTTTCATCTACTCCATTATATTATAGTGGAATTTTCCATTTTTATGGGTTTTTTTCTCAACCAAGCAAGGGAAAAACTCGAGATGATGTCCACCTATTATCATGCATCATTCTATTGAATTACATCTTTGTTTGGAATTTTGTAAGGGTTTTGAACCTAAAATAAATTATTAGGATATTAAATTAGAGATATAAATTGGAAATTTTCCATTTCATAGGTTTAGGTGCATGTTTGGTGTGTATTTCACATTGTTTCTAGTATTTTCAACGAGACAAAATGACCTGATGAATTTTATGAATTTATGACTATTTAAATTAATTTGATTAATTAATTATAATATATTATAATTAAATAATTTTTGAATTTTTTTATTTTTGTTTTGTGATAGGAGATCTGGTTTTTGATATGATCTCAGTTGAGCATAGATGAGGTTGGATGGGCTTGGACTGACCATGGTAGCTACTATCATCCCCATATAAATAAAAGTGGATATCTTCTTAAAGGTAGGTGGTCTCACATACTTTCCCTAATAAATTTATATTCTATTTGAGTTGTATGTGAATACTCAAAAACACCATAGAGGGAGATTAACCTAGTTAATTTAATTAAATGAAATTTTATAATTATTTTAAAATGACTGATTAAAATGTATGAGTTCCATTTTTCATGAACAACCCTTAAGTGTTAGCTTATTTCCTTGGCCACTGATGGACAAGGCCAAGATTGATAAAATTCTAGATGGTCTCCAGACCTCTTGCAAGGTGAGAAAAAACCTAATGAGACCCATTAACCCATTTTTAGGGGATTGAGTCACCTTCAAGCCAGAGACAAGGGTGGACTAGAGATCCTAGAATTTTTGGGCCTTAGAGGACCCATTTTATGGATTTTGAGGCATTTGGGATCATTGTGTTGAGGATGGGATGAGTGAACCTGTTCTATCTAATGTGACCAGTCCTAGATGGATAAAACTGAGATAGAATGAGATTAGGTTGGGTGATTAGACCAACCTAGAGTGACCATGAGGAATGAGATAGACCGTGGGCTATATCTTGATTGTTGATGATGCGGCAAGACCTTATTTTACTGGAAAATTTATGCTACCCTATTAATGATTTCATGGTATGAAATATCCTAGTGCATCATGTATTGGCTCAAGAGAAATACTAAGATCGAGGAACCATATGAGGGTTCCTCTTATATAATGAGACCGAGGGGGACCAGTGGGTGCCTCATTGACCACGAAACCCTGAGCAGGTGTATGTGGGAGGGTATCATGTGTTACCATGGAACCAATACCAAACTGGTGATCCCAAGGGGATATGAACAATGATGATAGGAGTGGATATTTGTTCAGCCCTAGTATTTTATTTATTTATATAATTTTTTAAGTAAAGTTGTGAACAGGTTGGGTTTCCATAGATATAGAGCCAGTTACATGGTTGGGCAACCATGTTGTAGATCCACTTATAGTTGGAGTTGACTTCGATTTGGAGCCTAATATATGGTTATGAATTGAATGAATTTGGATCTGGATGCACGAGCTACTACAGTTTGGATCTCTAGATCCGTGATATTATGGTTATGGATACCATGGATTATAGCTATACATTTGAGCTACCAAGTCATGAGATTATGGTTATAGATACCACAAAATAGAGATGAATGAATGAGTTACCACTATATAGATCCCCAGATTCATGAGGATACTGATAGAGGCTTCCTTGGATTTAGAGCCTGGATGATAGGACTACCACGAGTTATATCCGAGAAGTCGTGAGGACATGATAGGATCTACCATGGATTTGGATCTCATATGATTGGAATACAATGATATGGGTCCCCTAAGTCATAAGGTTTGGTTGATCTACTATATATTTGGAGCCCATATGTTACTTGAGAGGAAAAATCTTCAAGATGTACTCATAGGTACCCCAACACAGTCTGAAATAGGAATGGTTATTGGTGTCATAGACCCAAGTATTGACATGGTTTATTTATTTATTTTTTGTAGTTATTTATTTATTTCAACTAATCATGTCATATAACAACATATTTTGGAAATTATAGGACCACTTTGGTGGTTCCCTACCATGTTTTATAGTCAAACCATACTTGGTCCACCACTGCACATGGTCACCCAAGTAGACATTCACTTGGTTATAGATAAGAGTTTGGTTTGAGGCATTTGGTTTTATCTAGGGGTTAGCTCCAATGTGAACATGGATGTTGGGAAAAGATATGTATTAGGTATATCATGTATCCAGTGTTTTTATTTATTTTTATTTTATTTGGTATATATATAATTGGCCTAGTGGGCAGTCAGTTTATAAATGTCATGGATATTCATACCTTTATTCATTTCATGTATTATTACTGGATGTTTTATTTATCCTATTTAATTTGATTATTCATGATGATTTGTGATGTTTTTTTATTTTATTCTTTATTACTCATTACGATACATGAGGTATAGTCTCCCCACAATACCACCTTAGACCTCCAATGCTAGTTCATAGCCTCAAGAACATGGGGAGGCACACCTGAGGTCATGTGATGAATATGTTTGAATAATATTCATAAAGTGAGCTGGGGAGGGGAATTACAAAGTGGTATTATAGATTGATTTATTTTTTTTCTTAATATTTCAAGATATGGTGGACCAAATATTTAAGAATGTGTCAGAACTTGTGATGGATATCATACTGGTGTGTCAAGAACATTAGTTTCAATAATAAGTTCTAGTTACTAGGGATGAGATTGATTTTATTATTTTTTGATGTCATGATTGTATGTGATTTTCTCTTTGATCAACACACTTGGGGTTTAGATTTTATAATTTATGATGGATTTCTAGCTGTTGGACCATTGGAAAGAGGCCAGTTATTGGATTTGAATCTTATCTTGAAAAGGTAAGAGGCACATCATGCATCATATAGGACATGTAAGATTTAAATGTTATAGTGTGTGATCTCACTAATGATAAAGTATTAGTTTTTTAAAGTGTCAAAAACTACTCATATGAAATTTTATTGTATAAGTACTTGATGGAATTCTACTCAGATGTGACAAATTGTATATGGATTTCTTTCTGATGGAAGGTCATTTGGATCTATAGTGAGATGCTTGAAAATGAGGATGATGATACAATCCTCATGAATGGGAGGTGATGTGGACTCAGCGAGTAGGTGTATACACATGGTGCCTTAGAGTTTAGACCCCATGTGGGGTGTTGTTATTTAGGTTAAGTTATTTAAAGTGACTAATAACAACCTATATGGTGTTTTCCCATATATATTGGAATGAAATTATATCTAACCAAACCCTATGTGTGTAGTTTTAAATGGAGTGTCTAGGATGGTTCCATTAGTTATGATGATAGTTGATTGGTGAGATATGATACCCCAGGGAGTAATATGATGTGCAAATGCTCAGAGAGGATGAGTACCCTAGTTGTGGGCAATGTTCAGCATGTAGTTTCTTTATATGTGTGACCCCGTGAGTGGGTGTTTGGGCATGTTGATATCGTGGGTTGAGATGGGAGAATGGATGATGCTTGGTGAGCTATTAAATTTGTGAGAATTTACCTAATAGGGATTGGTGGGTGACCTAGAGACCCTTAGTTTTGACTCAGACCCTAGAGGGTCGGTGTTTTGTATGATCAAGGGTGACCCGTCATAGGGGTTAGAATGGGTTGTGTTTTCTTTAGTAAAAAGAATCACATATAGGTGCTTCAGGATGATACCGATGCACAAAATGTGTTTTAGGTTTGTGGTATGGATAGGATGAAGCCCCTAGTTTTTAAGGAATCACCTAGAGTTCTTGAGTATCGAGTTTGGTTTTGATGGGAATAAATGTTTGTGTGCCTGACCATATTGACTAGTGGGTGGGGTTTTGAGGGTAGGACCCATATGATACCTAGCCTTGTGTGTTTTTAGATGAACTTTAGAATCCTAGCTAGAGCACAAGTTGATGATCATGATTGGAATAGAGATAGGTGGTGGATAACCACCTGGATGAGTTTGAAATTCTTTAAAATAGGGATGAGAACCTGCATTACTTGAATGATTCTATGAAACAAGCAGTCATTTGTACAATAATGGCACATGTAGGTGCCTATTTTGTGAAGAAGAGTTCCAAGGGAGCTCCTAGTGGGATTAGAATGAAATTCCATATAGTAAAATCAGCCTGATCTTAATAGTATGTGACTCATGGAAGTGTGAGTTAGGTGATGTGATTGGGTGATATGGTATTTTACACCTGCTATGTTGGAAGAGAAAATAACGGTATATACTGATTACACACTATACCTATTTAAATTGTAAATCAGTGAGAGACCAGATGCAATCCAAATATCGATGGATGTGGATTAGAAGCTTGCAGGAAGAGAGGCTCAATATTCTTGATAGAATCTAAAATGTTCCTCCATAGGATATGGGACAACATAATGTATTGGGTACAGTATCACAACCGATCCGAGTGAAATCCTGGTTAGGTATTGATAGGACTATGATCCTAGCTTAGGAGGAGTAGTACACATGATATGGAACCTATTGAGGTGATGCTTGAGGAGTGGTGTAAGGAAATCCATATATATGAGAGACCAACATAGAATATTGAAGTGGAATTTGGATACTGTTGAGCTGGTAAATCAGTTTATTTGGTCCCATGAAAATTCTAGATTTGAGAATCCGATGAGACTTTGGATGAGTTGGTGTAATAGAATTGATCTTAGTATAGTTTTTGTATGGTTTGAAGGCAGTCCGTGAGGTGAAACAAATTTTTTCATGGTTTAGGGGGTAAAATAGTAATTTTTGACATGTTTTAGGGGGTGGATTATTTTCATGACATGTATCAGGGGGTGAAATAGTTTCATGACATGGTTCAGGGGTGAACCATTTTCATCACCTTTTTCTAGGGGTGAAACCCTACTTTTTTACTTAGTTTAGGAGGTGAACCATGTGATGAAATTAAAATTAGGTTCTATTTGGGGATAAATTCTTGGTAAGTAAGGGAAGCTAGTACTGTTGTTCAAGAAAATCATAATTGTTACTATGGGAATATTTTAAGGTTTGGAAGGTACCTTTCAAGTAGAGGTTGTCTATGCAGGCCCATGTTCATGGACTTTGGATACTCATATGATTCAGTACAAAAATATAGATGAGAGACATTACTATCTTTATGATAAGTGTTTTGTTTCATGTTTAGATGTGGTGATATTGAAACCACATCGATCAAGTCATTGGACCATTGGAAGGCATGTTTAGATAGATGATTTTGAGGGTGGGGAGCATCGTGAAGGTTTCAAGGCATGAAACAGAAGAGTATGGACTGTGGATTTAAAATTTTACATCACCAAATTATATAACTATGTCATCTCTAGATATGTGAGACTCAATATAATAACCAAGGATATTTTATGAATAATTTTAAGGGTAAATACTAAATTTAAAATTACCTCAATCGATCTAAATCCGTGTCCATAAACCGTTTGTCATCGGTGACCATTATTCAAAGAAACATAAGACATATCTCTTTACATCATACAAATTTACTTTAAAATTCAATGAGAGCATTGACTATTTATTTCCAGGTGCTATAATAGTGATTTGATGAAGCCTTTTACATTTCTATGATCACCACAATGGCGATCCTTTGACTAGTGAGTAAGAACTCATATCAAAAGATCAAATCATCTGCTTCTCTATATAAGTAATAGAAGAGAAGAGAGAAGGACTCTTAAACATTGCACAAAGAATATCCATTTACATGAGATCCCATTTCTTCCTTATGTAGTGATATTCTAAAACACCTAAAAATGTATCATGACCCTTGGATATTTATTACCCACTACAAATGAAATCTTATAACTACTTTACCGAGTCATTGATATCAATAATATTTTTATCACTTAATTTTAATATAATAAAATATATTACATGATAAATGAAAGTAATTAACTTGAATCTTCATTCCCATAAATATTAAACAATCCTTGAGTATTAAAATAATATTCATTCATATTATATTTTTTCCATGTATTTACTTTCATACATGTAAATAAATTAAATAAATAAATTTAATACTAATTATCCTATACTCAAATAATATGAGTTTATTTATTCTGTGTAGATCATATATACTTGGACATATCTTAAACCCCATGGTGGCGCCCGCCATGTCTTATACTCCTATTCATTAGAATAGGCTAAAATTTTGAATACACTTAGTGCATGACCCTCTAAGACCTTATCTCGATAGTAATTAATATTATTTACAAACAAGCAGTGGAGTCTAGAAACCCATAAATGTCTCTAAAGAGATAAGGTATAGTCATATCAACAATAACCTTTAATACGAACACACACCATGTAATATAATCTATTTATCATGTGGAATTTTATAAAGCAGGGTATAAACTTTATGTTATCATCCTTTCTTGATTTATTGTTTTTTAACTTAACTAGACATACTTACCTTCTTTTAACATGTCCATGGATTTAGTGTAGGTACTACCATCCTGATCAACCAGGCCTGGGATATCACTTCCTTTCAGAAGTGATAAATTCTATCTTGATTACCATTCCACCAATGATACTCCCGATGAAAACTACCTCACTACAACATCAATTCCATAGTTTTTTCCTTGCATAAAATTAGGAGACCAAATAATATAAATTGATAATAATATCAAGTCATGATACCATTACACATGTTTATAGGTAAGAACTACCAATGACACCTGAAATAGGTGGTGTTCCTAATGGTGGGTCATTTTTAACGATCTCATCTACTTGAGATCACCAAGTGAGAAATTCATGAGAATAAGTCTCAATGCTATGATCCCCAACACCTAATAGTCAAACATTATCTATGTATAGTCAATATGATGTATCTAAATCATAGAACATACGTTTAAGATTAATTTCTTAGTATCTTGAGGTTTTCATTATAGCATGGGAAATTATATAACCTATTGATATGATAAATAATATATAGAAATTACCATTTAAATAGTAGAGTCATAAATATCAACACTATTATGGTAAGTTTACATCATGCGTAATTCACTGTATACATGATATGGTAATAAAAAAGTACTATTTAAGTTGGGTCTAGGGAACCCACTATTAAAATACTCCCACTTTCACTAGAGATAACTTGCTAGTTATACTTGTTAACTATCACATGATAATATCATGATTCTACAGAGTTATAGATTTAGTGGTTGTGACTACCACATTTTCACTGTGTTACTACTTGGATATCTATTATTTCACCTTCTTGAGTTAGACTTCTCAAGAGACAATATCCCTGAGTATATTCATTTTTTCCTTACAAAAAACTTAACATATTTTCTAGTACTAGTAATAGGATTATCATAATTTATATTATGATAAAAATTTACCTACTAGGTGATATTACAAGAATAAAAACAAATAAATTCATATTTTACACGGATTCTTTAGCTAGATCAAAAGTAGGAACACACTTGGAATTTATAGATATGGATACCATTAGTTTGAATAATCTTTTATTACTCATTACCTTATCATAATTTTAATATCTGATCATATCGATCCAAAGGAATACTTTTTTTCCTATTAAAACTATTGTCCCTTCCTGTCCAAGTAATAGGAATATATCCCCTATACTCTCTCAAGTACAATTGGACAATTCTGAATGCTTCCCATACAATTTTCTTAGATATAACTAATGTTTTCCTACCATAAAGTATATGTTGGAAATATCATATCTTTTACATAACATGAAAAATGTAATTGATCCATCATATAAGAATATGGAATTATACTCATCGCATTAATCTCCTCCTATGTTTCATACATGTCTTCTTGGATATATTTATGCCTTGTAGAAATGGTGAAAATTCTCTCCCGAATTGTTTTAACTTTTATTTTTCAATACCTTGTCAATATATGTACTCTGTCTTGTTCTAAGAAACCCATTATATCCACCTTAGTGGATTTTGTTCCTTAAAACCCAAGTCTCCACTTTAAGTCAATTTATGGAGAGTTACTTTTTTTATTATGGTCTTAACTAAATATAAGACCAATAATTATTTTCCATATGTTATCAACATACTTTACTTGGAAAATAGCAGCTCTCCTACTAACCTCTTGTATACACATTGAAAAAATTCATTCCAAATGAATATTATATGATCTTGTTTCCTACTTCAATCCAAAACTAGACTTTAGTAAGTTGCAACCCTTATTTCCATTCTATGGTGTCACCAACCCTTTCTGTTTGTGTTTTATATATTACTTCCAAGATTGGCGGTCTTTGTCATGACCCATCCCCCGAGGCCCGTGCCGTGACTACCCCAAGCCTGCCTTCTACAGGCTAGGGGATGACGACTAGCACCGAAAGGCATATTCCATAAAAATCAGGAAGGCATTGCCTTTTTAACCTGTAAAAACACGCAACCAAGCACACAATAAGGTATGAAGACAAGTAAAATGTATAGTAAAAAGAGTGTGTACAGTAAGAAAAAGGGTCTAGAATACAAGCCCAACTGGAAAGTACAAGAAAACTGAAAAGTAGAAGTAAACTGAACAGCTCCTGTGAACTCCCACCAAGGACCCTACCTGAAGGGTAGGTAAAAATCTCGAATGGTCATCTCTACAGCATGCCTCGTCTAATGCCCACCTTCGAGCTACCTCCAGTCCTGGCACTCTCGTCCTCAGTCAGCGCTGTCTATCATCTGCACCAAACACAACAAGGTGTGGGGGTAGCCCGTGCAGGGGTGAGTATAACGATACTCAGTAGGGACCCCTAGAACCTCGATGGTCTCACAAAACACACAAAGGATAAAAAAAAAGAATAAAAACATCTGACAACCCTACTTAGGTATATTCCCATACATATACCTAAGTTATTAAGTATACCCATGTCATTCAAGAGGAAACTCAAGGCCCAACTCCTAATCCAAAGTACAACTGTTCCATGAAGGAAATATTAACACGAAGGTAAGTACCACACAGGTACGCCACACATAATAATACCAAAAAGGCAACACCACGAAGGTTAGTACCACATAGGTACACCACACAAAATAATACCACAAAGGTAAAGACTCAACTCACACCAGGTATAACTTAGGTACAGTAGTAGAGATGATTAGATGTAACTACTGAATCATCTTACTCTGTTAAGAGTCAGACCCACACAGTATCCTAGTACATTTTCAGACCCACACAGGATCCTAGTACATCATCAGACCCACAAAGGATCCCTTTCTCATGTTACAGCTAGCTACGGGGTTCCCGCACTAAGCTCTCTTGATTCCGGGAGGGTCCACTCCTCAAACCATAGGTCAATACTCCAATTTACACTAATTCCAATGAATAATTATCTTAATAGACCACCACGTAAAAGGGGTATCAATGCAACAAATAGTGCGTCAATCGGACGCTCGGTCTGTAAGTTATTGACCTTTTAGTCCTGAGGGCCCAGTTAGATTTGTGTCCAATCCAACCTGGCCATACCCCAACTTTATCCAAAACTCAATTGGGGTATACCAAAAGGACTTTCTCGATCCAATATTTCTGGCGCCGTAGACGGTTCATCAAACAGACGCCTGTAGCTCAAGATATGGTTGGAAGAGTGAAAAGGGTCGATGTTGGTCAGGGTCCGGTCTGAACTGGTCGACCCGGCCTGGGTTGACCCAACCTAGTTCGGGTTTCCCCGTCCCGACTCGGATCTGGCCCTGGGTCGGACCCGGCCCGCCGGCGCGGCCCGCGCTGGGCGGCCCGCGCCGGGCAGCCTGCACTTGGCGGCCCATGGTGCGGCGTCCCACGACTGGACGGATGGCCAACCCTCTTTCACGGCGTGGCCGTACATCGCACCACCACTGGCGGCTGGCTCGACCGACAGCCCCTCCATCACCACCGCGAACTTGTGACGTGACCCCTGTACGCCAGTCAGCGTGGATGTGTGCCGCCACCACCGTCATGCGGTCGACCGCTACATCAGCCACCACCCTCACTCTACTGCCCTTGCTCTGCCGTGGCCGATGGGCCGTGGCCTTCTCATCATCTGGCGGCGCGGATGCGCGCCGCCCTTCCTTCCTCGCGGATTGTTGGGTGCCGGCCGCCACCTCCTTCCGCAAGTCATTGTAGATTCATTCTAAGCCCAAAAAATTAAACGACCACATATTTTCGATCCTTGCATTGAGGGATTCACGTCCATATATCACGCTCAACAAATCTCCGTGTTTCTAGTGCCAATAAATATTTGGATGCCTCCTTTCGTGAGCCATTGCAGCTTCGTTCTAAGCCTGAAAAATTAAACGATCACATATTTTCGATCCTTGCGTAGAGGGAATCACGTCCATATATCCCACTCAGCAAAACTCTGTATTTACAGCGCCAACAAATATTTGGCCGCCTACTTCCGCGAGCCATTGTAGATTCGTTCTAATCCTGAAAAATTAAACAATTGCATATTTGCAATCCTTGCGCCGAGTTCTTCGCGTTCATATATCGTGTTTAGAAAAACTCCATATTTCCAGCCCCAATAAATATTTGGCATTAGAGAATGGATAAAGAATGCGTCAAAAACCACAAAGGTTGCAGAGAGGTCGAGCCGTGTTCGTTCGGCCCGCACCCTCCATGTTAGAACGGTAGCAAGCGGCTTATTTGTTATTAAATCAAGAAGAATATAAATATTCTTAAATTGGGATGAATGTCAAGAATGGGGAAAGGAATAATTAAACAACAAACCCTACCTGGATTTTTCTGTTGGAGGTGGTGTGAGGAGGTTGAAAAAGTTGTTATAGGGAACGTCAGCGTTCATCACTCCTGTAAGAAACTTTCGTTCTAGGCTCGGGTGTCGGTTCTTCATTCGTCACCTTCCATTGGTACCGGGTCTATCCTCCAAGGGTTTTTCATCACTGCACTTTGTCAGCACTTCGTTGCTTGGTGAAGCAATGTCGACACCTCTACCCAAAATCCATATAAATGGGAGAGCGGGAGGGTGTGAAACGTTTGTGGAATTAATGGAGTCCCATTAATTAGGAACCTTCCTAATTTCCCAACAGTGCAGTTACTTAGAAAGAAAGTTCAATCCATTAATTGGCTTGATACGTCATCGGTCCCATGTTGCCGCTTGTCCATTAGAGGAAAAGAAAGAAAATAAAAATAAACTAAGTTATTTTTATTATTCTTTTAAAAGTCTCAAAAACTAAATTTTTCTCCGGACCTACTGCGGTCGACGTGAAACCTCCCTTAAGTGAATCCTAGTGTTGCAGATTCAATGGTGCCCTTGGATTTCAATTCCGAGCACTGGTTCAAAAGTTACAAAACACCGCTCGCGTGTTTACTGAGCGTATCTGAAAAAAAGATCGGAAAATTAATAACAGTCACCCTCAACTCGCTCTGGTCTAGGTTCGGCTCTTTTTAAGTGAAACACGCCCCAATGAACCCAACAATACTCTTAGATTTCCAATCCGTGTTACTGTTTAAAAGTTATGAATTTTACAATAAAATAATTGTCACTTAATTATTTTATTTACGACCAAAAACTAAATTTCACTGGTTGCTCGTGCTGGCCAATGTTAGTATCTTACTAAGAAAAGAATACACTCATGAGTTTAGCAGTGGTTTCAGTTTTTTAATCTGAGTTACCATTTGTGAGTTATAAGCATTCTAAAAATAAAATAATTTATTTAATTATTTTATTTACAGTTACGCCATTTTGGGTTTTCTCACAGGAGGCCCGTGCCAACTAAACTTAGGTCACGCCTAGGGTAAACCCGCCATACTAAGCGCAACCATGCCCTAGTATTTCTGATCCATGTAACCATTTAATAGTTATTCCACTTTTTCAGGAAAACTTCTTACGCACATTAATTTAAGATTAACAAAACTTCGACAGATCATTCTGGGCACTGCGGGCCTCAGAATTGTGCGCCGTCAGATTTCACGGTCTCTAATTAATAATATATATATAAAAAATTTATATGGAATTTCCGGGACATTACATTCTTAACATTTAATTCCCAAATAATTATTATAAAAAGTAGTTATAAAAAGTATAATTCTAATGGATTTAGGCATAAGGATTGGTATTACCAATTGAGTCTTATTGATACCATGCTTGTACCAACCATGTATAGTCTCACTTGAATACCTACTATAGTATTCAAAACAATAAGAACCTAAACTTTAATACATGGTATAAGGATCCGACCTTAAACATTACATAATCTCGAGTTTTATGTTAATAATTAATTCTCTTACATTTTAGGATCTTTTCAGGTTTATAGTTTTGGATAATTAGGTTAAAAATCATACATAAAAAAACATATTTAAAAAATTAGACACTTCTAATCAGTAACCATTTTTCCCATAATGAAATTTTTTTAAAATAAAACATGATCTCTTTTTATAACAAATCTTCATGACCTTCAACTTTATTTCTTTCTTTCCCTTACCCATCCTTAAACCCTATGAAAAACATTTTAAAACATTGTATTAGAAAAAAATATTAGTAAGGGACATAAAAAGAAGAAATTCATTAGTCTAGTGAAAAACATAATAACCCATAAAAAATATTTTATTAAAAAACATACCTTTTTACCCAAAAGGGAATCATTTTTCCTTTAAAAAGATCATCATCTTACCTTTTGAAATCAAATTATTTCCATGAAAACTCATTAAAAAGAATATAAAATTAATATAGGTGCCTTGAAACATCATCATCATATTACCCTTACAGAAAATTTGCAAGAATACTTACAATTAGAATAACTATATGATTTACTTCTAGTATAATTATACAGAGAACATAATCATTACAAAATGCATTGAAGTGCTATATGGGTGAACCAATCATATAAGCTATATTAGTCTCACCCATGAGATATAATGGGGATAAACCATTAATACAAGTTGTTTTTGGCTCACCTGTGATCTATAATGGGGTTTAGCCCTTTGTAAACAATATCCAAGAACTATATCATGAATAAAACCCTTAAAAAATCTTTTAAACCTCTATGAAAAAACAATTTTGGATATTGAAATACCTTTTTTTCTCAAAAACCCCATTTTTAATACCAAAATACCAAGAAAAAGGGAAATAAGGTTTTTATTTGAAGAAAACATGAAATATTGTAAAGGAATCCAAAATTTAAATAATAGTTATGATGTTAGGAAAAGCTGTTGTCATTGTATACATTAAAATATAACATTATTTTTGTCCTTTGTAAAGAAAGTCAAACATTATGTAAAAAGATTCCTTTTTGAAAACCTTTTAAAAAAGTAAAAAGAAACATAAAATTTCCTTTAAATTTTTATGACCATATAAATTAATTGTTAATATATTTTTTAAAAACATGGACTTGGAAGAAAAAGAGTTGGAAGAGAAAGTTTAAAATGGTTTTTTTTAAAAGAAAGGCTCGTACCTCAAGCCCAAATCATCATATATGTTCTTTATATTCATGAATAAAAAAATTATTTTAATTATTTAATTTCTCAAGAACATTTTTCAAGTTTATTATTCCTTTTACCAAGTTATAACCAATTACTTAATCAATTAAGTTCATATTGGATGTTTTGACGATATTTGACACATATATCCAAAATGAATTTGGTAAGTTGAATGTGGTCAATGATGTCATTATTAAATTATCTAAAGAAAAATAATCATGAAATAATTATCAATTTTATAAATAAATTATACTTTTAAAACCAATCATGAAATATGGTTATGAAAAATGAACTACGTTACAATCATGGAGACGGTAGGTCATACGTACACATGTGTAACGTTTCCATTTTTCAATGATAATTATGGAAATAAGGTTAATATTTTTTTATATTTAAAAAAGAATCATAATATCATAAATAAAAAATTATTTCTTTAAATATACTTACATATATAATCCATGTGATGTGGTGATGAAGAAAAAATCACATCACTTCTTGGATTTAGTAGTCCAAACGTACACACGAATGAAGTTATCATTTTTAATGAACGAAAAGGTAAGAAAATAGGTATTATATTATATTTACAGAATTATAAATATATCATTAATATCATATATATATATATATTATTAAATTCATCATTATAACCATACGTGATAGGTGGTGATGGAAAATGAATTACATCGGTCCGTGAGGCGGTAGACCGCCGTACACAAAAATAATGGATTCCATTCCCATTTGATGGAGGTTGTAGATGAATATAGATTATGAAATTAACATAATAAATTATATTATATTATAGATAATTATGTTATTATATAATCATGGTAAATGGATATTTAAAGGAGTTGGAAGAAGAAATAAAACAAAAACTCTCAATTAAGAACTATACATTTTCTTCAGACGACCTCCTTTTCTTTACACCTTAAGACTATAAGGTAGGTATTATGCTCTAAAAAATTATTATATTATGTGAGGAGGGATTAAAGTCATTTATTTTTGTAGGTATTGGTTGAACCAAAATTCTTTTTAAGTGTTAAGAAATGAGAAAAATATGTACCCTTTTATAAGAGAGTGGAGGGACACTCTACAGGTGCTACCAAATGAGACTGTTGGTAGGCTTGATGAATGCTGGCAAGGGTATGTGCCTGCTAGATATTTTTCGTCAAGCATGGTTGACATAATTATTTCTATACTGGTAGATGAGACTATTGGAAGAATTTTTGAGTGTAAGCAGGTGTATGTTCTTATTTACCAATTGCCACCACATTTGATTGGAGGGCATCCTTGAATGTAGTCAGACGAGCCCGTTGTTTGGATGATAATTTTTAAATAGGTGTATGAACCTATTCATGGTATTCCATTGGATTTACTTGGAAGGATTGGTGGATTTCTTCCAGATGAGTCTTCTGGGGAGAAAAATTATGACGAAAAAGTGTATGTGCCTGCTTGTTGTTTTCCATCAAGTTAGGTTGATGGGCTTATTTGGATGGGGAAAAGGTAAGAACCTACACCCTATTTGCCAGAAGTTGTCCCCAGTGGTTCATCTTGCATTCTCAGGTTTGAGAGACCTGGGCTGAACAACTGAAGGCAACACCCCCACCATGTTGGGGGTTCACTGCCGCACGATTCTACTAGTAGCGATTGTTAGTGGGAGTCCTTGGGAAGGACCCATGAATCTTTACGTTGAGACCATAAGTGACCTCTTGATCCACCTCCCTATAGTATGGGAGGGACTAGTTGTTGTGTTATGGGGATAAAGACCCAAAACAGTTGAAGACGGTGGTTGAAACCATCTGCTTCTTGACCATTGGTTGTCGCTGACTGGAAGACTGAGGGTTGTTATTAACCTAGAGAGCCTATCAAGCAACTTCCAAGGTTGGGATAGTACCATTATGATGGTATTCCCTTAAAAGTACATTGAAGACCTAGTATTTAAGACGCTAAGTTGGTGATGATTTCCTTCCATCGGATAAGGATCCATCTTGAGCAGTGGCCGAGGCATTCATAGGTGCAAACATGAAGGAATCCATTTGGAGTGAAGGGAGTTCTGAGAAAACTTGAAAACAACAACAAAATAAAATTAAAGAAACATCTTTTAGATGGATACATGCATGATTGATTCCTTTTTCTGACCTTCCTTTATCAATATATAGGGACCTGACAGGTGGGTAACACTATTAACTTGGTTAAAGATTCACGTCAGGTTCACCATTTTGGTTTCGTAGTTCCTTATAATGTGTGTTCTAGTTTAAGAATCACTAATTTCAGGCAGTTTCTATTGGATTTATTAATGGAACTGAAAACATCCAATAGTTATTTATCCAAAAGAGACCTTCTTTCCAAAGGTAGGCTTTCATTGAGTTTTAACTTATGATACTTAATAACATACATTGTCCAAGAGGATGGGAGGTCGGACTCATCACACCCTTTTGGAGGGAATTATTGTCTACTCTGGGACTCTCTTTATGGATTTGAGATATTTTCATGAATCCTTATTAATTAACCAAGTATAACATATGTTTACCTTGGAATTTTCAATCAATTATTAGCATGTGTGAAATTTAGAATCATCCGTATGTATTCAAGGTTATTCATTAATAAAGACATCCATATGTATTTGAGGTTATCCATCAATGGTATCCTCTAATATACTGTTTATAGATTCTTTTAATCATCATTATGATGATACTGATTTTTTAAGACACTTAATGGGACACTCTAGAATTCATTATCATATAGGGGGATGAAGGTTTGTTTTGATATTGGTATCATACCCATAAAATAGGATACCTATATATCCTTGTGAAAGGAATAAGAACCCTCATAGTTCAGTGTCGTTTAATGGGACACATCATACCTTTTAAGGTCATGTGATAAGGACCTAACCATATAGTTTAGTGTTATGTTTTAAAGACATCTAAGTGAAAGGTTCTTAGTCAAGGTTTGGTGTAGGACTTATGCCTAAGCAGCCCAAGGAACTTGGAAAGAATATAGGTTTCCAAGTAAGATTAGACCCTATTGGGAATATGGCCCAAGGAGAATAAGTTTTATTTGAAGTGTTGGGTTTAAACCTCAGAGAGGCTTCCTACATATCCCATTTGGATGGGAATCAAAGACCATGTAGTTTGATGAGTCTCATAGAAGAGTGTAGTCCTTTGAGAGAAATGAATTTGGGATTACTTTCTAAAAAGGATTCCTTGGTGATTTGGGGGTTTAATTTAGGGCTTATTCCTAAGGAGGATGCCCAGATTAAAGGAATTAGGGTTGGATTCTTGAAGAGGATATCCAGTGAGCTCGGGCCTTGATAAGGCTTCCTATGTATCCCAATTATGGTGGGAATAAGAGTTCTCGCAGTTCATTCACTGTGGGTGTTTTTGAAAATATTGTAATAATCACGAATATCTAAGTCCACATGAATCATGCTTGGTGATAAAAATAATAGGATGTGAAAAATTCAACAAAGACACCCACACTTTTCCTCCTTTGTTGGTGGAAGAGGACGCGCTGACAACAGTGATGGTGGATGATGTTGAGGTGATCGGGGAAGAGGGCGAGGCGGTGAGCCTTCCCTTTTTTCTCTTTAGCTTGGAAAAGGGTCCAATGTAAGGAAGGAGTGAAGGTGAAGGAATTATAGGGGAGCAAGACTGCAACCTTCAACTTCAAAAAGTTAGGGGCTTACACCAGGATAACTTCCCTAAAATTGGTCATGGTAAGGGAGGGAGACTTCTCCTTTGCTTGCATGGAAAAGAAAGTGTGAACCGTACCTTCCCTACTAGAGACCCAAGGTTCTGGATTTTAGAGATGAAAAGGGAAGGTTAGAACCCAAACCCCAATCCTCCAAAATAGGAACTTCCCAATAATGTTCTCGGGAGAAAGGTCCATGTGACTGCGGATATACAAACCCATAGACACTCCATGAAACCTAACCCTATTGTGAAACAAATTTGAGAAACCTATTACTTCAGACAAAAAAACCTAAATAGGATACACACTAATGTGTCTTTCACAAAGGTTTTATGAGTCAAGAGGTTTTAGTGGAGGCTTCAAATTAGTCCCTTTCAGATAAGAGAACCAAGGAAAGAGATACCCTGCCATGAATGGCCTTAAATAGGGTATCTAGGATGATGCGTAGGTCCTATGTGTAGATATGCAATGTAGGTACCGCACATTGGTGTTCCATGAAAATTTTTCATATAGGTGTTCCACATAACTTTTTTGCGTAGGTGTGCCACATAGGTGTTCCATGTAGGCCTGAGTAGTGACTGATGAAAAATGCCTTATATAGGAGAACCAATCCTATGTAAGCTTAGAATTGTGAAAAGACTTTCAAAACATGCTTATCCTATTTAATTATATCTTCTCTCATGTTTTTAGAGAGATACATAAGACAATTTGAGGGATCTGGGTGAAGGATCTACGCAATGGGAGCTTCAATAATTCTTTCAACTTTTTTCAGCCTGTAAATGAGGAGCCCAAGGGTCCTATTTATAGGCAAGAAGGGGGTTGGTCGAAGGAAATTTATCGGCAGAGGTCCACCGTGCATTCCCTCCATGTAGTTAAACCACATAGGGGTATATAATGTATACTACCATGAAGGTCTGCTGCATAGGTCTTCCACATAGGTCTCCCATGTAGGTCTACCGCACAGACCCTTGAAACTTTGTCCTGCCTTTTAATTCATCAAACTTCGTCTTGAGATTTTGAAATATATGGGGTCCACCTTCATAGTCTTTTTGTTTTACTTATAGTGTCAAAAATATTGAGATCACATTCTCTAGTTAATCTAATTAGTCCCAAAAATCAACACTATTGATATTCTTAAGCCAAAATAATAAATAAATGAATAAAATAATCAAGAACACCCCTCTCCTCCCACTATAAATACCACCCCTCACCACCTATTCTCCTCACACCTTATAATCCTTGGATTTTTCTTATACTATAAATAATTACTTTTCCAAACCTCTTATAAACTTTTTTGTCTTTCTGGTCTCACCAATATACCATTTCCAGGTGCTTTAAGGAGGTTCTCAAGGAGATGATGCTCAATAGGTAAAACCCTCCCTCTTTCTCTTTTAATTTATTTTCTTTTCTTATCCTTCCACAAGATAACCTATACAAAGTAACATGATAAATATAGTATCATATATATACTGTAATTTTATTGTGTTAATGGAATATCCATCATCAAATCTCTTATCCTCTTATTTTGTTCTAAAAATGAAAACATCATCCATGTGGTGTCGATTCCCTGCCTTCATGGACGACAAGTTTTCATTTCTCATTACCACCTTTAATTATAGTAATTAAGAAATTTTTATGGTTAAAAAATATTATAATACATGTATTAAAACTTATTTAATGTTATAGTACTAGTTTATAAACATATTATTGAATAAAATGATACTAATTTGTGATGGTCCTAAAAACCACTAAAATGAACTAATCATTTTTTCATCAATGTTTTATCTAATAAATCATACTCATGTTAAAAAAAGTGATATATGGTACCATTTAAATTTATATAAATAAATTAATACAATATAATTCAAATTATGGATTTTTTCTTCCATTTTACAAGAACTTTCATAATTATACACAAGCGAACCGGCCATGAAACCATGAAACAAACACTCCCAAAATGATGAAATTAAACTCTATAAGTAAACAAAATGGTCATAAATGAACCTAATAAAATTATAATAAATTAAATACATGTATAATAGGTCATTAATTAAATAATTAATGGATTCAATTTGATTTTATATGATATTAAGTACAAGTAAAAACACTTTTGATCATAAGGAAAGAGATTCTCTCTGAACCTCCATTATTACTCTAGGTTACACTTTCTATCACTTTAACCCAATGCAGTTATAAATTCTTATTATGTAATACTCAAAAATTCTAAGTTTATATCCCAAAAATATATCTATATCTCAATTATTCTTTCTTTTATGGGGAAATACTTGTTTTATAAGGTTTCTTTTTCAATTCCTTCTGATAAGCAAGCTCGATTAAAGGGAACTTCCCCATTTCTTACCCATTCTCATGTAAAATCCATAATTTTTGTAAGATACCATTATTTTTATAAAATCACTATTTTTTTCATTAAAAACTATCTTTGTTCATTTATATTTTTATACAAAAAATTATTCCCTTTTCCATTTTAAAGACTCTTTAATATTTTCCCTGAAACCGTACCAAAGTGGTTCATTTCTAAAGTTTATTAAACAACATTTTTACATGTTTTAAATTAAGTTGGACATCATTTATTATGATATATTCCTATTTTTCCTTGAATTTCCATTTATGATTTAAATCCACTATTTCATGGACACCATTATGATACACCCATTGTTTATTCCCTATGACATGATTACGATACCCATTTCTTTCCATGGGTAACCCATATGTTTATTCCTATGTTTGATTCTTCATGTGGAACACATATTCATGAACATGTTATGATGGGTTCAAATAGATAGATTTTCGATGCATTGGGTAATGTTTAGTCTCATGAGATTTCATATTAGGATAATGAGTAAACCTGATTCCTTTATGGGTCTTTGTCAACCATGTGATATAGTCTGGAAATTAGCCTTGACTCGTGTTTATGTCATGTTATATATTTCTTCCACATTCCTATGTTTTTATTATTATATGATCCCATTTACTACATGTTATGATTCCATATGATTATTCATTTTTATTGCCTTTATAAGTCACCTTGTTACGCCTTCTAACCCATGTGATATGCTTTATTCCAATGTTTATTCCATTACTGGGCTTTTTAGCTCATCTCTTTGTTCATGTATTTCCCAGGTTATCCTATAAATATGTAAGAGCTCAAAGGAAGTTAGGATATCATTATGAAGCTTAAATTAAATATGTATTTATTTTGGTTTTATAACTCCTAATTATGTACCTAATCTTCCAAATACACTAGAATTTATGATCCTTGGTTTGTATTTTATGATTAATTATGGTTAAAATCATGTAATAATATGTGTAAAAGTCAAGGGATGCTATATATAGGATACCGATTAATGGATTGAGTATCTTTACTTTATCAAAGATGTAAGTCTCTCAATGATGGTATGGAAAGTGATATGATGATGTTGAAAACATGGATAGTGTAATAGCTTAAGATTTTATGTTATGTTTTTTTAAAAATTTAATTTCTTCGACAACATAGGTTCCACACAACACAAAACATAAACAAATAATGATATAAAATTAAATATCAATATTTTTAAATGACCGTTATAACCTAGATGTTAAATCAGTGGGAATGAATAGTATTAACCAAATCATGAAATTAATATATTATATATTTAATATTTTTTTACATTCATATGAATGATTTTATAGGCATAAGATAAGAATGAATCCAATTTTACACATTAAAAGGCTATATTTTTCCAAAGGTAGTTTTACCACCTTTTACTGATGTACTTATTTTAAAACTATATTTTGATACTTTTATAAATTCTATTGAAAAAAATAAACTTTATTTTTAAAATATTAATTTCAAAATTAGTATAGGGATAAATTTTGGTATTTTTATGAAAATATTTATTTTATAGTGAATATTGAAAAATCCCAATTTCTATAAAACTATAATTTTCATTATATTAATAGTATATTTATGATTTGAATAGTATAATGACCTATGAAAATTTAAATAAAATTTAGGTATCCTATAAATGAAAATATGGTATATTTATATCATGGAATAAGTAAATAATTTTTTTAAAAATGATAAATCCAGTGTTGGTGTTGTTGTGAAACATAAATGTTTATTTACAATATTATAATTAATATAAGTATCTAAAAGAAAATTTATTTTCATAAAATATATTCATTAATTAATATTTTATTGTCTTATTATTATAGGATAATTTTATGAGACCTTAATTAATTTTTCAATGTGTTATAAAATCAGTTATAATTTTAAAATTGGTATTTTTTGAAAAAATGATTATTTGAATTAAAAATTTAATTTATAATATTTATAAAATCATTTTCATAAAATTTAGTTCATTTTGGAGTTATACACATCGAAAAATGTTTACGGTGAATTTTTGGGAATTTTCTAAAATAATTGATTTTTTGGTAAATAGTGAAATATGATAATTTATGGTATTTAAAAAATACATGATTTATTGCATCATATATAATGTATTTATGATGTAATAACATAATATATAACCAAAATTCCTTTAGTGATTATTCAAAAACTATTCATAGTCTTGAGGAAAAATAATAAGCAAATAAATAAAATAATGAGAAAACACCCCTCTCCTCCAATATAAATACCACCCCTCACCACCTCTTCTCCTCACAACTCTTAAGAATTTAATCTTAACTAATTCCTACCTAGTATTCTTTACAAGTATCTTTTTCACATCTAAGAGCCTTTGGTCTCACCAAAACACCAAACTGAAGCCCCTTAAGGAGGTTCTCATAGAGAAGAATTTGAGAGGGAAAAGCCTCTTTCCTTTCCTTTTATTTTCTTTTCAATTTCTTCTATTTTATTATTATAATATAAAATAATATATCCAAACATGAATTATAACTTCATATCTTCTACATACTATAATTTTATTATGTCAATGGAAAATCCACTATCACGTCTGTTACACCCGGTTTTTCATGTCTTGGTTTCGATCCGGTTTGCTGGTAATCCCAATCCTTTTCTTGGGTTTTGGGTGAAATGAATGTTGAGTTTTTAAGTTAAAACTATTTATAATCATCCTACCATGTGTAAAACCTATTGTTTTTGGGAATTTTTGGAGAAAAAGGTGGTTACTTCAGGATTTGGGCCAAACTGTGAGCCCATTCCCATATTTAAAAACAAATTTTTTCTTTTATAAATCCTTCATTTTTCAACATTTTTAACCCATTCAACTTACCAATTGGAATAAAATGACCTATTAAAACTAAAATTTCTATTTTTACCCCTTATTAATTCATAATAATGGTATATTTGGGTTATTTATTTAGGTATTGGGCCAGCCCGTGAGCCCATTTCAAGTTTAAAAAAAATATTTTGTGTATTTTATATATTATTATTATTTAATATTTTTTAGTGATTAAACCTCAAAAACGTATCCCTAACTATTTTATATATACCATAGGATCCTACCCTTAATTATCCTTCATTTGAGCCTCTTTTTGGGAGATTTCTCACCAAAGGTTAGTGGTTCTTCTTAATTTCTTCATCAAATCTTTCTCCTTTCTCTTCACTCTTCCCTCTAATTTCATTTTTTTTGTATTTATCCTCTAACATGGTCATTATAGACCTAGGGTTATGTTTTTACATCATCTTTTGGGGTTTTTTAGGGATTCTCATCATAGATCTAGGGTTTTGGAACCCACGACGGGTGTTTTTGGGTGGGCGTTTCCATTCCGCCAGGGTTTCGAGGTAAGTTCTCCCGAGAAATTACCTTTATTATTTAATTTTAATATTTTTATTTCTTTTATAACCTTATATAAATGTTTATTATTTATGTTAAAACATTGGATGATTTATTTTGTGTGCAAAAATGGTTATTTATGCCTTGTTTTGTGTAAAATGGAGTTGTTTCATTATAAAAGTGCACACCATTTGTTCAAATAAACGTTCCACTGGTTTTTTTCATATGTATTGTGATGTTAATGAATTTTTTTAACTAATTTAATAATTTTTTTTCATGAAAAATTTCTTTTTTACCCCTTTGGGTGTTAAACAGAAGTCATTTTTTCAAATGTTGCACGCCTAGTCTTCGGAAAAGTGCCTGGTTGGACTTTGTGTGCTAAATGTGATATAAAATAACTTATTTGAATTTATTAAAGTATGTGAAGAATTAAATGTGATATTTTTGTGTCCTTTTTTGTCTATACAAAGTGGTTTTGGTTTTATAAAGATATGGGTTTTGGTTTTTGACTGTTTTGGCACGAGTTACCGGTAAATGGCCCGTTCGACATTCTTATGAAAATGGTTGGGCTTAAATTTGTAACCTGAATGTTTTAAAGGTTTTATGTAAATGTTTTAATTCTTATAATATAATTTTTACAACTATTTATGAAAATTAAAATTTGTACCATTTTTATACATTGGTTTGGTAAAATTCTTAAAGGCATGTTTGACATTTCTCTTAAAAAAGGGTTTTCATGTGTATTCCATGTTGTACCATTTGGGGTCATTTTAAGATTCATGAAATTGATTTAGTAAATGGTTTTTAGGATGAAAATATGGTTTAGTATGTAATTGGTGGGATTTTGGCCTAAATAGTGCATTTTCAAATGGAATTCATGTGCAAGGCTTTGTTAAACTTCTTGAAATTGTTTTTTGAAAATTTTAGATTGTTTATTGAGCTACACAAATGATGAAAAACTTGCTTAGATATTGTTTAGAGTGTGTGTGACCAGAAATGGTGTTTTTATGTGTAAATTGAAGTTTATATCATGTGGAACATGTTTGACCACAAAGAGGGAAACCCGAGTATCTAGGTGAGCGGATGTGTACTAGTATGCTAGTGATCTAGAGTGGTTTCGTCCCTGTTTTACATAGCAAGTTTGAATATGAAATCACTATATAAACTATTATGATGATGCTGGGGAACACTAGGTTATGGTTATGTTCTCTAATAGTGGCTCATTCATGAGAACAAATATTTTTTATGGTTACTTTTCACCAAGATACGAGGTACCTTGGGCCCACAACTAGCTAGTTCCTAGGGGTGTTCCCACGACTTATGCTCATTGGATATATTGTATTCACCATTGAAATACAGTGAGTTTGGTTGAAAAATTAAGTAACATGTCTATTTTATTTAAAGGTGTAATTTCTTTAAATCATCCCTATTGAAAACCATTTTCACTTTTAAGTTTCATCTCTTTGAAATTGGTTACTAGCATTTCCTTTTTATGAAAACTTGCACGCATTTTTATTATGTAATGTTTGTAGTATGGAACCCTATTTGGAAAAAATATTTTTATATATTGTATTTCAAACTTGAAATTGATGTTTCTTTTATTTTAAAGGAAGTGCATTGGGAATATAATATCGGGATAACCTACTGCGTTTTAATACTCACGCCTATAGACTTCTTCTTTTCTTAGCCCTTTCACAGGTTTCATCTTGAGTCCAATCACCTTGGGTGATGTGCGATCATTGTTTTGGAGAGTGACTAGTGGGGTCATATGGAGTTAGTTGGTTGTCATGTTTGGTTGGTTGAGTTGTTGGTTCAGTTGTACTTTCACTTTCATGTTCCAATAATGTTCAGTTCAACTTTTAAATAAATGTATATTGGGATATCCATTTCTTTACAATGTTTATTTATTTGTTTATATTTAGGAAAAATCATTACCTTGTCACTCTAATGATGCCCTCGATGCTTGTCTCCATCCCAAGAGGATCAAGAACGCCTCTCAGGACTTGTTATGGAGTGTCTTGGGTGATCGGTTCAGGGTCAACCAGGGCTGGTTCGTGAAAAAGTATCTTCTCCTCTTCCCTTAATTCTAAAAATGAAAATATCATCTATGAGGTGACAATTTACCGTCTTCATGGATGATGTGTTTTCATTTTTCAATTATGCCTTCAAGGCTAGTCATAAAACCATTTTTATGGTTAAATAAGATTATAATATATTTATTACAACTTATTTAATATTCTAGAACCAGTATATATATATAATATTAACTAATGAAACAAAACTAGTTTTCGATGATAAAAAATTTCCAAAATAATCTAAACGATTATCACTAACGTATTATCTAATGATTCATCCTCACCCCAAATAACCAAATGAATTATATAAAAATTTAATCTTCTGTATGTTCATTAATAAAATATAATTTCAATTTGGGTTAATTATTCCCATTTTACACGATCATTCATACATGTATATGAGTGAATCAATCATGAAAACCAAGGAAAATAACACTTCCAAATGATAAAATTTTATTTTATAACTAATCAAAAAGGATATAAACAAACTTAATAAAATTATACTAAATAAAATATATGTAGAAAATATTATAACTTAATTAATTAATGGATTTAATCTGATTATCCAGAACATTAAGTACAAGTACATAATGCTTTCAGACATAAGGTAAGTGTTTTCTCATCTCACCTTTATTTCAATTAGATATTCCTTATTCACCACTATTTATTTTGTGTGGTGTATACTACCATTTTATGTATAATATCATGGATCTATTTATATTCATGGTATTTAATGTTTCATTTGATGATCATTAATTCTATAGGGCATACAATTTTATTAATTACAAAATGGAAATGATTTCTTCCCGATCCACCATTCTTCATTCGGGTTACACTTTCTCTCTCTTTACCCAAATGTAATTCTTAATTATTCTTCTGTTTGCCTTTTAAATTCTGTGTGTATGCTCTATATATATATATATATATATATATATATATATATATCTCAATTATTATTTCTTTTATGGTTAATTACATATTCTATAAGGTTCATTTTTCAATTCATCCTAATAAGCAAGCTCGATTAAAGGGAACTTCCCAATTTCTTACCCATTTTTAATTATACGCAATAATATATTTTAAGCACCCAATATTTTTCTAAAAATAATATTTTTATCATGAAAAACTATCTTAGTTAATTTATTGTTTTATTAGAACAATTATTCCTTTTTCCTCTTTAAAGACTCTTATATTTTCCCTTAAACCTCACTGAAGTAGCTTATTTCTAAAGCTTCTTAAACACTCTTTTTATATGCTTTCACTTTAGTCTCAAAATTTAAATTTGAAATTTCTTTTAATATTTCTCAAATATAATATAATATAATTTTATTTTCTAGAATATAAATGTTTACAATATGATTTTATGACAAATAAAAATTATTTTCCAAAAGAACTCTTCTTTCTAGAGTAAAAGGGCATTTCTCTTAAGAATTTATCAATGATTTTATTAGAGTATTTTCATCTATAATTATGATTCAAATATTTCAAAGTGGTATGGAACACTTTTATTTAATGATATATTTTTAAATCAATTATTCAACATATGAGGAATGCATTAGGCTTAGTAAGTGATGGGTGGGGCCCGCTACAACCCCTCGATGAATCGGTATGTCTCATGAGATAAACTAGACCAGATTTTGGTTGATGACTTACCCATTTATATAGAATTCTTGTTATATTCCTTGATGGTATATTTATGATGTCCGAAATTATGCATTCCCTCATTATGATATTATTAATTGATATCCCATGTGATTATTCGACTAGTAGAATATCCATGGTTAAGTTTTATTCTCATGTGATTATTTATATGGAATTATTTATTTATAATTTACTCCTTCCATATTATGCTCAAGATTGTGTTTTAATGACATGTATTTTAGTTATTCACCTTGCCTTATTGTTTATGCTTATTTATTATAGCTTCCGCTGTATAATTTACCCTTACTAAGCATCTGAGATCATCCCTATATTATGTTTTATTTTTACCCAGGATGAGAAGATGTATATTATGATTGACTTGTAGGTATAATATATGAGTTTATGAGTATTTCCAACGAATTTTCTATGTTATTTTTCTTTCAAGTTGTAATTTAAAACTTATGTATTTATATGTTTTTCCAAATTTACTAAACTATTTGGTCCTTTGGGACGCGACTTCCTTGTTTGTTATACCAATGTAATTAAGTAAGGAACCAGATATGGGCTAATGGGGTTGGGGTCTTTACAAATAGTATGCAGATGATGATGATTACAAAGAATATAATTAAGATATTATGATAATGTAATTGATTGTTTTGAAAAATATATTCTTGATGATGGTTACATTTATTTGACAATAATGACTCATATTAGTAGCTTGATTATGGGTATGAGATCATGTGAGTGATTTTATATTGAATTTATTATTATTTCATGTGATAGATGTATTGGTTGCTTTGAAACCACCACCCGAGGGTGATTTGCACTGGTGTGACTCATCACACATTGATCGAGTGAGTTAGTGTGATGGATAACCAGTGGACCTGATCTTCTACCTTCTGATGAATGTGGTTATGATAAAGTTAAGTGGTTGAGATAATCATAAGGAGGTAATGAGTTTGATGTACTTTATAATGTGTTTATGTGGTTGATTTGGTCATGTAGAGTATATAACATGGTTTATGACCTTTAGGACGTGAGGTGTTGAGAATAGTTGTTACTGAGTTGGTGAGAGTTATTTTTTAGGGCCCTTACATATTTTGATGGCATTTGTTATACTATATATACATTGTTATTTAGTGAGTGGTTCATTTTTTGATGTTGAAAATGAAATAATCTAATGAATTATCATTGTTGTTAATAATGTGTATACTTATAGAATGAAATATACTCACATATGGAATCTAATGAGACTTGAGGATTATATATTTCACAATATAATGTCTGACCTAGTTCACCCATGATTGATTTTAGTTGATGAGAGTGTGACTATGGATTATGATTTTTACTACTTTAATTATTATACGTGAATGATATTGACTTGGTTATTCATCCTTAGGGGATGACCGGTTTATTATATAGATATAATCACACATACCTTTTATACAGGTTTTTAGAATCATTTTGGTGGAGTTATCATGTGATGTTAGCTCAATGGTTGAGTTAGATAGTAGGATCACGATGCTTGGGGATTGTTTTTTGTACCACAAAGCTACATGATTTGTTTGTTTTATATGAATATTGTGGTTTAATGATCATTTTTCTATAGTTGTAACAATATTTCATTTAGTGATATTGTTTGGAATTTATGTATAATACATTATTTATTAAAAATGACCCATAAGATCAGTGAGAATTCATTGGGGGGGGGGGTGAATTAGTGAATTAAATTCCTTTTTACTTTTCTTTTAGAAACAAACTTTGTCACCTATTAAAGTGAATAAATTGATCATTTTCACACACATATTGTAACACAAAAATAAGAAACAATATATTTTACAAGGTTTACTACTTAAAATGAGTAGCTAATCCTTGACATGATTTAGATCGCTTGTGACCATATAGTCCACTAGTATCACTATTATGGATTACAAACAACTAGGGTTTATCCTTGTATTCATGATACACAAAATGTATCCCAACTTGTGTAAAGTTCCCTCACACAAAATAAATGATATATAATTTGTTTTCCAACAACAAGAGAGTCTTTAATAGTATCAAATTTCAATAGAGTTGTCTTTGTGCAACAAATTCTTCTCCATTTTCTTATTCACATTCTTCTTCTTCTTCCACTTACACAATAATAAGTATTCTATTTATACACACTACACTACAAACATAAATAATTTTCTCAGTATTTTTCTTTTCTTCACATATATTATATTTATGTAGCAATAGAAAATATTTTTTTTCCAGAAGCTACAATGATCTTTACATTAAAATTCAAACTAAGAACTTCCTAAAACTATTATTAACTTCCTATCAACTTCTCCAAATTATAATTCTTTTTATTCTTCTACATCAGTTTATCAAATTTTTCTAGGTCATCACGATGTGACTACATATATAGGAATGTGACTAACCAGACCCTCCAACTACTCTTTTTTATTGTGGCATGACAATCTTTCTTCATGATGCAAGTTCTTATTACTTTTACTCTAGTTTTTTATATTGTTGCATGTCACCATACATCATGGTGTGAAATATAAAACCACCTTTAAATGACCAACACCTTAATTCTTAGGGCTATACATCATGATGTGACTTCTATTAAATCATAGATCCATGGATTTCATCACTGTGTAAAAAATATCTTCATGATATGGAAAATATTCTACACTATTAAACTATAAAAAATATTAAATTAACCACATTTTTTACAAATAGGGTTCGATTTTAATTTAGAAACTTTTTCAAATATGTTTAATTTTTAATTTATTCATGTTTTTAAAACGTGGATAATTTTTATTTTAACTATGTTTTAAATGTGAAAAGATTAAATAAGAAATTAAAAGTTATTATATGTTTATATATTTATAACAGTTTTATAAAACATTAAAAGTAAATTTTATTCACATAAAATCAACAAAAAAATAAACAAATACATAAATATAGATATATAAATATAAACACATACAAACACACAATTCAAAATATAATTGAAATTAAATAACAATAAATAAATAAATAATTAAAGAAGTAAATATATATGTATCACAATGAGTCATTGTGAAGAATTAAAAAAACAAACAATGTGAATATATATATATAATAATATTAAAAATTAGAAATTAAAAACTATATGTATATATATAAATTTATAAGTAAATTTATAATAATTTATACACACACACATTGATGGAGTGATCTTTGTCATGAAATCCCTATGAATATTTTATGCCCAAGGAATGCAGTATAACAACCCCCAAAGTTGTATCCTTAGGAGGTTTTAGGATAAGTTCAAAATTTTCGATTTTGTTTTTTTGTAAATAAGAAGAAAATTGGGGATTTGTTTGAGCTATGAAAAATTTAAAGAAAACTAAAAAAAATTTAAAAGGAAATTAGAGTGAATATTTTGAAAGTCAAAAGGAAATTGGTTTTAATTTTGAGAATAACCATATTTATTGTGACAATAATTCTACAATTTCTATCTCTAAAAATCATTTTCAAAAATCTAAGACTAAAAAAATTGATTCTAGGTATCAATTTATTAGAGATCTTGTTCAAAAGGTAAATATTATTTTGGAATATATTTTTATATAATATAAATATATTAAAAAATTTATTAAACCCTTGGATTTAGCTATGTTTGATAATATCAAATTTGAACTTGGTATGATGGAAATCTAGATTTACATAATTTTTTTAGGGGGAGTTAAATTATGTTTTTACGATAATTTTTAATTATTTTACTTTTCATGATAATTTTTATTATTCTCTCTAGATTTTTCTACAACATTTGGTCACCATTTAATTCATTGAAAATAATTTTATGTCATTCTTTGAAAATATTTAAATGGTTTCATTGAACCTTGAAGATTCTTAAATAATTTTCTAAAAAAATTTATACTATTATACACATATAGCCTTTTAATTCCGGACATACTATTTGAATACTTATGAATTTAGGGGGATCCTAGTTAGGTGTTGGATTTAACTTTTAAGGTTAGTTTCTTTCCTAGTAATCATTAAAGGGGATATTTCTATGTTCTATGTTTACATTATAAGGGTTAGTTTGATTCCCAATAGTCTATCTTAAACAATTGGTAAATTTAAGGATAAATTTGTTTAATTATTTTTATGAATTTCAAAATTAGGGAGAAATTTTGGAATTTACATTTGTTTTGTAATTATAAAAATAGGGGAGAATGTTGAGTGGATCCTTGATCCACTTTGTTTATTTATATTTTGAAAATTACAATACTTTTTTATTGTTTATTATGAACTGATTTCAGAGAAAAATTTATCATAATATAGATTGGTGTTTCATATGATGTTAGTATATTATTAGTCCATTATTAAAAATTTGAAAAATTTTGGAACTCAACCCAAGAACAAATTAATTGAATGTATGAAGAAAAATCAACTGATGAAAAGTTGGTAAAGTATGAACAACCACATGAAGATATCTAAGTGATTTCATGTTGAAAAACCAAGTGACCATGTGTTGAAAAACCAAGTGAGCACATGTTGAAAAACCAAGTGATCACATGTAAAAAAATAAATTGATTTCATGAAGAAAAATAAACTTACCACATGAAGGAAAATGAACCTATCGCAAGAAGAAAAGTCAACCTATCATATAAAGTAAAAATTTGGTAAAGTCTTGAACCTACCTTATAAACTACATTAACTTATTAAATTTTTAATATTTTAGTTCATAACATTCTCTATTTTAATTATCCATTTATAATTAATTAATTTACGTTTGTTTTATATATTTATCTTTATTTATTTACATCTAAAATAATTAATAATTATTTTGAACCTATGGAATTTTTTTGGATATTTTTTATGTTACATTTAAGATGCATTAAATGTGATCATACATGTATTAATATACACAGGACTATGTCTTCATTTTGAAGTCAAGTTGTAAAAATAACAGAGGTTTGAGCGTATGACTTGAGCATAAGTATTCATTTATGAGCGTAAGCCTCCATTGAGGTAGAAAAATGAAAAAGGAATGAGCACAATTCATTAGAGTTATAAGTGAAATACTTCCAAGAATAATGTGTCATGATCATAATACTTTAATATGAAGCATAATACTTTACAAAGCATAAGATTTATAAGCATAAAACTTCAACATAATACTTCATGACTTAGTTAACTTGAAATGTTTTAATTCTAATTATTTGAAATATGAAAATTTTATCTTGCATGTGTTATGGGAGGTTTCAAAGAACATTTTTATTGATTTTTATTATTTAATTTACTATTTTATTTAATAATATAACACGTTGTGTTATACAAACTCTTTTAGCTTTATAAATTATCAAGATAAACCCATGTGGAGATAATTTTAATGCACATTCAATAAGAAATCACATGTTTCTTTGGGAAGGATGAAATGAAATGGGATTCATTTTTTAAATCTATTATGCATTAAAGAACTCTATATATTGAGTTTAACAAAATATTATTAAAATAACAAGTTTGAGGATATTATTGAACTGTACTATTTTTTACACCTTGGATATCAAATATCGCACTCTGTTTAACTTTAATCGTTTGAAATATCATTTTTGGAGAGAAAATTACTACCTTGACACTCAAGTCATTTCTTATTCATATGGTTTCTAAAGTTATTACTTATTTTTATTTTTTTATATTATCAATCATGTCAGGTTATACTACCCATAAAAGGTAGGAGTTAGGTTATACTATCCCATAAAAAAGGTATGAGTTTGAACATAACTGGTAAAAGGTAAGGGGGATTAGTTATTCCATGGTCTGGGTAAAATTTAGGGTTTATTTCTACCTACAATTAAAATGGTATCTTCTAGGATGTGCCTCCATGTGTCCAAAAGGTAGTGTGATTGGGTTGTGCCTCCAAGTGTGCAAAAGAAAGGGTGATTGGGTTAAGTCACCAGGTGTACAAAAATCTTGTCTTGGGTTGTTCCTACAGGGTTTAAAAATACAATTGTAAAGGGTTATGTCTCCCTTAAAAAGTTAGATAAGCCATTATAGTGGGTTCTATCTCTCTATGTGTTTGATAGGGTTAGAGATTAGAGTAGGATCATTTATATGCAAACTACTATAAAATCATTGTGTTTATTTATATTTATTTTTAAACCATATTAACCTAACTTTTATAAGTGGTTAAAATTATTTAAAAAGTCCAATTCACCCTCCCTCTTAACTATTCATCCATTCTCATTATGACTCAACAATTGGGTAGGTGATTCTCAGGGAAAGATATTGGTGAAACTGACTATATTTGGTTTGAATATCTATAGTGATATATATAATAAGATGATCAGAATTAGTTGGGAAACATATATTGGTAAAGTGATAAAGATATTTAGAATGGAGAAATATAATAATGGGTTTTTACCACCCTATAAGGTATTTTTACCAATTTTACATGCCACAAATCTTAAGAAGTTACAGTTTCCTTCTAAAGAGTTAGAAAGGTTGGATAGAATTCCGTATGCCTTTCCCATAATATCTATTATGTATTTCATGTTGTGAAATCAAATTGATATCACTTATTTTAATAGGATTACTAGTAAATACTAATATAATTCTGGTTAGAGACACAAGATTGGTGTAAAGAGCATTCTTAGGTACTTGAGTACTAAGGATATGTTCTTGATCTTTAGAGGAGAGGATGTGATATGTGTAAAAGGTTTCATAGATGCTATTTTCTAATATGAAATAGATGATATGAAATCTCAATTTGGTTTTGTGTTTTTCCTAAATAGATAATTTATTAGACAAAAGAGTTCTAAATAATCCCACATAGTTGAATTGATAAAAAAGTCAAAGTGCATTACAATATCAGATGTTTCAAATGAATCTCTTTGAATCTGAAATTTTATCTATGAAATTTTTGTGGTTCCTAGAACTAAGGGAGAAATTGAGATTTACTATAATAAAAATGGAGATATTTCTTAGGATAAAGAACCTTGGTTTCACCAAATGAATAAACACATCCTTCAAAGATACCATATTATATGATAGATCATTGAGAGGGGTGATGTTAAGATCTTTTGGGTGGCTACATATGACAATGTATCAGATCCATTGACAAAACCATTATCACAATACAAGAATTATGGTCATGTAGAGTATCTTGGTATAATATACTTAATACATTTATTTAACGGTTGAATTATGTATAATGTTATTATAATAAAGGAAAAATTAATTTATCATTCATTCATGTGCGTTGAAATTTACTTTACATGAATAATGTAATGATAATATCCACTCAAAGTATGGCTTTGAGATATCCCTAATCAATGATCAACATAGAGTATTATGGGATGTGATGATATGTTATGGTGTATTAATATAATATTGTATTCATTTTAAAGGGTTTTATATAAGGCATGAATAATATATTCAAGAGGTTGTATATAAAGACTTGTTACTTGGATTGACCTATCAAAATATATCCTGTGAAATATCATGCGGTAATCAACATATTTAGATGCATGTGGTTATTATCAATCCTTATTACCTATGGTTGATAAAATACCTAGCAGGATAACCTTAATGATTTGATACCTTTCTTAAATAATTCAAAAGTGACTTAGATAATCAGGGGTGGTTGGGTATGTTGTTGATCATGTCATCACTTGGAGCACAACCAAGATGAGATTTTTCTACTTTTATGATGAGTAATGAAATATATCCCTTGATTAATTTATATGTTGAAAATGAATGAACATGCTTAGTTGAGTCACATATAATGTGCTCAACTACTTAGACAAGGGACATGTGATGTACTCTTTTTTTTGATGAATGAAATGTGATGTATTCATCAACCTGGTGAGTCTATTTTGAAAAATTAATAAAGATGAGTTAACCAATACTAGATTGAAATTGTTCCACGTCTAGTGGTCACTCAATTTCATGGGAAAAAGGAATTATATATATGGAATATATGATACATTTTGTGGAGTATATGTTCGTATAGAGATATGAGTATTTTTGATGGAGATCACACCTGACCCCTTAGTAGCTTGAGTATAACTGATTCTTTTCTAGAGGCTATGATTTACTTAAATATATGAAATAAATATTTTATATTTGTCTTTAATTCTACTAAGGCCCGAAGGGCCACACATTCATGACTTAAGATAAAGATTAAGTTTTGGACAAAGTATTAATTATAAAATGAATAGAGTTTGATAAAACCATATCCAAAATGAGTTTTGAATGGGTTCACAAAGAGTCGTGAAGTTTATAACAAAGTCCTTATGGGATTTTAATGTAACTGATAGATTGTTGGATATGTACTAAATATATATACATGTGATTCATATGGATTAACGATATATTGTCACCAATGTTTCTTTAAGTAGGAAACCAAGGATATGTTGGTTCCAATGTATTTTAGTTTCATGTGATATAACCCAAGACTATATTTCACCCAAGGTAGTGTAAACCTACAACTTCAGGTGAATGCATGTTACCCATTCAGTTTCATCAGTTTTAGACTAAATCATTGTTCCATTTATTGCTTTAAATATCCACTTAGTAAGTTTAATAAATATTACACAATGGGTGGTAACATATGCAATGCTTTATATATTGACGCCATTCAATAGAGAGTATAAGGAATTGTCTATATAAAGGGAATAATTTCCCTTTGTTGGGTAACTTGGTAAATGCTATGATATGATTATAAGTTTCATGCAAATATTTATATATCTATATTCTTACCAAAACACCATTTTTCATGATAGTGAAGGCACTAGCACCCCTTTGGTTTATTGGGATCCTCTTGTTGTGAATTAGGATCCTTTGGATGGTGTACCACCCTCAGAGGCATGCAACGTTTTGTCTGTTGCTGCTCTATAATTGATTTTATCAATTATTGATCACATAAATATAGGTTTTCTTCCACTTCCATGTTCATGAGATGAACCCCAAAAAACCTATCACATATCAACATTCCCCTTTAAAAATATGTTACACATCATCAAAATATGTTACACAAGATCTAACTTGACAAAATATGTTATGTGTTGACCTCACCTGTTTTGATAATCTCAATCATGTATTCATATGTGTTGAAAATCCCAATTATGTTTTCATTCTCTATGATATTTTTAAGTATCATTGATCTATACTTTAATTCTTTCAAATCTGTGATCAAACCAATAATAATTTTTAAAATAGTCTTTGGAATATGTTAATCCTCATTTATCCATGTTCATGCAAGTTATAAATTGATTCAAACACAATCGGATGTGTTCTGCATAAAACAGATAAGTAATATGCCTATAGCTACTGATAAAGAGCTACCGGTACCCAGTCTACCGATAGACTTAGTCTACCGACAGACAGAGTCACCGATAGACTTAACACAGAGCTACCGATATACTTAACACAGAGCTACCGATGTACTTATAAGTGTAAGCTACTGACTTACAGACAGCTACCGACACAAACATAGAGCTATCGGTGTAAGTATAAATAGATACCGATGGAATAAGAGTCACCGATGGACGAAGCTACTGACAGACTCACAGCTACCGACGCATGAAGCTACCGACGCATGGAGCTACCGACGCATGGAGCTACCGACGCATGGAGCTATCGACACATGGAGCTACCGACGCATGGAGCTACCGACGCATGGAGCTACCGACGCATGGAGCTACCGACGCATGGAGCTACCGATAAACAAAGTCACCGATACAAGCATGTACCAACCGACTCATAGAGCCACCGATAGAGTCAAAGCAACTAATGAAATTGAGCTACCGATGTTCAAGCTACCGATGTCCAAGCTACCGATGCTGATTACCTACCGATCACTCGACTCACTGTTTGAATTTCTTTATTTCCTATATTTAATCTATCTAACGGTCATATCATGTACATTTTAATGATTTGTCAAATATCTGATAAAGGTTGTCGGATGTCAGGAACCCGTACCTCGTACCTGCAGAAAGGAAATCTTTTCTCTCCCCTGTTGGGAGATAAATACGAGAAGACTACGCTGCCCAAAGTAGAAGCGAACAAGAGAAGTGCGTGGTGTATGAAATATACCAGAAACACAAGAAGAGAAAAACCAGTTCCATCAAGAACACATAGAAGCTCATAGACAATCAAGCACACTCGAGAAGTGTTCTGTGCATACAAGAAGAACACTGAAGAACTTCAGCCACTACATTTTCACTGTCTGTGAACCTGGAGCATACGACACTCTGTTTCTCAAACAGAAACGAGAAGAGGACTCAGACTCACTTCTGGTCGAATCCAAAGGAGTCCAGAGCTACACTGAAATCACCAGAACCACTTCTAAACTCTACATCTCTTGTTCTGTGATTTATTATCATTCATTTCGAGCAGTGTGTGTTATCTGCTGTATCTAACACATACACTGTCTCCTGTACTTAAACTGGAGGATTTGTAAATCCTTACCAAACTCTTTCATTCTTTCTTTCCCACGAATAACAGTGGTAGAGGTCGTGTGTGACCTGGACAGCTGGTTGCTGTTGTACTGTTTCCCACGAAGAACAGTGGTAGAGGTCTTGGACCTGGACAGTTGTAAACTGTTGAACCCCGATCCAGGGTGTGGATCATTTTTATATAAACTTTTGAGATGACTAAGTCTCGGCTTGAGACTGAACCTCTTGGTTACATTGTTGTGCCATCTCTTTCAAAGTTTTATTCCACTGCTAATCACTTTAAAACCAATACTGTTTTTAAAGTTACTTTGATAATTAAATTAGCAAGTGTTTATGTTAAGTGTAGATTCGTAAGTTAGTTTCAAAAGATAATCACACACTCCTGTGTTGATTAACTGGGAATTAATCAATCCCTTGAGAATCTGACAGAACCTCTACTTTAATATAAATTCACTACAGTTTAATTTATTATTTTATTTGGGGGTCTTTAAGACAGTGTTTTTAAATACAGAAATTTTAATTGGTACTCAATTCACCCCCCCTCTTGAGTAAACCACTCCGACCAACACTTGGTATCAGAGGATTGAAAATACTTTCTAACCGTACTCTTCTTTTGAACTGTGATTTTAGTTGTATTTTAAAGTTCTTAAAATTTCTGTTATATCTAAATTTTTATCTCTTTAAAATTTTCTCATCATGGACAATAGACTTGAGGGTGCTGCTACTAACCGGCCACCTTTCTTCAATGGAACTAATTATGCTCAGTGGAAACTGAAAATGAAAATTCATCTAGAAAGCATAGGTTTTGATATTTGGACTGCTATTGAATCAGAATACAAAATTCCTACTACTGCTAGATCTACTTGGGATGAACCTATAAAGACTGCTTACAATAACAACTATAAAGCTATGAATGCCTTGTACTGTGCTCTAGGAGATTAAGAGTTTAATAGAATTTCTTCTTGTAAAACTGCATATGAAATTTGGGATACCTTAGCTGTTTCTCATGAAGGAACAACGAATGTTAAAGAAATGAGATTGAACACTTATACTATCAAGTATGATAATTTTAAAATGAAGCCTGACGAACCCATTTCTGACATGTATCTCAGGTTCAATGAAATTGTCAATACAATGATCTCGCTGGGAAAGGATGTCTCATCGAAGGAACAAATTATGAGAATTTTGAGATGTCTACCTGATAGATGGAGAGGAACATCTGTCTCAATCATAGAATCATGTGACATTGCTGCTCTACCTGTCAAGGAACTAATTGGCAAGCTGATGATGTATGAAGAAGAGCTTAAAGTGAATAAAGAGGAATAAAATGAACCTCCAAGAAAGTCTTTCGCTTTCAAATCTTCAACTTTAAAGAATAAAGACAAAGAAAAGCTTCAAGCTGTAGTTGAAAGTTCAAGCTGTGAAGACAGTGAAAGTGATTCTGACAGTGATGCTGAGATGGCTCACATTGCTAGAAGATTTAAGAAATTTTATAGGAAAAATAAGTTCTTCAGAAAAACAAATTATAAGGGTAAGTATGATCACCAAGGTAAATAGAAAAAGGATTGGAAGAAGAATGAAAAATCAGATGATGTTGTCTGCTATGAGTGCAAGAGAAAAGGACACATTAAAGCCGACTGTCCAAAGTTGAAGTATAAAAAGAAATATGAATATAAGGACAATAAGTTTAAGAAATCCATGAAGGATACTTGGAGTGCTTCTGAGGATAGCTCTACTGAATCTGAAAGCTCTGAAACTGAACACAAAAATAGGGCAAACATGTGCTTTATGACAAACACTTCTCAGGTAACTGCTGAAACTCCTGCTTTAAATTATTACTCTGGAGATAATGCAGAATCTGACTCTGATTCTGGAACAATGTCTAAAAATGAATTGTTTGAGTAATATGATATGCTGGAAGAGACATGTAATGAACTTAAGGATAAATACAAGTCATTAAAGAAACAACATGCTCTCACCACTACAGTTAAAACCGAACTCACTATTGAAAAAGAGAAAAATTCTCAACTGTTAAAAGAAAACACTGAACTGAAACTTTCTAATGAGAAACTCAAGAAAGACTTAGAGAAGTTCACCAATGGAAAAAATACTCTAACACAAATGCTAGGAAAGCAAATAGCACCTAAATATACTACTGGTATAGGATACCAACCTGGACAAAGGAAAATTGCCAAAACTAGATTCATTTCTAAATCTGGACAGAATGAAGGTAATTCTGGAACTTCATATGCTTCAACCAGTTATATACATATCTATGGATCTAATAAAGTTTATATTTCAAAGCATATCAATTCTACAAATTATATGAGACCCATTAGACAAATATGGGTACCTACAGTGTTATTGGCTAACCTGTCTGGACCCAAGAAAATCTGGGTACCAAAATCATCTCCCATCTAAATCTGTTTTGTAGGGAACTTGCTTGAAGAGCTCCTGTAAAGAGACCTGGTATTTGGACAGTGGATGTTCAAGACATATGTCAGGAGACTTCTCTTGTTTCAAGAGTTTAATAAAAGTTGATGGAGGCTTTGTCACCTTTGGTGATAATTCAAGAGGAAAAATCATCGGCCTAGGCCAGATTGGTAACACTGATTCAATTTTGATTTCTAAAGTTTTATTTGTTGATGGCCTTAAATACAATTTATTAAGTATTTCTCAGTTATGTGATGATGGTTTTCATGTTAAATTTGAAAATGATTCCTGCAAAGTTTTTAATTCTAAGAATGTTTTGGTATTTTCTGCCTTAAGAAATGAAAATGTTTATGCTGTTAATCTGAATTCTTTAGCTAAGAAGAATATTACTTGTTTGAATGCTTTTCATAAAGAATCTTGGCTATGGCACAGAAGATTGGGACATTGCAACATTCACTCACTTAGAAAACTCTCTAGAAAAAAACCTAGTTAGAGACCTACCTAAATTAGAATTCCCAAATGATAGAGTGTGTAACCCCTGTCAAAAGGGAAAACAACACAAAGTTTCTTTTAAATCAAAGAAAGAAGTTTTGACTTCTCAACCACTTGAATTGGTTCACATGGATTTGTTTGGACCATCAAGAGTTTCTAGTTTAAATGGGAAGCACTATGTTTATGTTCTTGTAGATGACTTTTCTAGATATACTTGGGTATATTTTCTAGCTCACAAAAGTGAAGCTTGTTCTTCTTTTGTTAAATACTCTAAATCTGTAGAGAACCTTAGTGGACTTAAGATTAAAACTTTGAGGAGTGATCATGGTCGTGAGTTTGAAAATCAAGATTTTGAATCTTATTGCTCACACAATGGCTATACTCATAACTTTTCTGCCCCTAGAACACCCCAACAGAATGGTGTAGTAGAAAGAAGAAACCGAACCCTTCAAGAAATTGCTAGAACCATGCTCAATGAATATGACCTGCCTATTTATTTTTGGGATGAAGCTGTAAATACAGCTTGTTATGTCATTAATAGAGTCTTAATCAGACCTGTTCTTAAGAAAACCCCTTATGAATTGTGGAAAAATAGAAATCCTAAGGTTAATTACTTTAAAGTTTTTGGTTGCAAAGTATTTATTCTGAATACTAAAGATAATCTGGATAAGTTTGCTTCCAAAAGTGATGAAGGAATTTTTCTGGGTTACTCTATTTCAAGTAAAGCCTATAGAGTATTCAATAAGAAAACCAAATGTGTGGAAGAATCTGTTCACATCAAGTTTGATGAAACTGATCCACATGAGTCTAAAACCTCTCTTGAGAATCTTGAAGAAGATTTGTCTATTCTGGACATTAATGATAAATCTAAAGAACCTGTTATAAAAACATCCAGTTCTGGACTTTTTCCAGAATCTGCTTCTGTTGAACCCGAACCTATGGATGAACGTGAAATTTCTAGTCCAACCTTTACCAGATCAACGAGGATTCTAAAGAATCATCCTTTAGAAGATGTTGTTGGTAATCTTGATAGAGGAACACAAACTAGAGCTTCTCTAAGAAACCAGGTTGAACATAAAGCTTTTCTTTCACAGCTAGAACCCAAAAATATCAATGATGCTATCAATGATGAATTCTGGGTAATAGCTATGTAGGAAGAATTAAATCAGTTTGAAAGAAACAATGTCTGGGAATTAGTTGACAGACCTAAGGACACTTTGACAATAGGCACAAAATGGGTTTTTAGAAATAAAGTAGATGAATCTGGAAATATAGTTAGAAACAAAGCTAGACTAGTTGCACAAGGATATAGTCAAGAAGGAGGTATAGACTATGAGGAAACTTTTGCACCTGTAGCTAGACTAGAAGCCATTAGGATCTTACTTGCATATGCTGCACATCTGGATTTCAAGTTATATCAAATGGATGTGAAAAGTGCATTTCTAAATGGTTTTATAATTGAAGATGTTTTTGTAGAACAACCACCTGGATTTACTAACCCCCATTTTCCAAATCAAGTTTTTAAACTTTCTAAAGCTTTGTATGGTTTAAAACAAGCTCCAAGAGCTTGGTATGATAGACTTAGCAATTTCCTTATTTCAAAAGGTTTTACTAAAGGGATTGCTGATCCAACTCTTTTCATTAAAAGAATTTCTAAAGATGTTTTAGTTGTACAAATATATGTTGAAGATATTATTTTTGGATCTTCTAAACACTCTTTATGTACTGATTTTTCAAAAAGTATGCAAAATGAATTTGAAATGAGCTTAATGGGAGAGCTTAAGTACTTTCTTGGATTTCAAGTATTTCAAAATGAAAATGGTATTATTTTGAATCAAAGTAAATATACAAAGGATCTTTTAAAACGTTTTGGTCTGGATAGTATCAAGGAAAGTGAAACTCCTATGAGTACTACCTGTAAATTGGATGCAGATGAAACTGGGAAACCAGTTGATCAAACAAATTACAGAGGTATGATTGGTAGTTTACTTTATCTTACTGCTAGTCGACCTGATATTATGTTTAGTGTGTGTATGTGTGCTAGATTTCAAGCTAATCCAAAAGAATCTAATTTGCTTGCTGTTAAAAGAATTTTTAAATATCTCAAACACACGGTTAACTTAGGTTTGTTTTACACAAAAGGAAAATCCTTTGAGTTAATGAGTTATTCAGATGCTGACTTTGCTGGTTGTAAGTTAGATAGAAAAAGCACATCAGGAACATGTCATTTGCTTGGAAAATCCTTAGTTTCTTGGTGTAGTAAGAAACAGAACTCAGTTGCATTATCTACTGCCGAAGCAGAATATATAGCTGCTGGTAGTTGCTGTGCACAAATTCTGTGGATGAAACACACTCTTTTGGACTATGGATATGTTTTTAAACATGTTTCAATCAAGTGTGATAACACCAGTGCAATAAACATCTCTAAGAATCCTGTATCTCACTCTAGAACCAAACACATAGATGTAAGACACCATTTCCTAAGAGATCACTATCAAAAAGGTGATATTTCTCTTGAATTTATTGGCACTGAACACCAATTGGCTGATATTTTCACTAAACCTTTAAGTTCGGATAGGCTAAGTTACATAAGACACGAATTGGGAATGTTTAATCACTGATGTGAAATTCTCACTGATGTGAAATTCTCACCGATGTGAAATTCTCACCGATGTGAAATTCTCACCGATGTGAAATTCTCACCGATGTGAAATTCTCACCGATGTGAAAATTCTCACTGATGTGAAAATGCTCACCGATGTGAAAATCCTCACCGATGTTGAAATTCTCACCGATGCTATATTTTAAAACATCTGTCTGCCTCCAAGAATACGAATCGTTTTATTTTATTTTATCTTACTCTATTTTAGTCATTTATTTGGAATTCCTAAATGATAAAAACTAAGCCTGACCCACTTCTTACCTCACCGAGCTCAAAATCTCTCACCTTCGAACCTTTTCTCCCAAATCGGCCAAGAACCCTAAACCCGCGATGGCAAAAACTAAGCTTCCTATCGTCAGAGATGAAAGTGTAGAACCAAACGCTAAGAAGCAGAAGACACAGCATAAAGCCAGTGTTAGTGAAGTCAGAACTAGATCGGGAAGGCGACCAGTGAATCCTCACTTGCAGAATAGAGACATAGTAATCGAGAAGGAACTGTGCGTGGAATGGCTACTGCCTAGCAAATCGTTAGTACTCGAGATTCTGGAAGACCAGAAATGGGTGGATTGTTTCTCGAATAACAATGGCCCATACTACCCGAAGTTGGTAAAACAGTTCTACGAGTTTGTAACCTTCGAGAAGTCTGAAAATGAGAATCGGGTAAGCTCTTGTTTAAATGGAAAAGGGATGTCTTTTTCTTCAGTAGAGTGGGCTGAGAGTTTGAAAGTACCACATGAAGGTGTCTCTGGGTATGTATCAAGAGCAATGCCACCTAGCAGTGACATCTTTGATTATGAAACCGCCTTAAAAGAGCTGACTGGTAATGGGAATCAAAGGCAAGTGGTTGCTACTGAAATGGATGGAGAGAATCGACTGCTCTTCAAGTTTGTTCAGCATGTGTTGATACCGAGGCGAGGAGATTTTGCAAATCTGAGATATCAAGATATCTATCTTCTTCATTTTCTAAGACATGGTGTGAAGATCAATCTGTGCAGATTGTTAATGCTTCAAATGGAAGACATGATTAGACCAAAGTCAAAGACTAATGATTTGTTCTTTGCCAAGCTGATTTCAGTAATGATAAAAGTGAAAGGAATAGCTGAGTCTCAGGATGAGACAGTTGTAGTCAAGAATAATTTCTGCATCACCTCGACTGTTTGTAAGTACATGAAAATAAACTGGAACCCATGGAAGGGTGAATGGGTCAGTGATGATCAGAAGATATATGATAGGTTTAATCCTGTGGATCATCCCTCAAGACCAAAGGATATGAGAGATCCAAGTCTGAGACCTTATGAAGAGGAACCTGTTTATAGTGATGAAACAGAAGAAGAAGAATAAGAAACTCCCATGGATGTTGGAGGAGATCCAGACTTGCCCCCAAGTCCTGTTGCAGAATTGGTCTATTCTAGGAAAGGAAAGTTAGAGGAAATTTTGTCTACTTATAAGGAAGACCAGTCTGTACCTCACCAAGAAGAAGAGGAAAAGGAGAATGTATCTGAATCGCCTGCTTCTGGTAGTTTAAGTATGAGTCCTTTGATTGGAAACTCAGCTATGCCTGCTGCTGAAGTAGAAAGAGATACAGAAGAAGCTGTACCTATATCAGAAGATCTTCTAGATGCTGCACCGATGGAACTTGTAGTAGAAGATTCTGATGAAGAGAATCCAGCACTGAATGCTGTTGTGATACATGAGAATGAACCCATTGAGGGGGAGCATCAATCTGTTCTTGGAAATGTTACAGTAGCTGTTGAGCTTGGAGACTGGGTAGAAGACCCAGGGTTTATAGTCTGTGGATTGGATTATCCGGATTCTGATAATGAGATGTCTGTAAATAGACCGAAGACCAATTATGATCTTGCTTCTGAATTGTTTCCAGATGATGTGGTCAGATTTCATGATCTGAATAAGCTGAAAGAGGACCTCAAATCCAGTTTTGTTGAAGAAGTGAAGTTAATGGAAACCTCTCTTGTATCCTCAATTAATTCAATAATGACTGATTCTGTAGTCAGTTTGACCTCAGCAAAGGGATCTGCTGCAGTTGTCCCTAATGATTTTGTCTCTAAATCTGATCTTGAATCCATGAAGAATGAGCTGAAAGAATCATTCAGTGTATCAATTGCTGAGATGAAGCAAAGCTTTTATGAAGAAATGAAAATGTTAGAGAGATCCTTCGAGCTATCTCTGGCTTGTAATTTATCTTCTTTTGTGTCTGAGCTTATGGAAGAAGTGAAAGAGTGCCAGACTCAGTCTTCTAGAATCGAAGCAGAGCTTGAAGCTCTCAAGACATCAGTTGTTGCTTTGGATTCTTATATGAGCTCCAAGTCTCAAGCTGACAAGGACCTAGCTTATGTGAAGAGTGTAGTAAGCCAGTTTGTCTCGGTCTTTGAAAGTTTCAAAATCTCAGTGAAGGATCATGTTCAATTACAGGACTCTCAAGTTCAAATCCTAATCAGTGGTTTGTCTAAGAGTTTCAAAGAAACTGTTTCCTTCTCTCTTGGCCCTCTCACATCCAAACTTTTAGTTGATCTGAATTCAGTTCGAGCAATGTTGAAGGAGGAGATTGGTTCTATTTCAACCAGTGGCTCTGTGGACTCATCAGAGTTGAGCCGAGTGGTGCTTTCTACAAGAGATTCTGCTAGAGAAATCATGAAGATTATTCAAGATTATATGAGAGAAGCCTCTGCCTCTCAGGAAGCCGTAAAGAGCAAAGTGGACTACTACTTCACCTGGATTTTCACCAAGCATCAACTCGAACACCACTTCAAGCTGATGTTGGAACATATGAAGCTCCCTCCAGTAACTCAAGCTTTTAGAGAACAAGTGAGCCAACTAAGACAATTGACTCCAACCTTGGTGAAATTCATGGAAAACAAAGATGATTTCATCTCTGCTATGGAAAGAGGAGGAGGAATTATTATGGATTTTAGAAATTTGTTGTTGCCTTTCTTGCATGTTGATGCCAGACCAGTCATCATACCTCCTGCTTTGCCTGCTTCTGCCTCAGCTGCTTCCACAGTCCAGCTGACTCCTGCTCAAGCTATTCGAAGCCTCACACCAATGATCACCCAAAGATCTTCAACCTACAGGCCTGACTCTGTGTCAGTGGCCCAGCCTCCTTTGATCTTTTCCGGCATTCCAAAACCTTCACCTGCATCCTCACCATCCGAACCTTCTTCTGATCCCAAAGGAAAATCTCACGTTGAAGATGTGGATTGATCCAGTGGCCAGGATTTTTGATAGGAATTCATTTGTATTCTATTTCTGTACTTTTTGACTACTCTAATACAGAAGAACTCCTTTTACTTCTCATGTGTTATTTGTCTCCTATATATGCTTTCCCACTTTTTGATTATCACAAAGGGGGAGAATAATAAGGGGGAGAACAATAAGTGGGGGAGAACAAAATGAGAGAATGAGAAATATTTTCAATAGAGAAAAATAACCTTCTTTTCAATTTTATCTCTACTATTATTATGATTCTTTTTACCTTCGGTACCTTATGATTGTTACCTCTGATAACTTATGTCTATATCATACTATTTCTATTATCTCTGATGCTGTTTTCAATGAGAAAATTGTTTTCAATATTCTACTCTTTACTATTATATTTTCACTATGTTAAATGCCCATATCATAAATTGTGATTATCAAAAAGGGGGAGATTGTTGACCTCACCTGTTTTGATAATCTCAATCATGTATTCATATGTGTTGAAAATCCCAATTATGTTTTCATTCTCTATGATATTTTTAAGTATCATTGATCTATACTTTAATTCTTTCAAATCTGTGATCAAACCAATAATAATTTTTAAAATAGTCTTTGGAATATGTTAATCCTCATTTATCCATGTTCATGCAAGTTATAAATTGATTCAAACACAATCGGATGTGTTCTGCATAAAAAATATAAGTAATCTTCCTATAGCTACTGATAAAGAGCTACCGGTACCCAGTCTACCGATAGACTTAGTCTACCGACAGACAGAGTCACCGATAGACTTAACACAGAGCTACCGATATACTTAACACAGAGCTACCGATGTACTTATAAGTGTAAGCTACTGACTTACAGACAGCTACCGACACAAACATAGAGCTACCGGTGTAAGTATAAATAGCTAACGATGGAATAAGAGTCACCAATGGACGAAGCTACCGACAGACTCACAGCTACCGACGCATGAAGCTACCGACGCATGGAGCTACCGATGCATGGAGCTACCGACGCATGGAGCTACCGACGCATGGAGCTACCGACGCATGGAGCTACCGACGCATGGAGCTACCGACGCATGGAGCTACCGACGCATGGAGCTACCGACGCATGGAGCTACCGACGCATGGAGATACCGATAAACAAAGTCACCGATACAAGCATATACCAACCGACGCATAGAGCCACTGATAGAGTCAAAGCAACTAATGAAATTGAGCTACCGATGTTCAAGCTACCGATGTCCAAGCTACCGATGCTGATTACCTACCGATCACTCGACTCACTATTTGAATTTCTTTATTTCCTATATTTAATCTATCTAACGGTCATATCATGTACATTTTAATGATTTGTCAAATATCTGATAAAGGTTGTCGGATGTCAGGAACCCGTACCTCGTACCTGCAGAAAGGAAATCTTTTCTGTCCCCTGTTGGGAGATAAATACGAGAAGACTACGCTGCCCAAAGTAGAAGCGAACAAGAGAAGTGCGTGGTGGATGACATATACCAGAAACACAAGAAGAGAAAAACCAGTTCCATCAAGAACACAGAGAAGCTCATAAACAATCAAGCACACTCGAGAAGTGTTCTGTGCATACAAGAAGAACACTGAAGAACTTCAGCCACTACATTTTCACTGTCTGTGAACCTAGAGCATACGACACTCTGTTTCTCAAATAGAAACGAGAAGAGGACTCAGACTCACTTCTGGTCGAATCCAAAGGAGTCCAGAGCTACACTGAAATCACCAGAACCACTTCTAAACTCTACATCTCTTGTTCTGTGATTTATTATCATTCATTTCGAGCAATGTGTGTTATCTGCTGTATCTAACACATACACTATCTCCTGTACTTAAACTGGAGGATTTTTAAATCCTTACCAAACTCTTTCATTCTTTCTTTCCCACGAATAACAGTGGTAGAGGTCGTGTGTGACCTGGACAGCTGGTTGCTGTTGTACTATTTCCCACGAAGAACAGTGGTAGAGGTCTTGGACCTGGACAGTTGTAAACTGTTGAACCCCGATCCAGGGTGTGGATCATTTTTATATAAACTTTTGAGAGGACTAAGTCTCAGCTTGAGACTAAACCTCTTGGTTACATTGTTGTGCCATCTCTTTCAAAGTTTTATTCCGCTGCTAATCACTTTAAAACCAATACTTTTTTTAAATTTACTTTGATAAATAAATTAGCAAGTGTTTATGTTAAGTGTAGATTAGTAAGTTAGTTTCAAAAGATAATCACACACTCCTGTGTTGATTAACTGGGAATTAATCAATCCCTTGAGAATCTGACAGAACCTCTACTTTAATATAAATTCACTACAGTTTAATTTATTATTTTATTTGGGGATCTTTAAGACAGTGTTTTTAAATACATAAATTTTAATTGGTACTCAATTCACCCCCCCTCTTGAGTAAACCACTCCGACCAACATTATGTATGACCCAAAAATATGTTATGTGTGAATTTAGGCATATAAATTATATTATGTATCCACACTATTGGGAAAATATGTTTTGTAACCCCTAGGATCCCAAAAATTATATTATGTATCAGGCTTTGTTCCCCAAAAATATATTATATATCATGATACTTCTTGAAAATTATGTCATTCATGCACTAAAAAATGTTATGCATGAATTACTTTTCCATTTTCTCTACCTCACTACCTAAAATATGTTACATATTCCCTTGTATTTCCAAAATACATTATGTATAAACCATGAATTAGCCAAATTTTATTTTCAAGTTCAAAATTACTCTTTTTCCAAAAATTAACAAAAAAACAAACAGAAGTATGTATTGTTAAAATAATTATAGAGATGATTAAAAATAATTAAAAACCATTAATTTATCCATTTTTACAATAATTCCTGAAAAAATTATAAAAAACTTGAAATCATTCAATTTACCTTAAAATGGAAAAATGGTGAGGATTTATTCCTTGAAATACAAAGTAAAAATCATTAAAATATGAGCTATATCACATATATAATTATATTAATTATATATATATATAGAATAATATATTAATATATAAATAAATATATAAATTTATAAGTATACACACACACACAAATATATTAACATATATATAAATATAACATTTATTAATATATATATATATATTAATTTATAAATATAATTATGTTAATATATAGATAAATTTATAAATATAATTTCATTATTTTTTATAATGTTTCTGATCTAATCATATTATGCGTGCTTAGTGTTCTTGGTAAGTCAAAAAAACCCCTTGTGATGAAGTTCACTAGGTGGATCCCACTAATCTCAAGATATATCAATGTAAATGTTGATCATGTGGATTATGGGGCACTTGGCCTTGTGAGATGTAAGGGTTTTATTCATACACATAGAAGAATTTTCAAGGGTATTTCTATCACTTCATTGGAAATGACATTGCTTATGAGGTCGAGTTATGGTCAATTATTCAAGATATCATGTATGCTTCTAGGTATGGATGGAAAAATATATGGGTAGAATCTGATAAAACACTAACAATGTTTGAACTGAGAAATAGGTCAAGGAATGTTCCTTGGAGGATTCTCCCTCAATGGTCTAAATTCTTCCAGGATATTGAGAGTATGCAATTGATTATGACGCATGTTTTCAGTAGTAATGAAAAATGGGAAGGGTGGGGTGGGGTGGACCAAGCTCATGTGGGTTTGATCCCACATAATTTTTTTTGCAAAAGCCTATATATAATGTGAACAAAAAATTTCAAGGTTTCCCTAACTTTCATAAGCCCATGGGCTTGCCTACATTTAAAAAAGTTATTATTTATTTATTTAAATATTTTATTTTTACTCTGCCCCAGTGGTAGTTGTGGGGAGAAATATAGATCGACCATAGATGAAGTTTTAAGGGATGTGACAGAGCATTATTCTATGTGTTAATAGTGGCATGTGACAACATCCATGTGGTGGTGAACTATTGTGATTCAAAGTAGGTGAGAGATCAATGATGGTATATGAATAGTGATGTTAGTGACATGGTTATGCAAATGAATGGATCTTTAAATAAATGAAGACTCTCTAGGCAGTGACCAACTTATGAGTATGCAATTAGGATTATCAGGATGCACTTTCCTATTTTTTAATAAAAAAGGGTGACAATAATAAATCGACCCAAAATAATTATTATGATCATAATAACTCTATTATAATTGAAACCGTGTGAAATGTATATGGGTTATATTTTTCAAGGTGTGGTATGAAACGCCATGTGAATATAGTTAATAATTACTATATAATTATTATAACATATTATTAAAATAATAAATATATACCTATTTAAAATTCACATGTGAATGAATGGTGAATTAGTGTGACCATTATGGTAAAAAATCATATTCCATGGTTTAATCATGATTTTTATTAAAAAAATAACATGTTAAATAAGTATATATTACAAATATAATTTTTTTAAATCATATCCATAGGTAATACCAAACCCATACGTTCTCAACCCACCTTGGCTTCCACCCATGTGGGCTCAACCCACATTGGCTTGAACTCTTAATGGTCAATGTTTTTGGCCCCCCACCCCATATCCTCCCTATATCCACAAATCCTACGTGCCATGACCCCATTTTTAGTACTAGTATATAGATAATACAATCAAGTGTTAGATACATTTTCAAAGAAGGTGATTATGGCAGATAATTCTTTATTGGAATTTGTTTCCCTAAAATTTTGTCTAACATTATTGGACTTAGATGTTAGGGGTGAAACTCACACATGATTTTTTAAACCCCCCATGTTTTGAATTTTCTTTGATTTTTAGTTAATAAATTGTTTTTATACTGATATTTCCTAGGTTCAGTTTCAGAGGAGCATGCACGAGGTGTGAGGGGGGGGGGGATGTGTGAGGTGGGGCTAATGTTAGAGGTGCACATGTGGTGTAGAGGTTGGTGGGAAAATTATTATTTTTAAATTAACAATGACATTAGAACTATAAAAAAATATGTATATAAATTTACCCAAATTTATAGAAATACAGGTAAATGTGAGACCAGTTACTAACACCTTGTTTACCCACATTTCTACAAAATATGGGTAATTACATTAACGATGTTTATAAACATGAATAATATTAAATATAAACATGAGTAAATTATTTTGTATAGTTATAGAATCAGAAATTCCCTTCATGATATATATTTTTTATAGAATACTATCTTTAACATTATTATATCTATGCTTCCAAATTCTCTCTAATTTCTATAAAAACATTCTCCTGGAACTCCATGTTAATTTATGAAACTTCCTGTTAACCTATGGAAAATATTCCTCCTAACCTCCAAAACCCTCATATTTTGGATATGTAAAAAATACAGCACATCATAAAAAATCCTTATGTATTAGATATATCATGAAAATATTATATATAAACCATATGTTGAGGATTTTACCAAATTTAAAATAAAAAATAAAAAATAATGTATTAGATAAAAAACTTAAGAAATTTCTTACATGTAAAAAACTTATGTAAAAACTTATAAATCTCAAAAAGTTATTACCTTTTTTAATTATTCATATCTTATATATAAAATACTTATGCATTATAGTAAGAAAAAACTTACGATTAGATGACTTTACAATTTTTTAGATTCAAACATGATTAGATCTAAAAACCTATGAAATACTTACAAACAAATACAAATATCTTGAAAACACTTCAAAATCCCAAAAAACCTTCAACTCAGATAATCAAATTTATTTAATGTGATTTTTAAAAATGATTTATATTATGATTAAAAAAACACAAGAACAACATACCCTACATTTTCTAACATCCCTTCTTCCATTTTTTCAAACAACCATGAAAGGGATTCTTCATCAACTCTTAATTTCAGAAAATAGTCCTTCGATTTTAGAAGCCTTCACAAGGGAAAAAAATTCACTTTCAAAATTTTCTATAAAAATTTCTTGGTCTCAATAATCCCTACCTTTAGATTTTATTTTCAAACAAGAAATATAAATCATTTTCAAAATAATCACACTTATCAATGAAACATCATTCAATAATTATAATACCACATAAATAAAATTGGAATAGTAAATAATAACATTGAAAAATAATACCATGTTTCCCCTAAATGGCGACTTATATCCTCTTATATTTATATCCCTTAATTCTATTTGATACTAACTAAGAATCAACTCCAACTCTCCAAAATCTTCTTATACTTCTCAAAACTGTTCCTTGAACTTATGAACAAAAAACTTCAAAAAAAATCTCACCAAAAATGTTAGAATAGTTCCAAAATTATAAAAAATCACACACCCACATACTAACCACACATATTACCCCTTTAACAACTCTCTCTAAATACATGGTTCCCCTAAACAAAGGATATCACCACCATTAGTTTAAATTCATATATTTGTATTCTATTTGGTTTTGATATTATCCCCTTTTGTAATTACATTAAGGAATAAATATAAAGTGAATTATGTTTTATTTCTACCCCTTTGAAAATAATAATTCAAAGAATAAGTGATAGAGTGTACAAAATCACCATACCTTAGCCTTGAGAGGAATGAGGTTGAACTCATATTATCAAACTCAATCTATGAAATGATTCATCTGGAAATGGTTTAGTGAATACATATGATATTTTCTATTATTTTGGAATAAATTATAGATTTAATGAAAATTCATCCATGTGATCCTTGATGAAGTGATATTTTATATCAATGTTCTTTGATCAAGAATACTGAACTCAGTTTCTCAAAAAATTGATGATACTTTGATAATCATAACCCACAAGTAGCATTAATTTAACTTCCACCTTTAGATCTTCCAATTGAGTCCTCATCCGTATCCATTGAGTTGTGTCTTAAGTTGTACCCACATATTTTTCTTTAATAGTACTCAAGGTCACCGAGCTTTGATTATTTGTGTTTCAAAATACACACCTTTCAATAAAAAAAACTATACTAGATATTTATCTTTAATCATCTACATTTTAATCATAATATACATATGTATATCCATGAAGATCAAGCTTTCCACTATAATCATATTTTAGTCCAAAGTACATCATGACTTTAAAATAACTAAGAATTCTATTTCTATTAATGAAATGAGATTTCTTAGGCGCACCTTAATACCTGGAATATAATGTTACAACATAAACTATATCTAATCTTGATGATATAAAATAAAGAAAACTCTCAATATGCTTCCCAAATTATCTTGAATTAAATTCCATTCCATTTTTATATATTGAAATATTAATTTCCACTAAAATCAGTGAAGAAACCAGATTAGATTCCTCTATTCCAAAAATTATTTAGAAGTACTCGAGTATATGTATCTTGAGAAATAAAGATACGATCTTAATCTTAATAAATTTGTAAGCCCAAAAATTACCTTAAATATCCAAGCATATACATCACAAAAAAATTCTTTATTTCCAAATATTTTTTTTTCACTTTATTCATTTCTAGAAAAAATTATATAATCTACATAGATGATAACAATAAAAAATACCTCTTTATCTTCCTAGATGTAGATATTATTATCCATACTTCCTATAATTTTAGTGCCTTAAAAAAAGTATCTTACTTGCAATACTATTCTCTCAGAGATTTTTTAACCCATATAGAGATTATTTAACTTGAAAACATATCCTTAATATTTTACAAGATAGAAATGATCAAGTTTCTCAATATGAACTTCCTCTTACAACTCTCCTTTGAGAATGCAGACTGGAAATCCATTTGTAAAATCTTGTATCACCTTTGTGCCATAATAGAAATAAATATACTAATGGTATTAGGATTAGAAACCAGTGTGGAGGTATCATCAAAATAAATTCCTTTAAGTTTTCCGTACCCTTTTCACACTACTCTTGCCTTTTTTTCATACAAATTCTCCTCTTTAATTTATCTTATTATGAAACACCCACTTTGTTTTGATAATATTATTATTTTCTAACTTGGGTATCAATTCCCAAGTTTCATTATTCTTGATTTTATTTAATTATTCATTGATTTAACCAATCCAATCTTTATGATCCAAATCCTTATTCATATATCTTGGTTCAATATGATAAAATAGTGAGGTATGTGTTGATATCCTCAAAGTAATAATAGTCTAAACCACTTGTCTTTGTTCTCTAATGAAAATTTATACCTCTAACATCTTTCTAAAACTTGGATGAGTTGAAAAAATGTATTTATAATCGCTTTAAATTGATTAATAATTATCTACAACCTTTAGATATTTTAAATTCTCATTATTTTTAAAAACTTCACCCTGCTACTCAAAACGACCTACTTCATCTTTACTTTTGGAAATTTTTTCTTGACGTGTGATTTCATTTTTTAAATTTTCTAAAACCTTTACATAAATATTATCCACAATATTACTTATCAATTTATTGTAACAATGATATTAATTTCCATTTAGAGGATAGCCTTGGAAGATACCATCAACTCCTCTATACTCAAACCTCCCAAGATTTTCACCAATCACCTTAATAATATAAGGTGTAAAACCCCATGTTGGAATGAGATATGAAATCAAATAGGATTGTTTTCATTTAATAGATGGTTATTTTGAGAATTGGGAATTAGAACAAGGTCCTAAGGGTTTAAAAATCCCAAAATAGTGTTTTGGATGTGGTTTAAAAATCGGGTGATGGCCCGAGGGTTTAGGAGGCCATCAGAGGGGTTTATGAGGGGGTTAGAGATACTAAAAAGTGAAGATATGGCCCATTCAAATTAGGAGTAGGGTATTCCTGATGTGAATATGGTTCATGGGGTAATTTTGAGAAAATTAAATATTTGAAAAAGGGATTGGGATCCAGCCTTGAAATTTCAGGGCATGACCAATATTGTTATGCTGTGAATGTTTCCAGTAAATTCTTTTTATTTAAAAAGGGGGATCAGACCCCTTTATTCTTTGGACACACTGGATGCATGGGGAGGATTTGGATGAAGCTTCCCATCCCTTGTTTTTCCTTCATTCTTGGCGATATTGGGTGTGACTAGATGATGTTAGCGGGTAAAATCTCCCTCCTCCCTCCTCCATCATTATTTTACTTGCATATTTATGATTTTGGTGTGAACCAATTTAGGGGTTTTCATCTACTCCATTTTATTATAGTGGAATTTTCCATTTTTATGGGTATTTTTCTCAACCAAGCAAGGGGAAAACCCAAGATGATGTCCACCTATTATCATGCATCATTCTATTGAAGTACATATTTGTTTGGAATTTTCTAAGGGTTTTTACCCTAAAATAAATTATTAGGATATTAAATTAGAGATATAAATTGGAAAATTTTCATTTCATAGGTTTAGGTGCATGTTTGGTGTGTATTTCACATTGTTTCTAGTATTTTTGATGAGACAGAATGACCTGATCAATTTTATGAATTTATGACTATTTAAATTAATTTGATTAATTAATTATAATATATTATAATTAAATAATTTTTGATTTTTTTATGTTTTTTTTGTGATAGGAGATCAGGTTTTTGATATGATCTCAGTTGAGCATAGATGAGGTTGGATGGGCTGGGACAGACCATGGTAGCTACTATCATCCCCATAGAAATAAAAGTGGATATCTCCTTAAAGGTAGGTGGTCTCACATACTTTCCCTAAGAAATTTATATTCTATTTGAGTTGTATGTGAATACTCAGACACACCATAGAGGGAGATTAACCTATTTAATTTAATAAATGTAATTTTATAATTAATTCAAAATGACTGATTAAAATGTATGAGTGCCATTTTTCATGAACAACCCTTAAGTGTTAGCTTATTTCCTTGGCCACTGATGGACAATGCCAAGATTGTTAAAATTCTAGATGGTCTCCAGACCTCTTGCAAGGTGAGAAAAAACCTAATGAGACCCATTAACACATTTTTAGGGGATTGAGTCACCTTCAAGCCAGAGACAAGGGTGGACTAGAGATCCTAGAATTTTTGGGCCTTATTGGACCCATTTTATGGATTTTGAGGCATTTGGGATCATTGTATTGAGGATGGGATGAGTGAACCTATTCTGTCTAATGTGACCAGGCCTAGATGGATAAAACTGAGCTAGAATGAGATTAGGTTGGGTGAGTAGACCAACCTATAGTGACCATGAGGAATGAGATAGACCGTGGGCTATATCTTGATTGTTGCTGATGTGGCAAGACCTTATTTTACTGGAAAATTTATGCTACCCTATTGATGATTTCATGGTATGAAATATCCTAGTGCATCATGTATTGGATCAAGATAAATACTATAATCGAGGAACCATATGAGGGTTCCTCTTATATACTGAGACCGAGGGGGACGAGTGGGTGCCTCATTGACCAAGCAACCCTGAGCAGGTGTATGTGGGAGGGTATCATGTGTTACCATGGAACCAATACCAAACTGGTGAGCCCAAGGGGATATGAACAATGATGATACTAGTGGATATTTGTTCATCCCTTGTATTTTATTTATTTATATAATTTTTTCTAAGGAAAGTTGTGAAAAGGTTGGGTTTCCATATATATAGAGCCAATTACATGGTTGTGAATCCATGTTGTAGATACAGTTATAGTTGGAGTTGACTTGGATTTGGAGCCTAATATATGGTTATGAATTCCATGAATTTGGATCTAGATGCATGAGATACTACAGGTTGGATCCATAGATCTGTGATATTATGGTTATGGATACCATGGATTATAGCTATACATTTGAGCTACCAAGTCACGAGATTATGGTTATAGATACCACAAACTAGAGATGAATGAATGAGTTACCACTATATAGATCCCTAGATTCATGAGGATACTGATAGAGGCTTCCTTGGATTTAGATCCTGGATGATAGGACTACCAAAATTTATATACATGAAATCAGGAGGACATGATAGGATCTACCATGGATTTGGATCTCAGATGATAGGAATACAATGGGATGGGTCCCCTAAGTCATATGGTTTGGTTGATCTACTATAGATTTGGAGCCAGTATGTTACTTGAGAGGCACAATCTTCAAGATGTACTCATAGGTACCCCAACAAAGTCCGAAATAGGTATGGTTATTGGGGTCATGGACCCAAGGATTGACATGGTTTATTTATTTATTTTTTGTAGTTATTTATTTATTTCAACTAATAATGTCATATAAAAACATATTTTGGATAGTATAGGACCACTTTGGTGGTTCCCTACTATGTTTTATAGTCAAACCATACTTGGTCCACCACTGCACATGGTCACCCAAGTAGACGTTTACTTGGTTATAGATAAGAGTTTGGTCTGAGGACTTTGGTTTGATCTAGGGGTTAGCTCAAATGTGAAGATGGATCTTGAGAAAAGGTATGTATTAGGGATATCATGTATCCAGTGTTTTTATTTATTTTTATTTTATTTGGTATATATATATAACTGGCCTAGTGGGAAGTCAGTTTATAAATGTCATGGATATTCATACCTTTATTCATTTCATGTATTATTACTGGATGTTTTATTTATCCTATTTAATTTGATTATTAATGATGATTTGTGATGTTTGGTTATTTTATTCTTTTTTATGCATTACGATACATAAGGTATAGTCTCCCCACAATACCACCTTAGACCTCCAATGCTAGTTCGTAGCCTCTGGAACATGGGGAGGCACACCTGAGGTCATGTGATGAATATGTTTGACTAATATTCATAAAGTGAGCTGGGGAGGGGCATTACAAAGTGGTATTATAGATTGATTTATTTTTTTCTTAATATTTCAAGATATGGTGGACCAAAGATTTAAGAATGTGTCAGAACTTGTGATGGATATCATACTGGTGTGTCAAGAACATTAGTTTCAATAATAAGTTCTAGTTACTAGGGATGATATTGATTTTATTATTTTTTGATGTCATGATTGTATGTGATTTTCTCTTTTATCAACACACTTGTGGTTTGGATTTTATAATTTATGATGGATTTCTAGCTATTGGACCATTGGAAAGAGGTCAGTTATTGAATTTGAATCTTATCTTTCAAAGGTAAGAGGTGCATCATGCATCATATTAGACATGTAAGATTTACATGTTATAGTGTATGATCTCACTAATGATAAAGTATTAGTTGTTTAAAGTGTCAACAACTAATCATATGAAAATTTATTGTATAAGTACTTGATGGAATTCTACTCAGCTGTGCCAAATTGTATATGGATTTCTTTTTGATGGAAGATCATTTGGATCTATAGTGAGATGCTTGAAAATGACGATGATGATGAAATACTCATGCATGGGAGGTGATGTGGACTCAGCGAGTAGGTGTAGACACATGGTGCCTCAGAGTTTAGACCTCATGTGGGGTGTTGTTATTTAGGTTAAGTTATTTAAAGTGACCAGTAACAACCTATATGGTGTTTTCCCATATAGATTGGAATGAAATTATATCTAACCAAACCCTATGTGTGTGGTTTGAAATGGATTGTCTAGGATGGTTCCATTAATTATGATGATAGTTTATTGGCGAGATATAATCCCCTAGGGAGTAATATGATGTGCAGATACTTAGAGAGGATGAGTACCCTAGTTGTGGGAAGTGGTCAACATGTAGTTTCTTTATATGTGTGACCCCGTGAGTGGATGTTTGGGCATGTTGATATCGTGGGTTGAGATGGGAGAATGGATGATTCTTGGTGAGCTATGAACTTTGTGAGAATTTACCTAGTAGGGATGGGTGGGTGACTTAGATACCCTTAGTTTTGACTTGGACCCTAGTGGGTTGGTGTTTTGTATGATCAAGGGTGACCCGTCATAGGGGTTAGAATAGGTTGTGTTTTCTTTATTAAAAAGAATCACATATAGGTTCTTCAGGATGATACCGTTGCACAAAATGTGTTTGGGGTTTGTGGTATGGGTAGGATGAAGCCCCTAGTTTTTAAGGAATCACCTAGAGTGCTTGAGTATTGAGTTTGGTTTCGATGGGAATAACTGTTTTCCGTGCCTGACCATATTGACTAGTGGGTGGGGTTTTGAGGGTAGGATCCATATGATACCCATCCTTGTGTGTTTTTAGATGAACTTTAGAATCCTAGCTAGAGCACAAGTTGATTATCATGATTGGAATAGATATAGGTGGTGGATAATCACCTGGATGAGTTTGAAATTCTTTGGAATAGGGATGAGAACCTGCATTACTTGAATGATTCTATGAAATAGGCAGTCATGTGTACAATCATGGCACATGTAGGTGCCTGTTTTTTGAAAAAGAGTTCCAAGGGATCTCCTAGTGGGATTATAATGAAATTCCATATAGTAAAATCAGCCTGACCTTAATAGTATGTGGCTTATGGAAGTGTGAGTTAGGTGATGTGATTGGGTGATATGGTATTTTACACCCGCTATGTTGGAAGAGAAAATAATGGTATATACTGATTACACACTATACCTATTTAAATTATAAATCTGCGAGAGACTAGATTCAATACAAATATCGATGGATGTGGATTAGAAGCTTGCAGGCAGAGAGGCTCAATATTCTTGATAGAATCTAAAATGTTCCTCCATATGATATGAGACATCATAATGTATTGGGTACAACGTCACAACCGATCCGAGTGGAATCCTGGTTAGGTATTGATAGGATTATGATCCTGGCTCAGGAGGAGTAGTACACATGATATGGAGCCTATTGAGGTGATGTTTGAGGAGTGGTGTAAGGAAATTCATATATATGAGAGACCAACATAGGCTGTTGGAGTGGAATTTGGATACTGTTAAGCTGGTAAATCAGTTTATCTGGTCCCATAAAAATTCTATATTTGAGAATTAGGTGAGACTTTGGATGAGTTGGTACAATAGAATTGATCTTAGGATAGTTTTAGTATGGTTTGAAGGCAGTTCGTGAGGTGAAACAAATTTTTTCATGGTTTAGGGGGTAAAATAGTGATTTTTGACATGTTTTAGGGGGTGGATTATTTTTATGACATGTATCAGGGGGTGAAATTGTTTCATGACATGGTTCAGGGGTGAACCATTTTCATCACCTTTTTCTGGGGGTGAAACCCTACTTTTTTACTTGGTTTAGGGGGTGAACCATGTGATGAAATTAAAATTAGGTCCTATTTGGGGATAAATTCTTGGTAAGTAAGGGAAGATAGTAGTGTGGTTCAAGAAAATCATGATTTTTACTATGGGAATATTCTAAGGTTTTGCTGGTACCTTTCAAGTAGAGGTTGTCTATGCAGGCCCATGTGCATGGAATTTGGATACTCATATGATTCAGTACAAAAATATAGATGAGAGACATTACTATCTTTATGATCGGTGTTTTCTTTCATGTTTAGATGTGGTGATATTGAAACCACATCAATCAAGTCATTGGACCATTGGAAGGCATGTTTAGATAGATGATTCTGAGGGTGGGGAGCATCGTGAAGGTATCAAGGCATGAAACAGAAGAGTATGGACTGTGGATTTAAAATTTTACATCACCAAATGATATAAATATGTCATCTCTGGTGATGTGAGACTCAATATAATAACCAAGGATATTTTATGAATAATTTTAAGGGTAAATATTAAATTTAAAATTACCTCAATCGATCTAATTATGTGTTCATAAACCATTTGTCATCGGTGACCATTATTCAAAGAAACATAAGACATATCTCTTTACATCATACAAATTTACTTTAAAATTCAATGAGAGCATTGAATATTTATTTCTAGGTGCTAGCATAGTGATCTGATGAAGCCTTTGACATTTCGATGATCACCACAATGGTGATCCTTTGACTAGTGAGTAAGAACTCATATCAAAAGATCAAATCATATGCTTCTCTATCTAAGTAGTAGAAGAGAAGAGATAGGGACTCTTAACCTTTGCGCAAAGAATATCCATTTACATGAGATCCCATTTCTTCCTTATGTAGTGATATTCTAAAACACCTAAAAATGTATCATGACCCTTGGATATTTATTACCCATTACAAATGAAATATTATGACTACTTTACCGAGTCATTAATATCAATAATATTTTTATCACTTACTTTTAATATAATAAAATATATTACATGATAAATGCAAGTAATTAACTAGACTCTTCATTCTCATAAATATTAAACAATCCTTGAGTATTAAAATAATATTCATTCATATTATATTTTTTCCATGTATTTACTTTCATACATGTAAATACATTAAAAAAATAAATTTAATACTAATTATCCTATACTCAAATAATATGAGTTTATTTATTCTGTGTAGATCATATATACTTGGACATATCTTAAACCCCATGGTGGGGACCGCCATGTCTTATACTCCTATTCATCAGAATAGGCTAAAATTTTGAATACACTTAGTGCATGACCCTCTAAGACCTTATCTCGATAGTAATGAATACTATTTACAAACAAGAAATGGAGTCTAGAAACCCATCAATGTCTCTAAAGAGATAAGGTATAGTCATATCAACAATAACCTTTAATACCAACACACACCATGTAATATAATCTATTTATCATGTGGCATTTTATAAAACAGGGTATAAACTTTGTGTTATCATCCTTTCTTGCTTTATTGTTTTTTAACTTAACTAGACATACTTACCTTCTTTTACCATGTCCATGGATTTAGTGAAGGTACTACCATCCTGATCTACTAGGCCGGAGATATCACTTCCTTTTAGAAGTGATAAATTCTATCTTGATTATTCAATTAATTCCATTCCACCAATGACACTCCCAATGAAAACTACCTCACTACAACATCAATTCCATAGTTTTTTCCTTGCATAAAATTATGAGACCAAATAATATAAATTGATAATAATATCAAGTCATGATACCATTACAGATGTTTATAGGTAAGAACTACCAATGAAACCTGAAATAGGTGGTGTTCCTAATAGTGGTTCATTTTTAATGATCTCATCTACTTGAGATCACCAAGTGAGAAATTCATGAGAATAAGTCTCAATGCTTATGATCCCCAACACCTAATAGTCAAACATCATCAGTGTATAGTCAATATGATGTATCTAAATCATAGGAAATATGTTTAAGATCAATTTCTTAGTATCTTGAGGTTTTCATTATAGCATGGGAAATTATATAACCTATTGATATGATAAATAATCTATAGAAATTACCATTTAAATAGTGGATTCATAAATATAAACACTATTATGGTAAGTTTACATCATGCGTAATTCACTGTATACATGATATGGTAATAAAAAAGTACTATTTAAGTTGGGTCTAGGGAACCCACTATTAAAATACTACAACTTTCACTAGAGATAACTTGCTAGTTATCCTTGTTAACTATCACAATATAATATCATGATTTTACTAATTTATAGATTTAGTGGTTGGGACTACCACATTTTCATTGTGTTACTACTTTGATAACTATTATTTCACCTTCTTCAGTTAGACTTCTCAAGAGACAATATCACTGAGTATATTAATTTTTTCCTTATGAAAAACTTTACATATTTTCTAGTAATAGTAATAGGATTATCATAATTTATATTATGATAAAAATTTACATACTAGGTGAGATTACAAGAATAAGAACAAATAAATTCATATTTTACATGTATTATTTAGCTAGATCAAAATCAGGAACACACTTGGAATTTATAGATTTGGATACCATTAGTTTGAATAAGCTTTTATTACTCAATACCTTATCATAATTTTAATATCTGATCATATCGATCCAAAGGAATACTTTTTTTCCTATTAAAACTATTTTCCCTTCCTGTCCAAGTAATAGGAATATATCCCCTGTACTCTCTCAAGTACAATTGGACAATTCTGAATGCTTCCCATACAGTTTTCTTAGATATAACTAATGTTTTCCTACCATAAAGTATATGTTAGAAATATCATATCCTTTACATAACATGAAAAATGTAATTGATCCATCATATAAGCATATGGAATTATACTCATCGCATTAATCTCCTCCTATGTTTCATACATGTATTCTTGGATATGTTTATGCCTTATGGGAATGGTGAAAATTATCTCTCGAATTGTTTTAACTTTTATTTTTCAATACCTTGTCAATATATGTACTCTGTCTTGTTCTAAGAAACCCATTATATCTACCTTAGTGTATTTTGTTCCTTAAAACCCAAGTCTCCACTTTAAGTCAATTTATGGAGAGTTACTTTTTTTTATTATGGTCTTAACTAACTATAAGACCAATAATTATTTTCCATATGTTATCAACATACTTTACCTGGAAAATAGTAGCTCTCCTACTAACCTCTTGTATACACATTGAAAAAATTCACTCTAAATGAATATTCTATGATCTTGTTTCCTACTTCAATCCAAAACTAGAATTTAGTAATTTTCAACCTTTATTGTCATTCAATGGTGTCACCAACCCTTTGTAGTTGTGTTTTATATATTCCTTCCAAGATTGGTGGTCTTTTTCATGACCCGTTCCCCGAGGCCCGTGCCGTGACTACCCCAAGCCCACCTTCTATAGGCTAGGGGCTGTCGACTAGCACCGAAAGGCATATTCCCTAAAAATCAGGAAGGCGTTGCCTTTTTAACCTGTAAACACACACAACCAAGCACACAATAAGATATGAACACAAGTAAACTGTATAGTAAAAAGAGTTTGTACAGTAAGAAAAAGGCTCCAGAATACAAGCCCAACTGGAAAGTATAAGAAAACTGAAAAGTACAAGTAAACTGAACAGATCCTGTGAACTCCCGCCAAGGACCCTACCTGAAGGGTAGGTACAACTCTCGAATGGTCATATCTGCAGCACACCTCGTCTAATGTCCACCTCTGAGATACCTCAAGTCCTGGTACTCTCGTCCTCAGTCAGCGCTGTCTGTCATCTGCACCAAACACAACAAGGTGCAGGCATATCCCGTGCAGGGGTGAGTATAACGATACTCATTAGGGACCCCTAGAACCTCGATGGTCTCAAAAAACCCACAAAGGATAACCAAAAAGCATTAAAACATCTGAAAACCCTACTTAGGTATATGCCCATACATATACCTAAGTTATGAAGTATACCCATCTCATTCAAGAGGAAACTCAAGGCCCAACTCCTTAGCCAAAGTACAACTGTTCCATTAAGGAAAGATTACCACAAAGGTAAGTACCACATAGGTATGCCACACAGAAGAATACCAAAAAGGTAACACCACGAAGGTAAGTACCACATAGGTACACCACACAAAAGAATACCACAAAGGCAAAGACTCAGCTCACACCAGGTATAACTTAGGTACAGTAGTAGAGATGATTTGATGTAACTTTTGAATCATCTTACTCTGTTAATATTCAGACCCACACAGGATCCTAGTACATTGTCAGACCCATACAGGATCCTAGTACATTGTCAGAACCATAAAGTATCCCTTTCTCATGTTACAGCCAGCTACCGGGTTCCCGCACTAAGCTCGCTTGATTCCGGGAGGGTCCACTCCTCAAGCCATAGGTCAATAATCAAATTTCCACAAAGTCCCATGAATAAGTACCTTAATGGACTTCCACGTAAAAGGGGTCTCAATGCAACAAATAATGCATCAATCGGACACTCGATCTGTAAGTTATTAACCTTTTAGTCCCGAGGGCCCAGTTGGATTTGTGTCCAATACAACCCGGCCATACCCAAAATTTATCCAAAAATCAATTGGGGTATACCAAAAGGACTGTCTCGATCCAAGATTTTAGGTGCCAGAGACGGTTCGTCAAACAAACGCCTGTAGCTCAAGATATGGTCGGAAGAGTGAAAAGGGTCAAAGTTGGTCCGGGTCGGGTCCGACCCGGTCCGACCCGGCCTGGGCCGACCCGACCTAGTTCAGGTTTACCCGGCCCGACTCGGCTCTGGCCCTAGGTTGGAAACGGCCTGCGGGATCTGACCTGGCCCGCCGGCATGGCCTACGCTGGGCGGCCCATGGTGCGGTGGCCTGCGGCTGGCCAGATGGCCATTCCTCCTTCACGGCGTGGTCGAACATCGCACCACCACTGGCAGCGGGCTCGGCCGACCACCCCTCCATTGCCTCCGCGACCTTGTGCCACGACCCCTATATTCCGGGCAGTGTGGACGCGCACCGCCACCACCATCACGCGGCCGACCGCTACATCGGCCGCCGCCCTCGCTCCACTGCCCTCGCTCCGCCGCGACTGATAGGCCGTGGCCTTCTCATCATCCAGCGGCGTGGATGCGCGCCGCCCTTCCTTCCTCACGGATTGCTGGGTGCCGGACACCTCCTCCTTTCGCAAGTCATTGCGGATTTGTTCTAAGCCCGAAAAATTAAACGATCACATATTTGCGATCCTTTCCTCGAGGGCTTCGCGTCCATATATCGCGCTCAACAAATCTACGTGTTTCTAGTGCCAATAAATATTTGGACACCTCCTTCCGCGAGCCATTGCAGCTTCGTTCTAAGACCAAAAAATTAAACGATCACATATTTTCGATCCTTGCGTCAAAGAAATCACGTCTATATATCCCAGTCAGCAAAACTCCGTATTTCCAGTGCCAAAATATATTTGGCCGCCTCCTTTCGTGAGCCATTGCGACTTCATTCTAGTCCTGAAAAATTAAAAAATTTCATATTTTTGATACTTGAGTCGAGTTCTTCACATCCATATATCATGTTTTAAAAAAATCCATATTTCTAGCCCCAATAAATATTTGGCATTGGAGAACGGATGAAGAATGCGTCAAAAACCACAAAGGTTACTGAGAGGTCAAGCCGTGTTCGTTCGGCCCGCACCCTCCGCGTTAGAACGATATCAAGAGGCTTATTTTTTATTGAATAAAGAAAAATATAAATATTCTTAAATCGAGATGAACGCCAAGAATGGGGAAAGGAATAATTAAACACAACCCCTACGTCAATTTTTCTGTTGGTGGTGGCTCGAGGAAGTTGAAAAAGTCGTTGTAGGGAACGTCATCATTCGTCACTCCCGCAAGAAACTTCCGTTCCAGGCTCGGGTGTCGGTTCTTCATTTGTCACCTTCCGTTGGTACCGACTCCATCCTCCAAGGTTTTGGCATCACTGCACTTTTTTAGCACTTCGTTGCTTGGTGAAGCAATGTCGACACTTCTACCCAAAATCCATATAAATAGGAGAGGGGGAGGGTGTGCAAAGTTCGTGGAATTAATGGAGGCCCATTAATTAGGAACCTTCCTAATTCTCCAACAGTGTAGTTACTTAGAAAGAAAGGTCAAGCCATTAATTGGCTTGACACGTCATCGGTCCCACATTACTGCTTGTCCGTTGGAGGAAAAGAAAGAAAATAAAAATAAACTAAGTTATTTTTATTATTCTTTTAAAAGTCTCAAAAACTAAATTTTTCTCAGGACCTACTGTAGTCTAAGTGAAGCCTCACTTAAGTGAATCCTGGCAATGTAGATTCAATGGTTCCATTGGATTTCAATTCTGAGCACTGGTTCAAAAGTTACAAAACGCTGCTCGCATGTTTACTGAGCGTACCTGAAAAATAGATCAGAAAATTAATAACAGTCACCCTCGAATCGCTCTGGTCAATGTTAGGCTATTCCTAAGTGAAACACGCCCCAACGAACCCAACAGTACTCTCATATTTTCAATTCGAGTTACTGTTTAAAAGTAATGAATTTTATAATAACATAATTGTCACTTAATTATTTTATTTATGGCCAAAACATAAATTTCATTAGTGGCTCATTCCGGCCAATGTTAGTATCTTCCTAAAGAAAGCATACCCTCATGAGTTCAGAGGTGGTCTTAGATTTTTAATCTGAGTTACCATTTATGAGTTATAATCATTCAAAAAATAAAATAATTTATTTAATTATTTTATTTACGGTTACACCATTTTGGGTTTTCTCACAGGAGGCCCGTGCCAACTAAACTTAGGTCGCACCTAGGGTAAACCCACCATACTTAGCACATCAGTGACCTAGGATTTCTGATCCATGTAACCATTTAAGAGTTGTTCCACTTTTTCAGGAAAAATGCATACACATGTTAATTTAAGTTTAACAAAACTTTGACAGATCATTCCAGGCACTCCGGGCCTCAGAATCGTGCACCGTCAGATTTCACGGTCTCGAAATAATTATATATATAAAAAAAATTATATGGAATTTTTGGGACATTACAGTCTTAACATTTAATTCCCAAATAATTATTATAGAAAGTAGTTATGAAAAGTATAATTCTAATGGATTTAGGCATAAGGACTTGGTATTACCAATTGAGTCTTATTGATACCATGCTTGTACCAACCATGTATAGTCTCACTTGAATACCTACTATAGTATTCAAAATAATAAGAACCTAAACTTTAATATAGGGTATAAGGATCCGACCTTAAACATTACATAATATTGAGTTTTATGTTAAGAATTAATTCTCTTACATTTTAGGATCTTTTCATGTTTAGAGTTTTGGATAATTAGGTCAAAAAGCATACATAAAAAAACATATTTAAAAAATTAGACACTTCTAATTAGTATCCATTTTTCCCATAATAAAAAACTTTTAAAATAAAACATGATCTCTTTTCATAACAAATCTTCATGACTTTCAAGTTGATTTCTTCGTTTCACTTACCCATCCTTAAACCCTATGGAAAACATTTTAAAACATGGTATTAGAAAAAAATATTAGTAAGGGACATAAAAAGAAGAAATTCACTAGTCTAGTGAAAAACATAATATCCCATAAAAAATATTTTATTAAAAAAAACACCTTTTTACCCAAAAGGGAATCATTTTTCTTTTAAAAAGATCATCATCTTACCTTTTGAAATCAAATGATTTACATGAAAACTCATTAACAAGAATATAAAATTCATATAGGTGCCTTGAAACATCATCATCATATTACCCTTATAGAAACTTTGCAAGAATACTTACAATTAGAATAACCATACGATTTACTTCTAGTATAATTCTATAGAGAACATAATCATTACAAAATTCATTGAAGTGCTATATGGGTGAACCAATAATATAAGCTATATTAGTCTCACCCATGATATATAATGGGGATAAACCATTAATATAAGTTGTTTTGGCTCATTTGTGATCTATAATGGGGTTTAACCCTTTGTAAACAATATCCAAAGACTATATCATGAATAAAACCCTTACAAACTCTTTTAAACCTCTATGAAAAAACAATTTTGGATATTGAAATACCTTTTTTTCTCAAAAACCCCATTTTTAATACCAAAATACCAAGAAAAAAAGAAATAGGGTTTTTATTTGAAGAAAACATGAAAGACTGTAAAGGAATCCAAAATTTAAATAACAGTTATGATGTTAGGAAAAGTTGTTGTCATTGTATACATTAAACTATAACATTATTTTTGTCCTTTGTAAAGAAAGTCAAACATTATGTAAAAAGATTCCTTTTTTAAAACCTTTTAAAAAAGTAAAAAGAAACATAAAATTTCATTTAATTTTTTATGACCATATAAATTAATTATTAATATATTTTTAAAAAACATGGACTTGGAAGAAAAAGAGTTGGAAGAGAAAGTTTTAAATGGTTTTTTTAAAAAGAAAGTCCCTTACCTCAATCCCAAATCATCATATATGTTCTTTATATTCATGAATAACAAAATTATTTTAATTATTTTATTTCTCAATAACATTTTTCAAGTATATTATTCCTTTTACCAAGTTATAACCATTACTTAATCAATTAAGTTCATATTGGATGTTTTGACGATATTTGACACATATATCCAAAATAAATTTGGTAAGTTGAATGTGGTAAATGATGTCATTATTACATCATATAAAGAAAAATAATCATGAAATAATTATCATTTTTATAAATAAATTATACTTTTAAAACCAATCTTGAAATATGGTTATGAAAAATGAACTACGTTACAATCATGGAGACAGTAGGTCATACGTACACATGAGTAACGTTTCCATTTTTCAATGATAATTATGGAAATAAGGTTAATATTATTTTATATTTAAAAAAGAATCATAATATCATAAATAAAAAATTATTTCTTTAAATATACTTACATATATAATTCATGTGATGTGGTTATGAAGAAAAAATCACATCAGTTCTTGGATTTAGTAGTCCAAACGTACACATGAACGAAGTTATCATTTTTAATGAATGAAAAGGTAAGAAAATAGGTATTATATTATATTTATAGAATTATAAATATATCATTAATAATATATATATATATATATATATATTATTAAATTCATCATTATAACCATACGTGATAAGTGGTGATGGAAAATGAATTACATCGGTTCGTGAGGTGGTAGACCGCCGTACACACAAATAATGGATTCCCTTCCCATTTTATGGAGGTTGTATATGAATATAGATTATGAAATTAACATAATAAAATATAATTATATTATAGATAATTATGTTATTATATAATCATGGTAAATGGATATTTAAAGGAGTTGGAAGAAGAAATAAAACAAAAACTCTCAGTTAATAACTATACCTTTTCTTTAGATGACCTCCTTTACTTTACACCTTAAGACTATACGGTTGGTATTATTCTCTAAAAAAATATTATATGATGTGAGGAGGGATTGAATTCATTTATTTTTGTAGGTATTGTTTAAACCAAAAGTCTTTTGAAGTTTTAAGAAATGAGAAAAAGATGTACCCTTTTATAAGAGAGTGGAGGGACACTCTTGGAATTTCTTAAAATATTAAATTAATATAAATTAATTTTGATGTTAAAATTGCTCAAAATTGATAATTTTCATATATAATATGATTATGAGTAAAAATAACCACATAAAATAAAATCTGGACAAGATTAGATATGGTTTTTACCCTTATATTTTTGTTTTAACCCGTGTTAACCTTTTTTGACAATTTTGGTGATAACAATGTTTTTTACTTTTGAGAGGTTTATATAGTTACTATAAAAGAAAAATTGGAACTTAAATGGGAGATGGTCTATATTTTAAAACTTATATTAATAACTTGTCCAAATATAGGTTTTTTTCTAAATTTTAAATTATTTAATAAAATATTATTTATTATATAATATCATTAATGTCAATTTTGGAACTATTCCTTTAATTTGACTTTTAAAACTACAAGGCAACAATGAAATTAGAATATAATGAATTAAAACCTCAATAATATTTCATTTTTATAAAAAAATTGTGTAACATAAATATTCATTCAAATCATATTACTTTTAACATTTTTAAAATCATTTATTTTATTTTTCCATTAATTGAATAATTACTACGTCAACATTACATAAGCTTTTAAGATAATTATTTCTTAACTAAAAATTAGAAATAAATTACCATGATAAAAAAAATTAATTTATCTTTATAATAAATATTTATAACTAAACACATCCTTATTTATCCTTATGTTAAAAATATTATATTTATTAATAGTAAGAGTTTGACATTTTTGAAATTTAATTATATAAAATAATATAAAGGTAAAAATCATGTACAAATGAAAAAGGCCATATATTATAATTTTTAATTATTATTTATGAGATTTAATCACCCAAATAAATTAATTAAATTTTAGGGTCATTTATTTAGTCCATATAATTTTTTAACATTAATTACCTAATTTACCGTTGATCGTGCTAACAAAAATTACTAAGGTAAATATTTATAATATAAAAAATTAAAATGGAACCTTTTAGTAAATTTAGACCCACTTATTAAAAATATTAAATCAAATTTTCAAGATTAAATTAAAAAAGGGTCAGAATTTAATTTAAAATCAAACTGAAAAAACATGATGAAAAATAATTTTCTAGAAAAATGTCCCCTTTATGTATAAAATATTTTTATAATAACTTAAAGTATATAATTCATTGAAAAAACCATAATTGGATTATTTTAAATAAAAATTAACTGATTAAATTTTAAAATTAATCAAAAATATAATTTTACTTTTTAAATAACCGAAAAAACACATTTTTTTAATAAAAATTGGTATTTTTCACTATTCATTGAAAAATCAATATTTTTAGAAAATTATCAAAATTTCATCTGAAGATAATTTTTACATGATTAATTAAAAAATTAAATCAAAATACTAAAATTATATAATTTGAAAATTACACTATTAAATAAAACCTTATAAGAAAATAGTTTAATAAAACTGTTTCCTTTTTGATTTAAAAATTACTTAATGTTTTAATAGTGAATATAAATATCTATATCATTAATATTAATAAATATGAAAATGATTTGTTACAGCCCCCCAATTGTAAATTATATCCTCACAATTATTCACTTATTAAACAAGTGGGGATATCTTTCCCTCATGGCATATTCAGATTCCCATGTTACTTCTTTAATCGTATGTTTTTTCCAAAAAAGTTAACTTGATGAATTACTTGTTCCAAAACACTTTTGATATATGGTTAATAATCTTATCTTTTTGTTCCTTATAATAAATTTTATATTCTAACTGAACTACCTTAGGGCTCAAAACCTGAGATGAATTTGGAAAATATTTTTTTAACATTGAAACATGAAATACATTGTGTACCTAAGATAAACTCAGAGGCTTGAATACTTGGTAAGAAACTAGTCCAACTTTATATAGGATTTAACAAAGTCTAATAAACCATGGAATATTCTACCCATTTTTACCAAATCACATCACACTTTTCCATGTAGTTACTTTTAGAAAAACATAATCACCTACCTCGAAAGAAAGATCTTTCCTTTGGTTATCCACATAATATTTCTACCTACTTTGAGCCATCGTCATATGTTTCTGAATCATATTCACCTTCTCAGACATTTAATCTACAAATTATGGTCCCATCAATTTTATTTCACCCACTTCATCCCAAATAGTTGGAGTATAGTGCCACATTCCATATAAAGATTCAAAAGGTGCCATCTGTATACTATAATGAAAAATTTTATTATAAGAAAACTCAAACAATGAAAGATATCAATCCCAAATTTCTTAGTAATACATTAAACAAGAAAAAATTATGTATTCTAAGGTCTTAATTTTTCACTGATACTATCCATCAGAATGAGGTTGAAATTATGTACTGAAATTTAATTCTTTACCCAACGATTTTTGAAGTCCTTTAGAAAAATTAAAAGTGAACCTAGGATCACAGTTAAATACAATAGAGATATGGAATCCATATAACATGACTATATCCTTGATATATAGTCATTAAAGTTGATCTAAATACATTTCATCTCAAATGGGAAAGAAATTTGTATATTTAGTTAATCAATAAATAATAACTCAAATAACATTGTTACCTTGAGATATCTTTGGTAATCCCAACATGAAATCCATGGATGTATTTTCCCATTTCCACTTTGGCACCAATAAAGGATAAAACACCCCCTTTAGTAATTGTTTCTATACTTTAAAATTTTTAAAATTAAAACATTTCATAGTAAATTTAGAAATATCACTTTTCATTCCATCCCACTAGTAACACTTCTGAATATCACACTAGATCTTAGTATAGCCAGGATGAATGAAAAATGGGGACTTATGAGCTTAAATTAATAATTATCTCTTCAAATGGGATTCAAAAGTCACATATAATCTATTTATAAATCTCAAAACACCTTATTTTGAAACATTAAATTTAGGTAACTTACCATTCTTAACCAATTCTACATTTTCCAGTAACTCATGGTCTTCCTTCCGAACATGTTGAATTATTTTTGATAGAGATGATTGTACTGACACTTAAAACAAAATAGAGTGGGTTCCTTCATCCACAACTTCTAGGACAAAATTCATTAAATCATTAATTAAATGATCATGTTCCAAATGTAACATAGTTAATTATTCATGATCTTTTTTAATAAAAGCATCAACTACTTTCTTTAATTTTCAATGATGGTAATGAATCATGCAATCATAATACTTGACCTGTTCCGGTCATCTTCTATGCACCATGTTCAAATATTTTTGAGTAAATATACACTTAAAACTTTTATTATTAGTATATATTTCACATTTTACTACATATAGACCATGTATCCAAATTTTTAAAGAAAAACCACAACATTAGTTCCAAATCATTTGTAGGATAATTTAACTCATGATATTTCAGTTGACGTGAGAAATAAAAAATTTCTTGATCATTTTTCATCAGGACACAACCAAATACCTTTAAAGAAGAATCACTATTGTTAGAAAAATCACCATTTATATAGGGTAGGGACCAAACTAGAGAATTCACTGATATTTTTTTTCAATTCTTAAAAACAATCATCACACACATTCATCAAGATTAATTTAACTCCTTTTCGTGTTAACATAGTTACTGAGATGGAAAACTAAGAATAGTTTGCAATAAAAATTTAGTAGTAACATGATAAACCAAGAAAACTATAAATCTCTATGACATTTAAAGGTCACGTACATTCTTCAAAAACTTTTGTTTTAGTAGGGTCAACAATTATTCCATCTTTAGAAACAATATTCCAAATGAAATAAATTTTTTTCAACCAAAATTAATACTTAATAAATATTACAAATAGTTTATTTTATTTTAAGGTTTGAAAAATAATTATCAGGCATCTTTCATGATCCTCATGAATTTTAGAATATAATAATATTTCACAAATAAATATAACCAAAAATTTATCCAATAACTCTTGGAAAATTATATTCATAATATCCATAGATACAATTGGTGCATTAGACAAACCAAATGACATTACTATAAATTCATAATGCCTATATCCAGTCTAAAACATTGTCTTTGGAATATCTTCCTCCTTCAATTTTCACTAATAATACCCAAAAATAATATCAATCTTCAAAAATTATTGTTCTCTCTAGAGCTAATCAAACAAATCATCAATATGAGGGAAATAGTACTTGTTCTTAATAGTGATGTTATTCAAATCTCTATAATCAATGAAAAACCTCATGGATAAATATTTATTATTAAAAAATAATAACCCCATGGTGAAGTGCTAGGATAAATGAAACCTTTATTAAGTAACTCCAGTAATTTCATTTTAAGTTCTAAATGTTCCAGTTGAGACATTCTATAAGGGGATTTTGAAATTGGATTAACATTAATAACTAAGTCTATAGTAAGATCAACCTCCCTATCAGTAATAACACCAGTAAATTAAAAAAAACATCTATATATACATTTACTACTAGAACATCACAAATTTGAAAAATTTATTTCTTTTCAAAAATACGATCTAGGTAAATTTCACTTCCAACTCTAATTAATTTCTCAGCTTCTTGGAAGATTATCAAAGGTATGAAATCATTGAATAAAATTTTCTTGGATTTTTTATAATTACCATACCTTAATAATTACATAATATTGAGTTTAAGTTAAGAATTTTAGTTTCTTTAACATTGAGGATCTTTTCAAGTTTATATTTTTAGAGAGTTAGGCCATAATTCATACATAAAAAACCATAAAATACAAAGTGGATACTTCTAATAAATATCCAAATTCCCATAATATAAAACTTTTAAAATAAAGCATGAATTAGTTTCATGTAAAATCTCCATAACTTCTAACTTGACTTATTCCTTTCACTTACCCATCATTAAACATTGTGAACCATTTTAAAACGTTGGTATTAACACAAAATATCAGTAAGGGATATAAAAATAAAGGAAAACACTATTTTGGTAAAAACATGAAAAATCTTATAAAATTTGCCTTTATATTCAAATTTCTTGATAATATTAAATTAAATATTTTTATATGAAAAATAGACACATGTTTTTCTTAAATAAAAATCATTAAAACCCATAGAAAGAACTTAAAACTATTTGGGTGACTTAGAGAATCATATTCATAAAACCATTTCAAAACCCTTTTAATTTGAATAACCATAATGTCTACTTTAAACATTATCATTACCCAATTCATTGGAGCTCTATAATGGGGATCACCATTCATATAAGCTATATCGGGCTCACCTGTGTGCTATAATTGGGTTTAACACTTTATATAAGCTACATCGAGATCAATCATTTATCACGAGCTATAATGGGTATTGACCCTTAGTATAAGATATATCGGTCTCACCCAATTATCTCAAGATATAATGGGGCTCAACCCTTCATATAAGTTATATCGGCTCACCTATGAGCTATAATGGGGATCAAACCTTTGTACAAGCTATATCGGGCTCACCCGTTTCATATAATGATAGAGTACCATTTCATTAATAAAAAACTTTCTTCATAAAACTCATAAAATCAATCATTATTTATTTATAACTTGATAAACCCATTAAAAAGAAATGGGTTTAATGTGAATCTATGTGAAACATAATTGACCCATGAAAAAGAAACAAATTCCATAAAAATATATTTGAAACAATCTTAATCCATACAGAGAAAGAATAAGGATGATATAAATATGAAATATTCCCAATGGAGGATATGTAACAACAAGTTTTTTTGATGTTGGTGAAATGAAATACCATTAAAAGATCATTAAGAACATTTTGGAGGAAGATAATCTTTAAACATTCCAAAGTGTCCCATACCACTTTGAAACATTTAAATTATAAGGCCCATAAATTAATAAAATTTAACAGAACACTAAATAAAATTAGAATAAATAAATTCAAGATATGATATGTCAAATTGTCTTTATATGAACATCATAAAATAAGGTAGGTGTATATCATGAAAAACAATGCCTGAATGAAAGAAGACTGAGACAAAGTCTCTTACCTTGATTTTGAATTGTCACATGTCTTTATATTTTTGAATAATAAACTTATGATAATTATTTAATTTATTCATAAACTTTTTAAAGTTTATTATTACTTTTATTTCACTTACAACAATTTTTTATACAACTACTTAAACAATTAAGTTTATGTCGGGTGTTTTGACCATATTCGGTTTATGTGTCAAAAATAACTTTGGTAAGATGAATAAGATCAAAAGGGTAATTATTAAAACATATAGAGAATATTAATCCTGAAATAATTATAATATTTATACATAAAGTATACTTTTAAAACTAATCATGAATTATAGTTATGAAAAATAAACCGACATTACAATCATGAAGACGATAGGCTGTACATATGCATGAGTAACGTTACCATTTTTCAACGATCATTATGGAAAGAAGGTAAGTAAAGTTTATCTTTAAATAATTATAATTATATAATAAATAACATATTATTTAATAATATATACTTATATATATAATTCTTGTGATGTAAAATGAATCACATTGCTTTGAGGAGGTGGTAGTCCACACATCCATGAATGACGTTATCACTTTTTTAGTGTGTGAAAAGGTAATAAAGAAAATGATATATTATATTTATAGAAAGGTAATTATGTCATTAATATCATATATATGTCATTTATATCACATATTTTTATTAAACACATCTTTAATACATTCCATGTAAAGTGTGAACATATCACATTACTTTGAGGAGGTGGTAGTCCACACATCCACAAACGATGTTATCGTATTACCACAAAATGGAAAGCATGAAGGTATATTTTATATAATAATTAAATAAGTGTTAATAAATTATAAATATAATACAAATCCTTAAAAAATTATTTAAATCATAATTCTTGACTATAATAGGTGGTAAAGGAAAAATGGATGACATCGTTTCGTGAGGCGGTAGTCCACCGTACACACAAACAGTGATTTCGTTACCCATTTGATAGAAGTGTGTGAAGGTGTAGATTGAAACCTTAAAATAAAAATATATCAGTATATTTTGGATAATTATGTTATTATATAATCATGTAATAAGAATAATTTAAGGGGTGAAGAAATAAATAAAACAGAAATGCATGTTGAAGAATGTTACCACTTTTTTGGGTAACTCATTTTGGTTTGCACCAAAGGACTTCCTTGATTGGATTTATACCACAAGTGAGGATTTTAGGATTATGTTAGGGATTTTTTAAGATATTTTTCAGGGTTTTGATGATCCAAATTTCTTTAGAGGCATGAATAATGGGGAGAGTGAGTGTCGTTTTATAGTGGAGGAGGGGTGATATTCTTGTAAATACAAAAATATAAATGATATTGGGAGGTCTCCCTTATATCATGTTCCTCCAATAAGAAAAAAATATATAAAAGAAGGTATATGATCTATTTATGGATATAAAATGGGTTTTTGAAAAGTTTTTTATGTCATTTGACCCATTAGGATTAAAGTTTAACCACTAAATAAACTCATCTTTAACTAATCATTGTTATTAATTTTAATTTATTTCACTAATATTTTTTATAAAAAACTAATTTTATCTTAATAAAAATTATAAATTATTATGATTTCAAATATTTAATCCATTTTTCCAAATTTCAATCACATAAGTTTCAGAATTTAATTTAAAATTAATCCTAGAGATGGAACGAGAAAGCAGGTTTTTAAAGTAAAAAGTTCAAAAGTTCAAAATGTTTTTATATCTGATTTCAATGTAAAATTGATTAAAATGAAATAAATTGGATTAAATGATATAAAATTTATATAATTATTCATTTAAACTAATTAAATATTTTAATTTAACACTATAAATTATTTAGATAAAAAGCAGTTTTCAATTAAAATCCAATATTTTTCACTATTCATCAAAAAATGAAACTTCTCAGAAAAATACCAAAAATTTACCCAAAGTAAATTTTGATATTTTATTTTCCAAAATGAAGTTTATTTTTTGAAATTTAATTTATAAAAGTTTCAAAATTTATTTTTAAAACATGTACACCATTAAAAGACGGTAAAACAGCCTTTTAAAAATATACAACTTTTTATGCTTAAAATTGGATTTATTCTTATATTAAGACTATAAAAATTATTGGATGAATTTAAAAACATTTTATTAAATATATAAAAAATACATTTAATTAATATTTTTCACTAATAGTGATTAATTCAATTTATTAGGATAAAATGTCATTCTGTTCATAAAAATAGTTTTTTCATAAAAACACATCCTTAGTATTCAATTGGTCTATTTTCATTTCTTATTAATTGGAAACCAATGAATTCATTTTATAGACATGTTTAGAATATAATTTCATAATTTATTTAATCTCATTCATTCCCACCACTCCAATAGATAGGTGACAACTATCATAATAATATTAATAGTATATTGTTGTCTGGTAAGACTCAGGATTGTGTGTGACATAGGTTATCAAAAGAACTCATTGTTGCATGAAACACAAAATAAAATTAGTGTTTATTGTGATTCTAGATAAAATATGTATTGTGTTTAATGAAATCTATTAAATAATTGAAATTAATTTTAAATAATATATTTCATAAAATCACAGGATGTTACATTTTCAATCTATCTTAGCATGATAAACTCAAAGATAATCCATACTCAAAATAATATCAAACTCTACCATGGGAAGTTTAAAAATATTTTAAGGAAAGACTATCCCACTAATAACAAATGGAATATTCCTATAAATTTGGGTTGCATTAATATTTACACCTAGAATTTTCACTAATAGTTTTATCTTTTTTTCACAAGGTCATATTCCTAATTTTTTTAAAAAATTTATAATTGAAGTAATGTGAAGATACAAATTCAAACAAGGAATTGGAATAATTAAAATAAAAAAGTGACATACATATCACCACTTTATTATATGGCCCTGTATCAACCATAGTATTATAAAATGAACCTTTCTACACCTTTTTTTTGATCTTTATGATTTACACCTTGAGTAACCAAATTCGGACACATGTTATCATAATGTACCAACTCATTGCAATTAAAACACCTCACTGTTGGCTGGATATTTGTTACCCTATTCTTGGATTGTTCATGACTCTTTTATTTGTAGTCATGAACCCTGTGACTAAACTTATCTATCCAGAAACACTTTACATATCTTGTCAAACATTCCCTAAAATGTATTTTACTACACTTGGAACATGTTGGGGGATTACCTCTAGAATTTTTAGTTGGGAACTTTCCACCTTGACCATTTCTAAATTTTTTCATTTCAGGAACATAAGTGTTGGAAAACTCCATATCAACTTTCTCAACACAACAAAGAAATATCTCATAAATTTTAAATTCTCATACAGAAAAAGATCTTCATAAACTCGGGTTCAATCCTAAGTAAAATCTACTAATTCTACTATCAAGGTCCTGAATAAAATATGGTACATACCTATCCAACCTTGTAAAATTTGATTCATATGTGGCTAATAAATCTTAACGCTTTTACTTTAATTCTAAGAATTGTTTATCTATACCGATCTAAAAAACATTAGGGAAATATCTATTAAGATAAATATTCTTAAATGTTCCCCATTCCATGATATTAAGATCATATTTATCTATTGTATTATTAACCAAATACCACCACCTGTCAGATTTACCTTCAAAATAATAAATGTAAAGGGTTACCTTTCAATGTTCTAAACACCCCAAGACTTAATATATATTTTCTAGGGCATTGATCCATCCTTCAGATACCACTAGGTCTGAAGATCCACTGAATGCTAGAGGATGTTGTCTCATAAAATGCTCCACTATCATCATGTTCCTCTATAGTTGATCTGTATTCTCTCTATCATAAATACCTCCACTAATTATATATTACATCAACTAGTCCATTACTACAAAAAATTCCCCATTTCCAATTCCAACCATTTTGGGATGCTGATTTGGAGAGATATATTCATCTTGATTCCTTCCCACTACAATTTCCCAATTTCCTCTTAAAAAAAATTATGAACAAACATAGTTTAGAAAAAAAAAATATGGTAATATTCAAATGCTACATCATATTAAATTAAACACAAAGTAGAATATTTCTAGGGTATTATATTAACATAATCCCAAACTATAAATTTATCTTAACCTTTCCTATGATACCAACTATAAATATTTGATCTTAAACATTACATAATCTTGATTTTTAAGTCAATAATTCATTCTATTACATTTTAGGATCTTTTAAGGTTTAGAGTTTTAGATAATTATGTCATAACTCATACATAACAAAACCCTATTTTACAAAGTGGACACTTATAATCAGTATCTATTTCCCCATAATATGAAACTTTTAAAATAAAACATAATTTATTTTCATGAAAAATATTCATGACTCTCAACTTGAATTATTCATTTCCCTTACCCATCCTTAAACCCTATGATTTTTTTTAAAACATGGTATAAAAAAATAACTCAGTAAGAGACATAACAATAATAAATTCATTAGTGAGTGAAAAATGTGAAGACTCCTTAAAAAAATTTCATAAAAAAACATACGGTTTACCCAAAAGGGTATAATTTTTCCTTTAATAAGATCATTATATTACATTTTTGAAATCAAATTAATTCCATGAAATCACATTATCAAGTATAGAAAAGTCATGTAGTTTCCTTATGACATCATCATCACAAAACCCTTATAGAACAATTACAAGAAACCTTATAATTAAAATAACCATACGACTAACTTCTAATATAATTCTATAGAGAACATAATATTTACCCAATACATTGGAGCACTATTTAGGTGCACCCATTATATAATCTATATCAGGATAACCTCTGAGCTATAATGGAGATCAACCCATTGTATAAGCTTTATCAGTCACACCCCTGATCTATAATGGGGATAAACCCATTGCAAAGAATTTACAAGGACTATATCATGAATAAAACCCTTATAAAACTATTTTAAACCCGTATTCAAAACAATTTTGGAAATATAAATACCATTTTTTCTTAAAAACTCATTTTCAATACCAAAATACCCATAAAAAGGGAAAGATGGGTTTTCTTTGAATAAAACATAAAGTATTGTAAAGGAATCCAAACTTCAAATAATGATTAAGGTGGTAGGAAAAGTCATTTTCTCTATATATATTAAAATATAACATTTTTTAAGGTATAAAAAGATCTTTACCAAATAGACAAGTCTCATTTATTGAATAAAATCAAAATCACAAAATTTTGAATGAATATTTTCTATAATAATCATGATTCCAAAAAGATAAAAACTCATCAGGAAGATAATTACACTATATCAACCAAAGAGCAGTAACCCCTTTATCAGAAAGTCCACCATCCAATTAGTTTTCTTCACAGTAGGTATACGTAATGATATAGTTGATGGATGAAATATCATCAATGTAGTTACTCCATTTGGCAGTCAGATTTCATGAAAGATGAATAATTCCATTTCTGATAGATTGAACCATAGTGGTGGAGTCACATTCAATCTAAAATTTAAGGTATCCACATTGATTTTATAGATCCACGAAATTATTAATACCGAGAATTTCAGTATCATGGGATATGGTCAATAAAAAAGGTCCAAAAAGGCATCCCATAGTTTCCCCACAATGATTTCTTAAAATCACACCATATATAGAAGGACCCATATTTCCCCTTGATGCACTATTCGTATTGCATTTAATCCAGCCCAGAAATAGAGGCATCCATATGACATACAAGGTCCCATAATGAGGATGATATTTACCAAAAATACCACAATGCTTAAGCATGGTAACCATGAATTGAGTTATCAAAATATCCTTTTAAATATCACTTTCATGTTTTAAATCAACAAAATCACAAGCCAATGTTGACTAAAAATTGAAAATAGATCCTTTATAAACCCATTTATTCTAGAAATTCTAAATAGTATGTTTTACCTCAAATCTAGCCACTATAAATATATTAATAAGCTATTGTGAAAGCTGTATATTTATGTAGGAAAGAAGGTGATCCCATGTACATTATGATTTGGGAATTTTAATTTCAAAACAACCCACAATGGAAGTATATAGGGACAAAGTAGTAGCACAACCTTAGAAAATATGGTCAATTTCCTCCCTATTATAAAAAATAGGGAGCATCTAGAACAAAGAATAATGACAGAACCCTATAAAAAACATTAGTGGGAATATTTTAATACACAAATATCGATGAAATAGAGAATCTGGATGGAAGAATAAAATTTATTCTCAATGATTTATCCTAGATATTGGTATTCCTTTGAAAATTCTCATGATAGAAATTTTTTAAAGATAACCTCCCATTGAAAGTAGATTCCCAAACAAGAATATCATATCCAAAACTGAAATTATAATTCAAGGCCAATTCCTTAATAACAGTAGGAAACACATCCAATGAAGTCTCCAATTTCTCTTTGATCGATACATTAGTTGTCATGACCCGTCCTTTGGGGCCCGCATCGTGACTACCCAAGCCTGCCTTCCATAGGCCATGGGCTGATGACTAGTACCAAAAACATAATTCCCTAGAATTGGGAAGGCATTACCTTTATAAAACGTAAACACACACAACTAGAGATAAAGCAGAAGCAAACACTAAGTAAAGAAGTATAACAAGTGTACTGAAAATACAAAGGGGCCGGAAATACAATCCCAACAGAAAGGTAAAACTACAACTGAAAGAAAGTACAACTGAAAAGACAAACAACTGGAAGATGGAAGCAGCTGCTGGATCGTCCTTCGGGTTCCTACCTGAAGGGTAGTTACATAGTCCTCCTCAGCACTCCACGTACGTCCGTCTCCTCTAGGTACCGACTCATCATGAGGTCCACCTCTGGGTACCTTCACACCAAGTGTCCACCTACGGCTAACGTCCAGTCCTCGTACAATCTACCTCGGTCAGCGCTGTCCATTGTCTGCATCCAACACAACGAGGTGCGGGCATAGCCCGTGCAGGGGTGAGTATAACGATACTTAGTAGGGACCCCGAGACCCTCAAGGTCTCACTAAATCCAACAAGGATAAACCAAAAATAAAGATCTCAACAGATAACCTTTACTTAGGTATATGCCCATACATATACCTAAGTTATCAAGTAACCCATCTCAATCATGAGGAAAACACAAAGGTCATTGACTCAGCTCAAACAAGTATTTTCATTTATGAAACCACAACTACTAGAGAAATCCTCCTCTGTCAAGTACAGTGGCCCTATCCCGACTCCGAGGAGCTACTCACTAACCTTAGACTGCTGAGGTACTCCTCCTGTCGAGTACTATGGGTCTGCTGCCAAACCGGGTGCTCCTTCGTTATGGGTCTACAGCCCCAACATAGTAGCGCTCCCCCTAATAGCCTACAGAGGTACTCCTCCTGTCGAGTACTGTGGGTCTACTGCTAAACCAGGCCCTCTTTCTGCCATGGGTCTGCCGCCAAACTAGGCGCACCGTCCACTGGGCTAGTCGAATCACTCCGAGTCGAATCGGTCAAGCATTCGTCAGGTCTACACCTACTAGGTCTTCGCACTCCGTACGCTCGTCTCTGGGAGGGTCCGCTCCACCAGCTAATGGTCGATACTTCCAAGTGTCACATAATCCCACATGTAAGCATCTCAAAGGACCTCCTCGTCATAAGGGTCTCAACGCAACAGACGGCGCGTCAATCAGATGCCCGGTCTGTGAGTTATTAGCATTTCCGTTCCAGGGGCCCGGTTGGATTTCGGGTACAATCCAACCCATCCATGATCAAACCACATCCGAATCCTATGTAGAGTATGCCAAAAGGACTGTCTCATCAAGAGGAAACCAATGTAGTTGACAGAACATCAATCAGATGTCCGGTCCTTAAGTTATAAGCGTTTCCGCTCCGAGGGCCCGGTTGGAATTATGTTCGTTCCAAACCTGGCCATTTCCCAAAGTCATCCAAAAATCACTTAGAGTATCGTAAAAGGACCGCCTCGTCGCGAGGGTCCCAGTTCTGCAGACGGTGTGTCGATCGGACGTACGGTCTTCATGTTATTCACGTTTAAGTGAAAACGGGCCCGACCCGTTAAGCCCAGCGGGCTGGCGGGTTAGGTCAACCCAGACTTCGCGGGTCCGACCCAGTAGGGGGTCGCTCTGGCCCGATGAAATGTGCAGCCCGACCCGTTAGGGCGCGGACCGGCCATGGTTTGACTCGAGGGGGCTGAGCGGTTTGAGGCGGGTGGCACGACCCCCAGGCTACCAGAATCGGCGGCGCCAAGCAGCACCGCCCTCCCTAACCGGCCGGATGAAGCCGACCGACCTTCTTGGCGCAAGCGGCCCACTCAGGCGGGCCACAGACCTTCTGTGCGACACCTTTGGGTGCCATGACTTTCCTCCGCCCGGTAAGCCGATGAGCTAGCTGGTTCTTCCGCCGAAGCCGCCCACCCCATGCGTGCCACGGTTCTCCGCAGCGCGGCGCCGTGGGCAGCCGAGATTTCTCCCTTCGGACCGAATGGCAATAGTAGGCCAGTTCTTCCTCGATCGAGCGGCCCGTGGTTGCGGGCCGCGGTTCTTCTGCACGCGACCGGCACACAACCGCCTCTTCTCCCATCGTCGCTTCTTCCAACGTGCCTGAATCGCAAACAAAGAGACTACGGAGGGCCGTCGGCCCGTGTGCGTTCGGCCTTCACCCTCTGCGTTAGGCGGTAGCAATTAGCCAAAGTCAAACCAATTTTTACAACATAAAACAAGAACAATTTTAATTAATTAAAATTGAACATAATTCCCCCTACCTCGCAAAGACGTCGCACGTCGTCGAACCGCGGAAGACGAACGTCGCGGTGGTCGGACGTCGTGGAAGAATGGTGTCGATTCCGTTGACGTCGGAGGAAGAGCCGTCGTTGTTGGCGACGTTCCTCGTGGTGGTGTCTCCTCCTTTGATGTGGAAGAAGAAGAAGAGAAGGCATGTCGTTGGTGACTTCGCGTTCTTCGTCGGAGTCGTTCTCGTTGAAGGTTGGTGTTCTTCGTCAGAGAAAAACACTTCCTTCTAAATCCTCTCAAGTGCTCTCCCACCAATATTGCCAACCCAAAATAATAAAATGGCCCTCCCAAAATATAACATGCTATGTATTTTCAAATTAAATAAAACTCTTTAATTAATTAATTGAAGAGTTGTTTAATTAATTGAGATGGGTTAGCAAAGAATTAAATGGAGAGAGGGAGGTGGAATGTGGAGAGGCTCCACCCAATTAAATGGGGGAGTTGTCAAGAATTAATAAAGGTGAGTTAAAGGGAGTTGAATAGAGTTATTGGGGAGATAAAAGTTTGGGGATCGTGTGGGCCCCACCTCACAAATATCCACACATGGGAATCTATGTGGATGTGGGACCCACCAATAAATTCCCGATATTGGATTAAACTACCATGGTGAATAAAATTGTTCTAAACAATTTTATTTAACTTTTTAAATAAACCCCAATTTTTAACTTTCAACTCGCATAAAATGCAACTGCGGTAAAGGTCCCCTTAAGAGAATACCGGTGCTGCGAGTTCATCGGTGTCCTCAGATTTTAATTCCAAGCACCGATTCAAAAGATAGAAAAACCCGCAAGTACGTTTACTGAACGTACCTGAACAAAACTTCAGAAATTGATTCTGGGCACACCGAGCCTTAGAATCAAGTGCCGTCAGAAGCCACAGACTTTTAAAATTCCAAAGAATTTAGAAAAAAAAATTCCTTGAAAATTACAGGTCTTTACATTACTCCGAACTCAGGACTTTACGTCCCCGTAAAGCTACAACACACACTAGGAAAACAAATGGGGATACTGAGCTCGCATCTGTTCCTCCCGCTCCCAAGTGCTCGCATAGAGGTTTCCATGCTACTAGTGAATGCGCACTAGAGGAATCAACCGTCCACGTAGGACCCACTCCGGTCGATTCTCAATCTCCACCAGGACCTCCACAAACGTCTCCCTGTCATCGATGTCTAGCTCCCCGTGATCGACGATGTGGGTCAGGTCATGCACGTATCTTCTCAGCTGAGATACGTGGAAGATGTCATGCACCCAGTGCAACTGAGATGTAAGGACCAAGCAGTAATACACCTCTCCTACTCAGCTGATGACCTTGAAAGGTCCGATGAAATGCAGAGATAACTTTCCGCCCTAGCAAAATATCCATAGACCTCGTAAAGGTGAGACCCATAGGAAAACGTGGTCTCCATCCTCGAACTCCTATGGTCTCCGTCTCTTATCAGCATAGGACTTCTGTCTGCTCTATGCAGTCTTCATCTACTCCTAGATGATCTTCACCTTCTCCGTCATAGCCTGAAGATGGGAGCACTAGTCAACCTATGCCTCAGCTCCTGAAAGCTCTTCTGGCATCTCTCTGACCACATGAAGGGTTTCCCCTTCTTTGTCATTGCTGAAAGAGGTGCAGCGACTCTGGAGAAGTTTGGCACAAATCTAAGTCTGACCGAATCATAAGTGATCGACTACACCCACTTATGCATGATTCCATCTTGTGCTGCCTGGGGTTTCCTTTTCATCGACCAAGGAAAACCCATACCAACTTTGTAGGTAAACCACAAAAAATTTTCCTAATACGGTCAATCTATGTAAGAACTGTGGTTTCCTAGTCCATACCCAAACTAACATCGTAAGGCCTCGAAACTGCCACCAAGAGGTTCGAATTGAAAATATCTCCTGAAGGGTCAGATCACACTGTCATCATAAGTGTTACTATCGAGTCTCCTCCCAAAGGTATCTCCAGACGTGAGGGTCAAGTTAATGGCTTAACCGGAAACTCTAGGTCTGGGACAAGATTCATGGAAGGAAGGAATGATTCATATCAATGTCTGTTGTTATGGCAGCTAGTAGTAGACACAGACCGTACCTTGAATCATTCCTAGAGCCCTTGGCTCAGACTCCTTGACCGCACGCAGCTACTCTCTTCCCCTGCCCTCTTGCTCCCTGAGCCTGGCGGGGACTACAAAGGCGGGTGGTTATAACATGTTGAAATGTACACCACCTCATGCTGCTCTCCTAGATCTGCTTCCACGTCTACTTCTCTGCATATTCATTTGTCCTTAACACTTCCTCTTCTTGAAACATTTTACATGCCCATGTCTCTGAGACTAGTGTCAGTTCCCTAATATCCCGCTGCTAACATTATCTAGCTATATCCATTCAACCAAAGAAAATTCAACCACAAAGGTTCTCTCTAGCACCATAACATAAGTATGAATGCATAGAGGAAAAGTGTTGGATCAGATGTACTTTAAACACACCTCGCTCTGAGGTCTGAGCTCTAAAGCACTGATCATATCGTAGTCATCAAGTACCAAGAATGATCGGTACGTCTCAATGAATACTCAGCTACCGACATGTCATCCTATTGAAGTTGTATAAGCTCTAGAAAACTCTCAGCCACCTCCTCAAGACAGTCCTCAACCGCCTGTGAGTCAGAATCGCCTCAGAACCTGAGGGGTATCTGATGCTGAAACACGTTTAAGGAACTAGGCCTACATGTGTCATCTACCAGTACCACCGGTTGAAACTGTTGACCAACAGGTAGTGATATAGCTGGCACACTACCCGAAGTTACTATCTCGGGCATCGGTCCACGTACCGAAGCCTCATCACTATGCGGACAAACCTCATGGTCATTCAATGGGAAACACTAGAAGCTAAGATCACTATCTGCTCTACTAGTTTATAAACTAGGTGTAGAACTCTAGCTATCGCCTCCAGCTAGTCCACTGCTGCCTAAAAATCTGTCTCGCCTCGTAACCTCGGAGGCCTCTACTGCTGGAACTCGTGCAACGCGCTATGTTGGCGTGCACCATCCGCCAGTGCAGCTGGTGGTATCTGCTGCACAACAGGTGGTGGTGGTGCTGGTACACAACCAGAAGGTGCCAACATAGTAAGAGGGCCATGCACCAGAGCCTCGTCACTCGGTGGGCCGTCATCGGGTACTCTCTCGGAACTCTAACTGACTGTCTGCGTGGAGGCATCCTGAACAGATGTGACACGGTCAAAAGACTATACCTGGTGAGCTGACCTGGATGTGCTGACTTAAAGAAAACTTTTGAAGACACACATGCAATCAGTGTTTTTGGGAACTGAGTCGGAAATCAGAAGTTAGGGTCCTGGTGTATGGATACGTCGGCCGCTGCACCAACACTGGACTCCATGAACTGAAAACCACACTCGATACCCTTAAAACTATAGAGTCACAGAAAAGAAATATCAGAGTCCTAATTTCTATGGTATAACCGACTCCTCTGATACCAATTTTTCACGAACCGTACTTCAGGGCCCGCATCGTGACTACCACAATCCAGAATTCCATAGTCCAGGGGCTGGCAACTAGCACCAAATGCGTAATTCCCTAGAACTGGGAAGGCATTGCCTTTATAAAACGTAAACACACATAACCAGAGATCAAGTAGAAGCAAACAATAAGTAAAGAAGTATAACAAGTGTACTTAAAATACAAAGAGTCCAGAAATACAAGACCAACAGAAAGGTACAACTATAACTGAAAGAAAGTATGACTGAAAAGACAAATAGACGGAAGATGGAAGCAGCTCCTGGATCATCCTCTGGGTTCTTACCTGAAGGGTAGGTACAAATGTCCTCCTAAGCACTCCACGTCCGTCCATCTCCTCCGAGTACCGAATTATCATGGGCTCCATCTCCAGGTAACGTCACATCGAGTGTCAACCTCCGGGTACCGTCCAGTCCTCTTACACTCTGCCTCGGTTAGCGCTATCTATCGTCTGCATCCAACACAACGAGGTGTGGGCATAGCCTGTGCATGAGTGAGTATAAAGATACTCAGTAGGGACCCCGAGACCCTCATGGTCTCACTAAATCCAACAAGGATAAACAAAAAATAAAGATCTCAACAGATAACCTTTACTTAGGTATATGCCCATACATATACCTAAGTTATCAAGTAACCCATCTCAATCATGAGGAAAACACAAAGGTCATTGACTCAGCTCAAACCAGGATTTTCATTAACGAAACCACAACTGCTGGAGAACTCCTCCTCTATCAAGTATAGTGGCCCTGTCGCGACTCTGATGCACTACTCACTAACCTTAGACTGCTGAGTTACTCCTCCTATCGAGTACCATGGGTCTGCTGCCAAACCGGGTGCTCCTCCGCTGTGGGTCTGCCACCCTAACACAGTAGTGCTCCCCCTAATAGCCTACAGAGGTACTCTTCCTATCGAGTACTGCGGGTCTGCTGCCACACCAGGCGCTTCGTCCGCCATGGGTCTGCCACTAAACTGGGCGCTCCGTCCACTGGGCTAGTCGAATCACTCTGAGTCGAATCGGTCAAGCAGTCGTCAGGTCTATAGCTACTAGGTCTCCGCACTCCGTACGATCGTCTCTAGGAGGGTCCGCTCCACGAGCTACTAGTCGATACTTCCAAGTGTCACATAATCTCACGTGGAAGTATCTCAAAGAACCGCCTCGTCATAGGGGTCTCAACGCAACAGACGGCGCATCAATTGGACTCCCGGTCTGTGAGTTATTAGCATTTCCATTCTAGGGGCCCGGTTGGATTTTGGGTACAATCCAACCCGACCATGATCAAACAAAATCTGAATCCTATGTAGAGTATGCCAAAAGAACTGTCTCATCAATAGAAAACCGACATAGTTGACGACACGTCTATTAGACGTCCGATCCTTAAGCTATAAGCGTTTCCGCTCTGAGGGTCCGGTTGGAATTACGTTCGTTCCAAACCCGACCGTTTTCCAAAGTCTTCCAAAACTCACTTATAGTATCGCAAAAGGACCGCCTCATCGCGAGGGTCCCATTTCCATAGACGGCGTGTTGATCGGACGCGTTCCATTCATGTTATTCACGTTTAATTGAAAATGGGCCCGACCCGTTAAGCCCAGTGGGATGGCGGGTCGGGTCAACCCAGAGTTGGAGGGTTCGACTCGGCAGGGGGTGGGTCCGGCCCAATGAAACATGCGGCCCTACCTGAAGGGCGCGGTCCGACCCGACGGGGCATGGCCCGGCCCGGCACGGCGTGGCGCGGCCCGGCCGCGGCTCGACCCGAGGTTTCCGAGCGGTCTGAGGTGGGGGGCGCGACCCCCTGGCTGCCTGAACCGGCGGCGCCAAATGGTGCTTCCCTCCCTAACCGACTGGCCGAAGCTAGCCGACCTTCTTGGTGCAAGCGGCCCGCTCAGGCGAGCCGCAGACCTGTTGCGTGACACCTTCGGGTTCCGCAACTTTCCTCTGCCCGACCGACTAACGAGCCGACCTGTTCTTCCGCCGAAGCGGCCCGCCTCATGCGGGCCGCGGTTCTCCGCAGCACGACGCCGTGGGGCTCCGCAGTTTCTCCCTTCAGCTCGACCGGCTATAGCCCGCTGGTTCTTCCCCGATCGAGCGGCCCATGGTTGCGGGCCACGGTTCTTCTGCACGCCGCCGGCGCACGACCACCGTTTCTTCCAACGTGCCTCAATCGCAAACAAAGAGACTACGGAGGGCCGTCGGGCTGTGTGCGTTCGGCCCGTGCCCTCTGCGTTAGGTGGTAACAATTGGCCAAAGTCAAACCAATTTTTACAATGTAGAACAAGAATAATTTTAATTAATTAAAATTGAACATAATTCCCCCTACCTCGCAAAGACGTCGCACGTCGTCGAACCACAGAAGACCAACGTCGCGGTGGTCGGACGTTGCAGAAGAACGATGTCTATTCACTTGACGTCGGAGGAAGAGCCTTCGTCATTGGCGACGTTCCCCGCGGCGGTGTCTCCTCCCTTGAAGCGGAGGAAGAAGAAGAGAAGGTACATCGTCGGTGACTTCACGTTCTTTATCATAGTCGTTCTCGTTGAAGGTTGGTGTTCTTCGTCGTAGAAGAACACTTCCTTCTAAATCCTCTCAAGAGCTCACCCACCAATATTGCCAACCCAAAATAATAAAATGGCCCTCCCAAAATATAACATGCCATGTATTTTAAAATTAAATCAAACTATTTAATTAATTAATTGAGGAGTTGTTTAATTAATTGAGATGATTTGACAAATAATTAAATGGAGAGAGGGAGGTGGAATGTGGAGAGGCTCCACCCAATTAAATGGGGTAGTTGTCAATAATTAATAAAGGTGAGTTAAAGGGAGTTGAATAGAGTTATTGGGGAGATGAAAGGTTGGGGATCATGTGGGCCCCACCTCACAAATATCCGCACATGGGAAGTTACGTGGGTGTGGGCCCCACCAATAAATTCCCCATGTAGGATTAAACTACCATGGTGAATAAAATTGTTCTAAACAATTTTATTTAACTTTTTAAATAAACCCCAATTTTTAACTTTCAACCCACATAAAATGCAACTGTGGTAAAGGTCCCCTTAAACGAATACCAGTGCTATGAGTTTATCAGTGTCCTCAGATTTAAATTCCAAGCACCGGTTCAAAAGAGAGAAAAACCCGCACGTACGTTTACTGAACGTACCTGAACAAAACTTCGGAAATTGATTCCGGGCACACCGGGCCTCGGAAACAAGTGTCGTCAGAAGCCACAGACTCGTAAAATTCCAAAGAATTTTGAAAAAAGAATTACTTGAAAATTCCAGGTCTTTAAATTAGTGTCAAAAGAATTATTAGGAGGACTATGAGTGTTTAGAAGAGGTGTACCGATCCAATTATATAACTACAAATTTAAAGAAGAACCGATATTGGACTACTAGTGTGAATTTATAAAAATGATGGAGAAAGAAATATTAATGGTTGGACAAATAGAATAATCCACATGATTTAAATTCCCAATTCTGAGCCTATTTAAAAATCTGGATCTTAGAAAAGAAAGATACTCTGAATTCCCATTGATAAGTCTCCACATTAAATTAGCCAACAAGGATCCATTGAATTTATAGACATTTTTTATGCCCATCATACCTTGATCAATTGGTTTACAACATTATTTCTATAGAACAATCACAAATTTTTTCTGGATAATTCTTCCATCCAATAAAATGTTTTTAATAGAGATTTTGATACTCTTAATGAGGAAATCCAACCATCTATAAACCATAAAAGAGTAAACAATTTCAGACAATCACAAACTCAAAAATACTGACCCTTCCAGACATTGAGAGAGTCTTTCCTTTCTAGGAATCCAATTGATTTGTGACTTGGCTTACAATTTTATAAAATTACCCAACACATGGTTTTCTCAAAAACATAGGAACACCAATATAGTTAAAAGGAAGCATACCTTCTCTAATTCCCAACTAACAAATGATAACCAATTTTCTAGCTGCAGTAATTTTCTTTTACAAAGTAAAAAGACGAATTATTCCAACTGATCTCTTTTACAATTATTTTATATCCATATAAATGCATTAATAATATATTTTTTTAAAATATCAACATGGAAGAAAAATAGTTTTAATGGAAACTTTAAAAGAATATTTTTAAAATAAAGTCCTTTACCTTGAGTCTGACTCATCACATATGTTATTTATCTTTATAAATAATAGACTTATGTTTATTATTTACTTTCTTGAGAAGATATTTCATGTTTATTATTCTTTTTACCATGTTACAATCAATCACTTAATTAATTAAGTTCATGTTATACGTTTTGACGATATTCAACTCAAATGTACAAAATAACTTCAGTAGGTTGAATATGGTAAAAGTGGTCATTATTCCATCATAAACAGAACAATAATCATGAAATAATTATTACTTTTATGCATAAAATATTATTTTAAAACCAATCATGAAATATGTTTATGAAAAATTAACTACGTTACAATCATGAAGATGGTAGGTCGTACGTACACATGAGTAATGTTTCCATTTTTCAATGATCATTATGGAAAGAAGGTAAGTATTATTTTATATTTATATAATAATAATAATATCATAAATATCATACTATTTATTGAAATATAATTACATATATAATCCATGTGATGTGGTGATAAAGAATGAATCACATCGCTTCATGGAGGTGGTAGTCCACACATATACACGAATGATGTTATCATTTTTCAGTGAATGAAAAGGTAAGAAAATAGGTTTTATATCATCTTCCTAGAAGGATAAATATTTCACTAATATCATATATATACATAAAATCCATCATTATAACAATTCATGATAGGTAGTGATGGAAACTAAATTACATTGATCTGTGAGGCGGTAGTCTGTTGTACACATGAATAATGAATTCCTTTCCTATTTGACAGAGGTTGGAGATTTATATAGGTTATTTAATCAAAATAATAAAATCTAAGTATATGGTAGGTACTTATGTTATTATATAATAATGGTTAAGTTATATTTTTATTAGTTGGAGGAAGAAATAAAACAAAAATTCTCAGTTAAGAACTATAACTATGCTTCGAAAAATCTCATTTTCCTTACACCTTAAAACCTCTAATGTTGGTATTATGACCTAAAAAGGGGTTTTAATATGTGAGTAGAGATATAATTAAAGGGATTTGGATAGTTCTTGGTCAAAAAAAAAAACTTTTGAAGTGTGAATAAATGAGAAGAAGAGATGCCCTTTTATATGAGAGGGGAAGGTCACTCTTGAATTTATTAAAATATTAAACTGATATAAATTAACTTTCATGTTAAAATGGATAAAAATTGGTAACATTCAAAGTTAAGATTATTATGATTCTAAATAATCTCATAAAATAAAATTTTGATAATTTTAGACAAGGTTTTTACCCTTATATTTTTTTAAACTTGTGTTAACCCCTTTTAACAATTATGGCGATAACAATGTTTTTACTCTTGAGGGGTCAATATAGTTACTATAAAAAGAAAATTAGACCATAAATGGAACATGGTTGATATTATAAAACAAAATTATCCCAATAAATCAGATGAATATAGTTTTTTAGGAATTTTAAATCATTTAATAAAATATTATTTATTAAAAAATATTATTAATGTCAATTTTGGAACTATTATATTAATTTGAATTTTAAAACTATTAGAATATATTGGAATTATAATATAATTAATTAAAAAATATATAATATTTCATGTGTATAAAAAAATTACGGAATAAAAAGATCCATTCAAATCATTTTTTAATCTTAACATTTTAAAATCATTTATTATATTTTTATGTTAATTGAATAATTACCGTGTCAGCTCTACGTAAGATTTTAAGACAATTATTTATTATCTAAAAATTATAAATGAATTACCATGATAAAAAAATCCATTTATATTTAGAATAATTATTTATAACTGAACATATCCTATATTTATCCTTATGTTAAAAATATTATTTTTATTAAAATCAAAAGTGTGTCATTTTTTGAATTTTCCTTAAATAAAATAATATAAAGTAAAAAATCATGAAAAAATGGGGGAAAAGGCCATATATTCAACTTTTGGATGATTATACATGAGATATAATCACTAAATTAAATTAAGGAAAGTGTGAGGTTCATTTTTTTAGTCCTTATCATTTTATTTTTAACTTTAATTACTTGATTCAACCTTGAGAGTGGTAATACAAATTACTAAGGTTACTATTTATAATGTCCAAAAATAAAACAGACCTATTTACCAAATTTGGACCCAATGATTCAAGATATTTAATCCAGTTTTTTTAATATTCAATTCATATAAGTGGTAGAATTTAATTTATAATTAAAATGAAATATATGATGAAAAATTGTTTTTTTAAAAAATAACCATTTTAAGTATAAAATGTTTTTATAATAAATTAAAATATTGAATTCATTTATAAAACCAAAATTGGATTATTTTAAAATAAAAAATATCTAATTAAAATTTAAAATTAATCCAAAATAGAATTTTACTTTTTAAATAATCTAAAAGAAAATACAATTTTCAATAAAAACTAGTTCTTTTCACCATCATTGAAAAAAATATTTTTAGAAATTTTTTAAAAATTCTTCATAATATAATTTTTTCATGATGAATTCAAAAATTAAATTATATAATTTGAAAATTATAATTTTAAATGAAATCTTATAAGAAAAGAGTTTAATAAAACTATTTTATTTTTGATTTAAAAATTACTTAATGGTTTTATAATGAATATGACTATCTGTGTCATGAATACTAATAAATATGAAAATTATTTTTTCTATCATTACCTGGGTTGTCACACATTAAATTCGTTAATGAATATTAATTTAACTTTCCAATCTTAGCTTATTTCTATTTACTGCTTACTTGTAGGATTCTTTATTCTCAATAAATAAAGTATCACAAGCCACGATGAATATAAAACCATTACCATGGTTTTATCCATCCTACATAGTATGTGTCTCTAGAAATTTCCTTTTTTAAAATCTATTGTGGAACTTTTTCCAATTCCAACTACTTGTTCATTTTTGGAATTGACTAAATCTAAGTAAATATTATTCCCACTATCTTAAATAGATATATGCACCTATTTATAGATATATAGTCTATCACTTGAATATAAATTTTCTATCATAGAGATTTATGTAATATCATTAGAAACCTTTAGGATAATTACTATATATTCACAATGTGTTTTTATTAATGTGGGTTTATTTATAACCATAAGAAACATTTGCATCTAAACACATGTTTTTGTGACATAATGGATTTATATCATATTATAACTTTTATTATATCTATTTTTCATTATAGTTGGTATATATTAATGAGATAACACAATTATCTATCAAAAGTTCCTCAAAAAATAATAATAATGGAATTTTTTGAAATATATATAAATTTTAACATCGATTCTCCTTTTACTTACACCATGAATCTGATGTGTATAAAGAAATATGCATTTAGGAATTACTCCATTCTATAATTTAATGATAAGTATTTTCATATAAGACTCATCATATATCCTAACTACTAACATCATAACTTTGATGTGTATAAGGAAATATTATTTTAGAAATAAATCAACTCTACATTTCATAATCGATGAATGCTTGGTTAAGATATTATTTGGCATAAGGAAACTAAGAAACTCATATCTTCTGAACATGAATATTTTTTAACCCACATTTAAATTAATTAAATATCTTAAAGGATTCTCATGAATAATATTAGTTTACCTATAACTTAACCTTGAAGTATCCCACACTCTCTAACTAAACTAATTTCGAAAGCTTTGTGGATAACCTTTATTTCTAAAATTTTCTTTATCCAAAAATAAGTTAGTAAATGTGTTGATAATACCTAATTTATTTAAATCCAAAGAGTCTAAAAACCATACTAGATATATCCTTAAAAAATACATAGTTTTAAGAGATAATGAATTATCCTTCCACAATTGGGTATAATTGGGTCTTATTTTATGTTCATTGATTATTGCCAATGATTTATGAATTACTGAACCATTAGTTGAGTAGTGGACACCAAAAAAAAATTTCATTCCAAAACTAGAATAATTTATCCTTATTCCCAATAGAAAAATAAGATAAATGTTTTGGTAATAATCAATAAAAGTTAACTAGAATCATTAATCTTAGAAACTAGAAGTTGTGTATTTCTCACCACCGAATTAGGAATCCCCCTTTCTTAGACACTTAGAGAACTCACCTTAATTTATGTAACATTTATTTTCTTACTTGGATACTATATTTAAATATACATAATTTATAGGAAGATTTTATGTAATACCTAAGAAGTATGAAAGAAACATCACACACATATTGATGAATGCACTCTAAGTCGAAGCCACTGTTTTCTTCTTCTTCAATTCATTAAATTTTATCTTCCATAGACTTATCTAATGACATGAGAAGAAAATAACCTAATATATGATGATATACCTTATTTATTTTAAGTAAGTTGTGAATGTACCTTTGGAATGACTCTTTCCATTGGGATTTTCACCTTGTCTTTCAACTTGTTCACTATAAGACTAATGATTAATCATTCTTTGAGTTCTTATTTTCTCGGTGAACCTTACCCAAAAGGTAATGAATCATTTTCTACACACTGTTTATTTTTTAATCTTAAACAAAAATGGAGTTAGTGGGTGATAAATATATATTCAATGATCAAATTATCTTTTAATTTACACATATCTAGTGTAATCATCATCTCATTCATATCTCACTTCACTTTCTCCTTGAAAAACTTCTTAGAGATGAGACAACATGTGAAATAATCCATATAATGGTATCATTACCACAAATAATTTTACATTAATGATCTAATTGTATTTTAAACATCAAATTCATCATATATGAGTATCATGTAAGCATCTTTAACACCCTCAATTCCTGAGGTGTCTTAACAGGTAATGGGACTCTAGCATATTGGATTTCCTATACCACAGTACTTTACGCAAGAGCCTGTACTAAACATGGAGATTCATTCTCGATAAGACATGTTCTATATCCAAAATTAATTACAATGTATCTATGGTATAATTTTCCGTTGTTATAAAAAAATAAATACTATAAAATTAGAACTTTTATCTTAATTATCGATTAGACATTACTGATTAATTAAATTATTAGATGTATCCTATAATTTTATCAAACCCTAATATCCCTCACTACTAGATTTAGAATACCCAGTCAATAGAGTATTATAGTGGAAATGATCCCTAAAACCTATCCTCATAGTCCAAGATATGGCTACACCACTACTCATAGAGTTTCCTAGTAGGTGTTTTCCTAGAAAACCACATTAACTCACGACTCCTAGATTTTTTGAGTGAAATAACAGGTTCTCAAAATCATAAACTTGATTTACTCAACAATCTTCCTTTAAAGATGAAACAATCTAGGTATAAATACTTATTTTATTCCATATTTAGTTAATTGTATCCATCGCTCTCATAATAACTCCCTAGTAGTATGAGGCACCCTCAATTAGGGAAGAGGAGAACCCCATATACCCATTTTTGTTCAAATTCATAAGATAAAAGGCATCATGAATTAATATATCTTAAAGGGATTTTGTTATTTTTATCAATGAATAAAATCATTTTCTATTTGATATGCTTGTGTTATATGATCACACTCACAACTAACTATAAATTAAATAAAAAAAATATTCATCATGGCTTAATTCATTTTAATCTATGAATTAATTATTTATAATTTTTTGTGATCATGCTCAGTTGTATACTCACAAAACAATAATAAAGAATGCATAAATTAAATAAATAGGTCAAACTAACGTGATCATTTGGTATTGGTTGACCCATTTACACTCAATGGATGAACGTGATGCTTGGGGTAATATACATGAGTTGTGTCTAATTCATATCACAACTTATACCCCGATCCAATGTATCCTCATCTCATTTGGAATACTACATAGTCTTAGTGTGTTTATCATATTAAACAAATACCAACACACATGCGATAGGTTTTCAAGATTGTGTAATATAGATAAAAAATATTTTATCTAGGCATGTATGCCCTTATACATAAAATAACGAAGACATACGATGCACATACCATCTAAATAAATTTAATTATTACATACATCATACACATCTGAATAAATAAATAAATAAATTTAAAACTAGACATAATTTGGTTTGTGGATGCTTAAGATTAGTCAGTACGCAAATTAAATGAGAAATAAAAATTAAAATTGCAATAAATTTATATCAAGGTCATTAATTGAATTAAAATAATTATTTTAATTTTAATTAAAATAAAATATGTCACACAGTTCAAAATTTAAGTGTTATTAAAAAAATATTTAAATTAAAATTTGAAATTATTATAATTTTCCCCAGGCCCGAATATGCTTGGAAAACCCCTAAAAGGGTTTTTGGGCCTCTATTGGATCCAAAATGGGCATGGCGGGTCAGAAAGTCTGGACCCGACCTAGCCCGACCTGAGTCGGGCCAACCCATCTTAGTCGTGGATTTGTCTATTAGAGGTGATAAACCACAAAACTATCAGAGTCTAAATGATAGGGGAACCTACATAAAGGGGTGTGGGGTTTGGGTTAGCGGTGGTAGAATGGGATGGATTGACAGGAATTTGATGATTCATGATCAGAGGAGAAGAGGCCATTAGACGACAAATGGAGAGATTGAGGGAGGGTGGCCAAGTCACACGTCAAAAGAGATGACTGAGGGTGGTAGGGGAACCATGGTAGGCTGTCAGCATTGGGCAGTCATAGTTGAATGATGGTGGGGATCGAATGGGAAGGAGACCATTGGGAGGAAACTGGGAAGCGTGGTCAGGCCTGACCAGCAACAATATGATGGGGAGGGTCAGACAATGGGGTGGCTTGGTGGAGAGACTGGAGTGCGATAGAGGGGGGGGGGGGGTAGCAGTGGCAGTGATACCCTGGTTATTTTTTTTAATATTTTTTTAATATTTTTTGATCTACCTCCAGCCCTCCACCTAGATATTTTTTTAAAATTTCTAATGTTTAGTCATGCTATAGTACCTCCACTGATTTTAATTATTTTTCTATGTTTTTTATTTTTTTATTTTTCAAAAGGCTAAGGCCAATGGTCTTTTGAAATTTTCTTTTGGTTATTAGCTGACTACTATCCCCACTTTATCATTTAATTTTTATTTTATTATTTGAGTCTTCTATTTCTAGTGACTTCAAACAATTGTTTTTTATATTATCATACAACAATGCTGTGGAAATTATATCTGACTAAAAAACTCTATTTGGTCATAAGAATTATAGGTAAAATAACACACACACACACACATATATCTCAATGTGTGTTATAAAAATTAATACCCACAAACTTGAAATTTTATCTGATTCAAACTATTTACATCCGTAACTTCTCTATCTGATGTCAGATTTAATCATCATCTTTGGTGTTGGGATTATAACAACACCCTCTCCAAGAATTTAATGTAAACTTAATTTTTCTTGGATTAAAATTTAATATTATTGATTTGATACGAATTTAAGGCACTAAGATGTGCAAAAGAAGTAGATGGAATGGGATTTAAAATTTTACATTTTTGAATGACATAACTACATCGTATTTGGTGACACGTATTCTAGTACAACTGCTAAGGATCTTGTGTGAAGAATTTTATGCAAAAATATTAAATCAAATATTTCCTCGATCGATATGAAACCATGTTCATCAACCACTCATCATCAGAAACCATTTCTTAATGAAACTAAAGATGGATCCCTATAGATCATCCACACTTGCTTCAAAAGTCTATGAGATCATCGATCATTAAATTCTAGGTGCTAACACAGAGATCCGAAAAAGCCTTCAATGTCTTGATGACCACCACATCGATGATCCTTTGATCCATGAAGAATAACTTGAATTGGAAGATCATATCATCTGCTTCTCACTCTATAAAGTGGGAAATAAGAGAGAGAGGTTCTCAATCGTTTTGTAGTAAATATTAATTTTCATGAGATCCCATTTCATGCTTATATAGCGACCCAATAAATTACCTAAAAATGGCTCTTGGTCCCTGGATATTTATTACCCACTATAAATGACATATTATGATTGATTTACTAAGTCATTAATATAATTTATATTTTTATCACTTATATGTAATATAATAAAATATATTACATGATAAATACAAGTCATTAATAAGACTCATTATTCTCGCAAATATTAAATGAACCTTGAATATTAAAATATATATTCATTCGTATAATAATTTTTCCATATATTTACTTTCATACTTTTAAATTTATTAAATAAATAAATTCAGTGCCAATTATTCTATACTATAATAGTGTGAATTTATTTATTTATTAGAGATCATATATTCTTGGAAATATCTTGGAAATCATGGTGGGTCCCACAATGTTCTATACTTCTTTTAATCATAACATTCCATACTTTTGAATATGTTTAGTGTGTGACCCTCTAGGCCCTTATCTCGAGAGCATTGAATACTTTTCATAGACCAGAAGTGGATTCTAGAAACCTATCAAGGTCCCTAAAGTGATAAGGTATATTCATAGTAATGATAACCTTTCATACAGACACACAGTGTGTAGTATAATCTATTTGCCTTGTAATATCTCATAAAGTAGGAAACATACTTTATGTCATCATACTTTCTTTCTTTATTGTATTTTGAACTAACTAAAAAAACTTACCTTCTTCTACCATGTTAATGGATTTAGTGAAGGAACTACCATCTCGATCAACTAAACCAGAGATATCACTTCTTTTCAAAAGAAAAAAAATTCTATCTTGATTATTCAATCAATGCTATACCACCAATAATACACCCAATGCAATCTACCTTGCTATAAAATCAATGAAATATTTTTTCCTCACATGAAATTGCATGATAAAATAGTATACATTGATAATAATATAAATTAAAGATATTATTACTTGTTTTAAAAGATAGGAACCACAAATGACACCTAAAAAATGTGTTATTACTATTAGTGGTTTAGTCCTCTTGATCTCATCTACTTGAGACCACCAAGTGTGAAATTCATGAGAATAAGTCTTAATGCTTATGACCCCCCAATACCTGATATTCAAACCTGACCCATGTCCAATTAGTATGATGTATCTAGACCATAGGACATATTTTTAAGATTAATTTCATAGTATCTCAAGGTTCTCATTATAGCTTGAGAACTACTATAACCTTTTGATATGATAAATAATCTATGGACATTACCATTTAAATATTGGATGTAGAAATATCAACACTATTATGGTAAGTATACATCATGCATAAGTCACTGTATACATGACATGGAAATAAAAAGTACCTTTTAAGATGGGTCTAGGAAACCCACTATTACAACACATTGTGCCTCGAAATTGGATGTTATGAGTTGGACTGTGTGGTGGGGAGTACCATAGGTTAGATTATTAATGGGAATATTCCACTATAGTTTCTTAGAATAGATGAGCATGACTGAGCACCGTCTCAGTAGTTTTTTGATAATGGTAGGAAATGGCTCAATTTTTTATGATTTGGATTCCATGTTCTTGGAGTTTTGTAGTGAAATATCATTTAATATTCTAGAGTAGAATGCAGGGAATTGAGAATGGTTTGGAAACCCATGTAGTTTGGGTTCTCTGGTTAAATGAAAAATGAGAATTCTTAAGGACGAGAAATGTTATGGTGGGGAGTTAGTAAAACTCCATTCCTGGATGTGTTATGAAATCCAACGAGATTTTTTTCATTTACAAGATGATTCATTTTGATAACTGTGAATCAGAATGAGGTTCTAAGAGTTTTAACATTCAAAAATAGCATTTTGGACATTATTCAAGGCATGGGTGATGAACAAGGGGTTCAGGAGGCCATCAAAGGAGTGGTTGGGGTGGGTTTTGCTGAAAAGTGTAGCAATAGCCCATTCATGTCATTAATACCCTATTCATGAAGTGAATATGGTTCATGGGGTGTATTGGGGAAAATTAAATATGTGAAAATGGACCCATATTATATCCCCAAAATTTCACGGCATGACCCAAATGTTCACGCCATGAATGTTTCCAGGAATTTTTTTTAATTTTAAAAGGGGGCTTGACCCCACCCCCTTGTCATCGAATGCACATAACACATAAGGAGGCTTCTACCCAAGCTAACGCTCCCTAATTTTCTATTTGTTCTTGGTGATCTTCGGTGAGATAAAATTACTTTGTTACGTAATTTCTTCCACCCCCTTCCTACAATATTGTTTTCTTTCCATCTTTTTTTATTTTGGTGCGAACTAGTTTAGGGTTTTCATTGATTCTGCTAGGGAATAGTTTAATTAAACATTTCTGATAGTTCTTTTACTTAGCCTATAAAGGGGAAAACCCAAGATGACATCCACCTGCTATCAAATTCCATTATATTGAGTAACATCATAATTTGAAAATTTTTAATGGTTTTCACCCTAAAATAAATTACCAAGCTGTTAAATTGGGTTTATAAATTCGGGATTGTGTGTGGAATAGGTTCAGGTGCATGTCAGGAGTGGACCATACCCTATTTCTGATAGTTTCAGTGGGAAAATATGACCTAGTGGGTCTTAGGAGTTTATGGATATTTATATTAATTTGATTAATTAATTATAATATTTTATAATTAATCAATTTTTTAAATTTGTTGATGTTTGGTTTGAGATAGGATCTTGGGTTGTTGAGATGAGCTTGGTTGAGCATGGATGAGGCTGGACAGACCATAGAAATTTCTACTAGCCCCTTATAAATAAATGATTAAATATACTTAAAGGTAGGTGGTCTCATGTACTTTCACCAGGGAATTTATGTTCTTTTTGAGTTTCATGTGAATGATCGGGCATTCCACAGAGGGATATTCCCCCAATTAATTTAATTAAATAGAATATTTCAATTAAATTAAAATGTACAATTGAAATGAATAAGCGCCAGGGGTCATGAACAACTATTGGGTGCTAGATTGTCACCTCTGGCACTGATGGCTATGGTCAGGACTATTGAAATGCCAAATGGACTCAAGAACTATTGATAGGTGAGTATGGACCTACTAGGACCCATTATCCCATGTATAGGGGCATGATTCATCTCCAAGGTGGAGGTAAGGGTGGACTAGATATCCTAGGAAATTTGGGCCAGAGAGGATTAAATTTATGAATTTCATTCTATTCAGGCTCGTCGAGATGAGTATGGGACGAGCAACCCTCTTCCATCTGATGTGACTAGGCTTAGGTGGATAGACCTAAGATGGATCAAGATTGGGTTGGGTGAGTGGACCGACCCGGAGTGACCATGAGGACTATGATAGACCGTGGTACATCTCTTGACCATTAACTATGTTCTAGGACCCAGTTTAGGTAGCAAGGCCATGATACACTATTCATGATTCCATGGGATGTGATGTCCTAGTTCATCGAGTGTTAACCCGAGACTAAGACTTAAACTGATACCCCATGCGTGGGTTCCTCTGCCATATTGAGATTGAGGGAACCTAGTAGGTTCCCCTTTGACTGACCAAACCTATGAAGGTGTGTGTGAGAGTGAATCATGTGTAAATATAAATCCTGTAATGGAATGATGTGTCCAAGGTGCTACAAACAGTGATGATGGGAGTGGGTGTTTGGAAAACCCTTGTGTTTTCTTTATTTATGGAATGACCCCTCAGGGCAGTTGTAACAAGGTTGGGTTTCCATATATATGGATCTAGGTACAGGGTTGGGCATCCAAATTTTGGATCTAGTTAATATTGGAGCTGCCTTAGATTTGGATCTTGGTATATGGTTATGGATGAAATAGATTTGGAGCTGGATGAACGAGATACTATGGGTTCAATCCCGTTTTTTGAGATTATGGTTATGGATTCCATGGATTTGGGGCTAAATGCACAAGATATCATTGGTTGGAACCCTAAATCCACGAGATTATGGTTATTCCTACCCCAATATGGATATGGATGCATGAAGTACTATGGGATTCACCCCCAGAGTCTTGAGGATATTAATAGGGGATACCATGGATTTGGAGCCCGAATGATAGGTATTCATGGGTTATGTCCTCAAATTCGTGAGTATATGATAAGAGTTAACATGAATTTGGATCTTGGATGATAGTAATGTCATGGGATGGGTCCCTAGAGTCATGAGGATTGGTTATAGATGCCATTTATTTGTATCCTGGTTATTAATTGGGAGGCACGGTATTTGATACATGCTTAGAGACACCCTAGCACTGGCCAAAGCAGGTATGGTCAATCAAGATCATAGAACTAAGGATTGAAATTTTTTATTTATTTATTTTAAGTAGTTATTTATTTATTTCAGTTTAGGATATCACATACACATATCAAGGCATATGATATCTAGTATGGGACCATATTGGTGGTTCCCTATGGAGTTTTTTACTCACACCCTAATTGGGCCGCTATTGCACATGGGTACCTATACGTAAGTTCATTTGGTTGATGGAAAAGGTTTGGGATGAGGCCTCTAGTTTGGTCGAGTGGGTTGGATCAGATGTGTACATAGATCATGGGATGAGGTATGAATTTTGGATTTCATGGATCCAATGTTTTTATTTATTTTTCTTTTATTTATTTTGTATATGTAATCAGCCTAGTGGGTGGTTAGTATATGTATGGCATGGCTGTTTAGGCCTTTACTAAATTTCATATATTATTGTTCGATATTTTATTTATCCTATATACTCTTCTATTTCTTGATGATGTTTGATGTTTAGTTATTTTATTTATTACTGTATGTTATGATACATGTGGAATAGTCTCCCCATAGTACCATCTTATATCCCCTACTTCTAGTCAGCATCCTATATTATATGGGGAGGCACACTAGAGGTCACATGGTGAATTGGTCTGAGTATTGTTCATAGAGTGAGTCAGAGAAAGGCATTAGACAAGGGATTCAAAACACACTTAAATATTTCAAACCTATGGACTTCTTATAATACACATATTATGGTGAAATATATACTTTTTTTCAATAAATAAATCTGTTTTAAATATGAAACATTTCACCAATTTATTTTCTCCAAAAATATTGAAAAGTTTCATTATCAATCAACATGGTACAAGTTATCTACACCAAACTTATGTTCTTCTATTCAAAAAACCATTTTTTTCATGGTTTATATGCTTTATTGAGTTCATGGTGAATTCCATGATTCTCAATGTTGTCTTCAAATCTTTCAATATAATAATCAATATAATTGTCTGTTTGGATCTTCTTCTAGGAGAAACCATACATATTTTCTGTACTTATTCTAAAATTATTGATCATTTTTAGAGAATATGGATTTTTTTTTCATGAAAATAATGAATGTGATATGAGTAAAGTAATCTATAAAATAAATAAAATACTTATCTCCATTTATATATTACTTCGTTATAGACACAATAATGTTAGAATGAATGATCTCCAATGGATGATACATTTGAATCTCAATTTTCTTGTGAAGGTAATTAAAAATATTTTACTTTTTAAAAATAAATAAAATCTAGTTTCTATCTATTTTTATCATATGAACATCACAAGTATTCTATCATTGGGTAATATTTCTCATGTTCTTTTTTATCCAAGATGAACAATTCTTTGATGAAATAATTAATTTTCCTCTTTTAAACTTAGATAACATGAATTTTTAGGACCACTAACCTAAAAAGAGTTTCTACTTGGTCATTATCTTCTTATAAATACACATCCATATTTTAACATCTTCATTAATAACCCATATTTCCTAAACAAAAATTCATTTCCTTCAACAAATATATTAAATACACTAAACAAATTATGTTTCAACCCATCAAAATTCAACGTGTTCTCAGACTTCAAATTATCTTTTTTAATAACTTCTGATCTAAATATTTTAATTTTAAAAAACCCATTATTTACAAATTTTATTGAGCCTCACTTGAAATTTTAAACATTATTCAAGTTCTTTAAATATCCTATAATGTGTGAAGAACATTAACTATCCATAATCTATAGACATTCCCTTTTGATTCTTTAAGTAAAAGTTCAACAACATTTTTTTTTATTTTTCATACTCTCAGTCACTTGAGTATTAAATTTCATACTCTATTAAGGATTTATAATGTAAATTTATTCTTCAATAGAGTGATTTGGCAGGTCACATATTCTACAAACCTCTTCTAATGGTTGAAACTTATTTTGAACCTTTAGTCCATAATTTTCAGGTTGATTTTGAACTTTTATTCTTTGAGTGGGTTGAATCCCCCTCAATCATTGAATTAAAAACATTCTAATATTATAAAAACAATGTAAATTAAACCAAAATCTCATTTGTAATTTCCTTAAGCCTCTATAATGCCAACATTATACATAAAATTCATAATTTTATCTGAAAATAGTTTGTTGTCCATAAGTTTAAACCCACCATTTTTTTAATTTTTGACTATCAATATTGGATATTTTTTGAAAATAAAATTTTTGGTAGACTCACAAAAACTTTATCTTCACTATATAATTATGTTCATATTTTTTGAATCACTATTTGTAGAATTTTATTACTTTTAATTCAGTGTTACCAAAATTTTATGATTTCTAAGAATCATCCTGTTTTGCTACAAACTTGACCTTATTCACTTATAACTTAGAATATGAAATTTAAATTTAATCATTTATGGACAACTTGAATATCATAATTCAATTAGACTTAAAATACTTTTATAATCTTCATATTTGAGCTTTATCTAATTTCTTGAATAGAATTCTAAAAGTTTGATTTATATTTGTCCAATTATTATTCATCATCGATCAACTTATGTTAGAAAATATCAAACTATATTTCCTTAAATTTAACCCTTTATTTCATTTAAAATTTTAAAATCCTATCTTCAGCAAGAAACTTCTTTAAGTAATTGATATCTTTCATCAATATTTATACTTTATTAGTATGAAAAAAAACATTATTTCTTGGTGCTTGATTAAATTTGTTTAAATTTTTGATTTCCTTATCTAATTTTGAGATCTTTGAAATATATCAATTGAATCATCACTTCAATATAAACTCTATTTTAGTTTATTCCTCACTTTCAGCATTGATTCTTTCATTGTCAGTGAAATAATCCTCATTCACTTTTGCAACTAGTAACTTTTCATCAATTTTATTGGAAGTATAAAATTCCTCTTCATTATAACTACCATCATAATCATAAAAATTTGATAAGAAATTTATATTTTTTTGTTTATAAAATTTCTTACATTTTACCTTTGAAGAAAACATTTACTTGTTAATTTTTTTAGCTTTCTTGTTTAAGAAACTACTTGAACTCTTATGGCCATCTTCACCATCTTCTTATCCATTCAACTTAGGATATTTTTCTTCAAAATGTTCTATATCTCCACACTTGAAACACTTTAGTGGTATATTTCCCATAAAATTTCCTTTCCTCTTCTCACACTTCTAGTAATGAGTGATAAGAGTTTGTCAAACCATTCTTCAACATATTCATATACATTAGAATCTTAATCTTCCAATATCAATTATTTCTTACTATTTTATTATTTCAAAGGTTTAAAGGAAATTTCATTTTAAAAATTTATCTTATTATAAAATTCACTTACCTTATGTATTTCATAATCAATTAGAATAATATATAGATCATATAATAGAAGTGTACCCAAATCACGGTCTTTAAGTGTTGAGACCTTTGCATCAAACCTATCCATAAAAATGAATATAATCTTCTTAAAAACCATAGTATCATACAAATTCTCACCCAAACCTCTGATGGAGATCATAGATTCATTTAAACTAGAAAAGAAGTCATATAATATTTCAACATCATTCATCTTAAGGTCTTCATTCATCAACCTCCAAACCTATAGTTTAACTTCCTTCAATTTCGTTCTTCCTTTATATATATTTTCTAATTTATCCTATATGTTTTTTTTCATATTTATTCCTTTCAATTTAAGAAAATCCTTTTCTAAAAGTGATGATAAAATAAAATTCCAAGCATGAGAATCATTTTATAGATTCTGTTTATCAACTACTATTATAGTAATAACTTCAACATGGGGAAAAACCATCTATAGGAGCCTCCAAAACATCCAGACTAATTGATAAAAAATATAAAAAAATACGATCTTTCCATATTCAATATTTTTCCCATAAAAAGTGAGAATCCACTTACAGTTAACTGAATTTAGGCTATCTATAATCACAATATAATTTTATAAATGAAAAATTTAAACATAGACTAACAATTTCTCTCCAGACCTTCAAACAATATATCATCTTCAAATGAAACTTGAATGTTATGATACCAATTGAAAATGACCCATGAGAGTAGTGAGAAATCACTAAAGGGCATGAGTGAATCAGTGAATTTAATTACCTTTTAAGTTCCTTTTAGAAATAAATTTCATCACATATTAAGGTGAATAACTTGATCATTATCACACATATCACAACACATACAAAGAAGACACAAAATATTTTAAAGAGTTCACTTATAAAAATGAGTAGCTAATCATTCACATGACCCAAGATCACTTGAGACCATATAGTACACTAGTATCATCATTCTAGATTAAAAATGATAAGGGTTTATCTAGGTGGTCATGATACTCAAAATGTTTCTAAACTTTTGTAAAGTGCTACCACATAAAATAAATGATATAGAATATATTTTCTAATAAGAGAGTCAACAATTATATCAGAATTCCATAAAGTTGTCTTTATGATTATTTTTCTTCTCCTTCATCTTCTTCCACTTTATCTTATTCTTTTACTTATACAATAATGAGTATTATCCCTATGTGAACTACACTATACACTAACTACTTCTCTCTCGAAAATAATCTTCTCAATATGTTTTTTTAATGCATATATTAATTTTTACAATTTAAAAAAATATATTTATTTCCAAAAAAAATATTCACATTTAAATTTTAATTTTAAATTCAAATTTGAACTATCAAATTCCTACTAATATTATTATCTTACACTCAATTTCCTGTATTTTTTTCTTCTCCAATCTATCAAATCTGTCCAGGTGATCATAGCATGATTGAATGTATTGTGACATAACTAACTAGATCCTCGAAAAGATCTTTCTTTCATGGAATGAAAATATTTCTTCACAGTATGAGTTATTATTTCTTTTACTCCAGGTTTTCATACTATAATATGGAACCATACATCATAGTTCAGAATATCAAACCACCTCAAAACATTCAATGTATTAATTCTCATGATTTCATATCCTGATGTGAATTTTTTAAATCAGATATCCATGGATTCCATCATGGTGTGGGAAACATATTCACAAAATAATATATATTATCCACTATTATTATCATGAATTAAATTTATGATATTTAATCTATAGAAGATCAAACTTTTCATCATCATATTTATACTTCCAAACTCTTCTTAATTTATGGTAAAAAATCATTCTAGAAATCCTTTATAATTTTTGAAACTTCTTGTTAACCTCAAAAAATATCCCTATTAACTTTTGTAAACATCATATTTAGGTTAAGTAAAAATATATTACACATCATAGAAAATACTTATTTATTAGATATAAAAAAATACATATCACAACTAGGCACCGCTGACAACATAGACACCCCATCTTAACATGGCCGTCAGGTCCTAGCCTACCAGGTACCACCGTTTTCCCCACAGACACATGGTCCCCTCCCTGGGGGCCCACCCACATAACTAAATGGGTCACCTGACTAATGAATGTCCCCACAATCCAACACATGTTCTTTCCAATATTATTTTCCTTACTCACACACACCCTATAAAACTTCCTAGAAGATCACCCATCCTGATCACTACTCTAGGCCAAACATGCTTAACTATGGAGTTCTAATCAGGTAGGATCCCAAAAAGAAATGTGCACCTTATTATCATGAGTTATATCATTTGGTAATTTAACCTTTTATCATTATGGGGTGTTACATTCACCCCCTTTAGAGCACAACTTCCTCATTGTTGACCCTATATCTCAACATAGGAAATGCCACCCTACTTAAGGCTGAGTTCCTCCTTTGATACCAATTGTAACAACAGGGTCCCACTGGCAGCACAAACACCATACCTTAACATGTCCATCAGGTCCTGGAACTCCAGGTACCACCAGTTTCCCTATAGACACATGGTCCCCTCCCTAGGGCCCACCCATGTGCCCGAATGGGTCATCTGACTAATGAATATCCCCACAAGCCAACACATGTTCTTTCTAGTGTGATTTGTCCTCACTCAAACACACCCCAATAAGCTTCCCCGAAGGTCACCCATACTGATCACTAATCCAGGACAAGCACGCTTAACTGTGGAGTTTTAATCAGGTAGGATCCCAAAAAGAAAGGTACATCTTGTTGACATGAGTCATATTATCCCATCATTTAACCCTTTATCATTCTGATTTTTTAAATTATGTATATTAAAAATCTTACATATGAACTTTTTGTTATGGAATTATCTAAATTTCTAACCAAAGATAAATCCTCCTATAATAGATATAAAATTTGTATCTAAAAATTCATATATATGGAAAACTTACATAAAATCTTATGCATCTTAATAAGTTTTCCCTTCATCAAATTTTTATTCCTTTTTAATAAAAACCACATGCATTATAGTAAGGAAAACCTTACACTTAAAGGACTTTCACATTCTTCATATTCAAACCTACTTAGATTAAAAAACCTCTATAACAATTCTAAACAAATCCAATTATCTTTAAAAAATTATAGGATCCAAAAAAACATTCACCTTATATAATAAACTTTATTTAATATGATTTTGAATATTATTTATGTATTTATAACAAAAAAAATCACATGAACCACATCAACTATATATTTCCACATCATTTCTTCCCTTTTTTAAAATAGTAAGTAAAAAGATTCTTCATCAAATATAAATTTTAGAAAATATTCCTTGAATTTAAAAAAACTTCCCTTGGACACAAAAACTTTCATATTTCAACATTTTCCATAAACATCTCTTAGTGAAAACATTTATGATATTAATTGATCACACATTTTTTATTGTACATAATTTGGTAGTTTGTATTTGATTTTATAGTATTTAGATGTGTTTCTAAGAGGATAATTCTTCCAATTTGTGATATTTATATATTTGGTGCTAATCTCCAACTCATGACCTATTAGAGGTGGTCTTTGAGATCGAAATTTGATTTCATTATCGAATTAGGTGGTGTTTTGACAGAATAAGGCCATGATAGATTGGTATCAAATAATTTATTTTATATCTTGGTTGAGGTGTAGAGTTAAAAAAATGTTAAGTATTAGATTCTTTGGGAAAACTAAGGCAATAGTGTTAGAGGTATTAGGATCTACTTTTATAGCCAAGATAATCTAGCATTGGGCATGGCGACCGATGTGATCCTACACACAAACTTTGATTGTTTTCCAACTGATTTGATTACTTAGATCAATGATTGTAGGGTACAATTAGGTTGGTAGATACATCATATAGATATTAGAACATGATATAAGTTCATTCTTTCATATAATAAGGGAATTATTCTGGGGACAGACAATTGGGAAGTTATGGCGATATTTTTTTCAATTCCGACTTTATTATTCTATTAAATCATAGATATTTTCACTTACTTTTGAAATTTTCATCATTCCATATGGAAAATCCTATATAATGTAATTATTTAACATTGATCAGGTCTGCACCTTCTACTATTCCAAGCATTGAGTAATGTAGTGTTTGGGAAATATCATGTTTTTGAGATATTGTGATTTGAATTAAGAGATAATATGATAAGTATGTGTGATATAATTTCATTTTTATGATGGTTGGGCCATATTTGATTAATTTTCTCATTTATTTTAATGTAATGATGGTTTTATCATTATTTGATGTTTGATCCCTCTTTTACTGTACACTTTGTTTTTTTATTATGATGAAAATTGTGTTATGGTGCTTGAGTTCTCTTTGGTTTCCCATTTCTGACATCCTTATTATAGTTGTGATTTCCCATGATACTTAAGGTTTGGATATTGGTGGAAAATGATAAAATTTATGGGTCATGTGTGAATTTGATTAATTGTGATAGGTTTTGTTTGTTTCATGATGATCTTGTTTCACAGTTGGTAGGAAGGTGGAGGATGGATATTTTTTCTTAGGGAAATGTTTTGTGACCTGAACGAATATTTTGTAAGTTTATGTTTTGTAACTTAACCATGTGTTTTATATGGTAATGTGTAATGACATGGATATGTGTTCTGAAGGGTGATGTTCTGTGACCTTGATACAAGACCTTGTTACTCATCGATGTGAGAAGACGTTATTGGATGCGATAGAAAGGTGATATAAATTATTTATTATCTTTGATGTTTTATGATATATGATCAATATTTAGACCATTACAGTGGGGTGTGAATTGACATTTTCATTACACCAGTAGTGACTTGATGATTGTTTATTTCATAAAAATGATGATTCTATTGGGAATATTAGATCTAGATTATGATAATAATTCTTTTGAATAATAATCTACTCTTTTGGCAGTTGTGTTAGAAATTTCAAACTTATCTTATACGAGGGGTAATATTCGTGGAGTTTGAATGTGAAAGGTTCAAACCATCATGATATTATTGTGAATGGTTGAAAATGATGAAAATATATAACCTATATGGCATTTATGTATATGAGAATATGTTATTCTGATGGGAACTATGAATTTGTTCAATCATGATGGATTGACTGCCATTATGACTTTCTATAGGCTCAGTTAGAGTCATTTACTCAATTAAGTTCATTCCTAGACCATTTTTTAGAGTAACCATAACCTTGTTCATATTATATTATAGAGACATGTGTCCTCATTATACTACATAATTCATTCAATTGGGGACTCATGTGGAGTATGGTGATGAATATTGTTCTTTTTAGTTTTATATATTTTTTTATAGAACAACTTCAGCATGAGTAGAGAAGACCAATGTACCACTTTTATTTAGTGAATTATTATACATAGATAAATTAATACAGATAGCTATGAGATCTCATACATCCATTGGGACTATGATACAACTGGTGTCAAAAATAAATAGTGGATTTTTAAGTCCATTGTGGTGAAATTTATGTCATTGACATTAAGAGATTTTATAGACCAGTGTATCATGTAGTAGATGGATGATTGTATTTATCTCAAGAGTGAATGACACTAGTTTAAAATGATGTTTTTTAGTGGTTCAATCAGATGTTATGGGATTTTATTATAAGTTATGGTAATGAAATTGTTGATTAGTCAAAGGATAAATGAATTCTTAGTCTGTTTTAGGTAGAATGCGATGTTACTAACCAGACTGATAATCCATGGAATTATAAAATTGAGATGAGGGGGTGGAAGGGTAGTGGTGATATTGTTAAGGTTACTATTTATGATTAATTTATTAATTATAATCATAATGTTTTGAGATAATTTACAACATTACTTCGTATAAATATAGGTACGTTAGAGGGAACTACCTATATTCTTATCATTCTATATTTGTTGGTTTCATAGTAAGGATATTCATTGATTCCCTCAAGTGAGGATGCAAGTTTTAAAGTGATTCTTTTAAGATAAAAAAATATGACATTTATACATTGTTGTAATCTTATGAACTTTTAATTAATGTTCAGTTCACTCAAATGGAAGGAAACTTTATTCTGTTTTGTGAAATTTTTCTTGGCGATGCTTCTTATAGATGAGATAATGTACTACACGGATCTCTATTGATGGTCATACTACATTTTCAATGGATTTTTTATTCCTAAATTCAAGTGGAGGTTTGGTAAAGAAGTTAATTTTTCATTGGGTTCTTTGAATCCCTTTTGATATATCAAATCAATTTTGAGTGTGGTACAATTAAAGTTCATGTGACCATAACCCACATATCATATGAGGGGTGGACGATTCCCTTGATTAGAGTGTGATGAATGCATAAATATGTTAGTGAAATCACATGAGAGAAAAAAAATTATATGAGGGTGTAATTCCTTTATTTGAGGTGATGTGTATGGATAAAAAAATTAATTAGAAACAATGAATTGTATTTGGTTCTTGGTTTTTATCTTCTAGAATTATGGATTCCACATTTTAAAGGTGTATTTTTATGTATATTTTCATATTGAATTATGGATTGAGATTTTTTGATGGTGTATATTATATGGAATATTGTGCATTTGACCTTGTGAGAGTTAATTCACTAGAGGTTGTGAGGTTTTAAAAACGAGATTATGATTTTTAAAGATGATTTGTTTTGAAGGTGTATCCATCGTAATGGTCCTAAAATTTTAGTTTTAGAGTTTATGAATCATCATGGAAATTTTGATAACTCCATAATTGATTGGTAAAGTGGTAATTTAACCTAGTAAATGGACTTATAAATTTTTTTATGATGGTTCAATTGAGTTTAAAATATAGTTTTTACCATTGGGTGGATGTTTGGAATGGATTAGACAAGTGTTGATCAATGATAAATTTGATAAATTAAATAAGGGGTCACACACATTTTTTTCATTTTTGAGTAAAACAATCATTTTACTCAGGAAAACAGGGTTGACAAGTTTTCCCAATCACACCATTGATTTTGGAACATAGTTTCTTCCTTAGTGTATAAGTTTGATGTGAATTGGAGCACCTATAATTTTCATGAATTTTTGAACTAATTAATTTATTAAATTGTGTTGTGGATGGTATAATTAATTTTCTATTAAATAGTTACTCATAATTGAATTCCATTAGTTCCTTTATTCTCAATATTCAATGTTTCATTTATCACTAACATAATTGAATGCTAAGTTTCAACCTCAAATTGAGCCTATTTTCAACATTTATCTATAAATATACTATCAAGGATCCTTTTCATCATTTTCATACAATTATAGAGAGGAGAATAAGAGATTATGTAGGGGATACAACAGACCCTCAAGGAAGAATTAAAAACATCCTTCTCAATTTCATTCCTATAATTTATTCATTGGAGTCTATTTATCAATTAATTACTAAAGAAAAATATATTTAATCATGATTATTAATTCATAAATTCTCACAACTACTCATTAAATTACAATTGAATTATGGTGTTTATAAATTATAAACTCAACATAATTATCATTGAAATGTTTGAAGTTAATTATTATTAAAAATTTAGAAACTTGAAAATGTAAAGAAATTAGAAATGATTTATTATTCTTGGAGTGGGGGTGCATTATCACTATGCATTGGTTGCCGTGGCTTGTACAACCATTCTTCTACAAAAAAGGATTTTCTATGATGGTTAAAGAATTATGTTAGCATCATCAATGAAATATGATAGTGAAATTGAATTAAAGAGGGGTAATGATGGTGGTTTAATATCTAGGAATTTTGAGGCGCAATAGGTGTTGGAAAATAAGAAGGTAGATGGAGAAGACAACATAAAATTAGAATGTTGATACATGAATGAAATTAAATGTCCAAAGGGTTTTGATTCATCCCTGCTTATTGCCTTAAGGTTCTTGGTGTGAATTTCCCTTAGGGATTTCACCATGATTTTGGGAATGCCGAACACCAAATTCCTATATCCTTGCAAAATCAATGTTGGTAGAATATATATAGGTAATTTTTGGATTGAAGAGATTAATTCTTATGGAATCTCTTCATCCACTTATTTATCGATCCAAATCAGTATAAATCACACCAATTTTATCTCACCATTTTGATAAAAAACATTGATTTGATCAAAATGAGACAACTCTTGGAGGGGGGGATGATTAGATTTTAAAAAATATGAAATCCCATCGTTACGACTAATCTTGTCATTATTCAATTATTATAAAAAATATTTTATTTGATTTTTATTTTTTGTTTTGTTTTGTTTTATAATATACATATAATTTTTTTACTAAAAATATATATTCTAAAAACACTTAAAAAATAATTTGGCACATATATTTTTTATAAACAAACTAATTCCCAAGGACCATTTTTTAGGGAAGGAGCTTTGATAATTCTATCCCCATTTCCAGTGTGGGTTTCAATATGTTTGTCCACCTCATCAATACAAGCCCAAAATTTTATGACCAATCAAAAAAAATACTTTTATTGATTTATTTTATGAATAAAATTATAATAATCCCCCACTTTTATTGATAAACATTAAGTATACAGATCACGAGTGAATCATTATAAATAATAAAGTTGTCTTTAGATTTAAACCTTTTCTTAGTATCAATATATTAAAGTATTATAACATTTAATTTTTTTTGAAACATTAATATTGTTTATTATTGTGATAAACCATAAATATCATACATACAAAAATATTTTCATCCAATAACTCATTTTTTAGCACTTTTATTTCCATGTGATTATATCCTTTTCATTAACTATCTAAGGAGTAAACCCATTAACTCCTATAAGAAGTGACACAACTTTTATGCTCACATAGGCAAAATATTACAATGTGTTTCCATTATTATAACACATAACTCATCTAGTCTTAATATTTTGTCAAGAGTTTATAACTAAACCTCTAATCATAATAGAAAATATTGACAACAAGCAGTTGGGGTTATAATTGTCAATATCAACAATCATCTTCATAACTTGTTTTTACCCATTAAACACTTTGATTAGGATATAACTAAAGAAAGTGTTAGTTTTACATTAAAAATTGATTTATTATATGGGTTTTAACCCCATATATTCATTAATTATATGAGTGATCTCTCTCAATATAGATTTTGTAGATAGATCCAAAAGGTTTTTAAATGATCTCACATAGAAAATTTTATGGTAAAATTTTATAACAATTATCTCATATAATCATGTCTTAAACTTATATTTATAGAATTTCTATTGTACATGAAACTATATGATTTTTATAAAGTTAATTCACTATAAAAATTGATAGATATAGGAGGAATTGGACTAGGAAACAATATAATATATAATAATAGATTCCTAATCCATTCAACTTTCTTTCCACATGCTGCTGAGATGATAAACTATGACTCTATGGTCAAATGTGAAATATAACAATTCTGATGTGGATTAATCATTACCAATACTGGTAACCTAAATCACATCAGTGTATCCTTATAATACCATCAATTAATAATTATAGTATAGAAATAAATATTTTTTCTTTCTCAAGTACCCAAATATTCTCATTATAGATATCTAATGAACCATGTGAGGATTACTAGAATATATACTCATTTTACACACCAATAAAGAAATATCAGGTCTAGTACAATGCTTCTCATACATTAAAGAACCGATTTCACTTGTACACTCAATTTTTTCTTCGACTCTTCCCGTATTAATAAACAATTTAACACTAAAATCAAATAGATTATTAGAATCCTTGAAACCAAGTTGATCAAATTTATTTATCATTTTTCTATAGAATGAGACTAACTTAATTAATAATCCACACTATTCTTTATAACTTCAATAACTATAATATTATCAACTATTAAAAGATCCTTCATTTTAAAAATAGAGGATAAACAATTATTTTTATCATTTACACTAATCGTATTGGTTCCAAAAATTAATATATAATGCACATATAAACGTACAATAAATCCGTATTCTATTATGAACTTTGAATAAACACACTTATCCATATTATTATGAGTAAATCCATTAGATAAAATAATAGAATAAAATTTATCATTTCATTGATTCATATCTTGTTTAAGTACATATAGAGATTTAACTAGTTTATATAATTTCTTTCATTACCTTGTAAAACAAACCCTTCTGGTTTCTCCATGTAAATATATTCATTTAAGTATCTATTTGAAAAGGTCGTTTTAACATCCATTTGATGGACACATAAAATGATTAATTAAATATAATGAAAATAAAATCATCATCGAAGTAATCTGAGCTATAAGAGAATAAGTATCAAAATATAAAATCTCTTCTTTTTGTCTGAAACATTTGGAAACCAATTTAGATTTAAAAGGTTGAATACTACCATTGGAATCCTACTTCTTTCTGAAAATCAATTTACAATCAATATATTTTAAACCTCTTATTAACTCCATAATAACCCAAGTATTATTCCCCATAATATAATTCATTTCATCATTATTTTCTCCTTTCCATAAAGTGTTATCTCTATAATTCATAAATACTTTATATGTATTTGGGTCATCTTTAATAGTCAATACCATAGGTTACTTATTCAAAATATGATTATTTTGATCTCCCTTAATAAAAAAAACTATGAAATTAGGAAAAATAAAATATTGATGTAGATTTTTCACTTTCCTAAGTATTTTAATCTATTTAGGTTCAACTAAAGAATTGTCATTATTCTCAACTATTGTATTTGAACTATATAGAGCATAAGATATAGTGTTATGAAGAATAAACTCCTCGAAATCATCTTTATAAAATTTATTTTCAAAAACCTCTACATATCTTGATTCAAAAACAATAATAGATTCCAAATCCAAAAATATATATGCTATTATATTATATATATATAAATAAAACAGCTTTAATCTCTCTAGGACCAATTTTAGTTCTTTCAGTATCTAGAAATCTATAGTAAGCTAAAAACCTAGACACTTTTAAATTTTAAAGATTGGGTCTTATAACTTTCCAAATTTCATAAGGATATAACTTAGTTTCCCTAGAAGTAATCCTATTATGAATATGACATGCAACCAATAAAGCTTTGACCCTTAAATTTAATGGTCACTTAGATATATTAATCATGAAATTTACTATTTCTACCAAAGTATAATTTTTTAATTTTCGATAAACCATTTTTATAAGGTGGGCAAGGAGTAGTGCTTTGATTAATTATACCATTTTATTCATAGAACTCATTAAATTCATTAATAAAGTATTCACCACCTATATCTGAGAATAATTATTTAATAATTTTGTTTAATTAGTTTTAAAATTCATATTTATACTTTATATACATATTAAAGGCTTAATATTTTGTTCTAAATAAATAAATAAATATATATATATATATGAAAATCACCAATAAAAATTAATAAAATTTCTTTTTCCTTCATGAGTTAAGCAAACCGTTTAATTCAAAAATATCAGAATATACCAATTCTAATATATATCATAATTTTTCTCAACACTTTGAAATGGTTTTTAAACTATTTTATATTCTATAAATGTTTCAAATTTATTAAATTAATTTATAAAGTTAAATAAGTTTAAATTATTCATTACTTTTATGAATTATAATTAACATGTCCCAAATGACTATGCCATAAATTAGAGGACTCAATCTAGTAAGAAAAATATTCAATTATATTATTAATAGACAGTTGATACATGCCATCATTTGAGTACCCCTTCCCCACAAAAATGACTCCCCTCGACAATATAACCTTGTTAGATTCGAATAGATCCTGAAATACCTTCTTACATAGAAGATCAATAGAGACTAAATTATTTTGAATCTCAGGTACATACAACACATTTAGAAGAGTCTACTTCTTCCTAAAAGTAATATCTAGCGCCACACTTATTCTTCTAGTGACATTTATTCATGATTTATTTCCATGGTGTTTTTCCTTCATAATAGTATTATACTCAATTGTTTTAAAAATAAAATTATCCATGCACACATGCAATATTTCTCTAGAATCAAGCCATTATACCATCTTCATTGAAGTCATCTTGAATTGAGATATCATCGTAACTAGATTATATTCATTCATCATATTTCCTTAAGATTTTTCAACTTTATTTCAATTAAAAAAATACCTTATAAAATGACCTAGTTTTCCATAGACATATATTTCTCCTTTATTCTTGTAAGTATTTTCTTTCTTCTTGAATTGTTGAATTTTCTTCTAGATATGTAAGTAAGAGTTTGGTTGTGCCTTTACCATAATGATATTAACCTTGGTATCAAGTTTTTAAGCCATACCCACATCTCTCAACATGGATTATTCTTTAATGCGAAGAATATTTTACCATTATTCAAAGGAATTATATTCACTCTTTTTAATGAAAGATTTACCAAATTATTTCCACATAGGCAGTAATTTAACAATAATTACCTCAACTTGTAAAGTTTATGGTATATTAATATTAGGGGAAATAATTTTTTTGCTATAAATTAGATCTCATGAAATTAATATAACACCAGCTTGTGATTAACAATTTTAAAGTTAAGATACATTGAAATAAGAAATTTATTGGTACCTTCTTGCTATACTTTTTACTTGAATTCAAGTGCACCCCACATCTTTGAAGTAGACTTAATTTGGATAAAATAGTCATAAAGATGATTTGATAATGTGTTGAGAATATTTCCTTAACAAAAATCCTCATCATATTGAAATTTCTTCCTCATTTTTCAAATGTGTTCAACTTGAGTCATGTCAAAAGGTCTATCGTCACGATTTGGATAAGGCTCATCAAAAATTGAAGCAAGGTTTTGTTTTAGGATGTACAAAATATTCAACACTATAAGAATAAAATTTATCTTATAATTAGACCAAGAGAAGTTGTTTCCATCGAAATGGTCAAGATTGAGCATATATTGGTTCATCACTTTAAGGGATTCAAAATACATTTTCTAGGTTCTTACTTGTCTCAAAATGTTTTGATTTTTAGAAAATCAGAAGGAAAATAGAGAAGATAATAGAAAATGGGAATATTTATGTGTGAATGAAATTCAATATCTGAAAGTGTTTGATCAAAACCCACATGTCGGTGTAAGATTATTAGTGGAAATTTCCCTTGGGGATTTCAACTAGATTTTTGGAATGTCGAACACCAAATTATGACAGCCCTATAACATTGATGTTTGGAGAATATATCTAGATAATTTTTAGGTTGAAGAGATTTATTCTTAAGTGATATCACCATTCACTTATTTATAGATCAAATTTAGATTGAATCACACTAATTTCATCACATCATTTTGATCAAAAAACACCTTGATTCAATCAAATTAAGACAACTCTTGGTGGGAGGGGGAATCGATCCAAGTTTAAAAATTTTGAAATCCAATCATTACAACTAATCTTGTCGTTATCCGAGTTTTATAAAATATTTTATTTTATTTTTATTATTTATATATATATATAATATGTAACAAATAATTTTACTAAAAATATATATCTTTAAAATAATTAAAAATCATTTTGGAATATATATTTTTTAAGAAAAAATAAATTCACAAGGCCCCTTTTTATAAGGGAGGAGAATTAATAATTCTTCCCCATTTCCAATGTGGGATTCCATGTGTTTTTCAACCTTATAAATCTAAGACAAAAAGTGTGGGTTCAATAAAAAAACACTTTTTTTCATTTATTTTAAGAATAAAATCATAACAGTGGGTGTGTCTGGGATGGTGACTGAGGGCTCAAGTGGTTGAAAGCTTTTTATGGAATGAAAAAGGCTGCATGTATGATGGTTTGGTTAATTGAGAGGGAGTTTGTACCGGAGATTGGTTCTTCAGGAAGGAATATTGGTGAGGCAGTTTAGTTGTGTGCATCAAACAATCTAGAAAAGAACTATTGGTGGTATTGATAGGGATTTATGGATGACAGAAAAAGGGGAAGAATAAGAAATCCTCATCAAAGGGAAATAAATAAACATTATAACACAAACCAGTGGTAAAATAAATAAATAACAATAATTTTAAGGAAGTAGATGAATTTGGGATTAGTATGCGACATTGTGATCATTACATGAAGATAAATAATTCAAGATCAATATTTTATAGGTAATTTTGATCCATGATGTGAGCCCTAAGTCTACCACATAAACCTTACCTATTAATGTTTTGATAAAATTAAGATTTTTCACTTGATTTTCTTTTATAGAAAGTAAAAAACTGTTCTATTTTGATTTTCTACACAGGCTGCGATGAATATAATTTCATTCCCAATAATGTTTGTTTAAGGGATATTCTGGAAATTTTAAAATATTAGATATCAGGATTGATTGATAAATGATCTTTAATAATTTCTAAAGTATCCCCCCTTGACTAATTTTGGTGAGTAGATCCCAATTATGCCTTTTTTAAGTTATTTTAAGCTTCAAAATGATAAATTTTTTAGAATAAATCTTGGGTGAAAGTTTGCGTGTGGGTAACCTAATTTTTTCTGTGATGATTATGGTCCATAAAGAACTCTTAGTGAAACCCACGATCATGAGTATGATTATCAGGACTCATATCAATCCTTTATTTTATTTGATACGATATATTAATGATTTTAATCACAATGATGAGTGATGAAAAAACATTAACGAGATACATGAGTCAAATAATATATTGTGAAAAAATTGATATTTTTAATATAAAAAAACAAAACAATTTATGAAGTGATGATTTTATTTTACTTATATTGAGAATGTGAAATTTTGAGGATACAAATCGATCTTGATGCAGTGATGGTTCTGAACTTGAAATATTAATGATGTGTAATTACATTATGATATGGTTTGATAAAGAATATGTTCCCAGAAGGTAAGGTACGGCATGATCATGCATATTATGGTATCCATTTTCTTTCTCATTCAATTCTACAAGAGGGTTGTTGTAATGAACCAAGATTTTTAAAAGACATTTGTTTCCTGAATAAAAATGTGTTATATATTATATAATATTATACACATACACAATATAGATAAATATCATGATTTTTTGTCAATAATAATGATCATTAAATTAGTCAGCTATAAAAAAAATTAAAATTCCAAACATTACAACTTGAAAAAAATATAAAATAGAATAGATAAAATTGGAAAATATAGATCTCCCTAATCTACTTAAATCATATCCCCCATGGAAAAAACTATAGAAATGAAAAAAATATAAGTAAACCGATAAAAATATTAAAAAATGAAAATATAACCTTATGAGGATTTTTTTAATATTGATTAAAAGGAAGAAGTTGTATTTATAGGGTATAAAGGGAAATGTGACCTTTGGGATTTGACCGTTATATAACTATTAGTCAAATACAACCATTGGTCAAAATAACTGTTGGTCAATTTGAATATTGGAAACTATACCCATGGGTGATAATTTTATCATTATAATTATTTATAAGTAGTAATGACAAAGGATAATTGATGTAGAAAAGGTAAATGATGACCTCAACCAGTAGAGTCAAGCCATTTGAAGCACACTTGTCAGAACTTCGGAGGGAGGTAGAATAACTAGGGATTTCTTTTGACCAAGCCCAATCTGAGCATCAATAAGTGAAGCTTGAACAAAATCTTCTACAAGAGAATTTCAATGTAGTGGTGATTACCACTTGACCAATGTTAGCCGATCCACCCCAAGCAACTACCACAATCACACACCTTACCTCAAGGTGTAAATAGATGTTATAAGGGTTTATATGTCTAGAAATTAGTTAATTAAATTGTAATTCCTTTGTATAAATAATTTTTTTATTCCATCAATTCATTTTTAAGAATATTTTTTATAATAAAATATATGTTTTATTGAGACTAATTTGATAAATTGATTTATGGACAAAAATAAAACATAATTGTATTTTTTAGAAAAGATATAAATTTTTATAATGATTTACGGTATTCTAAAAAATATATTTTTTTCCTTAAACAGTCTTTTAAAATATTCCGATTGAGATATAAATTGTAAAATAATTTTAAAATATCCTAGAAAATTTTTATAAGTGTAAAAAATTTGACTATGCCTTAAAAACTGCTATTTTTTAATAAATAAGGTTTTTTATATTTAAAAGTTAAAATTAAAATATTTATAGAATTATTATAATAAAATAAAAATTATATTTTAAATTAGAACATTAAAATTAGGTTAGGATGAATTTATGATAGTTTTCTAAAATACTTTAGTTTTCCGCAAATAGTAAAAATACAATTTTGGGGTTTCAATATGTTTTATGACATCATATTTATGTCATAATTATGTAATAATTAATTAAACAAAACCCACAACCTAAAATTTTTTATTTTATTAATATTAATTATTTTAACTTCTTTTAACCAATTTCCAAACCTATAAGTGACTTTCCAAAGTCTGAAATGACTTTTTTTTAAAAGCATTATTTTGTGGAAAATTTAATTTTCCATGTCAAAATGTGTAATAAAAAAATGTGTTCAGTTCTAATGGATTAAAATATCATAATATTGGACTCAAATCTCCAAAAACCTTGAGCAAAATCCATAGGTAAGCCAATGATTTTTCATTTTCCAGAACCTAGAATCCCAAGACTTATATTTGGAAATTATTAAACAATTCCTCCATTTTTGCAATTAATACCCACCCATTCCACCACCCCCTTCACTCCCAAACCATAATACATGAATTTTGAGTGATTTTTTCTCCCAAGGAGTCCCTGAAAGGTGTTCTCAAGCCCTTAATGTTCTATCCTCAAGTTTTAGGAACAACTCTTCAAGCTAAGGTAAATCTCCACTTCTCTTTTCCATTCAAGATCACATTTTATAGTATACCTTCTATTTTCGAAACTAATTACTTTTTCTTCACTTTCTATTATCCCATTACTATAATAATAGTCTTTTATCAATGATATACCCTTTTCCCCTCTCATTTTACATTTTATTAATCTATTCTTTGTACTCGTCATGCTGTTGAATTTATTCCTCTCTTTTACTTGAGAAATTATCATTTTTGTGAATACCCAAACCTCTTCCTTTTCCATGGGCATTCACATAAATTAAAAATGATTTATTGATTAAGTTATTTACATATATGTAAAAGATATTACCTTTTTATGGGTTAATAATGATGTAATGTGTATCACCTCAATACTTTATAATATTTTCCTTTTAGAATAAATATAAATTTATTGATAACTTGCAATGCACAGAACACCGGGTTTAAACAAAACCCTATTTAGTAATTTTTTGAATAGTTAATTAAATTTTAACTATCACAACCTAAACCAATGGGGTCCAGGCTGAAACTCCATAATACCACCTTTAATAGGCTAGGGGTTGGCGACTAGTGCTGAGAAGAAATATCATATAGATGGGAGGCCTTTTCCAAAATTACTTGTACGCACACACCCACAAACACCTAGATGAAATAGTGAAGAGATATAAAAATATAGAAACTCTAATTCATGAAAAAATATATCCCAAACCAAAGTACAATATAATTATTAAAATCATAAAAGGTTAAAACACACACCCACTAAAATAAAGTTATAAAAGTGTCAAACCTTCTCAGAAGGAGGGGGGTCACTATCAAATGAAACTATCAGAAAGATCCTAGGCCTCTCTTCAGTAAACACCTTGATCGGTCTAGATAACTAATATCTGCTTTCCTCAAGTCCTATGAGGACACCATTGAAAGGACTATAGTCTAAACAAGACACAACACATGTGGGTAAAGACCATGCAAGGGTGAGTATAAAAATATTCAGTTTGTGCCCCAAAAACCCAAAATAAATGGAGAAACTAAAAGGAAAATAGTCTACTCGACCTAGCTAGAGAAAACCCAATTGAGAGAGAAACTCAATCTTGAACCATCCTCAGCTATACATGAATTTTCAACTCATTCCAAAAGGGGTGTCAACCCAAACATTTGACACCACCACAAGGACTCCCTAAAATCACCTAGATACACTCTTCTCAGACTCTATGTCTCATGAGGTTTCGACTTCATAGCCCGTGAAATGATTTTACTCAAGGCTCTAAAGGTAATATATAACAAGAATAAAACACTCCATGAGCACAAACATCCCATATGGAATCCATATAAGAAGTACACTCCATTGGGAACAAATCACTAGGTACAACACAAGTTCCCAACACCATAGGTCCTGCTTTCGCTAACGTGCATCCCATGAAAGGCTTTAACAACCCAAGTGGAGAGGCCCACCCCTCACCACTGCACATAGTTTAGGGACCAATAATCATACTCTAGACCATATTAATCTTATCTAATAAGAGATAATGAAGGGAAATAAACCTCACCATTTCCCTGCAGTCAAGGGAGTACTATCTCCTAACTCAAAAAACCATTGTCACTCTTGTATAGAGTGTTCCACACCTTAGTACATCGAGGGATAACTAAATCCTAACTAGGAATCACACATAAGTAGTGGAGGGTCCCACTCCACATAACAGTATACAACAACCGAGGGAGAACTAAATTCAAAGGAGGACCCACTCCTCGCTGTTACTCAGAGACGAGGGAGAACTACTCCGTAGGTGAGGAACCACACCCTAACACGATAGGGGAGTAAAATTCCATAGATAGTGGAATTGTTACCTAGAAAAATAGGAGAGTACCACTCTACTAGCTCAATACTATAGGGGAATCTCACCTTTGTATGATAGCGGAGTACTGCCGCCAGGATAGAGGACTCACTCCCTAATACGATAGGGGAGTAACAACTATGATGGAACACCACATATGAAGGACCCAAGCCATGGAATGATAATTGATTTACAACTCCAAGGATAGAGGTATCATACCCTAACATGATAGGGGAGGACCCACTCTACTTATACATCATGTCTGGAAAACCCACACCCCGACACGATAAGGGAGTACCAACTCTACGGATAGAGGACCCAGACCCTGGTCCAATTGGGGAGTAACTACTCTATCTTTCCAACAAGTATGGTGGGGCCACACCTTGGAATGATAATGGAGAACTAACTCAAACTATATAAATGATACGGGGAACCTGCGACCTAATCCATCAAGGGAGTACCAACCCCAGAAGAACTACCCAAAGGTATAAAACCTTCACCCATGACATGGGAGTCTCATCTCTACTAGGTATAAAGGTAAGGGAAACCCATGATCTAATCCAAATGGGGAGTAACAGTTCTAGTGTCTTTCTTTATGACACTGATCTACCAATCCAAAATTATTGGGGATGCATATCTTCAATAAAAAGGGATGGGTACCGACCCCAACTCCAACCTAGTGATACACCGAAATCACTAACCAAGGTCAAGAACCACTACGTAATATTCACGCTCAAAACACACCAAATCGTATCTCGTAGGCCAGAGTGGAGGCCACCATTTTGTTCTATGTGAAAAAATTATTCGGATAGGCTACTCACAAACCTGAATCCAAGTCCTAGAGAAGGAGATACCTAAAGAAGAGGATCTCAATAAGAACTCAAGGAGTAAACGACACGCACTTGAGTCAACACAACATGTGATCCCTCCTAAGAACCTAAACATGTATACTATCTACATATTTTTCCAACTCATGTAGGGGTAAAGGGTATGTACGTCCTGTACATGGTGTGTTCTGCTTCACCCGGACCCTAACCGTATTCCTCTTCCACACGGTCTGGTCAGCTATGTCCCTCACACACCTTGTATCCCCTAATACATGATTTGTTCAGGATAAATAGTAAATTGACCATGTAGTTTATCTTTTTTCATGTTTAGTGCCCTATTTTTGTGTACTTTGTCCATGTACTTTTACACTACCATGTACTTTCAAATGACCTCCCTGGTCATGTCCTATGGCCACACGGTTTGGGGTCACAACATGACATGTAACTATGGTAAACGATGTGTAGTCCCTAAAATTATTCTCCCTAAAATATAAAGGGCTACAGGACATGTCTCACTAGACTAAATGCCATGTAAATGGTAATTCCAGATGGGAATTACCTTCTAAGATATCTGATTCATCCCTGTTTTCTTGAAAACCTGTAGTTCAACCTGGGAGGGATATTTAGTATTCGTAATAGGGCTCTATAAACTTAAAAAAATGCATAGAGAAGGGTATAAGGACCAAAACTTAAAACCACATACCTCATAAAAAACACTAAATCTTTGGGGTCAGTTTCGCACTCTGAAGCCACTAAACCAAAATCCGAGAGCGATCTCCATCAAGATTGTAGATCAATGGTGCCTTGTTTCCTCGATTCAGTCCTTGGGTAATCTGTCACTTGAAGAGGAAGAGGGGGAAAATCTCCTTACATCATTAACACCAAGGGTGAGGGGAGGTAAGGGATATTGTTTTAATTTTATTAAAACAATATATTCCACTAAACACCCTGATGCCAAATCACCTTCTACCCAACACCCGGCACTGCCAAAGTTTATGTCGCGCCTAGGGTAAAAAAGATGTTCTGAAATCGACCACAGTATCAAAATTATAATATGAGACTCCACTATAGAGTTATTCATGTTTCCAAAATAAACCGCACAAAAGTGATAAAATATATTTAATATTTTTTATATCACCGCGCAGAGCCTCTCTGGGCCCAAGAATCCCATGCCAACTCAACGCCTGACTTTATAAATATTCTTATAAATATTCAAAATTATAACAGGAAAAAATCTAAGTTTCTACATTTCATCCCTGAAAATAGAAAACCTAGGCACATGGAAAGGAAACTGATCTCTCAATTGGGACTCTCGTGCCGGTGAGCTCACCAAGACCACCAAAAAGTCCACTGAGGGTTCTCATGCTTCCAAAGAGAACAAAATCAGGGTAACCTCAAGGGACAACCACACAAAGGTCTATATTAACTAGGTTGACATCATGTAACAAAGTGGGAACACGTATCCTTAGTTGTGAAAGGTGGAAAATACTAAGAACTCAATCCATCTATAGTCATAGGGTCTAGAAGTTCACCAACTTGCTAACTTGATGAAGAGAACAATTTAAACCAACTCTAAAAATACAATTGAAATGGACTAATCCAACAAACCTTGACAATATATGATATGGTAGGCATTGGCTTGCCTGCATAGTTTTTCATCGTGTCTCAAGAATGCGTCTTAGTGGGGAGAGTGTACCTAATTCTTAGGTTTCTGAAGCCACATGAAACTACACCTTTAAATCCTTAAGAATCTTGAGTAAAAAAAGAACACCGAACATGCAGGGGTACCAATGAACCAACAAAAATTCCTAGGTGCACACATTATGTCTTACCAGGACCTCCATGCAAACCTCCAACACATAACCCCGCTCCAAACACACAAGTGAGAGGGACTCAACCACTGAACCTCAAAACTATACAATTTTGGTGGCACTAACTACCCTCAAGGTTTTAATCATGTCACAAAAATACATCTTGGTGGGGGAAGGATCCATCGTCCCCATGTATTTATGCTACATCGAACAACACCAACATAGGGTTCACTACTACAAAAATGGGCAAGGGAAGCGCCACCTTTTATCAACGCTAAGAAAAAAGCATTGATAAAACCACAGTCCCATTTTATAAAATGGGGTGCACAATGCCCTCTGTTTATCGTGCCCTCAAGTTCTTGTGGGGCTATACCCTTGTGACAACTCTCCTCCCCCCGATCTTCTCTTTTCCAGACCTCCGCCGCCGCTGCCTTACTCTACCATCGCTAGCCCTACTCCACTGCTGCTAGCCCTACTCTGCTGCTGCTATCCCTACTCCGCCACTACCCCTACTCCACCATGAACCTTACACCTTATCCTCCCCCTTGAACCCCTTCCGCAGATCCTCCTCCCCATGAAACCTACTTCTCCTCCTCCCCACTGGACCCTACTCCCTGAGAACCCTATTTCAAGTGTTCGTGATTACTTTAGATGAGGTTAGATTCTAGGATTCCCATATTTGATATTTGGTGATTTATCCACTCATCCTCATCCATTTCCTTTTGTTCTTATTCTAATATTCATTATGGTGGTTTATTTTGGTTTTTTGGGTTGTGTTGTGTGTTTGGGCTACATTTTTAGGTCACATTCTTTCAAAAATGCATGAAGTGATTACATTTTTACCAAGTGAATTGTTTATTACTTATAGGGTTTTGTTAAGTTATTTTAAATATTGATATTATTATAAAAACTTTATTATAAATTTTAGTAGTGGAAAGGATAAAATAGGTTGTTATATTTTTTGATGGATTTAAGAATGGTGGCATGGTATGATGAGGTGGTTGTGTTATTGGAGGGTCTGATAGTGATTATTTCATAAGAATATAATATTTTGTAATGTATTATGAATTGGTTTTGTGGTTTATAAGTGTTGGGGTATATATGATTCTTTTAGTGTGGAAGAGTATCCCTTGGTGTTGGTAAGTTATTTAATTTTTTGGATAAAATTTATTAATTTTGATGCTTATACATGTTAAAACATTATCATGGAAAAGTGCACAGGAAGTAGAAAGAGACATGGGATAGAGTGTTTTCAAATTTCAATAGTAGGAGGTGTTGATTTTTATTTTCTAGGTGTTGGGTCCTAAGTTTAATAATTAGCTAGAAGCAGTTGAGGAGGGTTTTTAATTGGAAAATATTCTAGCTCATTTATGGGTTTCCTTATTCATGGGATTACTTTTAAGGGTGGATTGAGAATGATGGAAGGACAATCATGTTCAGTAAAAAGTGGTTTTAGGAAAAGTTTTATTCCCTAGATATAGAAGTATGAGTGTATACAAAATATCATGGAATTCGATCAAGTTGGGTTCAATGTTCTATTTCTTGGGATTCACAACTATGCATTGATGGCATAGTTTTTAGAACACTTAGTTGATGAATAAATGAAATACTATAATTTTGAGTCATATTTGAGGTTAGACATTCTAAGGAAGGTTTCAAGTTTATGTTTAAGGTTTTGGTTGTAGATGAGGGATTGTGATGAAGTTATCAAGAGTGGTTTTTTTTGAGTTTATTAGAAGGATAAATATGGTGCCTTGAGTTGTGGGCCTAATGGAATGAGGAATAAGGGAGTGATGAGATTTTCTAGATTTAGGGTGGGGATTATGCCCTAGGGTTGAGTATCTCAAGGTGTACCATAACTGTATAGTTGATCTATTTCAACAATGATGCAGTGGGGAATCAATAGTATTAGTTCCCCATGATTCATGATGTTTCTTGGTTTTAGTAAGGTGTAGTTTTATTTAGTCAGATGGTCATGTTTTAGTTGATAAAATTTTGGGATGTGGTGAGTTTGGTTTGAGAGTCTAGGCATGATTATGTTCTGAGTTATTGACCTCATACCTTCATTAACCAATACCCTCTTTCAATTTATACTAAAAGATTCAGTTGAATTATTTTCAATGTAATTATTTATCTCTATTTACCTTCAAATTCCTGTGAAAATATGAATTTTATTGATCTGGTTAGTGTGTTTGTCCAAATTTATTGATTCATAAGAAAAAAGGAAGCATATTCATATTTTACCTAAATAGATGGGAATTTTTCTAATATAAAGTTCATTCTTTTGGGAAATAATTTATTTATCAAATTAATTTTAGAAGTTTTTTCAATATTATAGAAGTTATTAATATTAGCGAGAGGAGGTTTGATAGAATTTATGTTCAGTAACCTCAATTTTCTATTTATTATGTTAATTTGGGTAACAAAACCTATGATATTTCATAGTAATTTTGGATAAAACTAGGTTATTTGTCTCCCCTGCAAACCCCTTTGTGTTTGAAAATGTATCTACTATATTAGTTTTCTCATCAAAATTTCATCCTTGTTTTCATTTTATTTGAGTTTGGTCAATAGTTTTGTGCTGTTTAATGTGATTACTTTATTATGAATGAGGTGGATGGTAGGGGTATTTAAAAATATGTTTAATGTTTTTATGCAAGGGTGGTGGGTTCTAGAAGTATTGGTAAGGGGGTAGGAAAGTGTGTTGATTTTGATGGGGGGGTCTATCCTAGTTCTGTTGATTTACAAATATTTATTGGAAATGGTTTGGATCTATTAATCTCGATTTTTATAAGGAAGTGGTTCTCTTCTACTGTTTTTGGAAGTATTTTTTTGTGTATTTTAATCATAAATAATAAAATTTGAGATTCAAATAGGATGGAAATGAATAAAGATTGGATGGATGCTAATCGTTTGATAATAGAGTATGAGAATGTAGTGAAAGAGTTCATCAAGTTTGAAAAGGATCACGCAAAGGACCCTTCTCAAATCCTTTGTCTGTGTTTACATTGTTTTTATTCTAGACTAATTACTCTGGAGGATTTGGAAGAACATTTGATAAGTCAGAGAATAGATCAGAGTTATAAATATTGGAATAAGCATGGAGGAAAAGAGAATGTGGCTACTGACTGGGATAAAACTGCGTTTTATGGATCATCAGATATGATTACAAATATGGATAATGAATAAGACCGTATGGAGGATGTGATTATAGATTTCAATGATGATTAATATCTTATTGAGGAAATGATAAGGATAGTTGAAGATAAACTCCATGATTTCCCAAAATTGTTTGAGAATTTAAAGAGTTGTGAAAAGACACCATTATATGCTGGTTGCACTAAATATGCAACATTGTCAGCTGTACTGAAGTTGTATAATTTGAAAGAAGGAAACATATGGAGTGATGTTAGTTTTACGGGACTACTTGATCTCTTTAATGAAATTATTCCAGAAGATAATGAGCTCCCAAGCTGGAAATATGAAGCTAAACGAATGCTACGCTCGATGGGCATGATTTTTAAAAGAATACATGCCTACCCGAAAGACTGTATATTGTTTTACATGGAGAACAAATCAAATACATAATGCCCAAAGTGTAGTTATTCTTGATACAAGAAAGATGAATTCAGTCCTACGAAAGTTGTATGTTACTTTCCAATCATTCTAAGGTTTAGGTGTCTATATGGAAGTAAATAAACTACAAGACAATTGTCGTGAAATGCAGATAAAAGGAATAAAGATGTGAAATTACGTCACCCGACCAACTCTCCTCAATGGAAGAGAATTGATCATGAGTATCCTAAATTTGGAAATTAGTCGAGAAACCTTCGTCTTGCATTATCTATAGATGGAGTGAATCCTTTTGGTTTTCAAACCAGCACTCACAGTATATGACCTGTTATGTTGGTAAAATATATCTTGCCACCCTTGTTATGCATGAAACAAAAATTCATCATGTTATCTATGCTTATATCAGGACCAAAAAAACCAGGTAACGATATTGATGTTTATTTGGATCCTTTGATCATGGATTTGAATTTATTGTGGGATTAATGTGTTATGTTGTATGATGATTATAAAAGTGAATACTTCACATTGAGAGCAATGTTGTATGAGATGATAAATGATTTCCTTGCTTATGGAAATTTTTCAGTCTATAACATTAAATGAAATCAAGGGTGTTCTATGTGTGAAGAAGATACGAAATCAATTAGGTTGAAACATTCATCAAAATCTGTGTTTCTAGGTCATCGTAGATTTCTACCATGTCGGCATAAGTACCGATCTTGGACGACATCATTTAATGGATGTTCAGAACAACGCATAACACCGCCTCCAATAACATGTGATCAGCTGTTTGAGAAAGTAAAAGATGTGAACATTGTTTTTGGTAAAACATTTTTGAAAAACCTTACAAAAATCAGTTGGAAAAAGAGATCAGTTTTTTGGAATTACTATACTGGAATTGTCAGTACGTCAAAAATTTTCTTGATGTAATGCATGTAGAAAAATATGTATCTGACAGTGTTATCAGAATGTTGCTAAATGCCCCTGAAAAAACAAAGGATGGAATTAAGGTAAAGTTGGACATGGTTGACATGGGAATACGAGAAGAGTTGGCTTCTGTGAAGGGTGAAAATTGAATGTTTCTTCCTCTACCTGCTTACACTCTTTCTAGAGAGGAGAGATATCATTTTTTCAACTTCTTCAATGATGTAAAGGTTCCATAGGGGTATTCATCAAATTTCAAGAACATTGTGTCAATGAATTATTTGAAGTTAAAAGGTTTTAAATCGCATGACTTCCATGTTTTGATGCAATATTTAATTTATATTGCTTTATGTTTCATTTTCCCCAAGAATTTTCGTCATACGTTAACCAAACTTTGTTTCTTTTTCAAAGCTATATGCAACAAAAGTTTTATACTTGGTGAAATTTACAACTATGGAAAGAGAAATTAAGATCATATTCTGTGAATTAGAAATGTTCTTCCCACCATCATTCTTTAATATGATGGTTCATTTGATGGTTCACTTGGTGAGAGAGATTTTAATTTGTGGTCCTGTGCACTATAGATGGATGTAACCCATTGAATGGTATATGAAGATTTTTAAAGGGCATGTCAAAAATCAATGTCAGCCAAAGGGTTGTATTGCGGAGCGATATATTGTTGAGGAAGCCATTGAATTCTTTAACGAATACCTATCAGATGTGGAAAGAATTGGTCTCCCGAAATCTCGTCACACTAGACACATTGAGGGTGAGAGAATTTTTGGAAGAGATGTTGTGACAATCAATATTATAGATTAGGAGTAGGCCCACCTTTATGTTTTTCATAATAGTTGGGAGGTTTTTCCATATATTAAAACCCACAAAGAAATTCTTAGGCAGTTGAATCCATCGAGGGCTGAAAAATGGATATCAAATACACATAATCACCAGTTTATAGGATGGTTTCAGGACCATATTTTTAATGAATTAGATGAAAATACGAATTCAATTTCAGAATGACTTTGATGGATGGCTGCTGGACCAAGTGTGTATGTATTATCTTACAATGGTTATGTAATTAATGGTTATACATTCTATACATATGAACATGATGAAGATAATACCATGAATAATAGTGGAGTTAAACTTGTTGTTGAAGCGATATATGTTAATGATAGTAAGGACATAAATCCAATTTATGTGAATATTTCATACTTTGGAATTATCAAACAAATATGGAAGTTGGATTATATGACATTCCAATTGCCAATTTTTCAATGAAAATGGGTTAATAACAATAGTGGTGTTAAAATAGATGAATTGGGATTTGTAAAAGTTGATTTTAGTAAAAAAGGGTACAAAAACGAACAATTTATAATGACATCACAAGTAGTACACGTATTTTATGTTCTAGATCCCGCAAACCGAAAGTGGTTGATTGTTCTATTATCATCCAAAACTACTGAAGGGTCTAATGAAAATCTAATTGAGGATGATCTTTTCAGTGGTACATCACAATCATTTCGTAGTGTTCCCAATGTAGATGATTTTTTAATGTTAGAGGAGACCACAATGAAGGGATTTGGATAATCGATAGTGGTGTCAAATCCCTTCAGCCTTTGAAAAAAAGAAAGAGAGTTCAATAAACAGGTTATATATTTTTTGTAATATAGATCTTGTTATCTCATGTTATTATCTTATCATTATTGAATTTAGGTAATCAAAATTAACTGTTCAACCAATCTTTCAGATAATTACTTCTATACGTTCTAGTACTCCTAACCTCGAGGCTGAACAAGTCTCTCAAGCTTCTACTGCTTCTGCTACTGCTGCTTATAGTACAGAGCTACAACAAGTTTCTGAACCTATTACTGCTCCTAGTGTTGAGGTCCAACAACCATCAGCTCATGTCATTGCTACCATTCCAGATGAACATATTGATGATGTTGATATCAATGAAATGGTTGGGGATAAAGGACCAGTGTCGTAGAAAACACATGTGCGTCTTAGTTTGACGGTGTTAGCCAAAGTTCTTAAGGAAAAAAGAAAAGGCATCAAATTTGATGTCGGATGGAATGCATGAGGATAATATGTGAATCCCAACAAGGCTATGTTTAGTAGTTACATTAGAATTTTCAATCGGCAACATGTGCCGATTGACATAGATTCATGGAACCATGTTGTGTCTGGGCTGAAGGCTGTGATCTGGGAAGAAATTACGGTAACATTATGATATTATTTCTTTAATTTACTAAAAAATAAAATAATGAAACAATGTCTTACTCTTCTCAATCCCTTTAAGAGTACATTTATAGTAGATGATTCACACAAGAATTATATACCAAGGCTTGCAGGAAGGATTCATCGAGGTTTTTGCACTATTTTAACAAAATGTCACCTGAAAGATTCCAAATGTAAAATAAAACCGCAGCCACCCCTTTTCTACGCTCACCTGATATCCCAAGAAGCATGGGATGCATTTATTGGCCATCGTGGGGATGAGAAGTTTCAGGTACATTATGGATGATAATAAATTGTTTGAGGATACGTGTATTCGTCACTTTGATTATCAATATTTCATTTATGAAACATCAACTCAGTACTGAAAATAAGGAACCTACATCAAAACCAACATACCCCTATCATAAATCAAGGATGGGGTATGCTTCACTTGAAAAGAAAATGGTACGTATTTTAAATTTACAGTAATATTGTTATGTGACAAGAAACAACATCATAATTATCTTTTTATATTTATATGTAGATTGATGAGTCTAAAGCCAAAGACACTTCCATCCCACATCATGTGCTATGGAAGGAGGAATGTGTGAATAATAAAGGGAAGCTAGTAGATAAAAACACACAAAAAGTGTGGTAAATATGTGTAAGTATGACACGATAAAATTTTTTGTTTTAAATTGATATTACATAATAATAATTACTTATTTTCTATATCTAACAGTCAGAAAATATTGAAGAACGATTTCAATGGCAGGGAGAGTTGCTAGCAAATTTTATGGGTAATAAGTAAAGAGAAAACACAAGTCAGGAACAACTAGCACATGAAGATCCCACCCTACCCCCACCAGCTTTTAGGCGAGCCATTTCTCTCAAAGAACTGTCTTAGCCATGATAATCAATATTCTAATAATTGTTCCCATGAAATTTGAATTAGACAGACAAGGATACTTTTCCTGTACTGATCTTCTACAGGGTGATAATGACTATGATTTATATCTGTCAACACCCACCTATCACCTTGTAATGCAGGCTTTGGTGTTCAACATCCCAAAGGAAAAGCTGCATAATAGACCACTTCCAATAGATCATATGAAAGTGATCATTAATGTAGCTCATTAGCCAAATGCATAGCTACCTATTCCACTTGATAACGATGATATTCATATGGTGGAAAAGGCTATTGGGACATTCATTGCATGGCCGTCAAAACTTGTAAGATTACATGTGGACAAAGAGGTATTTATTTCCATTTTTTTCAATCTAAACCTTTAAAAATTAATAAAAAAAGGTCTGAACCAACGAATGTTATTATATACCGAGAAAGGGAAGGGGTGATAGGAAACGTGGGATCAAAAGCATCTAAAGGATCAACCAACTGATTTAAAAGATCTAATGAAATCAAAATTACACCGCTGATTCTCTATCCACATTTACTAGCATTGAAGACTCATGTGGATACAAAGCTAAAAAGTGGTAGTAGTCATATTGTTGTTTTTGAAGATAATATATACGGAGAGGAAATTTTAGATTACGTTTCTGTTGAAAATGTAAATGAAATCCTTGAATACAGTTGTCTATGCGTCATAGTTGTAAATGTATATATGAGATTTGTTTTCATGAATTGAATTTCTAAAAGCTGAAATAATGTGCCAATTATGACTAAATGCATTTTATATTATTTTCAGACATATATATGAAAAAAAGTTGAAGGGATTTCCCCATGATACGGAATTTGGACTCATTAGTCCTCATACCACATCTACACAACTAACGAAATTAGAGCCATCAATAAGGAATGAAATAGTGAAAGGATTGCTGAAAACATTTGAAAGCAAGATTATAGATGACATACTCTTCCTAATACCAACCATGTTAGGGTAAAACTCTACGATTACAGCATATCAATTATATTTTCAATTCTTTCATTACTTATTCCTTTTTGTATTTTTAGTCAACATTGGCTGCTAATTACGGTGAACTTGGACACTCCAAATATTTATTTTCTGAATTCAATGCAAGGATATCTAACAAATCGACCACACATGATAGAGTTTTTGAATCTGTAAGACACTACATTCTACGTTTTAGGTATAAACATCAAGTTATATAATTTATATTATATTTTACTGAGGTTTTTTAATTATAGGGTGGTATATCAATATCATGTAAAAAAAGAAATGAGGACAGAGGATAAACATAAGGAGGTGAACAAGTACTATGTCTGGAATAGTATCAGGGTATATATAATAAAATTTCACTATCCAAACACATATTAAAACAAGTTACTTATTATCCTAATGATCAAAGTTTTTGTAGTGTCTAAAACAAAAAAAATGATAAAGATTGCGGTTATTATGTTTGTAAATTTCTGAGAGAGATCGTTTTCCATCAATAAACTAGAATCCCTAAAGAGGTATTTTCAAAAACAACTAATATTTCATTTAAATCATCTATTAATTAATTATTTATATATTTTACAGTACTACTATGACTGTAAAAAACCCTCATATTCACAAGATGATACAGATTTGTTCAGAAACGAGTGGGCCACATACCCGATGGAATATTGTACACAAATAACACGAAGATCTGACTTGGGGACGTGTACAATTGGAAGACATTTTTGAGAGGGGTTCACAGAGATCAAAAGAAAAAAAATTATTATATGTAAATGTTCGTAGGAAAATTGTAATTGTTATTAAATAAAACATCCTTTATCCAATGAGTCATTTTTCCATTTTAACAGATGAAATGCATGAGCAACATTCAAGAATGATGAACCAATTTTATTTGGGTTCTAGATAAGAAAAACCAGTAAAATCTCCCAAATACCTTCATATCATGAATGCTCACTCACATTCAAAGAAAATATGAGTAACCGACTCCAACCTAAATTGATTGTAGTATGAGCATCAAGATGAAAAATGGATTATCATGCGTTGAACATTTTTATTGGTATAAATTGTATGTTTTCTGATTATCCATAATAAAAAAATGAATATTGTTGGAACCTCCTTCCTTCACAGCCCCCCCCCCCCCAAATCCATGTTTTCAATTTAGGAGAATGATCCATGGGTCATTTATGACATGTACAAGTCAACCCATCCTCAATCCGAGGCATGGTGTGGCCGTTATCACTCAAAGCGTCTCTCTTTTGTTTAAAATGGACATAATTTTAAGTGAAAACAATAACTAACGTACCGAAAACCAACCAAAAACATTAGACTTGAGTTGATAATTTAGGAAAATGATACATGGGTTGTGTGTGACATGTACGAGTCAACCTTGCCTCAATCCGAGGCACGGTGTGCCTGGTATCACTCAAAGTGTCTCTTTTGTTTAAAATGGACAAAATTTTAAGTGAAAACAACAACTGATGTATGAAAAACTGATCAAATGCATTTGAATTATGTTTATACCTTAGGAAAACAATACATGGATCATGTGTGACATATACGTGTCAACCTTGCCTTAATATGAGGCACAATGTGGCCAGTATCACTTAAAGTGTCTCTCTTTTGTTTAAAATGGATTAAATTGTTAAGTAAAAACAACAACTAACATACGGAATACCGACAAAATGCATTCATATTGTGCTGATACTTTAGTAGAATGATCTATGGGTCATTTTTGACGTGTAAGAGTCAACCCTCACTACCACAAAAATAGTTTTTCGCAGCGCCCCCCCTTTATCAGCGCTAACGAAAAAGCGCTGATAAAGGGGGGGCGCCTTTATCAGTGCTCAAAAAAGCACTGATAAAGGGTGCCTTTATCATCGCTAAAAAAAGCACTGATAAAAGCACCCATTTATGAGCGCTTTTTTTTAGTGCTGATAAAGGGACCCCCTTTATCAGCGCTTGTTTAGTAGCGCTGATAAAGGGGGGGGGGGGTTTATCAGCGTTTTTTTAAAGCGCCGATAAAGGGTCGACTTCAAAAAAAATTAAAAAATATATATTAATATATTAATATATAAATATAGTTATATTGATATAAATATAATATATAATTTTTAAATATATTTTAGATAAGTATAAATATACATTTACACTTAATATACTTAATATATAAGATATTTAGTGAAAATGGCTTCTTAAAAAATTTTAAAAAATATTTTTAATTAATAATTTGCTAATTATTATGGAGTATTAGTCATTTAATAACAATTTAAAGACTAAAATAATTAAAAAATTTAAAAAAAGATCCAAAATATGTTGAAAACGCAACTCAAACTTCAAACGGCTATAAATTTTGATCCGGGTGTCCGTTTGAGCTCTACCACATATCAAATCGAATCCTTCGACGAGCTCTACGTCACTTTAACTAAGGGGGACCACAATCGAGAGATTTTCGAGGCCAAAAAAGGCCCAGAAGGCCTCCAAAATATAGTTTTTTGTCCGGGTACCCCGATTTTTTAACATTTTGTGGATTTTCATCCTCGTTTAAGGGGGTATTATTGGCTTTTTTGGTGGGGAATGAATTTATTCCAAGGTATTATATTCAAATTGATATTATGTCTTTGAAATTTCATCCTTTTTTATAATGCACTGCTATTTATAATCAAATACATAACTATATGTAAATATTTTTTATATATTCACACCAAAAAATTTAATTATAAATATAAATAATAAAATATATTTACATATAAAATATATTATCTTTATATAAATAATAAATAACATCCATTTTATATAAAATACAAATATATGAATATTTATATACCTATATATTAATCTAACTATATATATATATATATTAATCTAACTATATATATATATATATTAATCTAATACCTATATATATATTAATATAACTACATATATATATATATATATTAGTATTACTATAAATATATATATTAATATCACTATAAATATATATATTAATATCACTATAAATATATATATTAATATCACTATATATATATATTAATATAACTATATATATATATATATTAATATAACTATATATATATATATGTTAATATAACTATATGTTAATATAACTATATATATATATTAAAATAAATATATATTACTATACGAATAAATATAATTAAATATATATATATATATAGATATATATTAATATAACTATATATATATATATTAAAATATAACTATATATATATATTAATATAACTATATATATGTTAATATAACTATATATATATATTAATATAAATATATATTACTATACGAATAAATATAACTATATATATATAGATATATGTTAATATAACTATATATATATATTAATATAACTATATATATATATTAATATGACTATATATATATATTAATATAACTATATATATACATATATTAAAATATAACTATATATATATATATATATATTAAAATATAACTATATATATGTTAATATAACTATATATATGTTAATATAACTATATATATATATTAATATAAATATATATTACTATACGAATAAATATAACTAAATATATTTATATATAGAGATATATATTAATATAACTATATATATATATATTAATATAACTATATATATATATTAAAATATAACTATATATATATATATTAAAATATAACTATATATATGTTAATATAACTATATATATATCAATATAAATATATATTACTATATGAATAAATATAACTAAATATATATATATATATACATATATATTAATATAACTATAACTATATATATTAATATAACTATATATATATATATATTAAAATATAACTATATATATATATTAATATAAATATATATTACTATACGAATAAATATAACTATATATATATATATCATGAATTGGAAGACAAATCAAAATAGAGTACTGGTAAAGGTTTAGCCAAGCAGGGGGGAGGTCTCGAGTTCAAATCCTGGTGAAGGTAGGGGCACGCGCGCATGAGGGAATATGGGAGCAAGTGCTGTTAAAGGGTGAAGGGAGTGCACATGGCTCTGTTCAGGGGCAGAAAAGCACTGTAAAAGGGGGGATCAAATGCTATAATTGGCAGTATTTTTTAAATTTTTTTTACCTTTTATCAGCGCTTTTAAAAAAGCGCTGATAAAATGGGTCCTTTATTAGCGTTAAAATGAAAGCGCTGATAAAGAAAGTGCTAATATAGGGGTCTTTTATCAGCGCTAAAACAAAGCGCTGATAAAGGAACCTTTTATCAGTGCTTTGTTTGAGCACTGATAAAAGACCCCTTTTATCAGCGCTTTTTTTAGCGCTGATAAAAGGGGTCTTTATCAGCGCTGATAAAGGGGATCTCCCCTTTATCTTCGCCGGATTTATCAACACTTTTTCTAGCACTGATAAAGGCCATTTTTAGCTCTGATAAAAGCTGTATTTGTATTAGTGCCTACCTCAATCTGAAGCACGGTGTGACCGATATCCCTCAAAGTGTCTCTCTTTTGTTTAAAATGGCCAAAATTTTAAGTGAAAACAACCATTGACATACGAAAAAATGAACAAAAGCATTCATATTGTGTTGATACTTTAGGCCAACGATCCATGGGTCATGTGTGACATGTACGAGTCAACATCACCTCAATACGAGGCACGATGTAGCCGGTATCACTGAAAGTGTCTCTCTTTTGTTTAAAATGGACAAAATTTTAATTGAAAACAACAACTGACGTACAGATTACAAACCAAATGGCTTTATATTGTGTTGATACATTAGGAAAATGTTACATGGGTCATGTGTGATGTGTATGAGTCAACTCCCCCTCAATCCGAAGCACGGTGTGGTAGATATCACTCAAAGTGTCTCTCTTTTGTTTAAAATGGACGTACTTTTTAAGTGAAAACAACAACTGACATATGGAAAACTAACAAAATACATTATTATTGTGTTGATAATTTAGGAGAAAGATCCATAGGGAAATTTTGACGTGTAAGAGTTAACCCCGCCTAAATCCTAGGCATTATGAGTCTGGTATTACTCAAAGTGTCCCTCTTTTGTTTAAAATGGACAGAATTTTAAGTGAAAAAAATCACTGACATACGAAAAACCATCCAAAAACATTAGAATTGTGTGGATACTTTATTAAAATTATCCATGAGTCATTTTTTATGTGTAAGAGTCAACTTCTCCTCAATGATAGGCACGATGGGGCTGGTATCACTCAAAGTGTCTATCTTTTTCTTAAAATGTACAAAATTTTAAGTGAAAACAACAACTGACATATGAAGAACTAACCAAACGCATTCAGATTGTGTTGATACTTTAGAAGAACGATCCATGGGTCATTTTATATGTGTAAGAGTCAACCTCACCTCAATCTGAGGCATGGTGTGACCGGTATCACTGAATGTGTCTCTCTTTTGTTTAAAATGAACATAATTTTTAAGTGAAAATAACCACTGATGTACGTAAAACCGACCATATGCATTCAGATTGTGTTGAAACTTTAGTAAAACAATCCATGGGTCATTTGTGATGTGAACGAGTCAACCCCACATCAATCCGAGGCATGGTGTGGCCGATATCACTCAGAGTATCTCTCTTTTGTTTAAAATGGACATAATTTTTATGTGAAAACAACAAATCACATATGGAAAACTGACCAAACACATTAGGATTGTATTGATACTTTAGTATAATGATCCATGGGTCATTTTTGACGTGTATGAGTCAATACCACCTAAATTAGAGGCACAGTGTGACCGGTATCACTCAAAGTGTGTCTCTTTTGTTTAAAATGGACATAATTTTAAGTGAAAAAAACCATCGACATACGAAAGACCGACCAAACGCATTCTGATTGTGATGATAATTTATGAAAATGATCCATGAGTCATGAGTGATATGTACAAGTCAACCTCGTCTCAATCCGAGGCATGGTGTGTCCTGTATCACTTGAATTCTCTCTCTTTTGTTTAAAATGGACAAAATTTTAAGTGAAAACAACAACTGACATACAGAAAACTGACCAAAAACATTCAGATTGTGTTGATACTTTAGTAGAACGATCCATGGATCCTTTTCGATGTGTATGAGTCAACTCTACCTCAATCCGAGGTACGATGTGATCAGTATCACTCAAAGTGTCTCTCTTTTGTTTAAAATGGACATAATTTTTAAGTGAAAACAACCACTAACGTACGGAAAACCGACGAAACACATTATTATTGTTTTAATAATTTAGAACAACTATCCATGGGTAATGTGTGATGTGTATGAGTCAACCCTGCCTTAATACGAGGCACGATGTGGTCGGTATCACTCAGAGTGTCTCTCTTTTGTTTAAAATGGACATAATTTTTATGTGAAAACAACAACTGACATACATAAAACTTACCAAATGCATTCGGATTGTTTTAGTAATTTATAATAATGATATATGGGTCATTTTTGATGTGTATGAGTCAAATCCACCTCAATTAGAGGCACGATGTGTCTGGTATCACTCAAAGTGTCTCTCTTTTGTTTAAAATGGACAAAAGTTTAAGTGAAAACAACCACTAACATACAGAAAACCAACCAAACTAATTTAGATTGTGTTGATACTTTAGTAAAACGATTCATGGGTCATGTGTGATGTTTATGAGTCAAACCCTTTTCAATTCGAGGCACAGTGTGGCTGGTTTCACTTAAAGAGTCTCTCTTTTGTTTAAAATGGACAAAATTTTAAGTGAAAACAACAACTGACGTATATAAAACCAACCGAACACATTTGTATTGGGTTGATAGTTTAGGAAAACGATCCATGGGTTAGGTGTGACATGTAAAAGTCAACCTCACCTCAATAAAAGGCACGGTGTGACCGGTATCTGTAACACCCGAGACTTTTATGCTATATAAATCATCAAAGGAATATTTTTCTACACAACACTTGCTTGGATTGCTTTACACGAAATCGCGACCTTCCTCGGTAGCTTGCGTCGTACGCAATACCGATTTTCACTAAACAACGATATGCAATTAAAATATTATTAAAACTAGCCGTTATGAATAGTAATAACCACTTTTTGAAATTTTATAAATTTTATTTTTCAAAATGGACTTCATTTTTGGATTCGGAATATCGAAATTATCCTAGGGTGAAATTTTGGTATTTTTCTGAAAACTTTCAATTTTTGATGAATAGTGAAACCACTAAGTGGTAGTTAAAAAAAACTGAATTTTTCATAAAACTTAATTTTACCGCTTCTGTGAGTGGAATTTCAAAAATCCGAGAGACACGGTTGATGTCAGTAAGTAAAATGTGGTTCAATGAGATGAAAATAATTTTTTGGTGAATAATAACTTTTTACTTTTTTTTACCACGGTTAAAAGTAAATAGGGTAATTAAGGGTAAAGATGATATTATTATTACCCTAACACATGTCCTAATTCTATTGGAAAAGTGTAATTCGACCAAAAACAAACTTAGTAATAAAATATGACCATTTAGGCCCACTTGGATTAGATTAGAACATTTATTATTAATTTATTTAAAGAAGGGTTAAAATAGTTAAAATCAAAGTTTAATAAGTAAATAATTTTTAATATGGGGTTATACATAAGATAAATTCGACTATAAATATTCATTATAAATCTAAAAATATTTCCTACATAATGGTATTTTATTTGTAATTTTTAGACATTAAATAATTTAATTTATTTATGACACAAAGATGATGCAATAATTAACTTATTAATGAAATATTGACATAATTGATGTTATAAACACCAAAATAAATTTAATTTGACACTTTTATGAATTCTACTAATTTTCTAGATTAATATGACATGTTAGTATTGATTTAATTAACTTTGTTCGAACTAATCATTCTGTTATGATTTTCACAAAAAATAATTACTAAATAGTGTCAAAATTGACATAAAATAGTTTTTAAAACAAATATTATATTAGTAATTTTTATTTTATTCCTAAAAATCTATGGTTCGGCCAAATGACTTAGATAAGGTTATATATATTAATAATAAACAACTTGGGGTTAGTTTGGCTGCTTATAGTAAGTTTATTAACCTTATAGTATAAGAACACAAGAAGACACGGTAAAAGTAAAATTATTTAACTTAATGTTAAATCTAAATGATAAGGTTAAAATAGAAACCTAAACTTGTCTAAATTATAACAGGAAAAAATCTGAGTTTCTACATTTCATCCCTGAAAATAGAAAACCTAGGCACATGGAAAGGAAACTGATCTCTCAACTGGGACTCCCGTGCCGGTGAGCTCACCAAGACCACCAAAAAGTCCACTGAGGGTTCTCATGCTTCCAAAGAGAACAAAATCAGGGTAACCTCAAGGGACAACCACACAAAGGTCTATATTAACCAGGTTGACATCATGTAACAAAGTGGGCACATGTATCCTTAGTTGTAAAAGGTGGAAAATACTAAGAACTCGATCCATCTATAGTCATAGGGTCTAGAAGTTCACCAACTTGCTAACTTGATAAAGAGAACAATTTAAACCAACTCTAAAAATACAATTAAAATGGACTAATCCAACACACATTGATAATATATGCTATGGTAGGCATTGGCTTGCCTGCATAGTTTTTCATCGTGTCTCAAGAATGCGTCTTAGTGGGGAAAGTGTACCTAATTCTTAGGTTTCTGAAGCCACATGAAACTGCACCTTGAGATCCTTAAGAATATTGAGTAAAAACCGAACACCGAACATGCAGGGGTACCAATGAACCAACAAAAATTCCTAGGTGCACACACTATGTCTTACCAGGACCTCTATGAAAATCTCCAACACATAACCCCACTCCAAACACACAAGTGAGAGGGACTCAACCACTGAACCTCAAAACTATACAATTTTGGTGGCACTAACTACCCTCAAGGTTTTAATCATCTCACAAAAATACATCTTAGTGGGGGAATGATCCATCTTCCCCATGTATTTATGCTACATCGAACAACACCAACATAGGGTTCACTACTACAAAAATGGGCAAAGGAAGCACCACCTTTTATCAACGCTAAGAAAAAAGCGTTGATAAAACCACAGTCCCATTTTATAAAATGGGGTGCACAATGCCCTCTGTTTATCGTGCCCTCAAGTTCTTATGGGACTATACCCTTGTGACAACTCTCCTCCCCCCGATCTTCTCTTTTCCAGACCTCCGCCGCCGCTGCCTTACTCTACCATCGCTAGCCCTACTCCACTGCCGCTAGCCCTACTCCGCTGCCGCTATCCCTACTCCGCCACTACCCCTACTCCGCCAGAACCTTACACCTTATCCTCCCCCTTGAACCCCTTCCGCATATCCTCCTCCCCATGAAACCTACTTCTCCTCCTCCCCACTGGACCCTACTCCCTGAGAACCCTATTTCAAGTGTTCGTGATTCCTTTAGACGAGGTTAGATTCTAGGATTCCCATATTTGATATTTGGTGATTTATCCACTCATCCTCATCCATTTCCTTTTGTTCTTATTCTAATATTCATTATGCTGGTTTATTTTGGTTTTTTTTGGGTTGTGTTGTGTGTTTGGGCTACATTTTTAGGTCACATTCTTTCAAAAATGCATGAAGTGATTACATTTTTACCAAGTGAATTGTTTATTACTTATAGGGTTTTGTTAAGTTATTTTAAAGATTGATATTATTCTAAAAACTTTATTATAAATTTTAGTAGTAGGAAGGAGAAAATAGGTTGTTATATTTTTTAATGGATTTAAGAATGGTGGCATGGTATGATGAGGTGGTTGTGTTATTGGAGGGTCTGATAGTGATGATTTCATAAGAATATAATATTTTGTAATGTATTATGAATTGGTTCTATGGTTTATAAGTGTTGGGGTATATATGATTCTTTTAGTGTGGAAGAGTATCCCTTGGTGTTGGTAAGTTATTTAATTTTTTGGATAAAATTTATTAATTTTTATGCTTATACATGTTAAAACATTATCATGGAAAAGTGCACAGGAAGTAGAAAGAGACATGGGATAGAGTGTTTTCAAATTTCAATAGTAGGAGGTGTTGATTTTTATTTTCTAGGTGTTGGGTCCTAAGTTTAATAATTAGCTAGAAGCAGTTGAGGAGGGTTTTTAATTGGAAAATATTCTAGCTCATTTATGGGTTTCCTTATTCATGGGATTACTTTTAAGGGTGGATTGAGAATGATGGAAGGACAATCATGTTCAGTCAAAAGTGGTTTTAGGAAAAGTTTTATTCCCTAGATATAGAAGTATGAGTGTATAAAAAATATCATGGAATTCAATCAAGTTGGGTTCAATGTTCTATTTCTTGGGATTCACAACTATGCATTGATGTCCTAGTTTTTAGAACACTTAGTTGACGAATAAATAAAATCCTATAATTTTGAGTCATATTTGAGGTTAGAGATTCTAAGGAAGGTTTCAAGTTTATGTTTAAGGTTTTGGTTGTAGATGAGGGATTGTGATGAAGTTATCAAGAGTGGTTTTTTTTAGTTTATTATAAGGATAAATATGGTGCCTTGAGTTGTGGGCCTAATGGAATGAGGAATAAGGGAGTGATGAGATTTTCTAGATGTAGGGTGGGGATTATTCCCTAGGGTTGAGTATCTCAAGGTGTACCATAACTGTATAGTTGATCTATTTCAACAATGATGCAGTTGGGAATCAATAGTATTAGTTCCCCATGATTCATGATGTTTCTTGGTTTCAGTAAGGTGTAGTTTTATTTAGTCGGATGGTCATGTTTTAGTTGATAAAATTTTGGGATGTGGTGAGTTTGGTTTGAGAGTCTAGGCATGATTATGTTCTGAGTTATTGACCTCATACCTTCATTAACCAATACCCTCTTTCAATTTATACTAAAAGATTCAGTTGAATTATTTTCAATGTAATTATTTATCTCTATTTACCTTCAAATTCCTGTGGAAATATGAATTTTATTGATCTGGTTAGTGTGTTTGTCCAAATTTATTGATTCATAAGAAAAAAGGAAGCATATTCCTCTTTTACCTAAATGGATGGGAATTTTTCTAATATAAAGTTCATGCTTTTGGGAAATAATTTATTTATCAAATTAATTTTAGAAGTTTTTTCAATATTATAGAAGGTATTAATAGTTAGCGAGAGGAGGTTTGATAGAATTTATGTTCAGTAACCTCAATTTTCTATTTCTTATGTTAATTTGGGTAACAAAACCTATGATATTTCATAGTAATTTTGGATAAACCTAGGTTATTTGTCTCTCCCGCAAACCCCTTTGTGTTTGAAAATGTATCTACTATATTAGTTTTCTCATCAAAATTTCATCCTTGTTTTCATTTTATTTGAGTTTGGTCACTAGTTTTGTGCTGTTTAATGTGATTAATTTATTATGAATGAGGTGGATGGTAGGGGTATTTAAAAGGATGTTTAATGTTTTTATGCAAGGGTGGTGGGTTCTAGAAGTATTGGTAAGGGGGTAGGAAAGTGTGTTGATTTTGATGGGGGGGTCTATCCTAGTTCTGTTGATTTCCAAATCTTTATTGGAAATGGTTTGGCTCTATTAATCTTGATTTTTATAAGGAATTGGTTCTCTTATACTGTTTTTGGAAGTCTCTTTTTGTGTATTTTAATCATAAATAATAAAATTTGAGATTCAAATAATATGGAAATGAATAAATATTGGATGGATTCTAATCGTTTGATAATAGAGTATGAGAATGGAGTGAAAGAGTTCATCAAGTTTGAAAAGGATCACGCAAAGGATCCTTCTCAAATCCTTTGTCCGTGTTTACATTGTTTTTATTCTAGACTAATTACTCTGGAGGATTTGGAAGAACATTTGATAAGTCAGAGAATAGATCAGAGTTATAAATATTGGAATAAGCATGGAGAAAAAGAGAATGTAGCTACCGACTGGGATAAAACTGCGTTTTATGGATCATCAGATATGATTAAAAATATGGATAATGAATAAGACCATATGGAGGATGTTATTACAAATGTCAATGATGATGAATATCTTATTGAGGAAATGATAAGGACAGTTGAAGATAAACTCCATGATTTCCCAAAATTGTTTGAGAATTTAAAGAGTTGTGAAAAGACACCATTATATGCTGGTTGCACTAAATATACAACATTGTCAGCTGTACTGAAGTTGTATAAATTGAAAGAAGGAAACATATGGAGTGATATTAGTTTTACAGAACTACTTTCTCTCTTTAATGAAATTATTCCAGAGGATAATGAGCTCCCAAGCTGAAAATATGAAGCTAAACGAATGCTACGCTCAATGAGTATGATTTCTAAAAGAATACATGCCTACCCGAAAGACTGTATATTGTTTTACATGGAGAACAAATCAAATACAGAATTCCCAAAGTGTAGTTATTCTTGATACAAGAAAGATGAATCCAGTCCTATGAAAGTTGTATGTTACTTTCCAATCATTCTAAGGTTTAGGTGTCTATATGGAAGTAAAGAAACTACAAGACAATTGTCGTGAAATGCAGATAAAAGGAATAAAGATGGGAAATTACGTCACCCGACCAACTCTCCTCAATGGAAGATAATTGATCATGAGTATCCTGAATTTGGAAATTAGTCAAGAAACCTTCATCTTGCATTATCTATAGATGGAGTGAATCCTTTTGGTTTTCAAACTAGCACTCACAGTATATGACCTGTTATGTTGGTAAAATATATCTTTCCACCCTTGTTATGCATGAAACAAAAATTCATCATGTTATCTATGCTTATATCAGGACCAAAACAACCAGGTAATGATATTGATGTTTATTTGGATCCTTTGATCATGGATTTGAATTTATTGTGGGATTAATGTGTTATGTTGTATGATGATTATAAAAGTGGATACTTCACATTGAGAGCAATGTTGTATGAGACGATAAATGATTTCCTTGCTTATGGAAATTTTTCAGTATATAACATTAAATGAAATCAAGGGTGTTCTATGTGTGAAGAAGATACAAAATCAATTAGGTTGAAACATTCATCAAAATCTGTGTTTCTAGGTCATCGTAGATTTCTACCTTGTCGGCATAAGTACCGATCTTGGACGACATCATTTAATGGATGTTCAGAACAACACATAACACCGCCTCCAATAACATGTGATCAGATGTTTGAGAAAGTAAAAGATGTGAACATTGTTTTTGGTAAAACATTTTTGAAAAACCTTACAAAAATCAGTTGGAAAAAGAGATCAGTTTTTTGGAATTACTATACTAGAATTGTCAGTACGTCAAAATTTTTCTTGATGTAATGCATGTAGAAAAATATGCATATGACAGTGTTATCAGAATGTTGCTAAATGCCCCTGAAAAAACAAAGTATTGAATTAAGGTAAAGTTGGACATGGTTGACATTATATAATTTAATTTATTTATGACACAAAGATGATGCAGTAATTAACTTATTAATGAAATATTGACATAATTGATGTTATAAACACCAAAATAAATGCAATTTGACACTTTTTATGAATTCCACTAATTTACTAGATTCATATGACATGTTAGTATTGATTTAATTAACTTTTCTCGAACTAATCATTCTGTTATGATTTTCACAATAATTAATTACTAAATAGTGTCAAAATTGACATAAAATAGTTTTTAAAACAAATATCATATTAGTAATTGTTATTTTATTCCTAAAAATATAAGGTTCGGCCAAATGACTAAGATAAGGTTATATATATTAATAATAAACAACTTGGGGTTCGTTTGGCTACTTATAGTAAGTTTATTAACCTTATAGTATAAGAACACAAGAAGACACGGTAAAAGTAAAATTATTTAACTTAATGTTAAATCTAAATGATAAGGTTAAAATAGCAACCTAAACTTGTCTAAATTCTATTGGATGAGAGGATTTCGACCCATCCCCACCTTATCTTAGAAATAAATCAATTTGGAGCTATTTAAAACTGAACTTGACTTTATAATAAAATAATATTTTTAGTTATTCCGAAGGTGCCCCTCTCCTCCCTTATAAAAGGGAACCTCCTCCCCCTCTTCCTCACACCACTTTGAGCCTTCAAGCTCGGCCAAACCCTGACAATTCCTCCTCTCCACTTCCCTAGATACATCCTAGAGGTCCTGGTCTTCTTAAAAGACCAATTTTAGTGCCCTAAAAGAAGGTCTCAAAGAAGCACTTAAAAGAAGAGGTAATGTCCGTTAACGATTCTTTCATCTTTATTTCTTCTTCCACTTCTTCTTATTTAGTTGTTTCATTATGAAGTAATAACATCAGTGTCACTAATATACTGATATGTTATTATAAGTATGAAACAACCCTATTTTACCATCTATCCATCCTATGGAAAAAGAAATCACCGCGCGTGCGTACGTACGGAATACCGTGTCCACACCGTGGTGTAATATATTTTCCACCACCACCTTACTTGGATGGGTATAATGGTGTAAATAATGACTATATATGACTATTATAAAGTAATACTAATTCTGAAATAGTATACATACACTTCAATACAATTCCACGATCATAGGAACGATATCATCACTCGTGCGTACGTACGGAATACCGTCTCCACGATGTGATGCGACTCGTTCTACATGATCTTCATTTCATAATGATTATATAAATGAATTGAGTGAATGAATATGATATATATTACACTAATACCATTCTGGAAATGAGTTATCTATAACCTAAAGAGAAGAATAAGAATTTATTCGACAAGACACGCATAAGAACAAAAAGTTATAAACACCCGAATAACAAGTAGTAATGAAATATTACTACTAAGAAGCTAAGAATATGACCATATATGATATCATAAAAATAGGTATGATTCTGGAATAAGTCAATAACATTATTTAAATCATTATACAGGAGGTTCGGACACGTACAAAGCATATCGGACCTAAGGTAAGGGAAATATCACAATCTCATTTTTATCCGGGATTGTTTATACTTTGGTATTTACTGGGGTGTATTTTATCATCCACATCCATGTTTCCTCAATATGTAATATTATTTCCATCCACCTACAATTGTTTAAATCCAATTTTACCCTTCAGTGAGTTTTTAGTAAAGGATATGAAAGGAATCTTTTGTCGTTTTTCGTACGAGGTACTTTTTGACTTTTCCGACAAAAGTACGAGAAGAATGTTTTTTTAACTTATACGACATGAATGGATTTTTAAAACATTATTTCCAAGAATCTTCATTTAAAAGTTTTCAAGTTCTTTTTAATCAACTTCTTTTAGTTTAAAATTTTATGACATGTTAAAGAAAGGAATGTGTTTTTGAAGTAGAAAGGATATTTTCCTCAAGAATGGAGTTCAAGTATTTTATCAAAATTATTTTCCATCTAAGATAATAAAGGGTTCTGTTTCTATCCCTATTATTACATTGATTTGATTATGTTGTGATGGAATTATTTTTATGAATTCCTTTATCTTATATGAGTTGTTTTATGATGTCACGATGTTTAAGATTCCCATTTTTACTACATGGGTTATGCAATGATGTATGATTTATGATTTTGTGGCACACATAAGAATGGTATCATTATGAGATGGGTGGGACCTATATCTACCTCCAATGCATTGGGTAAATATTTTATATCTCATGAGATAGACATGGCTAGAATGGTAGGTTATACCGGTTCAGTGAAACATGACTGAAATGAGGGTGACTCGGTTCAGAAATGGACTTTGTCCACTAAGATAGCCTTGGCAATGAGTCATGACTAATAAGAAATGATTCTATATGATTGTGTGTGTATGCCACAAAGTTTCATGTTTTAAGTTATGATTATTGGGATTACATTTCACTACTATGATTTATCCCATGTTATGAAATTATGATCTCTTTTGCAGGTTAAGATTTCCAAAAGTTATGTGCTTATGTATATGATGTGATTGATATTTCTTTTGTTTACCCTTAATGAGCATTTGAGCTCACCCTTTTGTATGTTTTCTTTCCCCAGGTCAGGAAGAAGGTTATTAAGTAAGATATGCCAAAAGGGACTATATATATGATGAAATAAATGGGAGACAGTGTAGACGTTTTATGAACCAGTTGTTTATGTTTCCCAGTTTCTAAAGACACTATACCTATACGGTCCTTTCATGGTTTTTGTTATATGTTGTAATAAGTGTTCTTCAATTTTGAAGTATTAACAATGTATGTAAAGTATGGGTCGTTATAGTTGGTATTAGAGGAAAGGTATAGTCAACCTTTGGAAACTATGATGTGAAAGCCTTAGTAAGAACCCTAAGGATAAGTCTAATCATAGAACACAATCTTAGTGTTTTAGAAATGGACATGAATAACCTAGGATAAGACCTTAAGTGTGAAATTTTATTCTTGATTATGTGGTTTTCCTATTATAATTAGTGTTGCTCACACTATTCTTCTTGGTTTTAGTCAATGGCTGGAACCCGAAGGAACCGTGTTAATGCGGAATGCGACGGGCAATGCAATGATTGTCCCCCGGAGCAACCAAACGTTATGGGAGCTGGAATGAAAAATCTTGTAGCCATGCTCACACAACTTTCTCAAGCTATGAATCATGCAGGACTTCCAAACAAGCAAAGGAACGATCAAAATTCTGTTGAATCCTTCATTGATGATTGGAGAATATATCTAGATAATTTTTAGGTTGAAGAAATTAATTCTTAAGTGATATCACAATTCAATTATTTATAGGTCAAATTTAGTGTGAATCACACCAATTTCATCTCACCATTTTGATCAAAAAATACCTCGATTCAATCAAATTAAGACAACTCTTGGAGGGAGGGGGACCGATCCATGTTTGAAAATTTTGAAATCTAATCATTACAAATGATCTCATCATTAGTCGGGTTTTATAAAATATTTTATTTTATTTTTATTATATATATATATACTATGTAACAAAGACTTTTACAAAAAATATATAACTTTAAAATAATTGAAAATCATTTCGGAATATATATTTTTTAAGAAAAAATAAATTCCCAAGTCCCCTTTTTATAAGGGAGGAGAATTGATAATTCTTCCCCATTTAAAATGTGGGATTCCATGTTTTTTTCAACCTTATCAATCCAATAAAAAAGTGTGGGTTCAATAAAAAACACTTTTTTCATTTATTTTAAGAATAAAATCATAACAGTGGGTGTGTCTGCTGTGGTGATTGAGAGATCGACTGGTTGATATCTTGTCATGAAATGAAAAAGGATGGATGTATGATGGTTTTTCTAATTGAGAGGGAGTTTGGACCGAAGAGTGGTTCATTAGGAAGGAATACTGGTGAGGCTTTTTAGTGGTATGCATCAAACAATCTAGAAAGAAACTATTGGTGGTTTTGATAGGGTTTCATGGATGACAGAAAAATGGGAAGAAGAAAAAAGCCTCAACAAAGGGAAATAAATAAATAAATAAACATTTTAACAAAAACCAATGGTAAAATAAATAAATAAAAATAATTTTAAGGAAGTAGATGAATTTGGAATTAGTATGCGACATTGTTATCATAACATCAAGATAAATAATTCAAGATCAATATTTTATGGGTAATTTTGATCCATGATGTGAGCCCTAAGTCTACCACATAAACCTTACCTATTAATGTTTTGATAAAATTCATATTTTTCAGTCGATTTCCTTTTATAGAAAGTAAACAAATGTTTTATTTTTATTTTCTACATAGGCTACAATGAATATAATTTCATTCCCAATAATGTTTGTTTAAAGTATATTCTTGAAATTTTAAAATATTATATATCAGGATTGATTGAGAAATGATCTGCGATAATTTATAAAGTATCCCCCTTGACTAATTTTTGTGAGTAGATCCCACTGATGCCTTTTTTTGAGTGATTTTAAGCTTCAAAATGATGATTTTTTAAAATAAATCTTGGGTGAAAATTTGTGTGTGGAAAACCTAATGTTTTCTACGATGATTATGGTCCATGAGGAACTGTTAGTGGAACCCACGATCATGAGTATGATTATTAGGACTCATATCGATCCTTGATTTTATTTGATATGATATATTAATGATTTTAATCACAATGATGAGTTATGAAAAAACATTAAAGATAAACATGAGTCAAATAATATATTGTGAAAACATTGAGATTGTTAATATAAAACAACAAAACAATTGATGGCATGATGATTTTATTCTACTTATATTGAGAATGTAAAATTTTGAGGATACAAATTGATCTTGATGTAGTGATGGTTTTGAAATTGAAATATTAATGATGTGTAATTATGTCATGATATGGTTTGACATAGAATATGTGATCTGAAGTTAAGGTACGTCATGACCATGCATATTATGGTATCCATTCTCTTTCTCAATCAATTCTACAAGAGGGTTGTTGTAATGAACCAAGATTTTTATAAGATATTTTTTTCCTGAATAAAAATGTGTTATATATTATATAACATTATACACATACAAAATATAGATAAATAAAATGATTTTATTTCAATAATAATGATCATTACATTAGTCATCTATAAAAAAATTAAAATTCCAAACATTACAAATGGAAAAAAATATAAAATAGAATAGATAAAATTGGAAAATATAGATCTCCCTAATCTACTTAAATCATCGCCCCCATGGAAAAAACTATAGAAATGAAAAAAATATTAGTAAACCAATAAACATATTAAAAATTAAAATATAACCTTATGAGGAATTTTTTTAATATTGATTAGAAAAAATAAGTGGTATTTATAGTGTTTGAAGGGAAATGTGACCTTTGGGATTTGACCGTTAAATAACTATTAGTCAAATATAACCATTGGTCAAAATAACTTTTGGTCAATTTGAACATTGGAAACTATACCAATGGGTGATAATTTTATCATTATAATTAGTTATAAGTAGTAATAACAAAGGATAATTGACGTAGAAAAGGGAAATGATTACCTCAACCAGTAGAGTCATGCCATTTGAAGCCCACTTGTCAGAACATCAGAGGGAGATATAATCACTGGGGATTTCCCTTGACCAAGACCAATCTAGGCATCAATAAGTGTAGCTTGAACAAAATCTCCTATAAGATAAGTTCAACGTAATGGTGATTACCAGTTGACCAATGTTAGCCGAGCCACCCCAAGAAACCACCACCATCACACACCTTACCTCAGGGTGTAAATAGATGTTATAAGGGGTTATATGTCCAGAAATTAGTTACTTAAATTGTAATTGCTTTTTATAAATAATTTTTTTATTCCATAAATTCCTTTTTAAGAATATTTTTCATAAAAAAATATATGTTTTATTGAGACTGATTTGATAAATTAATTTATGGACACATATAAAACATAGTGGTATTTTTTTAGAAAAGATATAAATTTTTATAATAATCTATGGTATCTTGAATAGTTTTTTTTAATTAAATAGTCTTTTAAAATATTCTTATTGAAATATAAATTGTAAAATAATTATATAATATCCTAGAAAATTTTTATAAGTTCAAAAATTTGAATATGCCTTAATAACTACTATTTTTTAATAAAAAAGGATTTTTATATTTAAAAGTTAAAATTATAATATTTATACAATTATTATAATAAAATAAAAATTATATTTGAAATTAGAACATTGAAATTAGGTTTTTATGAATTTATGATAATTTTCTAAAATACTTTATTTTTCCGCAAGTAGTAAAAATACAATTTCAGGGTTTCAATATGTTTTATGGAATCATATTTATGTCATAATTATGTAATAATTAATTAAACACAATCCAAAACCTAAACTATTTTATTTTATTAAAATTATTATTTTTAATTTCTTTTAATCAATTTACAAACCTATAAGTGACTTTCCAAAGTCTGAAATGGAATTTTTTTTGAAAGAATTATTTTGTATAAAATTTGATTTCCCATGTCCAAATGTGTAATAAAAAAATGTGTTCGGTTATAATGGATTAAAATATCATAATATTTGACTCAAATTTCCAAAACCTTGATCAAAAACCATGGTTAAGCCAATTAATTTTCATTTTCCACAACCTAGATTTCCAAGACTTATATTTGGAAATTATTAAACAATTCCTCCATTTTTGAAATCAATACCCACCCATTCCACCACCCCCTTCATTCCCAAACCATACTACATGAATTTTGGGTAATTTTTCCTTCTACGGAGTCCTTAAAAGGTGTTATCAAGACCCTAAGGTTCCATCCTCAAGTTTCAGGAACAACTCTTCAAGGTAAGGGAAATCTCCACTTCTCTTTTCCATTCAAGATCACATTTTGTGGTATACCTTCTATTTTCCAAACTATTTCATTTTTTTCCACTTTCTATTATCCCATTACTATAATAATAGTCTTTTATCAATGAGAGAAACTTTTACCATATCATTTTACCTTTTCTTAATATATGCTTTGTACTCGTCATGCTGTTGAATTTATTCCTCTCTTTTACTTGAGAAATTCTCTTTTTTGTGAATAACCAAACCACTTCCTTTTCCATGGGTATTCACCTAAATTCAAACCGATTTATTGATTAAGGTATTTACATATATGTAACACATGTTACCTTTTTATGGGTTAATAATGATTTAATGTGTAGCACCCCAAGAATTTACAATATTTTCCTTTTAGAATAAATATAAATTTATTGATAGCTTATAATGCACACAACACCGGGTTTAAAAAAACCCTATTTAGTAATGTTTTGAATAGTTAATTAAATTTTAACTATCAAAACCTGAACTAATGGGGTCTGGGTTGAAACTTTCCAATCCCACCTTCAATAGGCCAGGGGTTGGTGACTAGTGTCGAGAAGAAATATCATACAGATGGGAGGCCTTTTCCAAAAGTACATGTACGCACACACCCACACACACCTCAATAAAATATTGAAGAGATATAAAAAGCTAGAAACTAAAATTCAGGAATAAATATATCCCAAAACAAATTACAATATAATTATTTAAATCATAAATGTTTAAAACACACACCCACAAAAAGAAAGTTATAAAAGTGTCAAACCTGATAAGAAGGAGGGGGTCATTGTCAAATGAAAATATCAAAAAGCTCCTAGGCATCTCTCTAAAAAACACCTCGATTAGTCTAAATAACTAATATATGCTTGCCTCGGGTCCTCTGAGGACACCATTTAAAGGCCTGTAGTATACACAAGACACAACACATGTGGGTAAAGACAATGAAAGGGTGAGTATAAAAATACTCAGTTGGTGCCCCAAAAACCCAAAAGAAAAAGGATAAACTAAAAGGAAAATAGTCTATTCGACCTAGCTAGAGGGAACCCAATTGAGAGAGAAACTCAATCTTGAACCATCCTCAGCTATAAATGACTTTTCATCTCATTCCACAAGGGGTGTCAACCCAGACATGTGACAACACCACAAGGACTCCCTAAAATCACCTAGATACACTCTTCTCAGAATCCAAGTCTATGAGGTTTTGACCTCATAGCGAGTGACATGATTTTACTCAAGGCTCTAAAGGTAATATATAACCAGAAGAAAACACTCCATGACGACAACCATCCCATATATAAGCCATCAGAGAAGTACACTCCATTGGGAACAACTCAACAGGTACAACACTAGTACCCAACACCATAAGTCATGCTTTCACTAACATGCACCCCGTGCAAGGCTGTAACAACCCAAGTGGAGAGGCCAACCCCTCACCACTGCACATATTTTAGAGATCACTACTCATATTATGAACAATATTCATCCTATATAATGAGAGATAATGGAGGGACCTACACCTCGCCACTACCCTGTAATCAAGGGAGTACTATCTCCTAACTCACAAAACCATTGTCGCTCCTGTATAGAGTGTCCCACACCTTAGTCTATCGAGGGAGCACTAAATCCTAACTAGTAATCACACATAAGTATTGAAGGGTAACACTCCACATAACTGTAGACAACAACCAAGGGAGAACTAACTCCAAAGGAGGACCCACTCCTCGCTGTTACTCAGAGATGGGGGAGAACTACTCTGTAGGTGAGGACCCACATCCTAACACTATAGGGGAGTAAAATTCCATAGATAGTGGACTTGTTCCTGAGAAAAATAGGGGTGTAATACTCTACTAGCTCAATACTATGGGGGAATCCCACCTTGGTATGACAAGGGAGTACCGACCCCAGGATGGAGGACTCACTCCCTAATACGACAGGGGAGTAACAACTATGATGGAACAACACATATGAAGGACCCACGCCATGGAATGATAAGGGAGTTACAACTCCAATGATATAGGTCTCATACCCTAACATGATAGGGGAATACCCACTCTATCTATATGTCATGTCTTGAAGACCCACACCCCAACACGACAGGGGAGTACCATCTCCACGGATAGAGGACCCACACCCTGGTCCAATAGAAGAGTAACTACTCTATCTGTCCAACAAGTATGGTGGGGCCACACCTTGTAATGATAGGGGATCACTAACTCCAACTATATAAATGATACGGGGAACCTGCGGCCTAATCCATCAGGGGAGTACCAAACCCAGAAGAACTACCTAAAGGTATAGAACCTGTACCCATGAAATGGGAGTCTCATCTCTACTAGTTATATAGGTAAGGGAAGCCCACACCCTAATCCAAATGGGGAGTAACAGTTCCAGTGTCTTACTTTATGACACTGATCTACTGATCCAAAAGTCTAGGGGACCCATATCTTAAAGAAAAAGGGAAGGGTACTGACCCAAACTCCAACCTAGTGATACACCCCAATCACTACCCAAAGTAAAGAACCACTACATAATATTCATGCTTGAAACAAACCACATCATATCTCATAGGCCAGAACATAAGCCACCACTATGTTCTATGTGGAAAAATTATTAGGATAGTCTACTCAAAACCTGAATCCAAGTCTTAGAGAAGGAGATACTAAAGGCAGAGGATCTCAAGAAGAACTCAAGGAGTAAACGACATGCACTAGGGTCTAAAAATCATGTGAACCCTCATGAGCACCTGACCATGTATCCTATCTACATAGTTTTCCATCTCATGTAGGGGTAAATGGTGTGTACATCCCGTACATAGTGTGTTCCGCTTCACCCGGACCCTGACCGTATTCCTCTTCCACACGGCCTGACCAGCTATGTCACTCACACAACTTGTATCCCCAAATACATGATTTTTTTTAGGATAAAACGTAAATTGACCATGTAGTTTATCTATTCTATTATTTAGTGTCATATGTCTGTGTACTTTGGCCGTGTACATTTACATGACCGTGTTCTTTCAAACATCCTCCCTGGTCATGTACTCTAGCCAAACGGTTTGGGGTCACAACATGACATGTAAATATGGTTAATGATGAGTATTCCTTAAAATTATTCTTCATAAAATATAAAGGGATACCCGACATGTCTCACTAGACTACATGCCATGTAGATGGTAATTCCAGATGGGAATTACCTTCTGAGCTGCCTGATTCACCCCGGTTTTCCTAAAAACCTACAGTTCAACATAGGAGGGATCTTTATTATTCATAATAGGGATCTATAAACTTAAAACAATGCATACAGAAGGGTATAAGGACCAAAAATTAAAACCACATACCTTGTAAAAAACACTAAATCTTTGGGGTCAGATTCGCACTCTGAAGCCGTTGCACCACAATCCGGGAGCGATCACCATCAAGATTAGAGATCGATGGTGCATTGTTTCCTCGATTCGGTCCCCGAGTCATCCATCACTTGAAGAGGAATAGGGGGAGGGTATCCTTCCATCATTCACACCAATGGGGACGGGAGGTAAGGGATATTGTTTTAATTTTATTAAAATAATACACTCCACTGAACACCTTGATGCCAACTCACCTTCTACCTGACACCTGGCACCGCCAAAGTTTATGTCACACCTAGGGTAAGAAAGATGTTCTGAAATCAAACACAATCTCAAAATTATAATATAAGACTCCACTTGAGAGTTATTCATGTTTCCAAAATAAACTACACACACGTGATAATATATATTTAATATTTTTAATATCACCGTGCTGAGCCTCTCTGGGCCCAAGAATCTCATGAAAACTCAGAGCTTGAGTTTATAAATATTATTATAAATATTAAAAATTAGTATAGGAAAAAATCTGAGTTTCTAAATCCTCCACACCATAAGTATTTTCATCCCTGAAAATAGAAAACCTAGACACATGGAAAGGAAACTGATCTCTCAACAGGGACTGTCATGCCAGTGAGCTCACCAAGACCACCACAAAGGCCACTAAGGGTTATCTTGCTTCCAAAGAGAACAAAATTAGGTGAATCACAAGGAACAACCACACCAAGGTCTAGCTTAACCAGGTATACATCATTCAACAATGTGGGTACATGTCTCTATAGTTGCGACAGGTGGAAAATACCAAGGACTCGATCCATCTGCAGTCATAGGGTCTAACGGTTCACCAACTTGCTAACTTAATGCAAAGACCAATTTAACCCAAATCTAAAAACAAAATTAAAATGGAATCAACCAACACACATTGATACCATCTTATTTGGTAGGCATTGGCTTGCCTACGTAGTTTTTCATCGCATATCAATAATGCGTCTTAGTGGGGAAAGCGTACCCAATTCTTAGGTTTCTGAAGCCACATGAAACTGCACCTTGAAATCCTTAAGAATATTGAGTAAAAACCTGACACTAAACATGCGTGGGGTACTAATGAACCAACAAGGCTTCCCAGGTGCACACACTATGTCTTATCAGGCCCTCTGTGCAAACCTCCAACACATAACCCCGCTCCAAACACCCAAGTCAGAAGGACTCATCCATTGAACCTCAAAACTATCCACTTTTGGTGGAACTAACTCAACCTAAAGGTTTTAATCATGTAAAAAAATTATTCTTGGTGGGGGAAGGATCCCTCTTCCCCATCAATTTAAGCTACATCGAACAACACCAACATAGGGTTCACTATTACAAAAACAGGCAAGGGAAGGGCCAACTTTTATCAGCGCTAAGAAAAAAGCACTGATAAAGTTAATTCTTCATCATCCCTAATTAAAAGCACTGATAAATGTTACCTTTATCAGTGCTAAAATAATAGCGCTGATAAAGGGTCACTTTATCAGCATTTTTGTCGCACTGATAAAGTGATCCTTTATCAGTTCTTTTATAGCACTGATAAAAACATAGTACCATTTTTTAAAATGGGGCACACAATTCCCTCTATTTATCACGCCCTCAAGATCTCATGGGACTGTACCCCTATGACAACTCCCCTCCCCTCTATATTCTCTTTGCTGGACCTCTGCCGCTGCTTCCTTACTCTACCGCCGCTATCCCTACTCCACTGCCGCTGGCCCTACTCCGCCGCCGCTAGCCCTAATCCACCACTAGCCCTACTCCGCCACGAACCTTACACCTTATCCTCCCCCTTGAACCCCTTTTGCAGATCCTCCTCCCCATGAAACCTACTTCTCCTCCTCCCCACTGGAACCTACTCCCCGAGAACCCTATTTTAAGTGTTTGTGATTCCTTTAGACGAGGTTAGATTCTAGGCTTCCCATCTTTGATATTTGGTGATTTATCCACTCATCCTCATCCGTTTCCTTTTGTTCTTATTATAATATTTGTTATGGTGGTTTATTTTGGTTTGGTTTGGGTTGTGTTGTGTGTTTGGGCTACATTTTTAGGTCACATTGTTTCAAAAAATCATGAAGTGTTTAAATTTTTACCAAGTGAATTGTTTATTACTTATATGGTTTTGTTAAATTATTTTCAAGATTAATATTATTCTAAAAAATCTATTATAAAAGTAAGTAGTGGGAAGGAGAAAAGAGGTTGTTATATTTTTCGATGGATTTAAGAACGGTGGCATGGGATGATGAGGTGGTTGTGTTATTGGAGGGTCCGATGGTGATGATTTCATAAGAATATAATATTTTTAATGGATTATGAATTGGTCTTGTAGTTTATAAGTGTTGGGGTATATATGATTCTTTTAGTGTGGAAGAGTATCCCTTGGTGTTGGTAAGTTATTTAATTTGTTGGATAAAATTTATTAATTTTGATGCTTATACATGTTGAAACATTATCATGGTAAAGTGTGTAGGAAGTAGAAAGAGACATGGGGTAGAGTGTTGTCAAATTTCAATAGTAGGAGGTATTGATGTTTATTGTATAGGTGTTGGGTCCTAAGTTTAATAATTGGATAAAAGTAGTTGAGGTGGGTTTTGAATTGGAAAATATTCTAGCTCATTTATGAGTTTCCTTAGTCGTGGGATTACTTTTAAGGGTGGATTGAGAATGATGGAAGGAAAATCATGTTCAGTCAAAAGTGGTTTTAGGAAGAGTTTTATTCCCTAGATATAGAAGTATGAGTGTATATAGAATATCATGGAATTCAATCATGTTGGGTTCAGTGTTCTTTCCCTTGGGATTCACATCTGTGCATTGATGGTCTAGTTTTTAGAACACTTAGTTGATGAATAAATGAAATCATATAATTTTGAGTCATATTTGAGGTTAGAGATTCTAAGGAAGGTTTTGAGTTTATGTTTAAGGTTTTGGTTGTAGATGAGGGATTTTGATGAAGTTATCAAGAGTGGTTTTCTTCGAGTTTCTTATAAGTCTAAAGATGGTTCCTTGAGTTGTGGTCCGAATGGAATGAGGAATAAGGGATTGATGAGATTTTCTAGATGTAGGGTGGGGATTATTCCCTAGGGTTGAGTATCTTAAGGTGTACCATAACTGTATAGTTGATCTATTTCAATAGTGATACAGTGGGAAATCAATATTCCATGATTCACGATGTTTCTTGGTTTCAGTAAGGTGTAGTTTTATTTAGTCGGATGGTCATGTTTTAGTTGAAAAAATTTTGGGATGTGGTGAGTTTGGTTTGAGATTCTAGGCATGATTATGTCTTGAGTTATTGACCTCATACCTTTATTAACCAATAACCTCTTTCAATTGATACTAAAATATTCAGTTGAATTATTTTCAATGGAATTATTTATCTCTCTTTACCTTCAAATTCCTGTGAAAATATGAATTTTATTGAGCTGGTGAGTGTGTTTGTCCAAATTTAATGATTCATAAGAAAAAAAGGAAGAATATTTCTATTTTATCTAAATGGATGGGAATTTTTCTAATCTAAAGGTCTTTATTTTGGGAAATAATTTATTTATAAAATTAATTTCACAAATTGTTTCAATATTATGGAAGGTATTAATAGTTAGTGAGAGGAGGTTTGATAGAATTTATGTTCACTAACCTCAATTTTCTATTTCTTATGTTAATTTGGGTAACAAAACCTATGATATTCCATAGTAATTTTGGGTAAAAGTAGGTTATTTGTCTCGCCCACTAGCCCCTTTGTGTTTGGAAATGTATCCACTATATTAGTTCTCTCATCAAAATTTCATCTTTGTTTTCCTTTTATTTGAGTTTGGTCACTAGTTTTGGGATGTTTAATGTGATTATTTTATTATGAATGAGGGGGCTAGTAGGGGTGGTTAAAAGGATGTTTAATGTTTTTCTACAAGGGTGGTGGGTGATATAACTATTGGTAAGGGGGCTGGAAAGTGTGTTGATTTTGATGGGGGTATATCCTGGTTCTGTTGATTTCAAAATCTTTATTGGAAATGGTTAGGCTCTATTAATCTCTATTTTTATAAGGATGTGGTTCTCTTATACAATATTTGGATGTAATGCCCCGACCCCAGTTACCTAGAATTGGTGCATTATTACATAAAATTGGCATGATACAAGGAATCATGTCCCGAAAGTCCGATCAGTTTAGTATCCTTGGGAGTACTAGATACATACATAAGTTTTATATTACATCATGAAAAAAAAACAACATTGTGTCCCCTTTGAATACTCTTATAACCCTTAGCCTATTCATGCAGGTTAATAATAGTAAACTTCTTTGCATCCTGGGAAAAATAAAACATAATTAAGGGGTGATCTCAAATGCTCAGTAATGATGACAACATAGAAGAAACTATCATAAATAAGAATAACCATTTAAGGTAATGTATAAGACTAGAACACAAGACTTTTAAACTTAACCTTCAACATAATATGGAAATGATAAATCAAATAATTCAATTTACTTATTCACATGGATATTTTACTAGTCGAATAATCACATGTAATATCAACAACCAATTTCATAATGATGGAATGCATAATGTCAGACTTCATAACCAGATAATCAAGGCCTTGTGCCAAGACTACAAATAAGATTTTGTCAAGGCCTTGTGACAAGACACTAGTTTGTCTCATGATAACTACCGATGCATCAAGGAGCTATAGCTGGCTCCACCTGTCACTTACTAAGTCTAATTCATTCCTCATATGAAAGGGTGAAATACAGTCTAAACATTCGTATTAAAACTAGAATACGAAATGTCAATACTTTAACCATAAACCATGAATGGTATAAAAATAGCACATCCACAGTCAAACATAACTCATTCATTAAAATATAGAAAATTTTATTATAATAAATTATCCACAATCGAGAATAATTAAGGATATTGACATAGATGAAAATAATCATCAAAACTATTTGAAAAAAATATCCCCCTTTTTCTTGAAAACATTTAAAAGTATCACTATTTATCAAGAAGCTGTTTAAAATAGATTTTTGAATCAAAGTGTCCCATAAAAATTTGGAACTTTTAAAAGTAATTTTAATTTTAAAACATTAATGTCCATATATATAAATCCTTCAAACAATTTTTAAAACATGGACATTAATGATAAATATTTAAAAGAATAAAAGTTTAATACATTTATAATGATATTTTAGTTAGAGTTCCTAACCAAATGAGAGACACTTGAATAAAAATAATTGAGGTAATCACAACTTAATAATATCATGAGAATAAAGTTATTCATGATATATTATGTCAAAGTACAGTATATACACCACATAAAAGTAAATTGGCGTATAACAACAAATAAGTCTCAATGGAATGTAAGTTGAGATGAAATCCCTTATAAAGACCATATCATTTGGTTAAGGATAAATCAATGAAATAATTATGTGTGAATAATATAAATAAACTAAGTATTATTGTATATTCAGTGTAAAACAATAAGAGGACATTCACACATATTCTTGTAACAACAACACCAATAACTTGGATGTATAACTCAATGAATGAAAATTGAGTTAAGATCACTCTTATCAAGTTCATATCAATGACTTGAGAATTTATAAATGGAGTGATTTTGTGTATCAAAAGAATAACCACACAAATAGGAGTGGAAATTACTACATAAATAAATAAATAGTGATTTCAAACATAATATTAGAGTAAAATAATCAATGAAGTTTGCGTAAAATCCAATGAGTGGAAATCGAAATTAGAAATTCCCATACTAATTTGGTGACTTACAAAACATACAACCCATGAAAGAAGGATAATAAAATGAAGATGTAAATACCCTTAAATTAAAGTATATTACATAAGGAATACAATAATTGGTAGTACATACACCACACAAAAGGAAATATTGGCAATATAGCATAAATTTCACAAAAAACATAAGAAGTGAGATGAAAACCCATTACCATGTTGTAACTAATCGAGTCGTATGAAAAAAAGTTAATAACCACCAAATGAATCATAGAATACCATGAATATAAATAGAATCATGATAATATATATCAAATGGAAGTACACAATACACCACATGCAATAAATAAGTGGCGAACAATGGAAATCTCACGGAATTAAAAGTGAGATAAGAAACCCCTTACCTTGTACTTTTTTTGGTTGGGGGTACGTTAACCTACTGTATAATAGTTAAATAATTTATATTAAATTATAAAAGGACTATATACATAAATATGATATCATATATGATCCTATAATATTTATTTGTTAATTATATTTTAGTAGTATCATCATTTCGGGTGTTAACTGATCTGTTTTCCTACATATGCTTGGTTACGTAAGCCATGTTTGTCTTGGATATGATGTATTTTATTCAAATACATAATTATATTAAGTTCTTAAACATTATTTTTAATCATAAAATGAAAATTATTCTTGAATTATTACGATGGGGAATGAATCTCATCGCGTTCATGGAGACGGTAATCCGTACGTACGCACGAGCGACAATATCATTATATTGATGGTGAAATAGTATGTAATTGGATGGTATATCATATATAAAAAAATCATTAACATGTTATATTTATTATTTACATCAGTTATACTCATTATTATACTCATCTAAATAATGAAGTGTTTGAATAACAAACTACACCGTGGCGTGGAGATGGTAAGCCGTATATACACACGTATGGTGACTTTGTCATTCATATGATGGATAGAATAATAAATATGGTTGTACCATTTTTATAATAACATCAAAGTATATATAATATACTATATTTATTATTTTATAATGGAAAAAACAAAGAAATAGGAAGTGGAAGAAGAAAAGAACTTGAAAGAGGTGATAAAATATTTACCTCTTCTTTGGGTTCTTCCTTTTGATTTGATCAAAAGGGATCCCTAGGCTGGATTTCTGACCAAAGGAAGGCATCTAGGATTAAGGGAGGAAAGTTTTTAGGATATTTGGGTAGGGGTTGGACAAGAAAAATGGATTCGGAGGTGTAAAAGTAAGAGAAGGGAAAGTACCCTTTTATAAGAGAGGTGAGGGTCACTTTAGGAAAAACTTGAAATATTATTTTATAATAATAACATTTTCGGTTTCTAATGGATACAAAATGATTCATTTCTAGGATAAGGAGGAGATGGGTCAAAAAACTCTCAAAAAATAGGTTTTAGATAGGTTTAGGTCACCATATTAACCTTATCTTTTATATTTAACTCTTAGTTAAATAGTTTGAAATTTACCATGTCTCTTTGTATTTTTATATTATATGGTTAATAAACTTACTATAACAAGACAAGATAACCCCAAGTGGTTCATTATTAATATATATAACCTTATAAAAGTCTTTTGGACGAACTTTATATTTTTAGGAATATTATATCAATTAATAATATAGTATTTGTTTTAAAAACTCAATTATGTCAATTTTGACACTATTTAGTATTTGTTTTTTGTAAAAATCATTAAAGCATGATTACTTAGAAAAAAAATAATTTAATCAATCCTAACATGTAATATTAACCTATAAAATTATTTCAATTCATCAAAAGTCTCAAATTATATTTATTTGGATATTTATAAGATTAATTATTTTAATCTTTCATTAATAAGGTAATTACTACATCATCATTGTGTCATAAAAAATTTAATTATTTAATGTCTAAAAGTTATAAATAAATTACCATTATGTATTAAATATTTTTATATTTCTAATAAATATTTATAGTCTAATTTATCTAATGAGTAACCCTATATTAAAAATGGTTTAGTTATTAAACATTGAATTTAATAATTTTTACTCTTCTTTAAATAAAATAATAATAAATGTCCTAATCTAATCAAAGTGGATAAAAATGATCATATTTTATTCCTAAGGTTGTTTTGGGTCGAGTTACACTTATCCAATAGAATTAGGACATGTGTTAAGGTAATTATAATATCATTTTCCCCTTAATTACCTTATTTACTTTTAACTACGGTAAATAAAAGTCAAAAGTTACTATTCACCAAAAAATATTTTCATCTTATTGAACCACATTTTACTTACTGATGTCAACTGTGTCTTTCATATTTTTTAAATTCAACTCACAGAAGAGGTAAAATGTTTTTATGCAAATTTGTAAATGCTCCTAGAAGGTGGGTAAAAGATGGTAAAAAGTTCAATAAAATTTTATACATCTAATATTAATATAAAATGACTTCAATGAATTAAATTGAACTTATATAGGTATTATATATCTATGTTGACTTAAAATAAATTTAAATAAAATAAATAATTATTTAAATAAAAGCCAGTTTTAAATTATAACGCAGTGTTTTTCACTATTCATAAAAAATTCAATGTTTTCAGAAAAATACCAAAAATTTACCCTAAGATAATTTTGATATTATGAATTAAAAAATGAATTCTATTTTAAAAAATTCAAAACATATACGTTTCATTAATTAATTTAAAATTAATTCAGGTTGTCAAAACCGAAAAGCGAGTTTTTAAAAAGTAAAAACTATCAACAGATTGACATGTGTTTATGTCAAATTTAAATGTGAAATTACTTATAATGACCTAAATTTTACTAAATTATAAAAAAATAATCTAATTATACTTCCAAACTATTCAAATTCAAAATTTAACACTATAAATTATTTTGATTAAAAAAGTTGTTTTCAATTAAAATCTTGTATTTTTCCGTATTCATCAAAATATGAAAGTTATCAGAAAAGTTACAAATATTTATCCAAGATAAATTTTTCTGTCCTGATTCTAACTAAGAATTTAATTTCATTAAATTGAATATATAAAAGTGTCAAATATTGGTTTTAAAAAGGGTTTTCCATTAAAAGGTGGTAAAATTGCATTTTTTTTTGAAAAATACTTATTTTATCTGAAAAAATGAATTTGTTCTTATATTATATCTAAGAAACAAAAAATATTCATTCTAAAATTATATAGAGTATGTAAAAATTAAAATTCAGTTAATATTATTCATAACTTCATTTGAACGGCTAGTTTGTTAAGTCGTGGTGCACTCGAACTCGGCGTTGCATATAGCGCAAGTTATTGAATTAATTTAAAGAAAATAACTTACTATGTAATCATGGGGTGTTACATTGAAAGTATTTTTTTGTGTATTTTAATCATAAATAATAATATTTTAGATTAAAATAGGATGGAGATGAATAAATATTAGATGGATGATAATCGTTTGACAATAGAGTATGAGAATGGAGTGAAAGAGTTCATCAAGTTTGCAAACGATCGCGCAAAGGATCCTTCTCAAATACTTTGTCTATGTTTACGTTGTTGTTATTCTAGACTAAATACTCCAGAGGATTTGGAAGAAAATTTTATATGTCAAGGAATAGAGCAGAGTTATAAATGTTGGAATAAACACGGAGAAAAAGCGAATGTAGCTACTAGCTGGGATAAAAGCATGTTTTATGGATCATCAAATATGATTACAAATATGGATAATGAATAATACCATATGGAGGATGTGATTACAGATGTCAATTATGATAAATATCATATTGAGGAAATGATAAGGACAGTTGAAGATGAACTCTGTGATTTCCCAAAATTGTTTGAGAAGTTAAAGAGTTTTGCAAAGATGCCATTATATGCTGGTTGCACTAAATATACAACATTTTCAGCTGTAATGAAGTTGTATAAATTGAAAGAAGGTAATTGATGGAGTGATTTCAGTTTTATGGAACTACTTTCTCTCTTGAATGACATTCTCCCAAAAGATAATGAGCTCCCAAGTCGGATATATGAAGTTAAATGAATGCTATGCTCAATGGGTATGATTTCTGAAAGAGTACATGCCTGCCCGAAAGAATGTATATTGTTTTTCAAGGAGAAAAAATCACTTACATAATTCCCAGTGTGTGGTGATTCTCGATACAAGGAAGATGAATCCAGTCCTATGAAAGTTTTATGGTACTTTCCAATCATTCCAAGGTTTAGGCGTCTATATGGAAGTGAAGAAAATGCAAGACAATTGTTGTGGGATGTAGATAAAAGAAATAAAGATGTGAAGTTACGTCACTCATCCAACTCTACTCAATGGAAGAGAATTGATCATGATTATCCTGAATTTTTAAATAATTTGAGAAACATTCGTCTTGCGTTATCTACAGATGAAGTGAATACTTTTGGTTTTAAAACCAGCACCCATAGTACATGGCCTTTTATGTTGGTAAATTATAACTTTCCACCCTGGTTATGCATGAAACATAAATTCATCATGTTATCTATTCTTATATCAGTACAAAACAACCAGGTAATGATATTGATGTTTATTTGGCTCCATTGATCAAGGATTTGAAGTTATTGTGGGATTCAGGTGTTATGTTGTATGATGCTTATAAAAGTGAATACTTCACATTGAGAGTGATGTTTTATGGGATGATAAATGATTTTCCTGCTTATGGAAATTTTCAGGCTATAGCATTAAATGAACTTAAGGGTGTCCCATGTGCTAATAAGATACAGAATCAATTAGGTTGAAACATTCATCAAAATATGTGTCTCTAGGACATTGTAGATTTCTACCCCATCGGCATAAGTACCGATCTTGGACAAAATCATTCAATGGATGTTCAGAACAGTGCACAAAACCATCTCCACTAATAGGTGATCATTTGTTTGAGAAAGTAAAAGATGTGAAAACTGTTTTTGGTAAACTATTTTCGAAAACCTTACGAAAATTGGTTGGAAAAAGAGATCAGTTTTTTTTGAATTACAATACTAGAATTTTTTGTACGTCAGAAATTTTCCTGATGTGATGCATGTGAAAAAAATGTATGTGACAGTGTTATAAGAACATTGCTAAATTCCACTGGAAAAATAAAGGATGGAATTAAGGCAAGGTTGGACATGGTTTACATGGGAATATGAGAAGAGTTGGCTCCTGTGAAGGGTGAAAATCAAATGTTTCTTCCTCCAGCTACTTACACTCTTTCCAGGGAGGAGATATATCAGTTTTGCAACTTCTTCAATGATGTAAAGGTTCCAGAGGGGTATTCATCAAATACCAATAACATTGTTTCAATGAATTATTTGAAGTTAAAAGGTTTGAAATCACATGAATTCCATGTTTTGATGCAAGATTTAATTCCTATATCTTTACGTTGCATTTTTTCCCAAGAATGTTCATCATAAATTAACCAAAGTTTGTTTCTTTTTCAAAGATATATGCAGCAAAGTTTTATACCCAATGAAATTGACAGCTATATATAGAGAAATTGTCATCATATTGTGTGAATTAGAAATGTTCTTACCTCTATCGTTCTTTGATATGATGGTTCATTTGATGGTTCACTTGGTGAGAGAGATTTGACTTTGTGGTCTTGTACACTATAGATGGATGTACCCCATTGAACGGTATATGAATATTTTGAAAGGGTATTTCAAAAACCGAAGTCGGCCATAGGGTTGTATTACAAAGCGATATATTGTTAAGAAAGACATTGAATTCTATACCGAATACCTATAAGATGTGGAAAGCATTGGTCTCCTGAAATCTCGTCACACTAGATGTATTGAGGGTGAGGGAATTTATAGAACAGATGTTGTGACAATCAATATTACAGATTGGGAGCAGGCCCACCTTTATGTTTTGCATAACAGTTGGGAGGTTGCTCCATATATTGAAACCCACAAAGAAATTCTTAGGCAGTTGAATCCATCAAGGGATGTAAAATGGATATCGAATACACATAATCACCAGTTTATAGGATGGTTTTGGGACCATATTTTTAAGGATCTAGATGAAAATATGAATTTTATTTCATAACGACTTTGATGGCTAGCCACAGGACCAAGTGTGTATGTATTATCTTACAATGGTTTTTTAACTAATGGTTATAAATTCTACAAAGATGAACATGATAAAGATAATACCATGAAAAATAGTGGAGTTACACTTGTGGATGAAGCGATGCATGTTTCTGGTAGTAAGGACTAAAATCCAATTTATGCGGATATGTCATACTTTGGCATTATCAAACAAATATGGGAGTTGGATTATACGACATTCCAATTGCCGATTTTTCAATGAAAATAAGTTAATAACAATAGTAGTGTTAAAATAGATGAATTGGGATTTGTTAGAGTTGATTTTAGTAAAGAAGGGTACAAACACAAACAATTTATAATGTAATCACAAGCAATACAAGTATTTTATGTTATATATCCCACAAACCGAAAGTGGTCATTGTTCTGTTATCATCCAAAAATACTGAAGGGTGTGATGAAAATTTAATTGAGGATGATACTTTTAGTGGTACGTCACAATCATTTCACAGCGGTCCCAATGTAGATAATGTTTTGTATGTTAGAGGAGACCATAATGAATGGATTTGGATAATCTATAGAGGTGTCAAAGCCCTTTAGCCTTTGAAAAAAATAAAGAGAGTTCAATAAGTAGGTTATATTTTTTTGTAATATAGATCTTGTTATCTCATGTTATTATCTTATCATTACTAAATTTATGTTCTCTAAATTAACTGTTTAACCAATTTTTCATATAATGACTTCTACACGTTCTGGTGCTCCTAACCTCAAGGCTGAACAAGTCTCTCAAGCTGTTGTTTTTGTTGCTTCTCATAGTGTAGAGCAACAACAAGTTTTTAAACCCACTGTTTCTACTAGTGTTGAGGTCCAACAACTATCAGCACATGCCATTTTTACCATTCTAGATGAACATATTGATGATATTTATATCGATGAAATAGTTGGGGATGAAGGCCTGACATCGCGGAAAATACAGGTGCGTCGTAGTTTGATGGTGTTAGTGAAAGTTCTTAAGGTGAATAGCAAATGAATCAAATTTTATGTTCGATGGAATGCACAAGGCCAACATGTGAATCCCAACATGGCTATATTTAGTAGTTACATTAGAATTTTCAATCAACAACGTGTGCCGATTGAAATAGATTCATGGCACCATGTTTTCTCCGGGATGAAGGATGTGATCTGGGAAGAAATTATGGTAACATTATGATATTATTTCTTTAATTTACTAAAAAATAAAATATTGAAACAATGTCTTATTCTTCTCAATCCATTACAGAGTATATTTATAGTAGATGATTCACACAAGAATTATGTACTAAGGGTTGTAGGAAGGATTCATAAAGGTTTTTGCACTATGTTAACAAAATGTCGCCTCAAAGATTCCAAAGGTAAAATAAACCCACACCCACCCCTTTTCTATACTCACCTGATATCCCAATAAGCATGGGATGCATTTATTGGCCACTGTGGGGATGATAAGTTTCTGGTACATTGTATCTAATAATACATTGTTTGATGATATTTGTATTCATCACTTTGATTGTCAATATTTCCTTTATGAAATAGCAACTCAGTACTGAAAATAAGGAACGTGCATCAAAACCAACATACCCCTATCGTAAAGCAAGGATGGGGTATGCTTTACTAGAAAATAAAATGGTATGCATTTTAAATTTACAGTAATATTGTTATGTTCCAAGAAACAAAATCATAATTATCTTTCTATATTTATATATAGATTGATGAGTCTAAATCCAAATACATTTCCATCCCACATCATGTTCTATGGAAGCAGGCACATGTGAATAAGGAAGAGAAGCTAGTAGATAAAAACACACAAAAAGTGTGGGAAATATGTGTAAGTATGACACGATAAAAAGTTTTATTTTAAATTGATATTACATAATAATAATTACTTATTTCACTATATCCTACAGTCACAAGAATCAACTACCCCTATAGCGGATGCAGACCTATTATCGATGACTTTGAAGCGGCCAGAACAATACAGTCATGTCAGAGGTGCGGGGTTTGGGGTGACACCTCGAGTATATTTTGAGAGAAAAAAACAAACGGATGATAAAAATGAATAAATGAAACAAATGAACTAAAGAATATCAACTCCTGAAGAACGATTTCAATGGTAGGGATAGTTTGTAGTAAATTTTATGAGTAATAAGCAAGGAGAAGACACAACTCAATAACAACCAGTGCGTGAAGATCCCGCCCCACCCCCACTAGCTTTGAGGTGAGCCATTCCCCTAAAAGAGCTATCTTACCCATGATAATCAATATTCTAATAATTGTTCCCATGAAATGTGAATCAGAAAAACACTTATAATTTTTTGTACTAAACTTCTACAGGGTGATAATGACTCTAATTTATATCTGTCAACACCCACTTATCGCCTTGTAGTGAGGGCTACAGTGTTCAACATCCCAGAGGATAAGCTGCATGATAGACCAATTCCAATAGATCATCTGAAAGTGATGATTACTGTAGCTCATGATCCAAATGTCGAGATACCTATTCCAATTGATGAAGATGATATTCATACGGTCGAAATGGCTATTGGGACATTCATTTCATGGCCGTCACAACTTGTAAGAATATATGTGGAAAAATAGGTATTTATTTCCATTTTTTTTCAAGATAAACATTTAAAAATTAATAAATAAAAGGTATAAACCAATGATTCTATTATAGACGAGAAAGGGAAGGGGTGATAGGAAATGTGGGCTCAAAAGAATCTAAAGGATCGACCAACCGACCCAAAAGATCTACTAAAAACACAATTACACCGCCTGTTCTCTATCCACATTTACTAGCATTGAAGACTCATGTGGATACGAAGCTAAAAAGTGGTAGTAGTCATATAATTGTTTTTGAAGAGAATATATATAGAGAGAAAATTGCAGATTACGTTGCTGCTAAAAATATAAATGACATCCTTGAATATGGTTGGCTAGGCATCACAATTGTAAATGTATACATAAGGTATGTTTTCATGAATTGATTTTCTAAAAGCTAATATAATGTGCTAATTATGACTAAATTTATTTTATATTATTGACAGATGTATATATGAAAAATAGTTGAATGGATTTTCCCATGATCCAAAATTTGGACTCGTTAGTCCTCATACCACATCTACACAACTAACGAAATTAGAGCCATCAATAAGGGATGAAATAGTGAAAGGATTGCTGAAAACATTTGAAAGAAAGATTACGGATGACCAACTCTTCCTAATAACAACCATGTAGGGGTAAAACTCTACGATTAAAGCATATCAATTATATCTTCACATCTTTCATTAATTATTCCTTTTTGTGTTTTTAGGAAATATTGGCTGCTAATTACGGTGAGCTTAGATACTCCAAAGATTTATTTTCTGGATTCAATGCAAGGATATCCAACAAAATGACCACACATTATGGGGTTTGTGAATATGTAAGACACTACATCCTACGTTTTAGGTCTAAACATCATGTTATATAATTTATATTATATTTTACTTAGGGGTTTTTTAAGATAGTCTAGTGTATCAATATCGTCTAAAAAATGAATGAGGACTGGGGCTAAGCATAAGGAGGCGAACAAGTGCTACGTATGGACAAGTATCAAGGTATATATAATAAAATTTCACTATCCAAACACATATCAAAACAAGTTACTTATTCTCCTAATGATCAATGTTTTTTTAGTGTCCAAAACAAGCAAATGATAAAGATTGGGGTTATTATGTTTTTAAATTTATTAGAGAGATTGTTTTCCATCAACAAACTAGCATCCCTAAAGATGTATTTTCAAAAACAACAACTATTTAATTTTAATTATTTATTATTTACATATTTTTCAGTACTACTCTAATAGTCAAAAAGACTCATATTCACAATGTGAGATAGATTTGTTCAGAAATGAGTGAGCCACATACCTGATGGAAGATTGTACACAAATAGCATAAAGATCTGACTTGGGGACATGTACAATTGGCAGAAATTTTTTAGAGGGGTACACAAAGATCAAAAGATGAAATATTGTTGTATGTAAATGTTCATAGGAAAATTTTATTTTTTATTAAATAAATAATCTTTTCTCCAATGATTCATTCTTCCATTTTAACAGATGAAATGCACCAGCAACATGCAATAATGATGAACCACGTTTCTTTGGGCTCTGGATAAGAAAAAGCAGTAAAATCTCCAAAATACCTTCATATCACGCATTCCCACTCTCATTGAATGAAATGATGAGTAAACGTCTCCACCATAAATTCATTGTAGTATGAGAATCAAGAATCTAAATGGATTTCCATCCGTTGAACATTTTCATTAGTAGAAATTTTATGTTTTCTGATTATCCATAATAAGAAAATGAATACTATTGGAACCTCCTTCCTCCACAGGGTCTCCCCCGCCCAAATACATGTTTTAACTTTAAGATAATGATACATGGGTCATTTGTGATATGTATAAGTCAACCCCGCCTCAATCCGGGGCACAGTGTGGCCGATATCACTCAAAGTTTCTCTCTTTTGTTTAAAATGGACATAATTTTTAAGTGAAAACAAAAAATGACATATGAAAAACTGAACAAATGCATTAAAATTGTATTGATACTTTAGGAAAAATATCCATGGGTCATGTGTGATGTGTATGAGTAAACACCACTTCAATCCAAGGCATGGTGTGGCCAGTATCACTCAAAGTGTCTCTGTTTTATTTAAAATGGACACAATTTTAAGTGAAAACAACAACTGACGTACGTAAAACCGACCAAACACATTCGTATTGTTTTGATACTTTAGGAAAATGATCCATGGGTCATGTGTGATGTGTAAAAGTCAACCATGACTCAATATGAGGCACGTTTTGGACGGTATCACTCAGAGTGTCTCTCTTTTGTTTAAAATGGACATAATTTTTAAGTGAAAACAACAAATGACGTATGGAAAACCAAAAAACACATTAGGATTGTTTTGATACTTTAGAATAATGATCCATTGGTCATTTGTGATGTGTAATAGTCAACCATGACTCAATCGGAGGCACACTGTGGTTGGTATCACTCAAAGTGTCTCTCTTTTGTTTAAAATGGACAGAATTTTAAGTGAAAACAACAAATGACATACAGAAAACTGACCAAACACATTTGTATTGTGTTGATACTTTAGTAGAACTATCCATGGATCATTTCAGATGTGTATGAGTCAAATATTCCTCAATTATAGGCATGGTGTGACCGGTATCACTCAAAGTGTATCTCTTTTGTTTAAAATGGACATAATTTTTAAGTGAAAACAACTACTAACATATGTAAAACCAACAAAACGAATTTGGATTGTGTTGATACTTTAGGAGAATTATACATGGGTTATTTTTGATTTTTAAGAGTCAACCTTGCATAAATCCGAGGTACAGTGTGGCCGGTATCACTCAAAGTGTCTCTCTGTTGTTTAAAATGGACATAATTTTAAGTCAAAACAAACACTCACATACGAAAAACCAGCCAAACACATTCAGATTGTGTTGATACTTTATTAAAAATATAAATGGGTAATTTTGGAAGTGTAAGAGTCAACTCTACCTCAATAAGAGGCACAGTGTGGACAGTATCAGTCAAAGTGTCTCTCTTTTGTTTAAAATGGACAACATTTTAAGTGAAAACAACAACTGACATACGGAAAACCAACAAAAAACATTTGGATTGTGTTGATACTTTAGGATAACAATCCATGGGTCATTTTAGACATTTAAAATTCAACCCCTAATCAATACGAGGAATAGTTTGATCGGTATAACTGGAAGTGTCTCTCTTTTGTTTAAAATGGACATAATTTTTAAGTGAAAAGAACCACTAATGTATAGAAAATTGACCATACACATTAGGATTGTGTTGATAATTTAGATCAAATATCAATGGGTTATGTGTGAAATTTAAGAGTCAACCACACCTCAATATGAGGCATGGTGTGGTTGGTATAACTCAAAGTGTCTCTCTTTTGTTTAAAATGGACATAATTTTAAGTGAAAACAGCTGCTGACATACAGAAAAGTAACTAAATGCATTATAATTGTGTTGATAATTTAGGAGAACAATCCATGGGTAAATTTTGACATGTAAGATTCAACCCTTCCTCAATCCAAGGCACGGTGTGACCAGTATCACTCAAAGTGTCTCTGTTTTGTTTAAAATGGACATAATTTTAAGTGAAAACAACCACTGACATACGGAAAACCAACCAAACACATTCATATTATGTTGAAACTTTTGGAAAATTATCCATGTGTAATTTTTGATGTTTATGAGTTAACCCAATCTCAATCCGATGTACGGTGTGGCTGGTATCACTCAAAGTGACTCTCTTTTGTTTAAAATGGACATAATTTTTAAGTGAAAACAACAACTGACGTACAGAAAACTGACCAAATGAATTCTAATTGTGTTGATAATTTAGGAGAATTATACATGGATAATTTTGGATGTGTACGAGTCAATCAATCCCTAATCCGAGGCACTGTGTGACCAATATCACTCAAACTGTCTCTCTTTTGTATAAAATGGACATAATTTTAAGTGAAAACAACCACATACATACGTAAAATTGACCAAACACATTAGTATTGTGTTTATACTTTAGTAAAATAATCTATGGGTAATTTGTGACATTTAAGATTCAATACCACCTCTATCCAAGGCACGGTGTAGCCTGTATCACTCAAAGTGTCTCTCTTTTGTTTAAAATGGACAGAATTTTAAGTGAAAATAACAACTGACATATGAAAAACCAACCAAAAGAATTTATATTTTGTTGATACTTTAGGATAATGATAAATGGGTCATTTGTGACATGTATGTGTCAACCCTGCCTCAATCCGAGGTATGGTGTGACCGGTATCACTCAAAGTGTATCTCTTTTGTTTAAAATAGACATAATTTTTAAGGTGAAAACAACCACTGATGTACGGAAGAACAAAAAACACATTCTGATTGTGTTGATACATTAGTAAAATGATACATGGGTCATTTATGAAATTTACGAGTCAAACCTACCTCAATTAGAGGCACAGTGTGGCCTATATCACTCAGAGTGTCTCTCTTTTGTTTAAAACGGACATAATTTTTAAATGAAAACAACAACTGACATATGGAAAACTGACCAAACGAATTAGGATTGTGTTTATACTTTAGTATAATGATAAATGGGTCATTTTTGAAATGTAATAGTCAACCATGCCTCAATCCGAGGCACGATGTGACTGATATCACTCAAAGTGTCTCTCTTTTGTTTAAAATGGACATAATTTTAAGTGAAAACAACCACTGACATATGGAAAACCCACCACACGCTTTAGGATTGCATTGAAACTTTAGGAAAAATATACATGGGTCATGTTTGACGTGTACAAGTCAACCCTGCCTCAATCGGAGGCACGATGTGGCCGGTATCACTCAAAGTGACTCTCATTTGTTTAAAATGGACAAAATTTTAAGTGAAAACAACAACTGACTTATGGAAAACCAACCAAACACATTAATATTGTGTTGATACTTTAGGAAAACGATCCATGGGTCATGTGTGACATGGAAGATTCAACCCTGCCTCAATCTGAGGCATGGTGTGGCCGGTATCTCTAAGAGTGTCTCTCTTTTGTTTAAAATGGACATAATTTTTAAGTGAAAACAACAACTAACGTTCAAAAAACCAACCAAACACATTCATATTGTGTTGATACTTTAAGATAATGATCCATGTGTAATTTGAGACATTTAAGAGTCAACCTTTCCTCAATCTGTGGCGTGGTGTAGCCGGTATCACTCAAAGTGTCTCTCTTTTGTTTAAAATTGATAGAATTTTAAGTGAAAACAACCACTGACATACGGAAAACTAGACAAATGCATTCAGATTGTGTTGATATTTTAGTAAAACGATCCATGGGTCATTTTTGATGTGTAAGAGTCAATCCTACATCAATCTGAGGCACAGTGTGACTGGTATCACTCAAAGTGTCTCTCCTTTGTTTAAAATGGACAAAATTTTAAGTGAAAACAACCACTGACGTACGAAAAATAGACCAAATGCATTAGGATTGTGTTGATACTTTATTCCAACAATACATGGGTCATTTGTGACATTTAAGAGTCAACCCCACCTCAATCCAAGGCACGGTGGTGCTGGAATCACTCAGAGTGTCTCTCTTTTGTTTAAAATGGACATAATTTTTAAGTAAAAACAACAACTGATGTACGAAAAACCGACAAAACACATTAAGATTGTGTTGATACTTTAGGAGAATGATACATGGGTCACTTTTGGAATGTACGAGTCAATACCGCTTCAATATGAGGCATGGTATGACCTGTATCACTCAAAGTGTCTCTCTTTTGATTAAAATGGACATAATTTTAAGTGAAAACAACAACTGACATATAGAAAACCGACCAAATGCATTTTGATTGTGTTAATACTTTAGTAAAACTATCCATGGGTCATGTGTGACATTTAAGAGTCAACCCTTATTCAATTATAGGCATGATGTGGCTGGTATCACTTAAAGTGTCTCTATTTTGTTTAAAATGGACAGAATTTTAAGTGAAAACAACAACTAACATATGGAAAACCAACCAAACACATTCAGATTGTGTTGATACTTTAGTATAACGATACATGGGTCATTTGTGACTCATAAAAGTCAAACTCGCCTCAATCCAAGGCACAATGTGACCAGTATCTCTCAAAGTGTCTCTCTTTTGTTTAAAATGGACATAATTTTTAAATGAAAAAAACCACTGACATACGAAAAACTGACCAAATGCATTATTATTGTGTTTATATATCAGTAAAACTATTAATGGGTTATGTGTGATGTGTACTAGTCAACCCCTTTTCAATCCGTGGCACGGTGTGGCCGGTATCACTCAATGTTTCTCTCTTTTGTTTAAAATGGACAAAATTTTAAGTGAAAAGAACAAATGACATACAAAAAAAATGACCAAAAACATTCAAATTATGTTGATACATTATGAGAAAGATCCATGGGTCATTTGTGACTTATAGTATTCAACCTACCCTCAATCCAAGGGATGGTGTGACCGATATCACTCAAAGTATCTCTCTTTTGTTTAAAATGGACACATTTTTTAAGTGAAAACAACCACTGACATACGAAAAACAATCCAAAAGTCATTACCTGTGATATAAGATACTTAGAAAAGCCTCAAATAGTCCTAAGTAGTCGTTAGATAATAAAACCCCATTAATAATTCATCACACACCCTAACTATAAACCTTTAGCCTTAGAGTTCATGGTGAGGGATGAAAACAAAGAGGAAAGGGAGAGGGAGAATAAAGAAAGGGAAAGAAAAAAGAATAGAGGATTTAAATTGGATAAATTTTCAAGATAAAGGGATCTTAGACTATGTTTCGGGAAGTGTACGGGAGGAAATAGGTTGAAATCCCTTAAATTATGCCATATCATCAGTAACTTTCATGGTCTGTTTGGGCAGTTTTCCAATCTGTTCACCAACTTTTTGGGAGTCATTGGATAAGAAACCCTCTTCTGCATAGTTTGGACAAATAGTTAACTAACCATGTTCCAACCATTCAAAATGACTTAGTTAAACTATAGATCCATACCACATGGTTTCTCGTAACTGTGAACAACTCGTGTTCCTAACAACTCCCTCAAAAAGGTAAGTTTTATGGTTTTTTACTTGGAGTCATACAACCCATCCTTTTCTTATGTATGTAAAACAATAAAAGTTCAAAATGAATAGGAAAATTCCCCATGAAAGTGTACCCACATGGGTTCTTCTAAATTGTGTCCCCCAATAAAAGCACCATATAACTTCTAATCAAGAGTATAGGATGGACAATGAATAAGTATATATCTCCCCAGAATTTATAAATTCTATAAATGGCGTGAAAAGAAGATAACAAACCATAAGATAAAGGCATCAACCACAAGAAAACATTTCCTTATGTGTCCCAAGAATCACCCAAATCTATCTACCATGAGGAAACTACAGGAGAAACTCTCTAAGTCCTAAGGTAAAATTCATAAAAAAAACTCAAAATCTATAAACATTTTCCATACCCAAGCTTGACATGAATCTTAACCACAAAAAACATGAAGAATAACTCGCATGCATTCCTTAATCAAATTTTTCTTAAGGTTCAGACATTGAACTCTCTCTATATATTTTATCTGAGGCAATGTAATATATCATTTGGAGGATATAGTATTTAATGGTACCTTTTGATAATAATAATGAATAATTAGTACATCAGATTAGGTATGGATTTTTCCCCATCCTTTGATCCCAAATTGACTACCAATGCATATTTTATCTGTGTGAATTGCTTGTTTGATATGATGATATTTTTTACAGGTTTTGTCTGGGAGTGATGCTACAGAATTTCATGTTACAGTAGGCAGGGCATTTATCAGCACTAAAAAAAGCGCTGATAAAGGGAGCCTTTGTTATCACTTTTTTAGTGCTAATAAAGGATCCATTTTTTTAGTACTGATAAAGTAACCCTTTATGAGAACTTTTTTAGCATAATAAAGGCACTCTTTATCAGCAATTTTTTACCGCTGATAAAGGGTAACCCCTTTATTAGCACTGAGCTTTACAATGAATTTTTAATGCTGTTAAATCCTATTTTGAGTGCTGATAAATCCCGTTTTTGCAGTAGTGGTTACAACGACGCCCAACATCACTCTAGAAAAACATTGACGAAGAAGTGGAAAGAAAAGTGTACCTCACAATAGTGTCTATCAATACCACTGTAGAAAGTTGATAGTACACAGAGCATATCTATATCCACCCTTGAAGCCTCTGGGTCAAAGGCCTCTGTGGCCTACAACTATCCTCGCCCCATCCTCCATCTCCCTGAGCTTGGCGTGGACTACCTATGGGTGGTAGTGGAAACCCATACCATCTTCCACCTCCTATTACTCTACCCACTCATCCACCACATCTGCCAACCTGTGGAACTCCATGCTTGAAACACTAGATCTGCTAAAGCGTCCCATCAAACAGATCCCTCTCAACAGTAGAATAGGATATACAATCTCTAGAAAGATGTCCCCATCCATCGCAAGTGTAACACTGCCCCTCCTAAGGCTGAAAAAAACTAGACTGAAAGCCCCGAGCCTTAGAACCTCATGTTGCAGTTTGTTTCCTAGGACCAACTATTTGTACTTTGATTACAAAAATATTAAATTTATTGAATATTAATAAAACTTCTTATTACATATTGTTTTTTTCTACATGACTCTAATTTAATAATTTCCTAGAGTATACGTCACATTCATAAGGTTATAACAATTCCCTACTATGATGAGAACCTTGATATGATATGATGATTTTATCAAATAATGTTCTACTATTGGATAACATAATATGATGGGACCCATAGTATATATACTATCAGGTGTGAGTATTCGTAAGAATATGAGGATTCTTCTCATGAAGTTCGCACATGGAAATCTCTAAGACGGGTGATTATGAGAACATAACCGCTAGTATGAATTCCACATGTTTTTGTGTCATATAATATTACTATCTAAGAGCACGTATGATGGTCCTTAAACTTTAATATTATTATTAATGCATGTTACAACTCGCTTACTTAGGGTATTTCATAAACCATGATGATTTTAGTTCATGGTGATGCTGGATACATTGGGTGAGTCATGAGTGACATGTAATTAATGAATTAGTCAAGGAAAGATTTGTTCCTTCCATGTTTATTGAAGTTGATATCTCAACCCTTTGATTATAATAGAACCATCACATTAAATTCCATGTCCATGGTGTAAGAACGTTCTTATTTCATATAGTCAAAGAAAGAAATATCGAGAAAAAAGGTTGGTTACATGGATGTGCAACCTGCTTAAGAGATATTTTGAAAAAGGTATTATATTACATAGTGAGTATTCATATGTAGTTGCTGATGTTGAAACATTAAGTTCTTTCTCTTAGGTGTCTTGACCCATTGTTAGATACTAATCTTGGAATTTAGTAAAGCCTACCTAATTCCAATTAGAAATAATCCTAGAGGCTCACACACAATGTGTTTCCATTGATCTCGATTAATTTTTATTTTAGTTTAATTAATGGAATAAATATTATTCTCAAGTATGAGAAATAGTTTTATTCATGTTATATTAATCACATAAATTAAATAAATATTTATTAAGTGACATGTGAATAAAATGTTTATTTTATTTATTGGATATTTTAATAAATATTTATTCACTAGACTGTGAATAAAATATTTATTTATGAATAAAATATTTATATAGTTATTCAATAAATTTTGGAGGAGTTCGAATATACCAAGACCAAGTTTAGTGAAAAATATTAATTAATAAGACCATTAATTAATATTTTTTATTTAAAAAGTTGGTGCGCACCACAAAATAGTAATAATATAATTATTACTATGTGAAATGAGGTTTATTAAAGGTAATAAATGTCATTTAATGGGTGGTATGCAATTAAATAATATTTTAACTTAAATATTAACTCTATAAATTGATGGCTATACCTAATGTGTGGAGTATCCAAAGTTGAGAATAGAGAATTATTGCACACAACGAATTCTATTTCAACTCCTCCTCTTCTCTCCTTCTCAAGAATGAGAAGTGAAAGAGAGATTTCTTCAAGACTGAAAAATGAGCAATCAAGAACGAACAACGTAAGACATTCGACTTGCTATGCTAGTACTTGGAGATCGAGTGATGTTGCTCGAAGATCATAGGAGCACGTGTGGATCACCTCTATAAGTATTCTATCCTTGGATCATTATAGAACAATGAAGGTAATCTAAAAGGGTCTTTTAGGATGATCAAAATTTACAAAAACAGAAATTTCCTAAGCCCATGTATTTATTTATTCAAATATTAAATAAATTAATTATAAATTTTATGTGAAATATCCTCACTCTTGGTTTCAGGAAAAAATTATTATAAGAAATTTTAATATATTTCCCACCTTAACAAACTTCCGTTGTGCCTGGAACCATCAAGTGGTTTCAGAGCGATCAAGTTTATATTTATAATTATTTATTTGATTGTTGATCTATACATAATTGTGTTTAGATTTTCATTTCATGTTATTCGTTCTTTAATCGGATTTGAATTAACATGTTATTGACTTATTAATCATGATTGTTTAGTGTTTTATTTTCTTAAAGGTTTAAGGACAACTGAATAGTGACTTGAGATTCCATCAGGAATTGCCAAATCATTGGATAGTAAAACTGGGTTACACCTAGTGCGGCCAGATCACACACTGTATACTCATGAACATTGTATCTAGATGTGTCGAGAAATTAATTACATGATATACTTTTATTGCACACTATGGTTTGATCAGGACAAAAAAGAATACATAAATCAGATATAGGGTGAGTAATTGGCATGTACACACCATGTGGTCCAGCCCAGTCAACAGGCTGAAGCCCCAGGCGTGTGACTTGGATATCAAAAACAGAGGTACATGGTTTGTAGTTGCATGTACACACTGTATAGTATCCCATTAATAGAAAAATAAAAATTACATTAAATTTTTAATTGTATAATTAAAACAATATTTTATTGATTGGCACACCATTGTGTGTTTGAAAATTTAATAATGGTTTTAGAGAATTTTTAATGATCAATTAATTTATTGTAATTAATATGTCATTATTGGTTCTGTCATTTATTTTACATGATTGATATTAATTATGGGTATCTTCAAATAATATTGGATTATCATTAAGATGAAAAGGAATTAATTAATTAATTAATGAAAGTGCATTTATCTTAAATAATAAAATAATGAATAAAGGAATGAATGATAGATGTTTAATTTTTCATATTCATTGCATGTATGACCGTTCATGATCCTGAACAAGGCCTATGTATGTGTTGGATGTTTTAATTTAATTTATTAAAGGGATTTTCAATTATTTAATATTAAATTAAATGATGGCCTATGAGTCATCACTCCCTCCATTATTATGTAGGACCTCCATGTCCAAAGATATTTATGTAATCCCCTTTAACCAATCCTTTGGTTACCCTCACCTGCATGTGAATAATAAATATTTGTAATCAATAGAGCATCCCCAAGGCACATAGAGGTGGTTCAAGATGAAACCATAATGATTCCAACCCAGATGATATACAAGTGGATAGGTGGAATGATGTAACTCATACCAAGACTAGAAATAAGAGTTATTTCTCCTCATTCAAAGGTTGATTTATTATCCTCTCATTAAATCAACCATTAGATAAATCTCATGAAGTCTTAATTTAATTAAATATTTATTTCTATCTATTAAATTATTTATTTTATGGATTCAAGGCTGTGATCACATAAATAAATGAATTAATGTGAAAGGAAAAAAATTAAATAAATGAGTTATGCATAAATGTTTTATCCAACATGGTTAATTAATTAAGTAACATCAACTTAATATTAAAAAAACATGTAAATGGTAAAAAAAGATAAAATTTATGCATAATAAATTAAAATAACTCAATTAAATTTTAATTAAGATTAATAATTAGATTAATTGATTGGGAATGAAACCATAAAATTAAGTGTAGTACATATCCAAAGTATGGACACTTACTTTTATCGGGGAGTTCTCATGAGAGTCTTGGGTTGAATTAATAGAAATTGTATTGATTTTAATGGAAAATTTTTGTTCAATACATATTTGGAGGCAGGTATTGAGGAAATCCAAGTCAATATTTCAAGATAGAGGAATATACTCAACGGATCAAGGAGATTCAAGCCGTAGTTGGAAATACTACCTACCTAATTACTTTATTATGGTTTTCATGGCCAAAGTATGGATCATAAATAATAGTAAAGGGAATCCCTACCACTAGAATGCTATAGAAACTAGACATTCCAAGTTCAATAGTGAGGGATATTGTGACTTTATAAAATGGTGGTAGATTTAATAAATAAATAAATTGAAACATTTAATTTATTACATCTCACTTATTTTGTAATCAAGAAAATTACTAATAATATGATCATTCTAATTGTATAATAAAATGGAAAGTTTATTATCCACACTATCCCTACGATCAATATTAGAGAAAGATAACCTCATAACTAGATGTAACTTCCAAGAGTGGTTTAGACACCATTGGGTTGTGAACACCATGAACAAAAATATTATGTTCTATAATCTCCAATAACTAATTCTACTGATAAAGAGGCGAGTGATGAAGAGTTACTTGTCTATGAAAAATGTTTGAGTGATGTGGTCGATGTTAAATGTTTGATGCTTTCATCAATGTCTAGTGAACTAATGAAGTCTCACGAAAACATGGTTGCATATAGCATGATTGAGAACCACCATGGTCTTTACCAATAGAGAGATAGATAAGAATAATTTGAGATTTAAAAGGAACTCTTTTAGAGAAATTTTGGAGAGGGTTCCCAATCTGGGTCTCATGTAGTCAAGCTCATTGGCTACATTGATCACTTAGAGGTTATAGGGTTTAAACTCCCCAAAGAACTTAGAACCAACCTCATTCTAACATCCCTCCCTCAGAGATTATCTAGCTTTGTTGTGAATTTTAATATGAACAACATTTAGAAGCATCTACCATATCTTCTTACTCTTCTTTGCTAACTAGATAAGGATATCAAGCATGACAAACCTTCCATCTTTATAGTGAACAAATGGAAAGGAAAAGTGAAGATATTTTATCCCAAACCATCTTCACACCCTTAAAAGAAGAGGAAGATCAAGGGGAAATAAAGGGAACGTGATGAAATCTATTTAACATGTGGTAAGGAGGGATATTGGAAGAAACAATGTACCCATCCAAAGAAGAAATGGGAAGATTCTAGTGCATTTGTTAACGAGTGTAGTTTATCTATTTATATTAATTGGGTATTAGATATAGATTATAGTGCTCACATATTTATTCAAATACATGAACCAAATATAATCATAAATATTGATTGAGGATAGGTAGATCTTCAAGAATCCAAAATAAATAAACTTTCTACTATAGCTATTGTGGAATACCACCTCACATTTCCATCCAGAATAATATTGGTTTTAAATTTTTTTTATTATGTGGATTCAGTTACCAATTTTTTTTGTATCTAGACCTGATACAAATGGATTTATTTTCAAATTTAGGAATAAATGTTTCTTATTTTATAAATATATAATTTGCTATGGTAAGGGACATTTAAAAAAATGGTCTTTATGTGTTGGATTACAGTAACGAAATAATGGAAATCGATAACGAAGTTACTTCACATAACTAATACCACACAAAACATTGGCATCACTGGCTAGGTCATTTATATAAAAAGTTCTTGACTAAATTATATCAAGATGGATATTTATATTATTTTGAACTAAAACCACTTGGTGTATATCATGCATATTTACAAGGAAAAATTACTAAAGACCCATTTAGTGGGAAATGTGAGAGGCTTAAAGAGCTTCTTGAATTAGTTCATACTGATGTTTGTGGACCATTTACTATTAAAGAAAGAGGTGGGAACTCATACTTCATAACTTTTATTAATGATTTTAGTAGATATAGATATGTCAACTTAATGAGGCATAAGTCATATTATTTTGAAAATTTCAAGGAATAAAATATTGATTTTGAGAACCATCTTGGTAATAAGATTAAGAAACACCACTCAAACCATGGTGGAGAATATATTAATCAAGACTTCATTGATTATATATGGGAGTTCAGGATTTTTTCTCAACTCACTCCTCCTTATACACCTCAGTGGAATGATGTAAGTGAAAGGAGGAGCCACACCTTACTAGACATGGTGAGATCAATGATGAGTCACGTGAGTCTTTCATTATCCTTTTGGGGATTCATGTTATAAATAGAAACATGCATACTAAACCAAGTGCCAACTAAATAAATAGACAGTATACCAAGACAATTATGGAATGAAAATAAACCCATGTTTTCTTACATACATGTGTGGGGTGGAGAAGAATTTTTTGAGGCCTATTCAAGTAAAAGGATTTCACCTTGAGGCAAAAAATTTATCTTTTTAGGATATCACGAAGAAACAAAGGGAAACTACCTATACAACCCTTTAGAAAAATTGGTTGTGGTTGACAAAAATTTCCCAATTCTTAAGGAGGATCTTATCTCTAAAAGATATAGTGGGAGTGAGATAGAATTTGATGAATTATAGGCTCAATATATACAAGAGTTGGCACATCAAAAAATTCCACAAAGCCTCATAAAAAGAATAAATTATTCTAGAGACACAATTACTACGTAGGAGTACTAGAGAGGTTAGAGAACCATAATGGTATGGTTTTCTATTCAATGAGGATGGAGACTCATTATTAGTTGATAATAATGATCCTCTAATCTACAAGAATACAGTAAGTGGCTCAAGTGTTGTTAAGTAGAAAGAAGACCTGAATTATGAAATGGATTCCATATAACAAAATGATTGGAAGACCCTCTGTTATATGTAAAGCCTATTGGTTGAAAATGGATATTGAAGAAGAAATTGGTCATGGAAGGATAATTAAATACCTATAATGCGTGATTGGTTACAAAGGGTTTAAATATCATCAAGTAATAGAATACAATAAAACCTTTTCACCAGTTGCAATACTGAAATCCATAAGAATTATAATTTCCATTGTAGATTTCCATGATTATTAGATTTTAAAAATGGATATCAAAACAACCTTCCTTAATGGGAACCTTTAGGAATATGTCTATATGACACAACCCGAAGGGTTTGTGACTCCAAGGATGAAAACTAGGTATGATAGTTGAAAAATATATTTATTGATTAATGAAATCATCCAAGTCATGGAACATTTGTTTTGATGAGGCCATAATGGAATTTGGATTCATAAAGAATTAATGCAAGCCGTGTGTCTATAAATGGGTTAGTGGGAGTGTAGTAATTTTCTTAATAGTATATGTTGATTATATATTACTTATTGGAAATGAAATATCAATCTTACAGTCTGTTGAGGCATGGTTGAATAAATGAATCTCTATAAAGGAATTGGGTGAGGAAAAATATATTCTTGGGGTTAAGATCTATTGTGATAGATCCAAGATGTTTCTTGACCTAAGTCAAAGTACATACATTGACAAGATATTAGATAGATTCAACATGGAACAATCTAAGATGAGGTTATTGCCAACATCACATGGAATTCATCTATCTAGGAAAATGTGTCCTTAGATACATGAGGAAATAAACATAATGATAAGGATTCCATACACATCAGTGATTTTTCTATTCATGTATGTAATTCTATGTACTTGGACAGATGTATCATACACATTAAGTGAAATAGGAAGATATCAATCTGATCCAGGTGATTTCCATTGGATGGCAGTCAAGACTATCCTTAAGTATCTAAGGCATAATAAGAATATGTTTCTAGTTTATGGAGGATATGATGAACTATTCATTAGAGGATATGAATATGCTAGTTTCTAAACTGATCAAGGTGACATGAAGTCACAAATGAGATATATATTCAATTTTAATGGATGTGTTGGGAGTTCTAAGAGCTCAAATAAAGTTGTGGTTGTAGATTCTACAGCAGAGTCTGAGTATATTGTGGATTCTAATGCATCTCAAGACTCTGCTGTAGAATCTACATCTTGAGGTATTTTTCTCGGATAGGTGAAGTTGTAGTGAGAATTATTTCCATGGAAGGCAATGTATTGGACCCCTTAAATAAATACATGACTCAATAGAAACATGAATATCATGTGAGATCTAGAAGACTGATGGTTGTAGGTAGTTATCTCTAGTCCAAGTGGGAGTTTATTAGAGTTGGTGTCCTAGGACCTACTGTCTATACTTTGATTATATAAATATTCGATGTATTTAATATTAATAAAACTTATTATTATATATTTTTTATTGTTCTACATGACTCTAATGTAATAATGTCCAATAATATATGTCGCATTGATAAGGTCATAGCAGTTCCCCGCTATGATGAGAATCTTGATGTGCTATGACGATATTCTGAAATAATGAAATGTGGTTGGATAAGTACTATGATGGGACACATAGAATATAGACTATCAGGTGAAAGTACTATTAAGTAGATGGGGCTTCTACTCATGAATTTCACACTTGGTAATATCCAAGACAGAGGATCATGAGAATAAAACCGCCAGTAGTAATTCCACATGTTTTGGTGTTATCAGATATTCCTATCAATGAGTGTGTGTGATGGTCCTTAAACTTTAAGATTACTATTAATGTATGTTACAACTCACATACTTAGATGTATTTTGTAAACCATGATGATAACATTTCATGGTGAAGTTAGATGCATTGGGTGTGTCATGAGTGACAAGTCATTAATGAATAAGTCGATGAAGGATTTGTCCCTTCCATATTTTTAGAAGCTGATATCCTGACCCTTTGATTGAAATAGAACCATAACATTAAATTCCATGGACATGGTGCAGTGAGATATTTATTTCAGATACTCAAAGAAAGACATGTCGAGCATATAGATTGGTGACACAGATGTAGAACATGCTTGATGAGATATTGGGACAAAGGGATGATATTATACAGTGAGTCTTAATATGTAGTTGTCGACATTGCAACATTAATTTTCTTATCTTGGGCGCCTTTATCTGTTTCTAGATAATAATCTTGGACTTCAGTCAAGCCCACCTAATACTAATGAGAAATAATACTAGAGGGTCACACATTAAGTGTTTCTGTTGATCTCGATAAAATTCTATTTGAGTTTAATTAATGGAATAAATATTATTCTCAAGTCCAAGGAATAATTTTATTCAAGTTATATTGATCACATTAATTAAATATATATTTATTCACCAACATGTGAATAAAATATTTATTTTATTTATTGAGTATTTTAATAAAAATTTATTCGCTAGATTGTGAATAAAATATTTATTTATGAATAAAATATTTATTCATATATTCAATAAATACTGGAGGAGTTCGAACGGACCAATACCGAGTTCAGTGAAAAATAATAATTAACAAGACCATTACATAATTTTTGTTATTGTACATGTTGGCGTGTACCAAAAAACAGTAATAATATAACTATTATTATGTGGAATGGGGTTTATTAAAGGTAATAAATGTTATTTAATTACTGGTATGTATTTAAATAATATTTTAACTTAGATCCTAACTCTATAAATAGATAACTATGTCTTTTGTGTAGAGTATCTGAAATTGAGAATAGAGAATTTTTGTACACAAAAAATTCTCTCTCAAATTTTCCTCTCTCCTTCTCAAGAATGAGAAATGAAAGACATATTTCTTCAAGATAGAATAATGAGCGATAATGAATGAAAAATGAAAGAAATTAGAGTCACTATTATAGAACACAAAGATTAATTGGTGTTTTTCAGAGATCATATGAGCACGTGTGGATCATCGGTAGAGGGATTATATCCTTGGATCATTACAACAAAATGGAGGTAATCTGAAAGGGTATTTTTGGACAACCAACATTCACCACCGAAAGAAGTTCCTAAGCCAAGGTATTTATTTCTTCAAATATTAAATAAATAAATTATATATTTTATGTGAAATATCCTTGCTCTTGGTTTTAGTAAATGATTATTAAAATAAATTTTAATATATCACCTACCTCTGCATGCTTCCTCTTCACCCGGAACCATCACCTCCATCCTCAGATCATCTCCTGAAGCATATCATATGCCCATATCCCTAAGCCTTACATCAGCTACCAGCTACCAAGGTTTCATCTCTCAAATTCCCAACACTAATGGTCATAGTCTCTTTAGCTAGAAAACTCTCCACCAGCAGGGCCCACTCTAGCACTCCAACATAGGTGGGATTGTATAGTGGCACTATAGACTCCCTGATATCCCAACATAATCCCTTCTCAAAGGTCTAACCTTTAAAAAACAGAACCTAAATCATATCCAAGAGTAATGTGATTGGTATATGAAACTCACTGAAAACTCCTCCATGGTCATGCTATCCTATCGAAGGTGTAGAATCTCTTGGATACCCACTAATCTCAATATGGCTGGATAGAAATCCTCCCTGAAGAGACACTCAAACTCATCCCAAGTGATAATCACCTCATTGTGGGTATCTATCAAAAGACTACACCATTTCCTGAGAAAACCCTATAGGAGGCCCACCACTAGGACCACCATTTGACCAAGATGTGTCTTCATAAGGTGGAAAAAATGTGTGATTGCCTTGAGCCAATCATTATATGCCTAGGGGTCTGGATCACCTTGAAACCGTAGAGGTATTTTCCTTTATACCTCATGAAGGCCACTCATCCTACGCACATCCTTTTCCTGAATTATCGAAAAAACCAGCTGCTCAATGGGTGGTGACTCAACTGGCTAACCACTTAGATGTAACACCTCAAAACCAATGCCTTGCAATAAATCCTCATCATAGGGTAGATCATCATCAAAATACTTTTGTGAAACCTCATATAGATGTCATTATAGTGTCATCCTGAAATAAAATTCAAGATGTTCCATGGTCAAAGAGTATATCTAGGGATCTATCTAAATAATGATAAAGAAAAACCAAAATACAGTCATATATGATGCATGTACCATTTATTCCTTGCAACTAGTGTCCTAATATACTAATTTAAAAAGTAGGTTATCAAAGTCTTGGCGAATGGATAAATTAGCTGCCGCACCAACACTAGAACCTCTGGCTTGAGATCCAAACTTGAAACACCCTAACATCGTTGCTATGAAACCCAAACCAAGCTCACGATACTACGACACCAAAGTGGAACCCACTATAATACCACTCTGTCATGACCTAAACCAATGGATCCCAAGCTGTAACTCCCCTATTCTAACTCTAATAGGACATGGGATGGTGACTAGAATCAAGAAGGCATATCACATTGATAGGAGGCCTTTTCCTAATGTACATGTATGCAGATACTCACAAACACTTCAATACAATTATAGAGATGTAAAAAGTTGGAAATTAAAATTCCTGCATACATTTAACCCAAAACATAGTACAACAGAAGTATTGAAAGTGTAAATGGAAAAAACACATTCCCACAAAAAGAAATTTATAAAATCATCCAACCTACTCATAAAGAAGGGTGGTCACTATCAAATGAAACTACTATAAAGCTACTCAGCATAGCTTCAGTAAACACCTTATTCAGTTTGGTTCACTAAGCTCTGCCTGCCTCGAGTCCTCTGGAGACACCATTGAAAGGTCTATAGTTTTCACAAGACAAAACATGTGTGGGAAAATCCCATACAAGGTTGAGTATAAAAATACTCAACAGGCTCCCCAAAAACTGCAAAGAAAAGGGAGAAACTGAAAGGAAACAAATCTGGTCGACCTAGCTAGAGGGAACCTAATCTATAGAGAAACTCCATCTCAAACCATCCTTAGCTATACATGACTAGTCAACTCATTCCATAAGGGGTGTCAACCCAAACACATGACAACACCATAAGGAATCTCAGAAATCACCCAAATATACTCATCTCAGAATCCATGTCTCATGAGGTTATGACCTCAAAGCTAGGGACATGATTCTACTCAAGGATCTAAAGGTAATACACAACTAGGATAACACACTCCATGAGATCAACCATCCTAGGTGGAACCCATACGAGAGGTATGCTCCATCAAGAATAACTCACTTGGTACAACCCTAGATCACAACACCAAAAGTCCTTCCATTTCTAACCTTCACCTCAAGAAAGGATGTAATAACACAAGTGGAGAGGCCTAACCCTCAACACTACACAAAGTTGAGGGATCAGAACTCTATACCATGCATAAAATGCATGCTCTATAACGAGAGATAATAGAGCAACCCACACCTCTACACTACCCTGCAGTTGAGGGAGTACTAGCTCTTAACCTGTGAAACCACTATCAATCTTGTATGGAGTGGCCTCCACTTCAGTCCACCAAGGGAGCACTAATTCTTAACCAGGTATCACATGTATCTAGTGGAGGGTCCCAACTTTTAACTATAAACAAAAGTTTATAAAGCACTAACTCTAAAGGAGGAACCTATCCCTACTGCTACTCGGAGATGGGGGAGTACTACTCTATAGGTGAGGACCCACACCCTGACAGAACAAGGGAGTACAAATCCAAAGATAGGGGACCCGTGCCCTGGAACAACAAGGGAGTACCACTTTACCAGCTCAATACTATGGGGGACTCACACCCTGGTATGATATGGGAGTACTGACCCCAGGCTAAAGGACCCACTCCCAGGTATGATAAGGGAGTAACTGAAGGACCCTAGAACACCTTGAGAGGGGAGGGGTGAATCAGGGTGTCAAATTTTTCTTTTAAACATATGGATCTTGTTCCCACATTGGTAGGAACCTGTTAAACCTATTTGAAGAGGAGGTACAGAAAAAAGACAATCACATGCAAAACAACGACACATCAATTTTTACTTGGTTCACTACTAAGGGCTACGTCCAAGGAGCACACACTAACAATGTGTCGATCATACTAAAACCACTAATATTCACAAGTTATAGATTACAAGTGTTTAACATAGTCACTATGTTCCAGGAACACTACCTTTACAAGGTTTTAGGGATCACACACTATGTCCCTCAGATCACTTCCACTAACCCCCCTTTCTCACTGCATTGGAAGAATATTCACTCAGTTTAATGACTTGAAGGCCACCTCAAATGTTCAACATTAAATCATACATAATCAACTATAAATGGATTCTCTGTTGAGGTCTTTTAATCACCCACAGATGTAATTTATTTTTCCATACACTGATATGTTATGGAAATTAATTTCACAAACTGATTTGGTCAAATTTCAATCTTCCTTGGGTGTTTTGTGTACTGCTACTGTTTTCACGTATTGCTATTGTTTCTACGTACTGCTGCTATTTTTGTGTAACGTCCAGCGGTTTCCATGCACCGTCCAACTCCTCTGTGAACTATCCTTCTCCACATCCTTCCCTACTCCACGTACTAATCTACTTCTCTACGTACTGTCCTGCTCCGTGTACAGCCTGGCTCTACCGTGTACTGCGAGATCTTCCTACGCAAACCACGATCTCTTCTGTAGACTATTTTCCTTACGTGGATGATTCTATCTGCATGCTGTCTTCCCCTTCGCATAGCACTTTAGAATTCACCAGATTTCTTCTTGAAATTTTAATCTCCAAAATCTCTACTAACAAAGGAGATTACTGTTCCTTAAATAGGCACGTAATTCCGCAAATTTCACTAATCCGATTTAACCAAATTTTCAATGTGGTAAAATCTTCATTGAAAACTAAACTCCATCTATGTACAGTTATCCTCCACCATGCACCACTCATGTTTCACAAATCACAACAATCCCTCCAACCTTCAGCAATCCGTGTACAACATGCCTTCACTGTGTACCATCGCTACGAACCAATTTTTGTTTCAACCTTCATCATTTTGCGTACCGTATGACCTCACCACGTACCACTACCTGTGAACTGTTTTTAGTTTTGTGCATCGCTCCATGCACCGCTCCATGAACCGCTCTACGCACCGCTCCACACACCGTTCTGCGCACCACTCCGTGCACCGCTCCACGCACCACTCCGCATATCATTCCCACTTCCTGGAATGAGGCTGCGAAACATTATTGGAACATGGTACATGATCCATGTTCTGAGTTATGCAGTTACCTTATTTTTATAATTTTATTTGTTATTTCGCATACCATTTACTCCTATCTGAAAAGCCTTTGTTTTAGAACACCAAACTCCCGTTTTTTTGGCCCAAAAATTTGGTAAAAATTAGAAAACTATGCCACCTTCAATACTGCTTTCAACCTCAAATGTATGACCACATTCCTTGCAAACTCCCTAGTCATCCATTTGAAGATTGAAAAAAAACCAAAATCTATTATTAGCAATGAGAAACCTTGGTTCCAACAATCTCCCCCTTTGGGTTTGTTGGAAATCTCCAGATAAATTCACTAATGCACTAGCTATGATCAAAAATTGAACCTTCAAGAAACAAATCAGCCATCACTATAAGTTTACATGAGCAGTGCTCGATGTAGAAAACAAGAGAGAGAACATTAATTGAGTTGTCATCCTTTTCTTTTCTCCCCCATAGATTCATTTTTGGCCTTTTCTTTTCTCCCCCATAGTTTCATTTATGGCTATTTCTATTCTTCATCTTTCTTTTATTTAGAAATAAACAGATCACTCTTCATTGAATTATCCATGATACCCCATTGTAAATAAACCCAAAGACCAATTATTCATACATTTTAGAGATTTGAACAAACTCTCCATGGATCGTATCTCTCCCATGAACCTGTAACACTTCCATAAACAGATTAACACAGTTAAAACAGATGGGTATAGGAGAATCTCATAACCTCCTTATGAACTGGGAGGTGGATAAATACCTAGGTTCAATCTATGTTTCTCAAACATATCCGCTGATAGTGTCTTGGTCATAATGTCAGTAAATTTTTCATCAGTTCCCACATGGTCCATTTTGATCATGCCTTGTTCAAATTTTTCCTTTGTGAAGTGATATATGATCTCAATATGTCTCGTACGAGAATGTTGAACATGATTATTCATAATTTCAATTGCGCTCTTGTTATCACAGTAAACCACCATTGGTTGTTTCACCTCATCACCTATGTAAGTCAGTTTCTACTTCATCCAAATTAACTGAGTGCATGCCTTTATAGCAGATATATATTCATCTTCGATAGTACTAAGATAAGTAATTTCATGTTTCTTGCTTAACCAGACCACACATTTATTCCCAATATTGAATGGACCACCACCGGTATACTTTCTATCCACTACGTCTCTAGCCCAGTCAGTATCAGAAAAAGTGGAAAGTTAACTATCTATTCCTGAAGAAAATTATTGGCCATGATTATGTGTACCATCAAAGTATATCATGATTATTTTCACTACCGCCATATGTTCTTCCTTCACATTACTCTGAAAGTCGGATGAAAGTCTAGTTTCAAAGACAACATCTGGCCGTGTCACTGTCAGGTACAGTAGGCTTCCAATGATTCTTTTTTACATGGTGGGATCCACATAAGTACCTTCCTCATGCTTTTCAATATTTGATCCAACTACAATCGGAGTCAACATTGGTTTGGAATCATGCATATTTAATTTCTTCAGTAGATATATCACATACTTTTTCTTGAGAAATGAAAGTGTAATCCTTCTTTAGAAGAACCTAAAACCCTAATAAGTATTTGAGTTCACCCATCATGGACATTTCAAATTTTGATTTCATGTGATTGGAAAATTCATCCACTGATCCATGTCTTCTTCCACCAAAAATAATATCATCCATGTATACTAATACCATGAACTGATCCTATTGAGAGTTTTTTACATAGATATTGTGATCCACTCGTCCTCTTTTAAACTCAAGCTGCCTCATATAAGAGTCCAACCAAGAGTACCATGCCCATGGTGCCTGTTTTAGGCCATAAAAATATTTCTTTAATTTTAAACCTTCAGTTCATCATTAATAAGAAAGAACCCTACAGTTTTTTCAATATAGACTTTTTATTCCAATAGTCCATTTAATAATTCTTTCTTAACATCCATTTGATACACTTTATAACCTATTTGGATTACCATGGAAAGAAATATCCTAATTTACTCCAGTCATACTACGAGAGAAAATGTCTCCTGAACATCAACACATTTGATTTTTGAATATCCTTTATAGACCAAGAGTTCCATATTTCTGATCACATTTCCATGTTCTTCAAATTTGTTCTTGAAAATCCACTTCGTACCAATCACATTATGATACTAAGGTCTTTTAACAAGATACCATGTCTTATTTTTGTCAATCTGATATAACTCTTCATTCATTTCTTTCACCCATGAGAAATCCTTTACAGCCTCTACGAATGAGGATAGTTCCACAACTGATAGAAATACATATTGTGTAATATTACTCATTCTCCTTGTCTGTGTAGGTGTATTCCAATCCCTGATAATGTTATACTGATCAATCTCTGATCGTCGATTTCTTCTTTGGGGTTCGACCGAATTCTCTCTAGCTATGGATTCCTTTTATGATTCTTCTTCAGATTCAACATCATGATGTGACTTCTAAGAGTTTTTCACACCTTCCTCTACCTCTATATTTATATTTGTTCAATTTTCACATCCTCATTCATCTTCTACCACATCAACATAAAAATAACTTGAAGCATTTATGTTTTTCTCTTCAATGATATTTATATCACTACTTTCCACAATTATTCCCAAGTGCTTATTGAAATACTTATAGGATTTGATATTCATTGAGTATCCAATAAATATTACTTTGTCTACATTGTCTCTAAATATCCCTTGATTTCTTTCTTTGTTTTGGATAAAACATTTGCTTCTGAAAACATGAAAATATTTCAAAGAGGTATTCCTTCCATGCCACAATTCATATGGTGTCTTTGTCTGACCCATATATAGCCCTGTTCAATTTTGAATATACACTGCTTCTTGTATTGCCTCTTTATAGTAATGTCAAGTAATACTACTCTTGATCAGCATAGTTATGGCCGCGTTGTTTACCTGTCGATTCCTGCGATCAACATCTCCATTTTGCTGTGGAGTTATCACATCATCCACCTCATGTTGTATCCCATGCTTCTCTAGGTAATTTTAAAATTCAATGGATGTGTATTCCCCTCCATTTTAAGACTGCAAGACTTTGATATTCCATATAGTATCATTCTCAGCGATTCGATGATAGGTTTTCATGAAATCAAGAACTTATCACTTCCTGTGTATAATGATAAGAAATACCATTATACTGTAATCATCTATGAAAAGAAAAAAGTACCTTTATCCATGTGTTACAACAACATTTATTGGGACACATACATCTGTATGGATGAGGTCAAAGAGATTGGATGCACTTTTCTTCTTTGGTCGGTAGGAACTACAAACTAGTTTCCCTTGCATGCATGCATCACAGGTATTTTCTCGTTCATGATTTAGATTAGGGATATCCATGACTATCTCCATCATAGATATCTTTTTCACATCTTGATGATTGATGTTCCCTAATCTTAGATTCTATAAGTTGTTTTCCTCTTCAACTATTATATAGAAAATGTTCTCTTTACTGTCAACTTGATATAAGTTGAAATCTATTCTACACCCTTTCACGAGAGAATTCCTAGACTTTCCTCTTATAGTACATCCATTATGATTTAATTTCACAATAATACCCGAGTCACAAAGTTGAATCACATGAAGAAGATTGTGACACAGACCATCCACATAAAGGACTTCAGTTTTCTTCAGCTCTCCATTAGCTAGCTCAGTACTTCCACTGCCTTTTATCTTTAAAGCACCATTGTTACCGAACCTCACTGTTCCATCGAACTTTTTATTGATATTTGTTAATAGTTTTTCATTAACTATCATGTGGGAAAAACATCTAATATCAAGAATCTAGGTTCTTTTTTTCTTTGTATCTTTGAGGGATACTTCTGCAAAATTGGACTTTTCAATTTTCCTCTTTTCTTTCCATGAGATATTGGATTGATTTTAGGATGCTAATGGCCTTTCAATTCTCTCTTACATATACATGGGTTCTTCATATTAACATTATTCTTCTAGAGGAGAAAAACTATTTGAAATACAAAAACTATCTAGTTGATGAGTATTGACTCATCTATGAGCATTGAAATAATTTCTCCTATCACACCTCTACCTATAATACACAACTTTATAGATACATTTAGAATAGTGAAAACAATATCCATAGAAATCATTTCTTCTATAAGAAGTAAGATATGAATATATTCTGCTATTTTGAACTCCTAACTCTTTCCCATTCATATATCTCCTTGCCTCTTCATAGTATGACATGGTATGGCCTAGATAGCCACAAAACTGACACTTCATGAAAGGAATTTTCCTCTCAATTTTATTTATCCTCCTGCCTTCTTCCTTAGGAAAATAGTTTGGATGTCTATAATTTCTGTAAACTCAAGGATAATCTTCATTTATCCTTTAATTTTGATTTAAGGGTTTCTTTTTCAGCACTTCTGGTGTCTTTTCAACATGATCAACCTTTATATTGCCTTTATTATTCACTTTATTTATGGAATTTGACATTACAACATCACAACCAATTCCACTATTTCCCATGAATGTGGGTCTTTGATCACTCAAGATCTTTTAAACTCCATCAGAACCATGTTTTTCTCTCTCTATTAGCTTTGCATCTAAGAACCTTACAAATTTTATTTTCTTCTTTGCTTCTTTTTAAATTGATTCATTTTCGAGCTTACCTCTCAGAGTAATAACTTATTCTTAGAGTCCTTCAACAGTCATGGAATTATTATCTAGTCACAAGGTATGTCCATTGATGGCCTTTTCTTGCACTTCAATTCTAAGTTTTAGTTCCAAAACATCATCAGTGATTTCAAGGATTGATGATTGAACTTTCAGCTATTCTTCCACTCGTTCAATTTCCACTTCTAGCTGATCAATATATTATGATGATTCCTCCACCATTTCTTTAAAATTATTACATATCTTAAATTTAATATCAAGCTTACCAAATGCATCCTTAAGTTGAAACTTGGGATCATCATTAGTAGTCAACTGAATATCTACATCTTTATCTATCAATGGTTTTGAATTTTCAATGGTAGCCATCATGGATACATGGTTTCTAGTCTTAAATTCTGGTTCATATTCCTCAAAAAATTCATTATCATCATCTTCATTATCTTAGAAAAAACTCTTCTTTTGTAGTTTCTTTGAAAAATTAAAGTTTACCTTTTTTAAGAATTTTTTTCGAGGCTTCTCCTTGTTTTCAACTTCGCTCTCTTCATCATCAAATTTTCTTGAGCACTAAGAGGAAATTTACCCAACACTTCCATAGTGAAAACAAGCCAGAGGTTTAAATTTACGTATTCCCTTCTTGAGATTCTTGGTAATGAGAGAAATAGTTTCATTTTCCTCATCATCTACATCACTACTATCTTATAAAACTTTTACTTTGTCTATGTATTTGAATGTCGTTTCCTTTCTCACACGAGTTGTATCTTTTTCTAGTTTGATTCACATTTCATAGGATGGTCGATTACTCAAAAGACCATCCACTAAGAGTTTGTAGAGATATATTTCCTCAATGGATTACACCTTTGCATTGTAAATGGGTGGAATTATTCCCAAGATTTTATTCACTATGTCAATGTCTTTGATTCCTTCACACAGACCTCAGATTTCTCCTAAAACTTCAGTAATTCAATTGAAAAAGGAGTCTGCATTCTCATTAGGGTGCATCTTAAGATCATCAAACCTGTTGTGTAGAACTTGAAGTTGTTACTCATTAACTTTTCTATCTCCTTCATAAATATTCTCCAGTTTATCCCACATTGACTTGTTAGATGTGAAACTCATTACCTTTAGATAAATCTGATCAGAAAGGGCTATAATGAAAGCATTTTGTGCTTTTGCATCAGCATCAAGCAATTTACTATCTATATCTGTCATCAACAATCCTGCAGGATTAGTGACTTGTATTCCCTGCATAGTAGCAAATAACACTTCCATTAAAAAAGACCTTAGGTGAGATATCATCCTATTTTTCCATATTTGAAAATTACTTCCATCGAAGAGGGGAACTCCCTTAACATTGACTATATTTTCCATCACAATAGAAGATAGATTCAACACCATCAAACTTTACACTCTGATACCACTTGAAGGACCCCATAACACCCTAAGAGGGGAGAGGTGATCAAGGTGTCAAATAATTATTTTAAACTGATGGATCTTATTCCCACTTTGGTAGGAACCTGTTAGACCTGTCTGAAGAGGAAGTGCAGAAAAAAATCAATTGAAAAGCAATGACACAATAATTTTTACTTGGTTCACCACTAAGGCTACGTCCAAAGAGCATACATTGACAGTGTTTTGGTTGTACCAAAACCACTAATCTTCACAATTTGTGGATTACTAGTGTTTAATACAGTCACTATGTTCCAGGAACACTTCCTTTACAATGTTTTAGGGATCGCACACTACGTCCCTCAAATCACTTCTATTGACCCCCCTGATCACTATGTTGGAAGAACATTCACTCATTTTAAGGACTTGAAGGTCACCTTAAAGGGTTAACATTAAATCACGCATCCTCAATTGTAAATGGATGCTCTGTTGAGGTATTTTAATCACCCATAGATATAATTTAGTTTCCCATACACTGATATGTTATGGAAATTAATTTCATAAACCGATTTGGTCAATTTTTAGGCTTCCTTGGGTGTTCCATGTACTGTTGTTGTTTTCGTGTAGTACTGCTGTTTCTGGGTACCACTTATATTTCTGTGTACCATCTCGTGATTTCCACGTACTGTCCAGTGGTTTTCACATACCATCCAACTTCTCTGCGAACTTCCCTTATCCACGTCCTTCCCTACTCCACGTATTGATCCACTCCTTCGAGTACTGTCCTGCTTCGTGTACTACCTGGCTCCTCCACGTACTATGAGAGCTTATAGTACAAATTGAAATCTCTTCTACAGATTGTTTTCCTTACATGGATGATTCTCTCTACATACTGTCTTCTCCTCCACGTACCACTTCAGTCTTCACTAGATTTTATCCTGAAATTTTAATCTCGAAAATCTCTACTAATAAAGGAGATTACTGTTCCTTAAATAGGCATGTAACTCCGTAAATTTTTCTAATCCAATTTACCCAAATTTTCAATATGGGAAAATATTCACTAAAAACTCAACTCCATTTATGCACGGTTAGACTCCACCCTGTACCAATCCTATTTCGCAAACCGCAGCAATCCCTCCAACCTTCAGAAATCCGCATACCGCATAAATTCTCCACATACCATCATTGTGAACCATTTTTCATTTCAACCTTCAACATTCTGCATACTACATGCCTTCACTGCGTACCATTGTTTCGAATAGTTTTTCATTTCGCGCACTGCTCCACACCCCACTCTGCGCACCGCTCTATGCACCGCTCCGCGCACGGCTTCGTGCACGGCTCTGCACATGGCTCCGTGCACGACTCCACGCATGGTTCCACGCACGGCTCCGCGCACAGCTCCGTGCATGGCTCCGCACACCGCTACGCGCACCGCTCCACGAACCGCTCCGCGCACCGATTCACACACCATTCTGTGCACCACTCCGCGCACCGCTCCGCGCACCACTCCACGTACCATTCCCACTACCTGGAATGCGTCCACATACCATTCCCAGAACATGGTACGCGATCCATGTTCTGAGGTATGTGGTTCCATTATTTTTCCAATTTTATTTATCGTTTCACATACTATTCACTTCTATCTGAAAAGCCTTTGTTTTTCAACATCAAACTACCAATTTTGAGGTCCAAAAATTTGGAAAATACTGGGAAACTACTCCACCTTTAATACTTATTTCAGCCTCAAATGTATGACCTCATTCCTTGCAAACTCCCTAGTCATCCATGTGAAGATTGACAAAAAACACAAAGGAAACTCCATTATTAATAACAAATATCTTTGTTTCTAATAGTAAAAACATTTCCGAAACAACATTTATGGAGGACACACACCCTAGAATGACATGGGAGTTCTAAATCCAAGGATAGAGTACCTTCACCCTAACATTATAGGGGATTACCCACTCTATCGATACATGATGTATATAGGAACCACATCCTAACATGGTAAGGGAGTACCAAATCCATGGATATAGGGCCCACACCCTAGTCCAATAAGGGAGTAACTAATCCATCTGGCCAACAGGTATAGAGGGACCAAACCCTAACACGACATGGGAGTGATAAATCCAACTATATGAACAATACGGGGAACCCATGACCTAATCCATCAAGGGAGTACCAACCCAAGAAGAACTACCCAAAGGTATAAAACCTGTGCCAATGTTGTGGTGAGTCCTGTCTCTACCAAGTAGAGAGGTAATGGAAACCCATGCCCTAATCTAATATGGGATTACCAATACCAACATATCTCTTTATGAAAATTACCACTCTACCAGCACAAAGAGTCCAGAAGACTCACATCCTAAAATTTAAGGGAAGGGTACTGACCCCGACATCAACCAAATGATACACCCTGATCACTACCCAAGGTTAAGAACCACTACACAAGATCCATGCTAAAAACATGCCACATCATATATTTGAGTTCAAAATGGAGGACAAAATCTTATTCTACATGAAAAAAATGCTCAGGATAGGCTACTCACAAGCCTAAATCTGAGTCCTATAGAAGGAGATACATAAGGAAGAATATCTCAATTAGAAATCAAGGAGTTCATGAAATGCACTAGGGTCCACACAACATGTGAAACCTCCTGATAACCTAGCCATTCATCTTGTATATATGTTTTTACAACAAATTTAGGGGTACATGGCATGTACATCCCTTACTCTCTATGTTTCGCTTCACTCAACCTCTGGTTGTGTTCCTCTTCCACATGGTCTAGCCAATTTTGTCCCTCACATGCCGTGTATCACATACCACATGGCGTGTTTAGGATAAAAAACCAATTAGACATGTAGTTTAACCATTCCTGTGTCCAACACCCCATTTACATGTACTTTTACAATTTACTTTTACACAAACATGTACTTTCACACGACCTCCCTGGCTATGTCCATTGTCCACACAGTTTAGGGTCACTACACAACGTGTAACCCTGGTACAAGGCGTGTATGACCCAAAAGTCTTCTTCCCTAAATACGAAGGGATAAACGACTTGTATCACTACACTGGAAACCATGTATATGGTAATTAAAATCATGAATTACCTTTAGATCCACCATATTCTCCCTACTTTTCCTTAAAATCTACAGATCGACCAAGGAGGGATCTCTTGCATTCATAATAGGGCTCTAAAACCTTAAAACAATGAATAATGAATGGGATTATGATCAAAAATAAAAAAACACCTACCTCATGGAGAAATTTCTATTCTTTAGAGTCAGATTTGTGCTTTGAATCTGCTTCACCATGATCCAGGAGCAATCTTCATCAATATTGGAGATTGATGGCACCTCATTTTCTCAATTCAGTCCCCGGGTCATCCGTCACTTGAAGAGGAATGGGAGGAGGGGCTCTTTTCATCATGAGGAAAAAGGGGGAGGTGGGTAAGGGATATGGTTTTAATTTTATTAAAAAAATATCTACTACTCAACTCCTTAACACTAACTCATCTCCGACATGACACCTGACACCGACAAAGTTTATGACACGCCTTGGGTCAACACGACGTTCTAAACTCAACTGTAGTCTCAGAATTCTAATATCAGACTCCACTCAAGAGTTATTAATTTTTTAAAAATAAAATTTTAATGCATGATAAATTATATTTAATATTTTTTATATTACCACACTAAGCCTCTGTAGGCCTTGAAATCCCGCACAGACTCAGTGCCAAACTTCAAAAATATTTGTAGAAATATTCCAAAGTCTTATAGAAAAAAACAAGAGTTTCTACATTAACAATTTTAGATAATTTATATGTTATATAACCAATAAAATATTTTTAAATTAATCTAATATATTTTATAGACATAATATAAGAACAAACCCAATTTTATGTATAAGACATATATTTTTCTAAAGGTGATTTTGACATCTTTTAATGACGCACTCGTTTTAAAACCAAAATTTTACAATTTTAAAAAAATTATTTCTAAAAATAAAATTAATTTTTGAAATCATAAATTCAAAATTAGTTTAGGTTTAATTTTTGGTATTTTTCTAAGATGTTTTATTTTTTGATGAATAATGAAAAATACTGAATTTTAATTGAAAACGTCTTTTTTGTCTAATTTATTTATAAGGTTAAATTATAATTTAAATTTGTTTTAAATTAAAATAACATCAATTATACAATAAATAATTCAATTTAGGTCATTATAATTTATTTCTCATTGAAATTGGATATAAAAACAACTCAAACTTTTGAACATTTTTACTTTAAAACCCACTTTCTCACCCCACTCACTGGATTAAATTTAATTTAATCTCTACCACTTATGTGATTATAATTTATAAAAATGGATTAAATATTTTTAATAATCATAATTTATACTTTCTAGTAATTTGAACATAGTTTTTTACCAAAAATATTAGTGAATACAAATAAATTAATTATAGCGATTAAGATAAAATTAAGCTTAATAGAAGACTAAACCTTAAACTTAAGGGAAAAAATGAACTATAATCATATAAAAAACCTATTTTATGGACATATTTATACCATATACTCCCTTTTATATAATTTTGTTCATTATTGGAGGTACATGTTGTAAGGGAGACCTCTTAATAGCGTTTACCTTTTTATATTTATAAGAATGCCACTCCTCCACTATAAAAAGGTACTCACCCCTCCCAATTATTAAAACCTCTAAATCAATTTGGATCATAAAACATCTACCCAAATAATCTCTAAACCTACCTACCATCATCCTAGAATCCTAAATTTTTTAATAAATAATACCAAGGAATTATTTTGTTATAAACCAAAAGTAGTATCTCGAATAAGAGGTAACATTATTCAATGATCACTTTTGTTTCATTTATTTATCCACACCTTAAGTTAATATTATATATTGATATATAATAAAACATGTATCCTAAATATACTTATAATCTTTTATTATAATGTTTCAACCTACATCTATACACACTTCCATCAAATGGGATACACAATCATCATTCATGTGTACGACGGATTACAGCCTCGCGAACCGATGTCTTTCGTTCTTCCATTAACATATTTAAAGGTTAGAAATAATGATGTATTTGTTGTTTATATATTATATATATTATATTAATAATGTATTTATAATTATTTAATTATTATATAACACATACCTCCATGTATTTCATTTTATGGGAATATGATAACATCATTTGTGGACGTATGGACTACTGCTTCCTAAAAGCGATGTGATGTGTTCATGCTTTACATGTAATGTATTAATGATGGTTTAAATAAAAATATGTGATTTATATGAAATAAATATGATAATTTAATTATAATATAAATATATATCATTTAATTTTCATTCTTTTAATATGACAATAAAATCTAAAGAGCAATCATTCATACGTATGACTTACCATCTCCCTGAATAATGTATTTCATTTCCTATCTACAAAATTTATGGATTAATATAAATACATATATAATGAATATGTATAATTTTTAAATAATGGTTTACATTATAGAGATGATTAAATCATGATCTATGTAATAAGAAAAAAATAACAAGTCAAAACATACTCGAAAAACAAGGCAATTAAAACCCAAAAAAATGAAAATGATGAAAGATTATTAATGAACTGTTTATGAAATGTTATAAAAGGATTATATATTATATAATAAATATTAATATGGTTATATTATAAGTTAATAACATTCTTAAAACCATTATAGAGGAGGTTAAAGATTATTTAACCAAAAAGGGAGTGTAAGGTAAGGGATTTCAACTCAATGTACATTCCATTGAGACTTATTTGTTATTATGAACCAATTAACTATAATGTGGTGTATATACTTACCATTTTTAATTTAATATCATGATTAACTCATAATTCATGGTATTTTAATTTTTACTTTGAACTATCTCATCCAAGGGGTTTTGACTTTAAAATTACAAAGTGGTAAAAATTATCTTTCCAATATCAGTTTCTTTTGCGATTGTTAACTTTCTATTGACACAATCACTTCCTTATGATAATTTTTATTATACATTACATTTATCTTAAATATATATATTATAATTAAATTAATAGTATTATTTTCTAAATCTTATAATATTTTTATATATGGTGTTCACTTTGACAATTATTTAATTAATTGGAGAAATATTGATAAATCTGTATCCTTTATTGAATATGAATTTTTTGTGATAAGGAACATTGTTTTTCAATTAAGTAAATTATTTGATATATGAAGAATGAATTGGAATTAAAATACATGGTTTGGGGACAGGTTAATGAAATCCCCTCGATTCATTAGTAGTCTCATGAGATGAAATCAGTTGGCCAAATCTGATGGTTTTTTACCCATTATGTTTTAAAATGTCATGACGATAAATCCTGATGGTAAAGGTATCATGTTCCTAGGAAACATTATATCAAATGATATATAATTTCATCTATTTATAATTTATTTTTTATTATTATCAATGATATTTTTTCTTTAAATAATATATGGATGCATTTTCGTTCTTAGTTTATTGATTAAATGACATGTGTGTTAAGTTATTTACATTTCTACATTGATTGTGCATTATCTAGTTATTTAAATGAAATGTGTGTTCAGTTATTTACCTTGATATATTTATTAGTCATTATTAATTCATGATATATTCCTCTATACTTAACCCTTATTGAGCATTTGAGCTCAACGTTATTTTTTCCCTTCCCCAGGTTATGAAGAAGAAATCTTTGAATAATATTTCAAGGATTCCATTCATTTCATTTTATTATGTATCATGTTTTACTTTTTATTTACCAATGTAATATGGATATAATTTATGTAATATAGTCTTCAAAAACTACTAAAATGATATTTCCTTCGATATTTGATTCCTTGTAGCCATGCCAATGTAATAAAGTAAGGAATCGACTTAGAAATTCTGTAGTCAAAGAATTAAAGTTGGTATCAAAGAAATTTTAGTAGAAAACATGAAAACTAGATTTAGGGAAATATAGATTACGGAACATAAGGCTAAGATAGACTTTGAGGATAATCATACAATAAAATCCTTAAATTTTGGTAAGGTATATATTATATGGGTATTCCTAGAAATACATCCATATCTGGATACTAAAAGTGGACATGGTTTTGGAATAGATGTACCTCAGGGTAACAACTCCAAAAAGGCGCATTAGGCCTAACTTGAGTGTAACTTGGTACATTACAATGGGCCTTATTTCACCCATGATTTGACACTTCTAGGGGATTATCTTAGTATAATTTATATTTTATTTAAAAACTATTATGAAGGATTTACAAGTAAAGATGTCCCCAAAGAGACAAAAGTTTATGATTCAAATATTTATGATGCACAATTTTTTAATTTATTTTGAGTGATGTACCATATTTTTAATTATACATTATGATTTAAAATTCAAAATTTTATGAGATAATCCCGTATATGCCATTTTTTAGAAATGAAACATGGAAGGATGAATGGTATCAATACTCATGGAAAATGTAGAGATTTACCTTTTAAGGAAACCAATATAGATGGTATTATAATGAATAAAATTATGGCTATATTAGGGAATCTTAATCTGGTTATGACAAATAACCTTTATCAAATGGAGTAACATATTACACAATGATAATATCCTATGTTGGATCACATTATCTTATAGTTCACCAATCTTTTAGTGGGACTAATAATACAATTGTAGATGAGCAATGGATTATGTGTCTGAATAAGATATTTTTGTCCTTGGAATTCAATGAAAAGGAAAAGGTTATACTTGTAGTGTATTGTATAAAAGGTGATGTTGATCAATGGTGGTCCTTGATACAAAATAATAGGTAGGAAGAAGAAATATAACTCCTGTAATGTTGAACTTTTAAGGATACATTATTCTATAAATACTTCCCTTGTGATCAAAAAATTGATATGAATAGAAATTTCCTTATCTTAAATAAAAATGAAGAAGAAAGTGTTGAAAATTAGGAAGATAACTTTACAAGGTTGTCTAGGTATTTTATATATTACATATGTAATACAGAGTGAATATTTTACCACTTATTTGAAGGTCTTAGGAAAAATCTTAGAAGGGAACTAGTTTCTCAGACTTTTTCATCATACAGAGAAATAGTTTTATTTTCCATCAAAATAGAGAAGTAATTCTGATGATCCTACATATTCAAAGGAATCTAAGAGAATAAGATGTCTTTTAAACACCATGAAAAAGAGAATGTTCCAAATAAGAAGAAGGGAATAAAGAAATTACCACCTTGTGAGAACTCTGGAAAAAATCACCCCGGGAAGTGCTTGAAGGGATTGGGAGTTTTTTTGTAACTATGGAGAAAAGGTTCATCATGTTATATAATGAAAGAGGAAGAAGTAAAACGCTACTATTCAGAGTTTCACCTATATGGAGATAGAGAATTATAAAAATGAATGCCCCAAGTGTCAAGGGAATCTACCACAGAAGAGGCCAATGAGAGATTTACAATATTATACGATCAGTACAATAGAGGTATAAGTACTAAATGATGTTGTTGTAGGTATATCAATCCTATCATCAAATTTACCCTTTTTTTTATTTTGGATCATTTCACTCTTTTATATCTACCCAATTTTATATGAAAATTATACATTTCCCTTTTGATTTAACAAGATAGTTGTCAATAAAAACTCCTAAAGGAAGTCTCATTGTAACAAATATTTGTTAGGAAGTCCCCATTATGAAACATAAACATGATTTATTTTCTACCCTTGTTATCATACCTATGGTTGAATTTGATATAATCCTCACTATGGAATGGCTTTCAAAATATGATGCAAAAAATTTATTTCAAGAAGAAGAAAATTACTATTTGCAAGGAAGATATATAATTACTTATCTTTAGAGAAGAATAATCATTATCTAATTGTTATATAGATCCACCCCCAGTATCTTTACTGAATGAAATTATTGGGGAAGAAGAGAAAACCATATCCAGGTATGAATAAGGTAATCTTCAAAAAGAGGATTTACCTACTGTATAGAAATACATTGATGTATTTCCTAAGTAATTTCTTGAACAGTCCCCATAGCATGAAGTTATATTTTCTATTGATTTAATCCTAGATGGAAGGTCAATATCAAAGACTCCCTATAGAATGACCATTGTGTAATTAGTGGAGTTGAAGAAAAGACTAAAGGATTTAGGTAATAAGGGATTTATTCACCCTAATGTTTCACCATGGGGATCCCATGTTATCTTTTTTATGAAGAAATATGGATCCATGAGGTTGTAAATTAATTATAGGGAAATAAATTCTATTATAATAAAGAACAAGCATCATATGCCTCACATTGATTCTTTTTTTGATCAACTTCATAGAGCCTAATATTTTTTCAAAGATTTATATTTGTTCTAGGTGTCACTAATTGTGAGTAAATAAGGAATACATTCTAAAGATAGATTTTTAGATGAGGTATGGAAATTATGAGTTTACTAAAATTCCATTTGGATTGAAAAATGAACCCTTTATTTTTATGGACCTAATTAATAGAGTATTCAAGGAATATGTTGAAAATTTTATTGTGTTATTCATTGATGATATTATGGTGTATTATAAAATCTATTAGGACTATGAGAATCAATTTAAGATCATTCTTAAGACTCTTATACAGGAAGAGTTATATAGGAAATTTAGTAAGTGCCATTTGTGGCTTCTGGAAGTTTCTTTTCTTGGCCATATTGTGTCCAAGGATAAAATACCAGTTAATCCTGCAAAGAAAAATGCATTCAAATAATGAACTACACCAACAAACATAACCGAGGTATGTAGTTTCATTGGTTTGGGAGGTTACTATTAGAGATTCGTTCAAAAAATTTCCCGATTGGAAAACATGTTAACCAAGATTACATGTAAAGGGGTTAATTTTTTTTGGGTAAGGTAATTTGAAGAATGTTTTGATGAAATAAAGAAGAGATTAATAAATGCTCCGATTCTGACCTTACCATCTTTAATTGATGGGTTTATTATATATAGTGATGCATCGAAGAAAGGACATGGTTGTGTACTAATGAAAAATGATAAAGTTATTAAATATGAATCAAGGAAATTGAAGAATCATGAACAAAACTATCCAACCCATAAGTTTGAGTTATAAGATGCAATATTTTGTTTGAAACTATCGATACATTATATATTTGAAGAAAGATGTGAGATATATATGTATCATAAAATCCTGAAATAAATTTTCTCATAGAAAGAGGTCAATATGAGACAAATGTGATGGCTCAATCTAATCAAGCATTATGATTTTTCAATACACTACCACCCAGGGAAAGCAAATAAGGTAGTAGATTCATTGAGTAGGAAGGATCATAGGGATTGAGAAGGATCCTATGTTCATGGATCTAGTAAAGATAGATATGGGAATTTCTAAGGAATATGTGACATCAATCATATTTCAAATGATTGAAAAACTATCTTTATTATTGAATATAATTAATTCTCAATATTATGATGAGAAATTTCAGAATAAAATTTAAGTTGTGAACAATGGAAAATTAGTAGAGTTTTGTTGTGAAGATGGTGTTATATAATTTAGAAAGTGACTATGTGTTCCATAAATACCTGATGTTGGATTATGCTCATAACTCAAAATTTCTATATACACCCCAGTAGCACAAATATGTATATGGACTTGATGGAACATTTTTTGTGGGATAACATGAAGAAGGAAATTACTAATTATGTGTCTAGATGTTTGGTTTTTAAGCAAGTGAAAGCTGTGAGGTAGAATTCTAAAGGAGTCTTACAACCTCTTCTTATTCATGTGTGGAAATGGGATGAAATTGCTATGGACTTTTTTATGAGAAAACCAAATAATCATATAAATAATGATGTGATATGGGTTATCATTGATCACATAACCAAATATGAACATTTAATTACTATAATAGAAGAAATTGAACTTGATAACCTTTAAAGGATCTACATTAATAAAGTTTTAATATTTCATGGTGCACCTCTATCAATTGTTTCTGATCAAGATCCCCACTTTGCATTGAATCCTAGAAGAGTATTTAGAAGGCTCTTGACACTAAGCTTTATTTAATCACTGCCTAAAATCCTCAAAGTGATGGACAGTCTGAATGAACAATTCAAACAATGGAATACATTTTGAGGTCATGATCACTCGAATTTCAAGGTATGTGTGATTAGTACATACCTTTGGTAGAGTTTTTCTATATAATGGATTCCATTTTAGTATTAAATGGTGTCATATGAAGCATTATATGGAAAGATATATCAGACTAGAACTTGTTGTAATGAATTTGGTGAATGAAAAATCATAAGACCATAATTTTTTTATGATACAATGATAAAATTAAAGTCTAAACATGCTCATATTAAAGTAGTTAAAAGTAGGAAAAAGATTTATACAGATAATCGGAGGAAATATTGAGAGTTCTAAGTGGGAGATCATATTTTTTAAAAAATTATCTCAATGGAAGGGTGTTATTAGGTTTAGAAAGAGAGGGAAACTAATCCCCATGCATGTAATACCCTTATAGATTCTTGAAAGGGTTGAAGTTGTTCCTTATCATTTAGAAATTCCACCAAGCCTCTCTAAAGTACACATTGTGTTCTATATATATCTGCTAATAAAGTACATGCCTGAACCAATGCATGTGCTCACCTATGATGAAATAGAGTTTGAACCTAACCTTTCATTCTATGAAGAACCTATCCATATTTTTGATATCAGAGAGGAAGTATTGATAAATTATACAACTTTTCTAGTAAAGGTACATTTGAGAAATCACAAAATGGAAGAAGCAACATGGGAACCAGAGGATTTTATGAAGGATAACTACCAACATATTTTTAGAAGGTAATACCCCCAAAATTTCAAGGATGAATTTTTTTAAGGATATAATAATTTAGAACCCCAATAATTTATAATATTTTTATTTCAGAATAAATTTAATTTAATTTATAGATTACAATGCGCAGAACACTGGGTTTAAACAAAACACTATTTAGTCACATTTTTCACAGTTAATTAAATTTTAACACTTTTAGAGAATTAATATGGTAAATTTATATGTTATATATACAATAAAATATTTTGACATTAATCAAATACATTTTATACGAATAATATAAGGAAAAACCAATTTTACACATAAAAACCTATATTTTTCTAAAGGATATTTTTCTTCCGTTTAATGACGCACTAGTCTTAAAAAAATATTGAAAATTTTATAAATTTAATTTTTCAAAAAAAATTAATTTTTAAAAGGGAAACTTCCAAAATATGTGAGGTTTAATTTTTGGTATTTTTATGAGAAGTTTTATTTTTTGATGAATAGTGATAAATGATAAATTTTAATTGAAAACTGATTTTTCATCTAATTTATTTATAAGGTTAAATTATATTTTAAATTGGATTTAAATTAAAATTAGTTCAATTATAAATTAATTAACCCAATTTAGGTCATTGGAATAAATTTCACATTGAAAATGGATATAAAAACATCTCAAAATTTTGAACATTTTTACTTAAAAAACCCCTTTCTCATCCCATATATGGGATTAAATTTAAATTAATTTCCACCTCTAATGTGATTAGAATTTATAAAAATGGGTTCCATATTTTTAATAATAATAATTTATAATTTATAGTAAGATAAACTTAGTTTTTAACCAAAAATATTAGTGAATTTAGTTAAAATTAATTACAGCGATCAAGGTAAAATTAAGCTTAACAAGGGACTAAAACCTAAACTTAAGGGAAAAAATGACATATAAAAATGTAAAAAACCTATTTTATGGAAATATTTATACCATATAATAAATTTTATATAATTTGGTTTATTATTGTAGGGAAATTATGTAATGGAGACCTCTCAATAATGTTTACCTTTTTATATTTACAAAAAATATCACTCCTCCACTATAAAATGGCACTCACCCCTCCCACTTATTAAAATATATCAAGCACTTTGGATTGTAAAAAACCTACCCAAATAAGATTAAAACTTACCTCCCATAATCATAGAATCCCCAATATATAAATAAATAAAACCAAGGAAGTCTTTTAGTATAAACCAAAAGGAATTACCCGAATAAGAGGTAACGTTTTTCAATAATCACTTTTGTTTCATTTCTTTATCCACCCCTTCAGACATTATTATATATTGATTATATAATAACCTATATATATTAAATATAATTATATGTTTTTATTATAAGTTTATTACCTACACCTAATCACACACTTCCATCAAATTTTATACACAATCATCGTTCGTGTGTACGGAGGACTACCACCTCGCGAACCAATGTCATTAATTCTTCCATTAACACCTTTAAAGGTTGGAAATAATGATGTATTTGTAGTTTATATATGATATATATGATATTAATAAATTTTTATGCTTTTTTAATTTTTATATTACAAATACCTCCATGCATTCAATTTTTTGGGAATACGATAACATCGTTTGTGGACTTGTGGACTACCGCCTCCTCAAAGCGATGTGACGCATTAAAAATTTATATAGAATGTATTAAGGATGATTTAAATAAAAAATGTGATTTATATGACATAAATATGACAATTTAATTATAATATATATATATATAATTTTCTTTTCATTCTTTTAATACAAAAAGAAAATGGAAACAACATTCATACATACGTACAACATACCATCTCCATGAATAGTGTATTTAATATACTATATCCAAAATTTATGGATTATTATAAATAAACATACACATTGTTTAAATTATTTATATTATTAAATCATAATCTATGTAATAATAATAAAAATAAAAACTCAAAACATACTTGAAAAAGAAGGTAATTAACACCCAAAATGGTGAAAATGATGAAAGATTATTAATTAACGGGTTATGATATGTTATAAAAGGATTATATATGATATAAAAAATATTAATATGGTTATATTATAATTTAATAAAATTATTAAAACCATTATATAATAGGGTAAATATCATTAAACCAAAATGGGATTGTAAGGTTAGGGAGTGTAAGTTAAGGGATTCTGTCTTAATTTTCATTCTATTTAGACTTATTTGTTATTATGAACCAATTTAATTTATTTTGGGGTATATAATTCTATTTTTTCATATAATATCATGATTAAATCATATTTCATGGAATTTTAAGTTTCACTTTTAACTATCTCTTCCAAGGGCTTTTGACTTGTAAATTACCAAGTGGTAAAAGTTATCTTTTCCATATCACATTCTTTTATGACTGTTAACTTTCTATTGAAACAATCAATTCCTTATGATCATTTTATTGTACATTAAATTTATCTTAAATATATATATTATCATACAATAGATATTATTATTTCCAAAAACATATACCATTTTTACATATGGTGTTTACTTTGATAATTATTTAATTAATTGGGGAAATATTGATAAATCCATATCCTTTATTCAATACAGATATTTGATGATAAGTGATGATTTTTATTAAATAAATAGATTATTTAATATATGAGGAATTCTTTGGACATGCACTACACAGTCTTGTGACCAGTTAATATAATCCCCTTGATGCATCAATAATCTCATGAGATGAAATCAGGTGGCCAAATTAGGTGGATTATTTCCCATTATGTTTTAAACTATCTTGAGTATAGATCTTGATGATAAAGGTATCATGTTCTTAGGAAACATGACATTCAATAATTAAGCATTTACTTTATTTAGAATTCAGTTATTATTATTATCCATGATATTTTTATTCAACATTATCTATGGATTCATTTTTGTTCTCAATTTATTGATTAAATGACATGTGTGTTCAGTTATTTACCTTACCATATTGATTATTCCTTATCCAGTTATTTAAATGGAATGTGTGTTCAGTTATTTACCATGAAATATTGATTATTCGTTATTGATTCATGACAAATTCCACTATACTTAACCATTATTGGTCATTTGAGATCACCCTTATTTTGTTCCCTTTCCCCAGGTTATAAAGAAGAAATATTTGAATAGTCTTTCAAGGATGTTGTTCATTTCATTTTATTATGTATCATGTTTTATTTTATATTTCCTAATTTAATATGGGTATCATGTATGTAATGTAGTTTTCCAAAATTTCTAAACTGATCAGTCCTTTGGGATTTGATTCCTTATAATTATGTAAATGTAATAAAGAAAGGCATTGGATATGGGATTCAGGGATTGGGTTATTACATATTAATCATTCCTTTAATTACTTTTATACTCCATGACTTTGATAAGAAACCTATTATTTATTTTCCATGGGCTATTAATGAAATTATTTATTATGATCTATGTGGATCACATGAAATTAAGACATATTAAGGGTGTTACTTGATGGAGCTCAAATGCACTGGGTAAAGAATTTAATATCTAAAGATGATATGTTTTATGATACCTTGGTAAATAACCTTGGTAATTTTCATTTATGAAACCTTGCTGATATGCTTATGAATTCATCATTTTTATATTTTATCCACATTTCCATGTTATGATTTATGTTCTTATTATTATGATATGCTTATTGTTCATGAGTTATTATTATTTCTCATGTTCATATTGATCCTTTTATATATTTACCCAGGATATGAAATTCATTAAAACTAACCTAGGGTGAACCCATGAAGATGTATTTCAAGTGGATTAGAAGAATATTTTATGTTTTCATATATTATGTACATAATTTCCAAGAAACTAAACTTTAAAATATCCTAAATTTTGTTATATGTAATGAAAAGTTTATGTAACAAAAAGGAGGGTTTCCATAATTTGTATCATATATCGGCTTAGTTATTTGTAAAAGTTAGGAATTAAAAACGTTAGTAATAACCTTAGGGATAAGTCTAAATATAGGAAAATATATTGGTATTTTGGTGAGTACCAATTAAGTGGTTTCCAAGAAAATATATCTCTGTCTGGATAGTATAAGTGGATGTAGCTCTAGCACATATATAACTAAGGGTAACACCCAAAAATAATTCATTGAGTTAGACTCAATCAGAAACTAGTGAACAACAATGGGCCTTACTTTACACTTATTTTAATACTCCTGGCGGATATGTTTGGTTAATCACAATTTTTTTATGAACCATTTTAAAGGATACATAAAAAAGTAATTTTTATTAGAGGAAATTAATAAATCTCTAAGAATGATGTTTTATGAAATAAAATCCCTTTATAATTATAAGATTTCTAAAATTAACATGTTTCTCACTAAGGTTTTCTTATTTTAGAAAAATAACTGAAAATTAGAGTAACTTTTCAAATGATTAGTGAAATAGACAATGCATTGATAGCCTTGTGATGAAATTTGGAATTGAAAAATTCATAAGGATGATGAATAAACTAACTCCAGTTATGAATAACAACTTGAATAAAGTTGATAGACTAGATTCAACTTAAAGGGAAAAACTTGTTATTGAGTCTTTCATGCATCAATGAACACCTTATTTTAGTGGATCTACTGACCCATTGATTTCTGAACATTGGATTGGATATATAAAAAGGATATTTTATATACTCCACTATTTGAAGATAGATAAATTCAACCAATAAGTATAGAAATTATAAGGACAAGATAATCAGTGGAGGAAAATGATTAAAAAATTAATCCAAGATGGGAGATTGATGATATAGAGTTGGATGAGTTTAGGGGAATCATTTTTAATAAATATTTCCGCGTTCAATGTGAACAAAAATGGATAAGGAATTCAAAGATATAAAGTATAAGGAAAATGAATCAGTAGAAATCTATGAGATAAAATTTACAAGACTTTATGAATACACCTCAAGCTTTGTTATGGATCCTAAGGGAAATATTGATATATTATTTGGTGGAGTGAGACCCCATATGTGTAGGAATTTAGAAAATAAAGACAATAGAATCTATAAAGAGATAATGAAGAGTTATATAAAGGTTGAATTAGAGTCTAGAGAGATGTAGTGGTAAAATATATCTAATGAAAAGAATAGATAATTGGAGCCAAGATCATGGGAGAATTTTGATCGTAGAAGAGGATGAAAGAAAGTGAAACTTCCCATGCACAAAAAATATGGGAAGACGTATTTAGGGAAATGGTTTTTCGGGTGTGAAAATTAATAAAAATGTGAAAGATATGGGTATATAAAATAGAACTGTTTTGGTGAGGTGAAGCCTCAAATTCTAAATACTAATGAATCTAGGAAGATGGTGCATGGCCAACCAGAAGTTAAATGCTTCAAGTGTGAAAAACTTGGGAACTTTTCCAATCAATTTCCAAATCAGATGATAATAGATGTAAACCACCATCAACCTCAGCATAGGATAAGGGAGAAAGGTTGGGAATTTTCTATCAGGATGATTAAAGTAGAGGATCCAAATGATGTGGTGGAAAGTATAATCATTGTGCTCTCAAAGCTATCAAGAAGTTTGTTTGATTGTAGTTATACGTATTCATTTATTTCGTCCAAGTTTGTAAAGAATATAGAATCAATCCTTGAGATGATAAAAGTATAGTTATAAGTCAAGATTCATGGAGGTATTATCCTATCATCAATAGTGTATAGCTCCAGTATTATCTTTGGTATGTACAATCTCATAAAAAATCGAGTAGTTATTCTCATGGTTAAATTTGACACTATACTAGAGAATTTCTAGCTCTCAAAGTATAATGATAAGATAAATTGAATAATAAAGTAAATTTCATTAGTATTTAATGAAAACTTATAGTTATTTTCAAAGGAGAGATATCCCGGCCTGGTTTTTTCTATAAGGACCACTAATAGCCTTCTTTATAGAGATGATTAGTGAATAAGGATAAGTAAATGAAAGTATAATGATATATAATGTCCCCATAATTCAATAATACATTGATGTATTTCCTAAAGAGTTTCCTTAACCTTCCCTAAAAAGAGAGGTATATTTATCCATTGAACTCATACCTATCTTTAAGTAGATATCAAAGAACCCATATAGAATGAAAAATGTTGAGTTAGAGGAATTAAAGAAATAACTTCATGATATTTTGGATAATGGATTTATATGGACTAGTGTGTCTCCTTGGGGATAAACTGTTCTCTTTGTAAATAAAAGGATGGATCAATGCAGCTATGCATTGATTATGAAGAACTTAACAGGATCATAGTAAAGAACAAGTACCCTCTTCCAAGGATTGGTGGTTTATTTGACTAGATTTGTGAGACTCAATTCTTCTCTAAGATTGACCCATGATCTGGGTATCATCTATTGATGGTGAAGAAGGAAGGAATTCTAAAGACTATCTTCTGAACAATATATGGGAATTATAAATTTTTTTATGCCCTATGGCTTAACTAATTCTCCTTTATTATTTATGGATTTGGTGAATAGAGTCTTTAAGGACTACATTGACAAATTCATGGTAGCTTTTTTTTGATGATATTATGATATATTCCAAAATCCACGAGGAGCATGAGGATTATCTAAGGGTTATATTTAAAACTAAGAGAAAAAAAAACCTATTTGGAAAATTTAGAAAATTTGAATTCTGGTTACAACAAGTTTCATTCTAGGGGCACATTATAGCCAATGAAGGAATATCATTTCACCCTGCCAAGTCAAAGGTTTTAGAGGAGTGACCTAATCCTATAATAGTAACCAAGGTTCATAGTTTCCTTGGTTTAATAGAATATTATAGGAGGTTTGTGAAGAAAAATTCACAACTTTATAATCCACTAACCAAGTTAACTATAAAGGGATCTAAGTTCATATTGAAAAAGAAGTGTAAAAAAAGTTTCTAAGAACTAATGAATAGATTTTTTACTACACCTATGTTAACTGTACCCACTATTAGGGAAGGATTTTTTATTTATAGTGATGCATCCATGAAATGGATTGGGAGAATACTTCAAAAAAATGACAAGGTGATATCTTATGCATATATACAGTTAAAGCATCTTGGGAAGAATTATCCTACACATGACCTGGAGTTAGCTACAATAATTTTTACTCTAAAAACATGGAGGCACTATCTTAATGGGGAGAAATGTTATATATAAAAAGACTACCAAATTTTTAATTATATATTCAAACAAAAGTAATTTAACATGAGACAAAGGAGGTGGTTGGAACTTCTTAAATACATGTACTATTCAATTAATTATAACCCTAGAAGAGCAAACAAAGTCACTGATGGATTAAGTAGGAAAGGCCCTGTTGTGCTGGAAATGTTGAGGATTCAAGTTGATCCATTGATCAAGGACCTAGTAAGGTTAAAAATAGGAATCATGAGGGAAGGGGAATCATCAATACTATCCAAAATTATTTCTCAACCATAATTACTAGAGAAGATCAAGAGATCTCAAATATAAGATCCTTTGATAAAAAATAAGATATAGGCTATGAAGAATGGGAAGTTTTCTGAGTTCAATATTGATCAAGAAGGTGTACTAAAATTTTGTACATGGCTATTTGTACCATCTATCCCAGAGATAAATAAGTAGCTGATGTATTAAACTCATAACTCTACATTCTCTATACATATTAGAATCACTCAAATGTATAGGGACTTTTGTGATCATTATTGGTGGGATAATATAAATAGAGAGATTGATGAATACAACGTAAGGTGATTGGTGTGTCAGAAAGTGAAGGAAGAGTGAAAATTTTCTAAAGGGGTATTGAAACCACTACCCATACCTATAGGGAAGTGGGACAATATCACTATGAAATTCATGAATAGTCTCCCAATAACATCTAAATGAAACAATGAGATATGGGTTATAGTGGATCAAATCACAAATACTTCCCATTTTCTCACTATTTTGGAAGATTTTTCTCTTGAAGAAATTTACATGATATACGTAAAGGAAGTGGTGAGGCTACATGGGGAACCAATTTCTATCATCCCTAATCATGATCCAAGGTTCACCTCTAACTTTTGGAAAAGTCTTCAACCTGATCTAAATACTGAAATGAATTTCAATATGACCTATCATCTCCAAACTGATAGCCAATATTAAAGGACTATTCAGACACTCAAGGACATACTAATAGCATACTCAATAAAATTTAAAGATGGATGGGATCAATACCTCCACTATCCATTAAATGTTTTATTGAACTTGAATAAAAACAAGTACAATGAGGGAACTATAGGGGGAAGTAGTAGTGAAGTCCAAGAACATACCCTAAGAAAATGTTCACACCCTTAGTGGGAAGAGACCCTAGGTTGAAAAAATAAGTAAAACCCACATCATGATTATCTAGAGAAGTAATAAAATCAGAAACCTTATTGCCCTCACACCAGACTTCGAGAACCTCAGTGTGAGCTCTGATCAAACCTCTACATATGTGGATGAGATAAGTAATGTTCCAAGGAGGTATCCTCAATCCAATAAGGGATCTATGAAGTGTGAAATTGTCTATTTCCAACAATACAAGATCAATATTCACATCATAACACATTCAAATACCAGAGAGCAGTGCATAAGATTCGGCTTGAAGGGAATCCCCACTACCAAAGAAATCCATGAAATCAAGGACTACCAAACCATTGGGATCCTAGACTACCCCACCTCCTTACATAATACCATAGATTCATGATCCATCAGTATTAAGTTTGAGACCCATTTCATGAGGAACCCACCAAACCCACTGCCCATGCTTGCCACCACTATACAAGATTTGAGAAGCACTCCTCGCCAAGATCCAACCAAGAGATGGTGAGTCCCACTAGTTGGGGATAAGGAGATCCAACTCCACAAGAAGGTTTCAGATCTGAAAATAAGAGAATTATGAGAAAAGATAGTACCTTCATACTGAGATTTATTCCATACATGACATATAGTCCAACAACCGAAAATAATAATCAGTGTGCGAGCCTTCTATTCATGACCGATAACTCTGGATACCTAAAACCAATAAAATAAGAAGGTTCAACCTAAAGAATAATGCGCTGGTAGATAAGAAAATGAAAAAAGGGATACCCAAATAGTATTTTCCATATCGATCCCAAAGAAGAGATGAGAAATGGTCTTCTCCTAGGAGTTCTTATAACATAATCTCCATGATTCCAGAGGGATCCCCATATGCTTGATGTTATCATCTATTGGGAGCACCTGATTTCTAATGTTCCAAGTAAGGAAGTTTTACCTAGAAGGGATCTATCAGTTCCAAAAAAATCTCCCCCCTTGTATCTAAATCATCACTATTAAAATAAACTCTTTTATAGTCCTTGGTCGAGAAAGTACCTAAAGAAGAAGCTGTAAACACACATCGATTTGGATCAGAGTTGATTTCAATACGGTCAAAGATTCTACAATGATTAAAATCTAATACTATATGGATGAATCTTGGTTAAAAACTATCATGATTTAAAGTCATTCTTAGAGTAAGAACATCAGGAAATCCAAGATTTGTGCATGACCAATTATGAAACCAAAAGTTGATATCACCTATTCCAGTAATCCACCGGGTGTGGAGCTGAAGGATATAATAGTAAGGTTGGAGAATGTGACATAGGGAGGAGGGTTGTGATCTTGTTAATCCCATGTTATTACCATATTTCTTAACTATAAACCTCCCCTAAAGAGTTTTGTTCTTAATGATTTTCTAGGCCAGATTCTCTTGTAATCAATGAATGGTAGCTAAAAAATTTAAAACATTAATTCTACCTTCCTCCATCAGTCTAGACATCATTTTACAAGAAATAAAATGATGAATCCCTTAAAAATAGGAATCCAAAATAAAGGATTCTAATATTCTATCAATTATTGAGATGAATCTATTCAAGACATTGAGATATGACATAACATGAATAGTGATAGAAGATAAAACACTTTTGAAATAAGAAATCCTACCTCTAAAGTAAAGGAACTGGTTATTCTAATAAAAAACTCAAAATATGATTTTTTCCAACCATTTATCAAAGTGATTAATATGAGGACATACTGGGAAAATTAGAGCACCAAGATAAGACATCGGGAAGTTTCTCTTGAGGATCCCTAGGTTTATTTGAAAGAAATCAATGCGCCTTTCCAATCAATGAGTGGAAGTATAAAGGATACTCTTAGCTTGATTAATAACTTGACCACTCTAAAGATATAAGATCTTATTGATGCACTGAATTGAGTTCCTTCTTACATTGGTAAAAATAAGGGTGTTATCAACAAACATGAGGTGGGGGATTCCAATTGTATTATACTTGCACCGATAAGAGTAGATGCTTCATAAAGGGACACTCTACTTGATGAGATGACTCAGGGAGTCCTAGGAGATAATAAAAAGTCCAGGTTAGAGTTTTTCACCATGCCTAAGACCCCATACTATTTTGAGGAAACCCCAATTCCTACCTAGAAAATAAATGGAGATTCACAGAGAACAAAAACATATAAACAAGATATCTATATCCCTATTAGAAAAACCCATACAACTTATCACTCTATGAAGGAAGTTCCATTCAACACAATCATAATATTTATCTATGTCAAGTTTGATGGAAATATTGAATCCTAGGGGTTTTAAATTTATGGCATCAGTCATTTCTTGAGCTAGTCCGATTTCCACTTGAATGGATCTCTCCTTAACAAACCCTTGTTATTCATCTGGGATCCATATTGGGATATTTTGGGAAAGTATCTTATTGATCACACGAGACAAGAATTTATATAGGAAGTTACACATACTTATCGAATGATAATGTTGGAGCATGTAAGGATCCTTGATATTTGGAATGAGCACCACCATGGTGGTGCAAGAAACTTGTGGTAGTCTACGTTCATAAAATAAATCAAAAATCAAAAATCACAATGACAATATCATGTTTAACCAAGTCCTATGAGCCCCTATAAAAAGATCTTAGAATCTGATCAGGACTTGGAGAACTCTCAAGATTAAGATTCCAAACTGGCTCACAAATCTCCAACTCATCCAAAATGGATTCAAAGAGTACATTATCAGAACTATAGATGCGTGAAGTAATGGAATAAAAAATATCGTCCTAGCTGACTGGGTAGCCTTCTTTCCCACATATATTGGAACCTATAAGAATATATTTGAAATAATATTCAACCATACCTCCTATCAACTCCCATTTATTTGAGTAGGATCCATCTACAAGGAGAATGTTCAAGCTGATGTGGGGATGTTTCTCTTTAATAAAATCATGAAAGTAAGACATATTGAGATCACCCCCCCCCTAAGACAATGAATTTTGAATTGCTCTTGATCCAGACATGCATTCTTCAGGATAATCTCATAAAAAAATCTCTTCATATTTTCTAAATACGAAGAGATGGAATCATCCCATTAACTTTATAGGCTGATTTCTAGGTAAGAAATATTTGAGTTGAGAGCCTCCAAGTCCTGAATGGGAAAATAAAATCTATGATTAAAATGTTTGAGATCACACCTAAGTCTTATTAATGTTTTATGAAGGTACTACCAAGGACACCCATGTGAGGGCCTGCTCCATGCCTCACTAACAACCTAATGAAAGTTCATATTAGACACCCATTCAATGGAGAAGATAAACGATAAGATTCTTCATTATATGGGGAAAGAGTAACCCAAAGAGGGGAATGATATAAATGGATTTATGGAAAGTGCTCAACTCTTGTATTCGGGAAGGATGAGATCACTGAGAGGTTAGTGACGCATCGTTAACGTCTACACCAAGTATGAAAACCCCCTCTATTATTGTTTCACTGAGTAAAAAGATCCCCAGAATATCTAAGATCTGAAATACCATTATGATCCATGAAGGAAGAAAATAATCTACTGGACTAATAAGAAAATATTCCCCCTCCATTTGTCTCCATTGGATCAAGTAAAATATTGAAGTTTCCACCTATGATCCAAGTTTCATCACCTGTATTGAAAGATCCCAATTCTTGCCACAAAAAACCCCTCTCTTTCATATCACAACTAGCATAAACCACCAAAAGAAAGATAGAGTGACCACATGTGGTGATCTTTGTAGTCACATAATGATAAGAGGAGCCCACATTCTCCTATGTGATGTCAGAATTCAAAATAATCCAAAATGTGGTTATTATGCGTGTGAGAATGAAAGAAATGAAGAGTCTTAATTATATGTTAAAATGTTGGCATCTTGGACACATTCTGGTTAGGTTCAAGTATCACCACTAAAGAGGCATTGCCTATGTGAAGTTTAGATGAAATGTAGTTGGTTTTAACTATGACACCCATTCCAAGGGAATTCTATTGGAAGAATGATATCATTGACAAAGGAAGTTCTTGGTATTGGACCCAGGAAAGTTGGATTATAGAGAATAACATGTTGAATTAGGCCGATAAAGGAAAATTTGGGACATGGTGAACTTACATGGAGGAGATTCCAAAATAGTGGAGAAACATATCTAACCTTATTAGAGGGTATGTTAAACCTTCCCCGATAAAGATCACTTCCTCAGAGAAGAAGGTTGAGAAGAAGAATATGAGGGATGCCTTGTATGGGCTTCCTGGGTAAGTTGAGGCGATGAGGAAGGATTCTAAGGATATAAAGACAAATGATCATCTCCACCAACAATAACTCGAGGAGAAATATCCTAATTAGGTTCCATGAGGTCCAAGGAGGTAGGACTAGAAAGGGATTCCCAGGGAAGCTAAAGTGGCAGGTAATGATCTTGAGGAGGTTCCTTTAAATCTAACTGATCAACACCAACAACTATAGTTGTAGGAGAACACTCCATAGGAGGTTCTTTGAAGGACACTCATATATGGTTTCAAAAAATTTAAAGTTGAACATTGTGAAATGAAAGCAGAGAAGTGCTGGTCCTGCTTGGGGTAGACTAGAAACCGAGGATATGAGATGTCTATGTCAGGCTTGAGGAGACAAAGAAGAAATAATTTCATCCTTTTATTTAGGTGGATGCTTATCATAAAAACTGGGAGGAACTTACACTGATCTAGTAAGGAAACCAGAATAAAACTTCAGTCGGAATGATACTTGGGCTTGATCTTGTACAAGAGATGATAAAAGAGGTTCATCTCATACAACAAACATATAAAGGCTACTCAGATTCAGAAGAATAACTGTATTGACAACTGTTTAAGATACTTGGAGTTTTATGTTGGAGAAAAGGTTTTCCTTTAGATATCACCATGGAAGAGAGTAATGTGGTTTGGAAAGAAAGGAAAGCTTAGCTGTAGGTACATTGAACCTTTTGAAATCCTTAGTCACATAGAAGTAATGGCCCGTAAGCTAATAATTCCACCAAATATAGGTCAAGTTCATGAAATATTTCACATGTCTCTCTCAAGGAAGTACATATCTGATCCATCACATGTATTGAATCCGTAGGTGGTACAACTGGAACATTACCACTCTTTTGAGAAGAATCCGATGAAGATCTTGGACCATAGATACAAAGTTCTACGCAATAAGACTACCCACCTTGTTAAAGATTTATAGAGGAACCATAAATGTGAATAAGTGTTGTGGGAACCATAGGATATAATGATATAGAATTACCCTCACCTTTTGGAAATTGAGAGAATGAGTTGAAATTTCAGGGATAAAATTTATCAATGGGGGAATAATATAACAACCCAAGCTTTTTAAATGATATTTGTTTCCTGAATAAATGTGTGTTATATATTATATAATATTATACAAAAACAAAATGTAGAGAAACCAAATTTTATTATCTCTTTCATAATGATCATTACATTAGTTAGCTATGAAACAAATTAAAATTCCAAATATTATAACTGGCTACAAAATATAAAATAGAATAACTAAAATGGGAAAATATGGATGTTGATTCAAAAGTATATTTTTGAAATTCAAATTCCTTTAATTTGAAAAATCATAAACTCTTTCTTAAATACATAATTAACTAATTATTTCATGTCCAAAGTGTTTTAATAATTTTTGAAGAAAAAATACTTTTGTACTATACTTTGAATTTTTTTTAAAGTATTCATGAATTCAAATCTAATATATTCATTACAATTATCATAATGATCATAGATCCAATAATAATTGGATTCACCTTATTAAATAATATTTAAAATACGTTCTATTTAATATTCATATTGATAAAATTTTTAATCATATTTGAAATCAGAACCAGTATCATCATATTCATACTCATAAAAATAATCATGATGACATACTTTAAGGAAATCCATCGGATTGAATAAATGTTAAATTATGAATACAAAAAAACATATTCTATCATAATGGAATACATTTTTCACTAAAAAATATTTAAATAAAAATTATGTCATGAATTTTGTTACAATATGTGTAAAACAAAATGATTTCATGCAGTCAGTTATAACATGACTCTTGGAGTGCCAGGTGTCCAAGTCCTTGAAAAAATATTAGAGAAAATATGACCGTTGGAGGTTCAAGATGACCGTTGGAAGCTTTCCTATAAATACCTAGTCATTTGAATAGTTCAAGAAAAATAATAAGTGAAAAAATACACATGCAGTGACATTATATCGGGTTTTTACTGTGAAAGAGTTCCGAAGATTATAAGAGTGAACAACTTGTTCTTTGTACTTATAACATTCTTGAGTTTTTTTTTGTATTTTATTTGTGAATTATGATTATGATTATGATAGATTGATTATGAGGATAAGAATATAGAGGATCCAATCACCATATTGATCGATGGCTTGCGTGGATAGAAAGATAGAGCCGATCATCATATCGAGGGCTGTTGGGGATAGGTAGATAGAGAAAATATTATCATTATATCAAGGGTTTATAGGGATAGCAAGATTGAATGATCATCGTATCAAGGTATTTCTCTGGCAATGGAAAGAAAAAATTTCTTGTAATTATAAAATAAGAGGCCTTTATTATAGGTTATTGGATACCTTTCTCTTTGGGTTAAAATAATTGCATTTGTTTGTATTACTTGTTTTATTACAAGTTTTTCATTTCCACTTAATTTTTAATGGAAAGTGAATACTTTTATATTCATTTTTCTATTTGAATTTTGTTTATCATAATATATTTAATTATGATACATCTGTTTTACCTTATATTACTTTGTGAATATGTTATTACTCTGATTATGATTCTATACTATTTAAGACAAAATCATTATTTCTATTATACTCTGATTTATCATAACCGTTGGGATTAAAATAATTTTACGAATACTATAATAAATCATTTTCATCTATGAATACAATTAAATTTTGATTAAATTTACCACTTATTATTGATTATTATTCTATATAATGTAAGTATATAATTTCATTATGACCTATGGACTTACATATCGAAATCTACCTGATTATAATATTTCTTTCATCAGAGCCCAATTCCAAGATTGATTATAATTTAAATAATAAAGAGGTTTTATGAATACGATTAGTTTAAAATTGTTAAACTAAGTTTCTTTGAAGGTTAAAAAAAGTTTTTAAACTTACAATTCACCTCCCTCTTATATTTATCCATCTACATATACATTTCGGTCAAACATTTGGTATTAGAGCCGAGTCTCTGCTATACCGATAATTACATTTGGTATTAGAGGGAGGATTACACTAATAATAATTTATACCTTTATCTTATTTTATTATGTAAGTTTGTTTAAATTTTGTTATAAACTTTTTGTTTTTAAATACCTTCTACACTAACATGCATTGTGGGATATATTTTTTGTATTTTTGTCAAAGATGACAGAAATCAATGTTGGTTCAATAGATAACCTCAATCCAAATAGACTACTTTCATGGAGACGATTATGAGTATTGGAGAAACATAATGAAGAAATTCATTATAAATATTGGAGTTGAATTTTTTTCATGTTAACCAGATATTACAAGATTCCATTCAAGGAGGTGAATGATTTTACAAATCATGAAAAGTAAGAGTATCAATTGAATTATAGAGTTAGAAATAAATTATTGTGTTATATTACTAGAAGTATTTAATGTCCAGTTTCTTATTTTGAAGCTACTAATAGTATCTAGAAAAAGTTAAAGATCACTTATTTTGGAACCTCAAAGGTTTTTGAAACAAGAAGAGTAATGCCTAGAGATGACTATCAATATTTTGAATTCCCTTTTAGTGAACCTGTTTCATAGGTACAACAATGGTTTTGGAAAATTTTCAATAATTTATAATATATGGGGGAGAAATGATTATAAGATGAAATCCTTATTGAAAATATAATTGATATTATGCCCAATGAGTGGGAATCTAAGAGGATAGTTATTGATGAATAGTAGAAGATAACAAACGTTACTCTTGATAATTTATTCAGAACCCTTTTTCAATATGAGGGTAGGTTGAAAAGAGATGAAAAGAAAGTAAAGAAAAAGAATGATAGAGTTGATTTTACTAATACTTCAAATATGATTAAATCTCAAACTTATGATAAAGTTGTTAAGTCTACAAAGAAAAAGAAAGTTACTATTCAATCCAATTTAAGAGATTCGGAACATTCTGAGGATGAATTGGCCAATCTTACTCAAAGAATGAACAAGATTGTTGGTAAAAAGGATTTACAGTATCGATATAAAAAAATTAACAAGGATATAAATGAAAAGAAAGACTATTAAGGTACTTTTTATGAGTTTAAAAGAGTTGTACATATTCAAATGAATTTTCCCAATTTGAAAAGAAAAGACATAAATGATAGGAATTTTGATAGGAATCAAGAGAAGTATTATAATTCAAAAAATAAGAAAGTTATTAAAGTTGATAATACTTTGAGTGCAAGTGGAGTTGATTATTCATATATTTACTCAGAAAATGAAGGTTTAGATCAGGGGAATATTATTCTTATTTCTAATATACCAATTTAAAATCAATTCTTTGTGGAAAAGGTACACACATATGATTCTTTAACTAATATGTCTTTAAATAAAAATTATCCTGATGAGAAGAATGTATATCTTTAGTTGAAGAGTCCTCCTTAGATAGTGATAATAATACTTTACCTTCTTATGAAAAAGTTTCTAACTTCACAAAACTTTTTGAAAATAAAAATTATAAAGTGTGTAAAAACTTGATAAGGATAACACAAAACATGCAAAATATGATTCAAGAATCACCATTTTAACAAATGAAATTTTGGATCTGTAAGAAAATATTGATAAATCTATTTCCAGAGAAGATATTATTTATAAATATTTAGAAAAAATAATTTTTGAAAAGGATGGTTTGGAAACTACTTTTGAGAAACTCAATTCCAAAACTAATATAGATGTGGATACGAATTTAGTTGTAAAACTAAAGTCTGAAATTTATTCACTAAAGAAAATTTTGTCAAACCTTACCACCATAAAATAATGCTTTGAAAAAATGTATAAAAAACTTATTCCAAATGGTATTAGTTCAAGAATGGGATATACTCATAGAAAACATATTTTTAGCAACAAATTATTTATTCTTAAAAATGAACCCTTTTGTACTAAATGTAAAAGTGGATGTCATTGGGAAAATAGTTTTTCTGTAAATAAAATTCAATCCTTAGGGTTCTACAAAGACCATTTTTCAAAACAAATGTGGATTCCTAAAATCTTATTTTTTAGCATTTCCTGACCCAAGAAGGTTTGGGTTCCGAAAGTCTAATTGTATTATTTTTAGGAAAACAAATAAAGTAACAACAATAAGAATAATTGGTACATGGATAATGGGTGTTATAAAAATATGATTGGACCCAAATATTTCTTTAAAAATATTATCAATATGAAATGTGGGAAAGTTACCTTTGGAGATAATTCTCAAGGATAAATTATTAACATACATAATTTTCTTCTTCTTGGTAAATATTTGATTTCAAAATTTTAATTTGTTAAATTTATTAATAACAACCTTATAAGAATAATTCAAGTATGTGATGAATGTTACCTTATGAGTTTTAGGAATTCTAAATGTGTAGTACACAATTCCAAGGATGATTTTGTTCTTTCTACCCATCAACATGAGAATGTTTACACACTTCATATAGAAGATTTTAAGAGCCAAGAATTACCTTTCCTTAGTGAAATGAAAGATAATTCTTGGATGTGTTATAGAAGGTTAGGAAACTGTTACATTAGATAATTATGTATGTTGACTAAGAAAAATATTGTTAAGGATCTACGAGATCTTATATTTGATTCTTCAAAAGTTTGTAACCCTTTTCAATACGGTAAAAAAACAAGTCAAGTTTTAAATCTATTAGTGAAGTCTCAAATTCTGATACTTTATAGTTAGTGCACATGGATTTATTAGGTCTTACACAAACTGGTAGTATTAGAGGAAAGTATTATGTAATTTTTTCAGTTCATGATTACACTACATATACATGGGATTATTTTCTTGAAAATAAATGTCAATCCTTTGGTTATTTCAAAATTTTTGTATCAAAAGTTAAAAATGAGAAAAGACTTCCCTCGTTAACTATTCATAGGGATCATAGAGGAGAATTTATAAATTTTTATTTTGAAACTTTTTTTAGTAAGAATGACATTACACATAAATTTTCAGCTCCTAGAACTCCTCAGCAAAATGGAGTTTTTGAAAGAAGAAATAATATTCTTCAAGAAATAATAAGAACCATGTTGAGTGAACACTCAATTGATAATTTTTTTGGGATGAAGTAGTTAGTACTGATTGTTATAATATAAATCAAGTTTTAACTATACCTTTTATTAATAAAACTTCTTATGATTTGTGGATAGGCCAAAAACCAAAAGTATCTTACTTCAGAGTATTTGGATTAAAAGTATTCATATTTAATACATAAGACAACTTACATAAATTTGAACCCATATCTGATAAAGGTATATTTTTATGTTATTCCAATACTTATAAGAAATATAGAGTGTTTAATAAAAATTATTATACTTTTGAAGAAATAATACATGTTAAATTTGATGAATCTAGTCATTTTTTTTAAACAAACCTACCCAGCATCCTCGGATGTGTTTTCTAAAAATGATTATCAATATTTGATAAAAGAATATTATAATAAAGAAAATAATCAAGAAATTGTTTCTAAAGTATTTACTCAATAATATTTACTATCTAATGTAGATGAACAGGTTTTACAAAACCCAAGTTAGTTTTTTATGAGGAATCATCATAGTGAAAGTATCATTTGTGATTTGAATCAATTATTTAGGACTAGAAGTTCCTTAAGAAATAAAGTAGAACATATTTCCTTTATTTCTTAATTTGAACCTAGAAATAATAATGAGTCTTTACGTGATGAATATTAGATAAAATAAATTCAAGATGAGATTAATGAATTCTATAGGAATAAAGTCTGGACCATGATTGAAATACCTAAAGAAACATCTATAATTGGAGTAAAATGGGCATTCATAAACAAGTGTGATGAAAATAGAATAACCATTAGAAATAAATCAAGACTTGTTTATAAAGGTTATAATCAATAAGAGGGAATAAATTATGAAGAAACCTATAAACTAGTAGATAGACTTGAATCTATTCGTATTCTATTAGCCTTTGTAGCATTCTTTAATTTCAAACTTTTTCAAATGGATGTGAAGTGTGATTTCCTTAGTGGATATGTTCAAGAGAAAGTTTTTGTCGAACAAAATCCATGTTTTAAAGATAAAAAACATCTTAAATATGTTTATAAACTTACCAAAGCTTTATATGTCTTTAAAAAATCCCCACTAATAGAATTTAGAGTTTTTCCAATGGTATTATACCAACGGTTTAAAGAAACTGCTGGTATAGTGTATAGAAGGTAACCTTTGAAAATGGTTTGTTCAAACTGTTGGCAATGTGTAAAATTATTTCAGATTTCCCAACGGTTTTAGAAAACTATTGGGAAATCATGATTTTATTTAATATATCCCAATATTTTAACAAAACTGTTGGTAAAGATAGTCTTTCCCAACAGTTTTTAATAACCGTTGTGAAAGATTTCCCCCAAATACAGAACACTTGAGCCCCCACTCTGCCCGATTGCAGACATACCCTAATCAAGCTCTGAGCTCCTTCTGAATTCTTCTCAGCCACGAGACTCCTTCCAGCCAAGATCCATCTTCAATCAAACAAACTTTTATTTCACACTTCAAATTAGTAATTGTTACCTTAGTTTTGGCGTTATTCCTCTTTTTTTGGTGTTTGATGTTTTGATTTAGGCTAAATTAGGGTTTCTGTCTATGGAAACCTTGGATTTGTTTTCTGTTTTTTGTTCTACACTTCAAACATGGTAAAGGGTTTGTTTAGGGGGTGATATAGTACTTTTGGTGGACTTTATTTTAGTTGAAAATTTGATTTGGATTTTGACGTAGGGGTGTCCATAGGGGCGGGGGTGTCCAGAGTGGTGGGGGTGTCTGGGGGGATAGGGGTGTCCAAGGGGGGTGTCCAGGGGGTGGGTAGAGATATCCAGGGGGGGTGGATGGGGCTGTCCAGGGAGGGACGGGGTGTCTAGGGGGGTATGGGGGTGGGCGGGCTATCCATGGGGGTGGTTGGGCTGTCCAGGAGGGGTGGGCGGCCTGTTCAAGGGGGGTGGGAGGGCTATCCATGGGGGGGGGGGGTGTCCAGGGGGTGGGCGGGCTATCCATGAGGGTGGGGGCATCCATAGGTGGAAGGGGTGTCGAGGTGGGTGGGTGAGCTATCCACGGGGGTGGTCGGGCTGTCCAGGGGGTAGGGGGTGTCCATAGAGGGTGGGCGGGTTGTCCAAGGGGGTGGGTTGGGCTGTCAACGGGGGTGGGTGGGGCTGTCCAGGTGGTGGGCGGGGCTATCCAGGGGGTGGGCGGGGCTGTCCAGGGGGTGGAAAGGCTGTCCACGGGGGTGGTCGGGCTGTCCAGGGGGTGTGGGCTGTCCAGGGGGTCAGGGTGGGGTGTCCTGGTGGGGGAGGGGTGTGTGGGGTGTCCAGGGAGGGGGGCAGTCTATTCAGGTGGGGGGGGGGTGTCCAGTTGGTGGGTGGGGGGGATGTCTAGGTGGGGGGTGGCAGGGGGTGGGTTGTCCAGGTTGGGGGGGGGAGGCTCCAGGGGAGGGGGTGTGGGCTGCCCGGGAGGGGGGGGGTGTGTCCGGGGGGGGGGGGCTATCCAGGTGGGGGAGGGGGGTATGGGATGTCCAAGGGGGGGGGGGGTTGTCTAGTGGGGGGGGGAATCACAATTTTACAGATTCATGACTACTCACATGACATAGGATGGAGCATGTAGCATATTCTTGGGTTGTATCTCAAGAAGCTAGGTCGAATTTTAGAATTTATTGAGCCTCTTGTATAGTAATACTTCCTACTAGTTGTAACTATGTTTTTCTTCTTGATACATGACATACATTACCATCATTCAGTTTATGATTCTATTATTAGTTGGTATTACTGATTTAGTTATTTTCATCCATTTCCAATATTTTCCCATTATTATTTTTCTTCCACTTTTTAACTGATAATATTTAAATTGTGCAACTTAGGTAATGAGAGAATAGTCTCCCCCCATACACACCAAAGGATCTCACTATTAGCCTATAACATTTTGAATTTTGGTAGATGTGCTTGAGGCCATGTGGTCATCTGTGTTCGGGTCACTAATGAGTGGAATCCAGGTTTGGGAGGTCACAATTCCTGGATATCCTTTTTTATAGGTGTTTCTAATCAAATATATACCTATAACTATTGAAGGTACCTCTCCAAAATCAATTAGAACATGATTCATTGAATACACCCTACCAACCTATGATCTATGGCCCCAAACCTAGGATCCTTTAATCTATGGTTAAGGTGAAACTTGATGAGGCCATAACTACTTTTGATATGATCCTCATCCTACTCCCCATCCTGATCTCCCTAAAGAAGTTAAAGTATAAAACTTGTACTCCCAACAAGACCCTTAAGGATTATGTATTCCTTGATCCACTTCAAATATCTTACTGGGAAATCCTTGAATATAGGCATTAGAAATTCTATATCTTATTTTCTTATATACACTGTATTTTGTTGTATTTCTTAATATGATTCTCATATAGAGTAATGTGTCAGTTATGCTTTTATTTATACTAAAGAATTGTCATTTACCTAAATATTTTTTTATTGAACTTCAATATTATTGAATTTCTTTGAAATGACTTATTGAATTTTTTTTACAGAATGGATAGAAGTTGGATGTACAAAACTGATCAGATTTCAACCGATTTTCAAAATAATTTGAATAGATTTCTAGATTTTTCATTTGACAAGGCTTCAGATAGTGGTCCCAACACTACCCATGTTTTAATTGTGTTGGAAGACCCTGGTTGAGTCGTGAAGCAGTTAGGTATCATATAACCAAATATGGTTTCCAAGAAAACTATTATGTGTGGTATCACAATGGAGAGAAAATGGAGTCTCAAAATTTTGATGATCCAAATGATAGGACTGAATTGGAGAGTTTTATTTATGATCAGTTTCCATTTATTCGGCATCATGAGAAGGAAAGGATTTCCAGCCAATAATATTTCGATACAAGCACACATGATGCGTCCAAGGAAAATGATGATGTTGATAGGGTGAAAAAATTGAATGATGATGCGACGACTCTGGTATATCGGCAATGTGGTAAAATGAAAAAGTTGGAATTTTTAATCCGATTGTTTCATGGGAAAACTATGTATGGGATTTCAAATACTGCAATTGATTACATTATTACCTTCTTGAAGGACTTACTTCCAAATGATGCAAATATTCCATCAAACCACTATATGGCATGGAATTTAGTTGATGAAATTGGATTCTTAAAAAAAATCACGCTTGCCCGAATGATTGCAGCTTATTTCGGGAGGAAACTACTGAAGAAAATGATTGTATCAAATGTGGAACCTCCCGATGGAAGCCAAAAGATGATGGAACACCATATAGTGTTCCAAAAAAAGTAATGTGGCCCTTTCCATTTATCCCCAAATTACAGAAGCTTTTCATGTCTGATAAAATATCAGTAAAAATAAGATGGCATGACACCGAGAGAAAAAATAATAATGAAGAGTTGTTTCACCCTGAAGATGGATTTTCAGGGCAGAGATTTGATGCTCGATATCATGAATTTGCAGGCGATGTGAGTAATGTGAGACTGGGTCTTTCATGTGACGGTTTTAATCCATTTGGGTAGATGCTTACTTTGCAGAGCACATGGACGGCTTTCATACACATTTATAACCTTCCCCCATGGTTGTGTATGAAAAAGCCTTACACTTTCTTGAGTATACTGATATCTGGCCCTTCTGATCCTGAAAATAATATAGATGTATAAATTCATCCTTTAATAAAAGATTTGAAACTTCTTTGGGATGTGGGTGTGCCCACATACAATGCATGTTCGAAATACATATTTCAGATGCGTGCTACGCTTATGTGGATGATCAATGATTTTCCTGCTTATGCAATGATCTCCAGGCCTCCTGCCGGGCAACCTATAGCGACCGCTTTTGGCGGTCGCTATAGTGATTTTTTTTAAAAAAAAATTTCCACTCAAATAAATAAATAAATAAATAAATATATATTAAAAAAAATATTCACATATATACTATTAAATACAATATTTTAAATAAATATATATATATATATATAATATATTTTAAATGTTTTAATATATATAATATTAAATATATGTATAATATCGAATCATTGTGCTATAATAATTTAAAACCCACGATTTAAGAAATGCTATCATTCCAGGTTTTTCGGAGCACGTTTCCTCCGAATTCGACCGCCGCACACCATTTTGGTGTTTTATGACTCCAGAAACGCGTTTCCGGACGCCTCGGTCAAACGGCACCTTCGATTAACATTCCATATCTCCGACCATTTCACAATTCACGCAACGGATGTTGTCGTGCGGTTTTGTGGCATTCGGAGGTCGTTCGGGTGGTTTTGACCCCCCAACGCGCCATTTCAGTGCGCGCCGAGCAGCTGAAAACGGCACATTCATTCGTGCCGCGTGCACCGCACGTCCGATGGACGTGCCGCCTCCTCCTGCATCTCAGGAATAATATTACTATCATTCTCGTGCGGTTTTAGGTTTTTCGGAGCACGTTTGCTCCAAATTCGACTGCCACACGCCGTTTTGGTGTTTTTTGACTCCGAAAACGCGTTTCCGGCCGCCGCGGTCAAACGACACCTCCGATTGACGTTCCGTCTGTCCTACCATTTCACAATTAACGCAAAAGATGTTGTCGTGCGGTTTCTTGGCATTCAGAGGTCGTTCGGGTGGTTTTGACCCCCCAACGCGTCATTTCAGCGCGCGCCGAGCTGCTGAAAACGACGCATTCGGACGTACCGCGTGCACCGCACGTCCGATGGACGTGCCGCCTCCTCCTGAATCTCAGGAATAATATTCCTATCGTTCTCATGTGGTTTGAGGTCGTTCGGAGCACATTTTCTCCGAATTCGACCGCTGCACGCCGTTTTGGTGTTTTATGACTCCGGAAACGCGTTTCCGGCCGCCGCGGTCAAACGACACATCCGATTGACGTGTCGTCTGTCCGACCATTTCAAAATTCACGCAGCAGATGTTGTCGTGCGGTTTCGTAGCATTCGGAGGTCGTTCGGGTGGTTTTGACCCCCCAACGCGCCATTTCAGCGCGCGCTGAGCTGCTGAAAACGACGCATTCGGTCGTGCCGCGCGCATCGGACGTATGATGGACGTGCCGCCTCCTCCTGCATCTCAGGAATAATATTCCTATATTTCTCGTGCGGTTTCAGGTTTTTCGGAGCACATTTTCTCTAAATTGGACCGCCGCACGCCGTTTTGGTGTTTTGTGGCTCCGGAAACGCGTTTCCGTCCGCTGCGGTCAAACGACACCTCCGATTGACATGCCGTATGCCCGTCCATTTCACAATTCACTTAAAAGATGTTTTCGGGCGGTTTCGTGGCATTCGGAGGTCGTTCGGGTGGTTTTGACCCCCCCAACGCGCCATTTTAGCGCGCGCTGAGCTGCTGAAAACCACGCATTCAGTCATGCCGCGCGCACCGCACGTCCGATGGATGTGCCGCCTCCTCCTGATTCTCAGGAATAATATTCTCATCGTTCTCGTGCGGTTTCTGGTCGTTCGGATCACGTTTTCTCCGAATTCGACCGCCGCACGCCGTTTTGGTGTTTTATGACTTCGGAAACGCGTTTCCAGCCACCGCGGTCAAACGACACCTCTGATTGACGTGCCGTCTACCCGACCATTTCAAAATTCATGCAACGGATGTTGTCGTGCGGTTTCATGGAATTCAGAGGTCGTACGGGTGGTTTTGACCCCCCAATGCGCCATTTCAGCGCGCGCCGAGCTGCTGAAAACGACGCATTCGGTCGTGCCGCACGCACCGCATGTCCGATGGACGTGCCGCCTCCTCCTGCATCTCAGGAATAATATTCCTATCGTTATCGTGCGGTTTCAGCTCGTTCGGAGCACGTTTGCTTTGAATTCGACCGCCGCACGCCGTTTTGGTGTTTTATGACTCCGGAAACGCGTTTCCGGCCGCCGCGGTCAAACGACACCTCCGATTGACGTGCCGTCTGCCCGACCATTTTACAATTCACGCAACGGATGTTGTTGTGTGGTTTCGTGGCATTCAGAGGTCGTTCGGGTGGTATTGACCCCCCAACGCGCCATTTCAGCGCGCGCTGAGCTGCTGAAAACGACGCATTCGGTCGTGCCGCGCGCATCGCACGTCCGATGGACGTGCCGCCTCCTCCTGCATCTCAGGAATAATATTCCTATCGTTCTCATGCGGTTTAAGGTTTTTCGGAGCACGTTTGCTCTGAATTGGACCGCCGCACGCCGTATTGGTGTTTTATGGCTCTGGAAACGCGTTTCCGGCCGCCGCGGTCAAACGGCACCTCCGATTGACGTGTCGTCTGTCCGAACATTTCAAAATTCACGCAACGGATGTTTTCGTGCGGTTTCGTTGCATTCAGAGGTCGTTCGGGTGGTTTTGACCCCCCAACGCGCCATTTCAGCGCGCGTTGAGCTGCTGAAAACGACGCATTCGGTCGTACCGTGCGTATTGCACGTCTGATGGACGTGCCGCCTCCTCCTTCATCTCAGGAATAATATTTCTATCATTCTCGTGCGGTTTCAGGTTTTTCGGAGCACGTTTTCTCTGAATTGGACCGCCGCTTGCCGTTTTGGTGTTTTATGGCTCCGGAAACGCGTTTCCGGCCGCCGCGGTCAAACAACACCTCCGATTGACGTGCCTTCTACCCGACCATTTTCAAAATTCACGCAACGGATGTTGTCGTGTGGTTTTGTGGCATTCGGAGGTCGTTCGGGTGGTTTTGACCCCCCAACGCACCATTTCAGTGCGCGCCGAGCTGCTAAAAACGACGCATTCGGTCGTACCGTGCGCACCGCACATCTGATGGACGTGATGCCTCCTCCTGCATCTCAGGAATAATATTTCCATCGTTCTCGTGCGGTTTCAGGTAGTTCGGAGCACGTTTGCTCCGAATTCGACCGCCGCACGCCGTTTTGGTGTTTTATGACTCCGGAAACGCGTTTCCGGCCGCTGCGGTCAAACGGCACCTCTAATTGACGTTCCGTCTACCCGACCATTTTACAATTCATGCAACGGATGTTTTCGTGCGGTTTCGTGGCATTCGGAGGTCGTTCGGGTGGTTTTGACCCCCCAACGCGCCATTTCAGCACGCGTCGAGCTGCTGAAAAAGACGCATTCGGTCGTGCCGCGCGCACCGCACGTCCGATGGATGTGCCGCCGCCTCCTACATCTCACGAATAATATTTCTATCGTTCTCATGCGGTTTCAGGTCGTTCGGAGCACATTTTCTCTGAATTCGACCGTCGTACGCCGTTTTGGTGTTTTATGACTCCGGAAACGTGTTTCCAGCCGCCGCGGTCAAACGGAACCTTTGGTTGACGTGCCGTCTGCCCGACCATTTCACAATTCATGCAACAGATGTTGTCGTGCGGTTTCGTGGCATTCAGAGGTCATTCGGGTGGTTTTGACCCCCCAACGTGTAATTTCAGCGCGCGCCGAGCTGCTGAAAACGACGCATTCAGACGTGCCGCGCGCACCGCACGTCCGATGGACGTGCCGCCTCCCCCTGCATCTCAGGAATAATATTCTATCGTTCTCATGCAATTTCAGGTCGTTCGAGCACATTTTCTCCGAATTCGACCGTCGCACGCTGTTTTGGTGTTTTATGACTCCAGAAACGCGTTTCCGGCCGCCGCGGTCAAACGACACCTCCGATTGACGTGCCGTCTGCCCTACCATTTCACAATTCACACAACGGATGTTGTCGTGCGGTTTCGTGGCATTCGAAGGTTGTTCGGGTGGTTTTGACCCCCCAACGCGCCATTTCAGCGCGCACTGAGCTGCTGAAAACGACGCATTCGGTCGTGCCGTGCGCATCGCATGTCCGATGGACGTGCCACCTCCTTCTGTATCTCAGGAATAATATTCCTATCGTTCTCGTGCAGTTTCAGGTTTTTCGGAGCACGTTTGCTCTGAATTGGACCGCCGCACGCCGTTTTGGTATTTTATGGCTCTGGAAACGCGTTTCCGGCCGCCGCGGTCAAACGGCACCTCCGATTGACGTGCCGTCTGTCCGGCCATTTCACAATTCACGCAGCGGATGTTTTCGTGCGGTTTCGTTCCATTCGGAGGTCGTTCGGGTGGTTTTGACCCCCCAACGCACCATTTCAGCGCGCACCGAGCTGCTGAAAACGACACATTCGGTTGTGCCGCGCGCACCGCACGTCCGATGGATGTGCCGCCTCCTCCTGCATCTCAGGAATAATATTCCTATCGTTCTCGTGTGGTTTTAGGTCGTTAGGAACACATTTTCTCCGAATTCGACCGCCGCACACCGTTTTGGTGTTTTATGACTCCGGAAACACGTTTCCGGCCGCCGCGGTCAAAAGAAACCTCTGATTGACGTGCCTTCTGTCCGACCATTTCAAAATTCACGCAATGGATGTTGTCGTGCGGTTTCGTGGCATTCGGAGGTCGTTCGGGTGGTTTTGACCCCCCAACGCGCCATTTCAGCGCGCACTGAGCTGCTGAAAACGACGCATTCGGTCGTGCCGCGTGCATCACACGTCCGATGGACGTGACGCCTCCTCCTGCATCTCAGGAATAATATTCCTATCATTCTCGTGCGGTTTCAGGTTTTTCGGAGCACGTTTGCTCTGAATTGGACCGCCGCACGCCGTTTTGGTGTTTTATGGCTCCGAAAACGCGTTTCCGGCTTCCGCGGTCAAAAGACACCTCTGATTGACGTGCCGTCTGTCCAACCTATTCCAAATTCACGCAATGGATGTTGTCGTGCGGTTTCGTGGCATTCGGAGGTCGTTCAGGTGGTTTTGACCCCCCCAACGCCCCATTTCAGAGCGCGCCGAGCTGCTGAAAACGACGCATTCGGTCGTACCACGCGCACCGCACGTCCGATGGACGTGACGCCTCCTCTGCATCTCGTGAATAATATTCCTATCGTTATCATGGGGTTTCAGGTCGTTCGGATCACATTTGCTCCGAATTCGACCGGTCGCACGCCGTTTTGGTGTTTTATGACTCCGGAAAAGCGTTTCCAGCCTCCGCGTTCAAACGACACCTCCGATTGACGTACCGTATATCCGAACATTTCACAATTCACGCAAAGGATGTTGTCGTGCGGTTTCATGGAATTCAGAGGTCGTTCGGGTGGTTTTGACCCCCCAACGCGCCATTTTAGCGCGCGGTGAGCTGCTGAAAACGACGCATTCGGTCGTGCCGCACGCAACCGCACATCCGATGGACGTGCCGCCTCCTCCTGGATCTCAGGAATAATAATCCTATCGTTCTCGTTCGGTTTAAGGTTTTTCGGAGCACGTTTGCTCTGAATTGGACCGCCCGCACGCCGTTTTGGTGTTTATGGCTCCGGAAACGCGTTTTCAGCCACCGCGGTCAAACGGAACCTCGATTGACGTGCCGTCTGCCCGTCCATTCAAAATTCATGAAACGGATGTTGTAGTGCGTTTTCGTGGCATTCGGAGGTCGTTTGGGTGGTTTTGACCCCCCAACGTGCCATTTCAGCGCGCACCGAGCTACTGAAAACGACGCATTCGGTCGTGCCGCGCGCTCACCGCACGTCCGATGGACGCTCCGCATCCTCCTGCATCTTAGGAATAATATTTCTATCATTCTCGTGCGGTTTTAGGTTTTTTGGAGCACGTTTGCTCTGAATTGGACCGCCGCACGCCGTTTTGGTGTTTTATGGCTCCGGAAACGCGTTCCCGTCCGCCGCGGTCAAACGGCACCTCCGATTGACGTTCCGTCTGCCCGTCCATTTTCAAATTCACGCAAAGGATGTTGTCTTGCGGTTTCATGGCATTCGGAGGTCGTTCGGGTGGTTTTGACCCCCCAACGCGCCATTTCAGCGTGCGCCGAGCTGCAAAAAACGATGCATTTCGGTCGTGCTGCGCGCAACCGCATCTACCGAATGACGTGTCGTCTGGCCGACCATTTCACAATTCACGCACCGGGGGTGCGGGGGGGGGGGGGGGGGGGCTGTCCGGGGGTGCGAGGGGCAGTACGGGGGTGCCGGGGGGCTGTACGGTGGGGCGGGCTGGGGGGGGGGGGTGTACGGGGGTGCGGGGGGCTGTACGGGGGTGCGGGGGGCTGTACGGGGGTGCGGGGGGGGGGGGGGGGGGGGGGGGGGTTTGGCGGGGGGGGTGCGGGGGGGGGGCTGTACGGGGGGTGCCGGGGGGGGATGTACGGGGGGGCGGGGGGGCTGTCCGAGGGTGTGGGGGGCTGTACGAGGGTGTAGGGGGGGGGGGGTGTACGGGGGTGCCGGGGGCTGTACAGGGGTGCGGGGGGCTGTACGGGGGGGGGGGGGGGGGGGGCTGTACTGGGGTGCGGGGGGGGGGGGGGGGGTGTACGGTGGTGCGGGGGGGTTACGGGGGGGGGGGGGGGTGTACGGAGGGTCGGGGGGTGTACGGGGGTGCGGGGGGGGGGGGGGGGGGGGGGGGGGGGGCTATCCGGGGATGCGGGGGGCTGTACGGGGTGCCGTGGGGGGCTGTACGGGGGTGGGGGGGCTGTACGGAGGTGCGGGGGGGCTGTACGGGGGTGCGGGGGGCTGTACCGGGGTGCAGGGGGGCTGTCCGGGGGTACGGGGGGCTGTACGGGGGTGCCGAGGGGGGGGGGGGGGGGCTGTACAGGGGTGCGGGGGGCTGTACGGGGGTGCGGGGGGCTGTACGGGGGTGCGGGGGGGGGGGGGGGCGGTGGGGGCTGTACGGGGGTGCAGGGGGGGCTGTACGGGTGTGCGGGGGCTGTACGGGGGGTGCGCGGGGGGGGGGGGGGGTGTACGGAGGTGCGGGGGGGGGGGGGGGGGGCTGTCCGGGGGTGCGGGGGGCTGTACGGGGGTTCCGGGGGGGGGGGGCTGTATGGGGGAGCGGGGGGCTGTTCGGGGGTGCAGGGGGGCTGTACGGGGGTGCGGGGGGGCTGTACGGGGTGCGGGGGGGCTGTACGGGGGTGCGGTGGGGGCTGTCCGGGGGTGCGGGGGGCTGTACGGGGGTGCCGGGGGGCTGTCCGGGGGTGCGGGGGGCTGTACGGGGGTGCGAGGGGTTAGAGTTTTTAAATGCACACCTTAGATAATATTAGCTATCATATAATTAACAAGAAAAGAAAGAAATTATAAGTACACAACCTTCTAATTTAAATTAAATGAATAAATACAGTACATTAATGTCAACCCACCATTAAAAACAAAAAACATATCTCGTGAATATATGATGCGTCACGCGTTGTCATCACTGCTACCTCCTTCTGGTGGGCCAGGGGCCTACAAAAAATAAACATTATAAATATTTTAATAACAAAAATAATTTAAATTAAATAAATAAATACACTATATACCTGCGTCGTATGATCCCCTGCACCATCAGCTCGACGCACATATTCCCGCAGTGCTCTAACCTCAGCTGTCAATTGCGCATTTGCCTCCTCGGTAAGCGCGCAGCCGTGACTCAAAATCTGACATCTGCTGTGTCATATGAGCAACAACAGGACCGAAAACCGCTGCGCGTGACACTACAGAACGAGGATCCCTACTCCATAGGTCAAACTATAGCCATGCCCGTCCCGACCGATAATGTGATGAAAGATCTCATCCTGTCGCATGGGAAGCTGTCGCTGGTCACTCTGGCAGATGTTCTAACTCAGCTTCAAATTAGGCTTGTGAAATATTTAAATATATATAAATATATATATGTTAATATATAGATTTATGTAATTATTGGTAAGTACAAACACTTACTATCAATGTTGCAACCTCTGGATCATTGCGATCACGAGTCCTCATCCACACCGACATTTTATCAGTTGCTGCACCTTGCTCTCGCAACTGTATATTAAAAAGAATATAAACACAAAACCATATTAATTAATAAATTAAAAAATGAATAATATATACCTCATGTCGGATCTGAGACACGTGACGAGTCCCGAGCCTGTGAGGTGGTCCCTGCAATGCTCGATTCTCAGAATGGCGTGTTGACACCTCCTACATTCAATTCATTCAAATTTCAAACAAATCACATATTCTTGAAAATATATATACACCAAAATAATTTATTATACAAACCGCAACACCCTCAGTAGACCAATATGCAACCAAGTCACGCCACTGAGCCGGGAGGACACCTCTCGGGACTTTTTCCAAAATGTCTAGGGCACCCACATTTGGTACCCAGTGGTCCCTCTTCACTTTGCCTTTATAATCTTTCCACATCTTACGACATTTGCTCATACACACCAGGCCCGAAACTCTTCAGGGCATACTTTCAAATTTTGCTATAAAGAAAATAATCAAACATATTAGTATTCTTTATACATAGAAAATAAAGTAAAATGATTTTCTTACCTGAACCTCCCTCCATAGACGATCTAATGTGTCCTGAGGGATAGAAGCCCAGTCACGCATGGTCAATGGAAATCGATGTGAGTCACATATGATATGACCCAGCTGATGAATAAATGCCGGGGAATTCGGTCCCACAGGATGAAAAACCTCATCAAATGAAACATCTATCATCGTGTCGGAATTCCATTATAATATGCCACGACCAGGGCCTCTTCTGCGAGAGGAAGAAGCAGCCGATTCTGATCCTGTTGAAAACAATTTTATATATAAATTGACAAATGTTATATATATATATATATATATATATATATATGTATGTCAATTACATAAAAAATATAGACAATGACATTCAAACATACCTCGACCCTGAGACGTAGATGCCTCAAATGGATGATGTGGATCTTCTGCCTCTTCCCCTGACATTTCTGCAGTCATAGAAAACATCAGTAATGAGTCCAAAGTGTTTAAAAGATAAATTGGATTGTTCTTAAAAAATAAAACTTGTACAACTGTTAATCAAACAAAAAATGGATTAAATAATTAGTTGTGAATGAATTTTAAAAAATCATAAAGTTAACAAAACAGATATACAAATTATGTACAAAACCAGTCAATGCATAGCCAAATTTCAGATAGAACTAATAAAAATTCAAGCAGCACATGAATCAGATGAAGAATACCTCAAAGGGATGATACACCGACCATAACATCAACAAATCAAGAGTAAAAACAACCTAAATATTTATGATTGAATTAACTTACAAAAGTGAGGATTAAAACTTATAAAGATTTATAAAATGATTAGATAATTTATGATATCCTAGGACATTCTACTGAATAGCGG